>JARYHS010013630.1:180503006-180540021 GCA_031002005.1 Vandiemenella viatica
CTGCGCACTGCAGTGAGCAGAACCAAATACTAACCTGCTTACCTGTTCACCCCAACTAACTTTCACTCGAATATTATATGTTTCATTATTGTTATTTCACTTACTTGCAGATTGTATAGAATTTTCAGACAGACTTTGGAAGGCAAAATTTCAATCACAGGTTTTTTTAAGTAATTTTGGTTTTCTTTTTATATTTTTTTAAAAGTGATTATTAATGATTTACGAATGAACATCTGTCTTGATGTAAATTTATTTAGACATGTAATTATCCATTACTCGAAATATTGCCTTGAATTCCTTCATTGTTTGAAGGAGATTGTTCAATTTATTCCTTGGTATTTATCTCAGTCCCTTACTCCTTTACCGACAACAGAAAATTTTTCGACTTCTTTCTACCTGAAATCGTGTGCTAATTTGTGGTTATGACTATCGCTTCCATTTGACATACAAAGATTCATCAAGAGCTCATCGCTAATATATGCTACATTCATTCCAGAAGCATCTTCGTCCGAATGTTACCTTCCAGTCAATAACTATCCAAAACTTTTAGTATAACAGTGTACTACAAACCAAAACCTAGGGTACGAAATGGAGTATCAAAAGCAGAGGAAGTAAAAATGGGAGTGCCATAGGATAGCGTATTGGAACCATTGCTGTTCAGTATTTTAATGCATAAATTGTGTTGATCGTTTACTATCAGAAATTAGATTGTTTGCAGCTGCCATATTGCTATATAAAAGTATCAAAACGGTAGAGAATTGTAAACAGCTGCAGAATGATCTGTACAGGATATCTAAACATGGGATGAAGATAAATGTAAAGAAAATTTAGCTTATTAGATACACAGATAAAAAACTAAAGGTTGTTTATAAGGTGGAGAAAGAATTGCTTGTTGAAGACTTGAAATGTAAATATCTTGGCATTACATTTGATAACATTTTTAACTAGGCAGTACACATTGGACAGGTAGTAGGAAAAAGTTTCAAAATTCTGCACTTGCTGGAGAGAGTGATGAAGGGATGTACGAGAGAAGTAAAGGTATTGGGTTACAAAACTTTGGCAATCAGCAACAGATATGATTAAAGAGGGAGAGGGAAAAGATGACCATGACCACAACCTGGCACTCGATTTCAGGCACAAGGGTGTAGGGAGATTCTCTTTTTTAAGTAAGGGTGTCAGGGATTGGAATCAGTTATCAAGAGAAATGATGAATAATTTACCAAAAACATTGATAGAATTTAAAGTTGAAATCTGCAGAGGGCAAATGTAGGAGCGTGCAGGAAGGGGCGGGGGGAGGGGGAGAGAAGATGGGTGTGTAGGAAAATTGCCACCGGAGCGTACGTTCCATTGCAATTAAATTAAAATTAAATAATTTTAACAAAGTAACATAGCGGCCCTCCTATGCTCAGTCATATATTTGATACCCTTAATGTGGTTCCCATACTACCCCACCTGCTCAAGCAACATTCTCAGCAATGTATTGCATATCATTTCCTTCACATCTCCGGTACATCCCCTCACCGTACTCTTCTGTAAAATAAGAACTTCCCAGCACCTGGCCAATGTGTTTATTATATTATAAAATGACGTGCTAAAGTACTCAAATTCTGCCCCTTCAACAAGTTGGTAACCCATCTAGATATCTTTTCGTGTTCCCTCTTTAGACGTTCTGTCCAGTTTCAATCCCATGAAACTAGAATATTATGTCATCTGCAAACAACCTAACTTGTGATTGTAAACCATCAGCACTAAAAAACATTAGAACAACGATCAGCTATCGTATCAGTAGAGTACCCTATGGTACTCCTATTTTAACCTCCACCTCTCTTGATTTTGTATTTTCTGTCTTAACTCTTTGCTTCCTACATCTTTAAACTTTCTTCACCCAGCAAGTAATTTTTAAACCTACTACAGTGGTTGTTGCTTTGTTTACCATCATTCTGTGTCACTTGTCAAATACCTCTAAAAGGCTAAAAACCTATTTCTTATTTTCATCTCATATTTTGCATGTTTCCCAATATATGTTAATCACACGAATAAATTTCTATATACCAATGCTGCTGACTTACGAACCGCATTCTTTCCACACAGACATCTGTGACATGGTTGGGCATCAGATTCTCCATTAACTGAAGTGAATTAATCGACCTGGAATTTTCTTCCTTCCTTTAGACACCGGTGCAAATATCTGTTGACATATGTGGAGTTGCTCCCAGTCCTGCATGACAATCCATAACAATTTCACTAAATTTATTGCTTAATATCTCCTTCTTGTTTATATTCCCTATATAGCTTCTTGCCCATTTTAATCCATAATTGTCTAAGCATTTTTGCTACCTTCAGTTTTCTAACATAGCCATAGAAATTTCTTGCTGGTTTATTCAAGGTTCCCACTTCAGCTGTAATATTTAACATCTTAGCTGTTATTAATTCAATGTTAATTGTTACATGTGCTTTTGCTGACCTTTTCTGACTATATTGTGTTTTCTTGTTACAAATATCTTCACCCTTTCTATTTCCATATTATTCCATGAAGGTTTTAGGGTTCTCATTACTTTTTGATTTGGTATAAACAATTTGTTACTCCAATCTTTTTGTATCATTGAATTGTTTTTACTTCGTCTCCAATAGGCTGGTGCTCTCCTTCCTCATATCCAAACCACCGTTAAAGATCTCTTGATTTCTAAAAAGTGTTCCATTTCACCTTAAATTTGGCCACTGGTTTATTGAACCCTCCAATATCCTACATGGTCAGAAACGCTTTCCCCAATAACATAGTTGAACGTAACTGTGACCTTAGACTTCAATTGACCCATTCCTTAACTAATTAATTTCTTACAGCTGAGGATAATGTTTTTGTTTGCTCTCATTTTCTAACAACTATACTGCTTCTGTAATCAGTGGATGGGTCAATATGCAGTAGCCATCTTTAACAGATTCCATTCCGCAATTACTCTCTACAGTGTATGGTAGCTGCTATATCATTTTACAGCGGTTTGATCTTTTCCCACATTTTCTACCTTTCACAGTTGTTTACAGTATTCTTTTAATCACGCATTAATTTGAGTCCGGTTGATATCTACGCCTACACGTTCTACACCTTATATTTTTACGCATTTCCTCACTGGTGATATCAACTACCCAAGAAATTATTAGCTTTATTCGGTATCTCTAAAATTTCAGTTTAATTTGATGAGATTTAAAATACTTGTCAATATATGTTTGAGTAATTGTAATGATTATTAATTGCTCTTAACACTGACTGTTTCATGTAGGGACATTATCGCGTGTTCCAGTGGTAGTTACCATATTTCACTTTATTTTCTGTTATCACAGGTTTTGTTACAATTAAAACAGCTTTAAAAACCTTTGATACATTTTCATTATGGTTGAAATCATATTATTTTAAACGAAATTGAAAATATTTAGATTGTTATCAATTAATTTAATAGTTAATGTTTATTTGCGCTGGACCTCAGGTATTGATAGTTTTATTGAAAGTCGTAATCATACAGTGAACCTACTGGCGGTCAACCCTTGTCATTTTCCAGAAAGTTCGTTGACTTTCGAATACACTGTGAGGGCAGCAGCTGTCTAGCAAAAAACGCACATTATCACCGCCTTCAATAAATTTGGATTGAAATTAATCGTTGAATAAATAATTCATGGAAGAACTTTGTCATTGAGATATTATAAGTTATAGTTTAATAAATGTCGAAACTACAGTATCACCAGAATCTGTAAATCTTCTAGATAATCTATACCATTAAAATCCGTAAGCAAGCTGCGTCTGTCCTTTTGTCCAGGAATCACACAAAAACAAGAAAACCAATTAGAATGGGGTTTCACTGTTTGAAAATTTATAGTTTGCCTTAAAATATATGGTTTATTTTATGAGTCTAAATAACCAGGGAACGGAAAAAGAAATGGTAACTCGTTCGTACAGAGAATCTATAGTCGCTTCAGATCACACTGTACTCCACGAGATTCACTCCGAAGATCACGCGACAACGCTGATTAATATTCCACCCTTTAGATTCTGTTAATATTTTTTCTTTTTGGTTAAGTGTATTTGGTTATTTATTTCTTCAGTTTCCCAAAATACAGTACGTTAAAATTCACGAAGAATGCTAGTGAAACCACTGTTTCAAATATTAACACTTCACTAAGAGTAACGAAATCATACAATTTAATTTACGAAGACACTACATTACAAACATTTATGTTTCTCTACTAGAAGAAAAACAATAAGCAAATGCATTACTATGTACACCAAGGTCCACTCGGGTGAAGCACGGGGAAAATGCTAGGTTAATTAATAATACCAATGATATAACTCGAATCCTCAAAGCAAGATTCACATCAGAGAATTTTATTTTTTAATTAAACAACGTTATTAGAGATGAGTGATGACAACATGCGTAATTCAAGACACTAAGTAATATAATCATTACGCATTGTGTTAGTAAGTTGCTTGTAGTATTTCTGTTAAATTTTGTTAACATTTTCGAAAGAATTTTACGTATTTGGTGCTTACTATTCACAAGTCTGTTAAAAATTATACTTAAACGTTTTCGCAATACTAGACATTTCGTAAGTGCGGTGACACGTGGCACTGAACACATTCGTATCTACCAGTGACAACACTGCATGAAACCACTGAGGCGTGGACTACACCTTTGATGCAACCAGGTTAGCAGTTTGAAAGCTTCTATTAAGTAATTCGTTCTGCGCACGTTCACTTATGGTTGTGCGCATGGGCACTTAACGATACTTTGATGCAAACAGCTACGATAATGTCTGCTGTCACTTAACCTCAGTGGGTAGTCGCTACATCGTTTTGAGTTAGTTCATGTTACGCGTTACGTTTTCTATGTATGTATGTATAAGTGTGAATAGATGTGTTTCATGTGTGTGCCTAAACTATATAAATTTTTTAAAGCTTAGATTGATTTAATACTCACTGAAAATCACATTACGACGTCATACTATATATTTATATGCGGAGGAGTGTCCATTATTACTCATTGATACAAGAACCAGTGTTTTTAGTTGATTTTGTCTGTTTTTGTTTATTAGTTGCTTTTTGCTGATTTATGTTAGTTCGATGTAAATGGTTTCATTATATTCTCTACCCGCTGTTGTAGTAAGAAGAGAAACATGGCATCACGTTTATATCGGCATATGTTCAATGTATTAATGCGCGTGCGATAAAAGATTTCATTTTCGTGTAGAAATATTAGCATTTGCCTTTACAGCAAAGGGAAAGAAATACACAGAAAAAAAAACGTGTCTGACTCTTAGAAGCTTCACTTCTTGTGCGATTAAACACTGACACGCACTGAAATTCGTTTGAAAATTACAGTTTTGTTTCCTAAAAACATGGTTCAGGTTCAATGTATTTCCGAAATTGCGATTACTTCAATACCTTCCTAGTATGACTTCATTAGTGTTTTCTAACTGTGAATTCCGTGAAAACATTGGTCAGGAATAGCCGGTGAGAGTTGAAGATCTAAATGTGTCGAATGATTGCGGAGGACAGAGTGGAGGAGTTTCTCTTTTCTAGAGTCAACTTGAGAGGATATTTTTAGTGCTCACCCTCAAGCCCGTTTGCACTTGCCGGTTTTCGAGTCGCTGTGAATCCTCTTGAGCCCATCGGAAGCCTGCCGGCAGTGCCGCCGCGCCAACTAAACCACAATTACCGAGGCTGGTGCCGTAATTTGTAGGTGCCAGTGGCGGGCTATGAATCCTCGTGGGTTTCCATTTAGGTGCCACATATCACCGGGCCTTAGCTCCAGCCATCCTCCAAATAATTACCATCTCAGTTAGATGCACACTACATACTGCAGTTTCGGAATTGAACATTACATCACAAGACATGATTTCAAACACAAAACTGACCATATATTGTTAAATCTAAATGTACTTTTGTTGCACATGGAAATTAGTATCTGTTCTGGACACTGGAGTTTACCGTAATCTCTATGACTTTTATAAACCCTACACTTTTTATGATCTGGAATTTCGTATCTCTGTCCTTCAAGTGATCGAAATAGAGCAGTTCCAATATTTCATATTTATTCCTGACGCCATTTTTAGACTGAAATACTTGGAGAAGAATTTCTGTGCCCTTTGTTACCTACACGAGATACGTAATTACTGAAGAACCTAACAATCCTTAGTTTTTCCTTAAAGGCATTAACAAAGATGCAGTATTTTAAAGTTCTCCTCACTCACCCTTAACTTTGTACACGCAACAAGACCCACTGCTCTCCAGAGTGTTTGTAGGGATTACTTCAAAGCTAATGCACACTATAAGGGTACGTGAGGTGTTTTTCCTGAATTCCGGACCCCCCGCCCCCCACCCCTCAGGTGAGATTTGGTGAGATCTGGTCGGGTCCCCCCCCCCCCCCCCCAAGTTGACGTGAGATTTTAACATCGAAAAAGCATTAAACGAAGGTAAAAATTTATTCATTGAATGTGTTCACCGCCCGCACTAAAAACAAATCCACAATCAAACATAACGCTATAAAGTAGATGAAACATATACATTAAACGAAACAAAACAAGTTGGTAACGCAATTTTTGAAGGTAGCTGGTATCTTGGAATAAATCAGCATAAACGATAAAAATGCGTGTTTAGTCGTTACGCAAACATTGCAAATGGGAAATAATAATTTGCTTACAAAAAATGAACATTATTTTCTATTACGAAACAATACACTGCTTGTGTGAAACACATGAAGTAAGCAAAAAAATTTATTGAGATGTAACTTTTCCCGACCGAAATGTAAAAATGAAATAACAACTGTAAGTAAAGAGAAATAGTTGCTAACTTTTAATACCAGCTTATTTTTATTATTTACAGAAACATACCACAGCAATATCAAAACATGTACCTGTTGTTTGAGGGCACCAAATATAATACAACTAGCTGTTACCCTCGACATCGTACGCGTTGACTTAGAATTTCACTGTCAAAAGTAGAAACAGGAAGCTGTTAGTAACGTAAGATTTGTGCCAAACAACACCGTGTAGGCATAATATGACAGGAAAGCCAGCACTATATCATTCTACCGTGGAACTTGTCTCATGAAGAGTACCAATTTCCAGAGCAGAAAAACAAACGAAGGTGCGGGGATATAGGAGATGGGAGGGTTTAACTGAGGGCAGCTTTATTTTAGCTTGATATTTTCTTATTTCTTCAGCATGAGCATCAGATTCTTGAGTTCTAATAAGTGTAGCCACTCGTGATCTTCTAGATCTACACATTAAGCCAGGTTTTCGCCCGCAAGGCATGTCCGAAATGAAGACAAAATAAACTGATGCCAGAAGCTTTTAGGCAGACACAAATAATAATACAGTGCAGAGCAAATCGACATCTATACTGAATAATAAGTTTTGTCTCTAAACGAAATTTACCAACAAATCATATACTAACAGACTGTGTGAGAAGCATAGCTTGAGCAACCGACGTAACATTACAGACTAAGACACGCATCCGTCTGTCTGTCACCCTTCAATAAGTTCTCAAAACTTTGTGACTACAACTGTTATTCAAATCGATAAAAATGTTATGTGTAAATCCTACAGATACAAAGTATTTCCTTCTCAAATTCAATCAATATCGGTATACCCATTTAGTCGTTAAACGTAACAAAAAGACAGCATTTATAATATTATTAGTGCAGATGACACACACACACACTCACTGCGAGAGAAACAACGGATGAGTGATCTATATAGCGTCAGGAAGTATACACCTTCAGCATCGTTAGACAGCGTACGATTTGCCAAGCATTGCAACCATAAATTAATCGTATCTACTGTTTAACATAGAATCAGAAAAACGGTCCGTCCAGGCGTGGCTCATACGATCAAAAACAATTCTTAAAAACCTTTACATCCATCGGGATTTGATCCGGAGACGACAGTCCAAATATTGGAAAGCAAGCGCGTTAACCACTGTGCTACCATCTCGTTTTAAAGTTAGGCACTACAGAGCTTTAGACATCCTAAGCGTCAGTCTATAGCCGTTTCGGTAATTTTTCAATAGGCGGAGATATCTATATTCTGTATTTTAAAATGCTCATTTCCCATCTTATTTACCTTAATGACTAAAATACTAACATCATAATAACACTGATGAGTGAATAGTGAATTAGTAGTTAAGTGGTACAAACTAATACTAGTGTAGGTTAGTGAATCGCGGAGAGAACAGACAACTAGTGCTGTGATAACTACTATATCCCTGAATGTGCCGAAGGTCGCCGGTTGGAATCCGGCCGGGTGCATGGGTTTTAAGTGTTGTGTGTCTGTGTGAATGTCCTGTCCCTCCTGTGGTGTCCATACTTAGAAGATACAATATATTGTAATGACACATTACAGCCGTGTGAAGTTGCATTGAGATGCAACCACGAAAGCTTGCGGACAGTTTGCAGGATGGCAGCTGGCTAGCAGACAGGTAGCACGTTTCCAAGAACTCTGAAAGAAAGCGGTTATGCCTCACCCCTCAAATCCGCTGGACCACTAGGCGGGAGGGGTGGACGGAGTCGGTTGGAGGTCACTGCAGTCTGAGCCTCGTGGAGCAGGGACGGACGTGCGAACATAATTCGCGAGTGTGAGCTTGATTTCGCGCTCCCGCTGGAAGAGCTTTCGAGTCAGAATCTCCAAGGAACAGGTTCGTCGCCAGACTGCGTCGTCCTAGCTCCTTGAGGGGCTACTCTACGTCTGTGCAGCGTCGATAGTGCGGCCAACACAACGCCACCCGTGAGCTGATCGGACCACTTCGCGCAGTCCGCAGTCGTGTCGCAAGAAGCGCCACCACGGACCGCCGGCTGCCGTAGCAGGAGCAACAATACGGTATTGTGCGTTCACCACTGGCGTCCAATAGCCCAGTAAACGACCCTGATAAACAATACTGTATGCCGGACAATTCACGCTAATTAATCTCATCTCTGAATGATGTCAATTAATTAATGCAATCCATACACTTGATTTAATAAATAGTTGTTTTAAATGGTGCCTTGATTGTAAATTCATATCCCCCATACTAAATATTAATTTATGAATTTATAATAAATAAAATTAATTCTATTTCTGATGTCGCTATTAGTGTGACACTTCAATATAAAAAACACTGGATGACGACTGATTCACTGGAAGCTATAATAATCACATTGATCTGGCTGTATGGTCTCAGCTGCCGAAAGCCATTTAAGGAAAAAAAAAATCCCTGAATGTTTTTTAAGTGTGTTGATTTCTTCGGAAGTTCTTGTCTTGAGAGGGAGATTATTCTGCAATCTACGGAGTAGAAATTGGCGATGATTTCCGAGGTGTGAGAGTAAATGGTTGATGTACGAATTTGCGTTTAGGGATTTATTATTAATATTTTACGAAGTCCAACTGGTAACTGCATTTAAGCTTTTATCACTATTTGTAGCAATGTAAGTAAATGAAATCTTATATATTGAATTCTTCTTCCCTATTTTTTCCCAGCATTTTGGGGTTGCTTGTCTTTGATGAGTTTTACCCAACAATGGCATGGAAAAATTTCGAGCTTTTGATTTTATGGTCGCATGCCATTGCTGACGCTGAGCATCTTATACCTACTGCCAGGTCATGGGGGAAGTGAAGTGTTACCATCTGTCTGTGTATTGTGTAAATATATTCAGCATGTGATAAGTGTATTTTTTGTTTATGTAATGTGTAGCTTACGAGGCGATGATTGGGGACCATCCTTGCATTCACTTTGATGGCTGCGGAAAACCGTCTAAATACCACCGTCAGGACTGCCGGCACGCGCGGACCTGGGCTCATGCCCGGCCCCGTTGTATCTCTCTGACCCGGTGCATTGAGCCACAGTGACGGATCTATAACGGCAATAAATTCAAATTCCATCAGTTACATGACACTGATTAATTTGGGAGTCTTTGATACTTTATCTATTTTATTTGACGATGACATTGGTTACTTTCACGTACAGCCAATGCCATTGATACTGCATAAACTAGGTTTTTAGCGGAGCTTCGCCTTCGTATCCACAAGTGTGGAACTTCCGTATGAAATCCTACTTCCGCCTTTGCCTCCGCATCCACAACTTTTAAACCGGAGGTATAATGGAGGTTTTGTTTATATTGCAATACTAGCCTCGTACCCGCGACTTCGTACGCGTGGATTAAGAATTTTTTTGCCAGAATTAAATATAAAAAAATGTTGGTAACGTAGGATTGGTACCAAACAATATCGAGTCGGCATAATATGACAGGAAAGCTATGACTATATCATTCTACCGTCGAACCTGCCTCTTGAAGAGAATTAATTTCCAACATATTTCTGTCACTATTCGATAAGATCTCAAAATTTCGTGACTACAACTGTTAATCATACTGGAAAAAATATCCTGTGCCCTTCATACACATTTCCTTATAAATTACATCACAACGATATAGCCATTTAGTCGTCAAAATGTAACAAAAAGACAGAGACTTACTTCCGTACTTATAATAATATTACTGTGGTTCACACTCACACACTGACTGTGAACAACACCTGAGGGATCATTATAACGTAAAAAAGTGTACACCTACAACATTGCAAGACTACCTACGATTTGCCTCGCATTGGGCCTCTAACTTTCTAATATATACAGTTTAACATTCAATCCGAATAACCTACGACCCAGGCCTGACTCTTACGATGAAAAACAATTTTTAAAAATCTTAGCCTCCACGGAGATTTCAACCGGAGACCACGACGTTCTTAAGCAAGCTCTTTAGCCACTGAACTCCCAGCTCACTACACGGAAACACGGTCTGAAGACGTGCATATCCAACGTGTCTGTCTATGGCCGTATTTCCAAGTTATGAGAATCAATTGCCAACATATTTCTGTCACCATTCGATAAGGTCTCAAAATTTCGTGACTACAAGTGTTAATCATACTGGATAAAATATCCTGTACCCTTCATACAGATTTCCTTATAAAATTCCATCACAACGATATAGCCATTTGGTCGTCATAACGTATCAAAAATATAGAGACTTACATCCCTAATTATAATAATATTACTGTGGTTCACACTCACACACTGACTGTGAACAACACCTGAGGGATCATTATAACGTAAAAAAGTGTACACCTACAACACTGCAAGACTACATACGATTTGCCTCGCATTGCACACCTAACTTTCTAATATCTACGATTTAACATTCAATCCGAATAACCTACGGCCCAGGCCTGACTCTTACGATGAAAAAGTTTTTAAAAATCTTATTCCCGACGGAGATTTGAACCGGAAATCACGACGTTCGTAAGCCAGCGCTTTAGCCACTCAGCTGCTAGGCCACTACGTGGAAACTTGGTACGGAGTCGTCCACATCCAACGTGTCTGTCTATCGCCGTATTTCGAAGTTATGACACAACATGTGTTATTTATAAAGATAATTTTTCAACCAAATTATTTTTCTCCTTGTTTCAAAGGATAAGTGTGCAAAGTTTCATCGAGATCGGATGAAAACTGTGGATTTGTATGAAGAACAAACAAACCAACAAACAAACAAACAAACATACATTCATATTTATATATAAAGATATAAGTTATATTCTTTTCTCTTTATACAAAAACCGACACATCGTTGTTTAGCTAATAACATCGTTTTTTTCCCTTACTGCTCTGCAATAAGAGTAATAAATTAATTGAACGGAGTTGTTACCTAATCGACGAATCTGCAAGTTTGAATTTGGTTGCAGAGTGGTCCAACTAGTACAAGGATGCTCAACCAATTTTGGAGATGGGCCACAATTTCGCCTCTAAGTTAGCCTGTGGGCCACAATTTCGATTCTATGTTAGCCTGCGGGCCGCCTTAAACTTGCCTATAGTTACAATCAATATTTAAATATAAAAGAACATAAGTAACGCAGTTTAGTTACAATCAAAAAGTAAAAACCATCAATGAGACGTTTGCAGAGGTTTTATTTATTATAATTAAAAAGTGAAAACATGAACGAGATCCTTGCAGAGGTTTTTAGCTAACATATTGTAGACCGCTGCTGTTGGGGGGCAAATTCAAATTTAATATTATTTAATTGATTGCAATGGAGCACACGCTCCGGTGGCAATTTCCCTACACACCCAATTTCCCCCTATCCTGCACCCACCTACATTTGCCCTCTACAAATTTTAACTTTAAACTCTTTTAACGTGTTCGCTAAGTTATTCATATTTCTCCTTGGTAACTCATTCCAATCCCTCACACCCTTACCTAAAAAAGAAAATCTTCCCACACCCTTGTGCCTGAAATCGAGTGCCAGCTTGTAGTCATAATCATCTTTTCCCTTCCATGAACTACTTTTCATACGTACTGAAATATCTTTCCATGCCTCATCGGCAGTATACACCCTGGACACTCCCATTACCCTCCTCATCCTTCTCCTGTCTTGCAATGAATTCCATTCCAGCTCCTTTATCATATCTGTCACTGATTGCATTCTGCGATAATTTCCAGAAACAAGTCTAGCCAGCCCTTCTTTGCACCTTCTCCAACTCCTGTATTTGATACGTAAAATGAGGGTCCCATACTACACCACCATATTCGAGCAATGGTCTGACCAAAGTTTTGTAACCCAATTCCTTTACTTCTCCAGTACATCCCCTCATCACTCTCTCCAACAAGTGCAGAACTTTGAAAACTTTTCCTACCACCTGTCCAATGTGTCCAGCCCAGTTATGCTTGTTATCAAATGTAATGCCAAGATATTTACATTTCAAGTCTTCAACAAGCAATTCTTTCCCCA
Source organism: Vandiemenella viatica (assembly GCA_031002005.1). Lineage (NCBI taxonomy): Eukaryota > Metazoa > Arthropoda > Insecta > Orthoptera > Morabidae > Vandiemenella > Vandiemenella viatica. Next base: position 180,515,805 of record JARYHS010013630.1, read on the forward strand.
CCTTATATTCATAATTAACCTTTTGTTTTTTATTTGTGTATCTAATTAGCTGACTCTTCTTTGCATTTATCTTCATCCCATGTTTACAAACCCAACTAGATATCCTGGCCAGATCACCCTGCAACTGTTTACAGTCCTCTATCGTTTTGATCCTTTTATACAGCATTATGTCATCAGCAAACAATCTAATTTAAGATAGTAAACAATCATCACAATTATTCATTAGAATAATGAATAGCAATGGTCCCAATACGCTACCCTGCGGCACTCCCATTTTTTCTTCCACTTCCTTTGATACCGCATTTCCGACCCTAACTTTCTGTTTTCTACCTCTTAAAAATTCTTCTACCCAGCAAATCACTTTCTCATCCACTCCAATAGTTTTTACCTTATTTACTACTATTTTGTTGCTTACTCTGTCAAACGCCTTTGAATGATCTAGTGCTACACTATCAATTTGGCCTCCCTTTTCCATTTCATCTGAAATATCTTGCATATATCCCACCAACTGAGATTCGCATGAATATCCTTGCCTCAACCCATGTTGCCTACTTGAAAACCACTTACGTTCCTCACATACATTTCTGATGTGGTTGCATATCAATCTTTTCATTAATTTACCTACCACTGATGTTAAACTGATTGGCCTGTAATTTTCGACTCTATTTCTCACCTCTCCTTTTGTACTGGTACTACTATCACACTTTTCCACTCTTGTGGTAAGCAGCAAATATCCAGACTCAATGTAAACAATATATTTAAGATATCTGTAGTAATACTATCTGCACCAGCCCCTTTATGTTTTTTCAGCTTGCTTATTTTCTTCATGATTTCTTCAAGATGAATTTCATTTTTTTAGTGTCTTCATTTCTAATCGTATTGTTAAGCTCGTTCTCCGAATTAGACCTTCCCGTTTCTGATTCATTGTCCCTAATGCTCTCACTAAACCAGTTACTTAAAATCTCTGCCTTTTTCAAATCCTCAGTAGCTACTTCTCCATCCTTATCTAGAACCGTCTCTACACCCTCACTTCCCCTTAGTTTCCTGATATAGCCATAGAAATTTCTAGATGCATCAGTCAGTGGTCCTCCTGCACTGACAATACTCTTCATAAACCCATCTTTAGCCACTTTCTTTGCTGTTATTAAGTCCTTGTTTAGTTGTTTCAAATATTCCCTACTACCCTTCTGTCTCTTAACTCTGTTATGTTCTCTTCGTACCAACCTCTTTAACCTCCTCACTTCCCTATTATAGTACACAGGTTCTCTACTTCTCTTTATTTTCTGTTTTTGAATGAATTTTTCTTCCCCCTCTCTTATTATCTCCTTGAACTCTTCCCATCTTGTCTCTACTATACTTGTGCCTTCCTTCCATCTGCTGAAATGTTCTCTGAAATATCTCTTCAAATTTGAAATCTGTGCCTTTTTATAATTGTACCTATTTCTCCCTTGAATTTTGCTGGATCACTGAATCCTGTAATATCCATCAAAACTGCATCATGATCCCTTATTCCTTCCATTACTTGACACCCCACAAGGTTATCATTGGGCTTTATTAGGAATTATCCAAAATATTTTGTCCCCTAGTGTTTTGCTCTACCACTTGTGTTAATCCTCCTTCCCTTATGGTATTTGCAAATCTTTGTTCCCGTGTGTTATTAATCTTATTTCCTTCCCAGTTTACACCCGATAAACTTAAATCCTTACCAATAATGATCATTCTATTCCCACCTCTGAAATCTGAGTATGAATTTAATGTATCCCCAAGAGCCTCATCTTCATCTGTCATTCTTCCACTGCGGTAAGCAGCCAACACCCTGATTTTTTCTTTTTTATTACCCCAGAAATCTACCCCAAGTAACTCATGGTCTTGATCTATGAACGCCAGTGAACTGTGGTAGTTTTTGCTAACTAGTATGAAGACTCCTCCACCAATTGCTCCTCTATCTCTGCGGTACACTCTGTAACAATCAGGAAAAACCTCACTGTCTAGTACGTCTTCTTTTAACCAACTTGTGGTTCGTGTATCTCTATTAAGGTTGCAAATTCGATTACCTTATTCATTATACTTCTACAGTTTACCATTAACACCCTTATTACCGGCTTTATATTTTCAGCATTTATCTCCTCTTTCCCAGTTTTAAATGCACTGGTGGTCTCCGGTTGGGCAGCCTTGAACTAGTAGGACCTCCCTGTACGGCTACCGAAGGATGCGTTTACCAATTATCGTTACTACAAAGGGTTTAACAAGATGTTACACACAGTCCTTTTCACTCGTACTTTCTCACGGCAAGCTACTGTCCTCGTCACATATTTGTGTGATAGTTTCTTTACTCACGATCCAACGCCGTAGGATTTTAGACGGGAGGAGCCGGTGATGGTCGGTCGGGAAGCTCAACAACATCGAACACATCCTACGTGTATTCTTGGAATGTCATTCGTGGCCCAATACAGAAAATCGGAATGTCGCAGGTCCTTTAAGTTTGACTGTGAATAGGCTGTTTAGTGCGGTAGAAAGGCGGGTGATGGTTACGGTGATGGGCGATGGAGAGGCCTTACGCATGTCACTCGAATTATTTGAACTCTGCAAAGTTCATATGACAAAGATTGCGTTATTGGTGCTTGCGAAGTTAGGTAAACAATTTAAGCCAGTTGTAAAATTATCCCAAGTTTCTTTGTCGTTGAAACACGAGCAAAAAGTAAAACATTATTATATGAAAATAGAATATTCTTATACAAAATGTAGAATTTGTGATAAAATTATTGATATGTTGATTTTAAACTAGTTTTTAATAAAAAAATTAAATTCTAGATAACTATAAATTTATTTTTCCATCTCCGCTTCCACGAATGTCAAGCACTGAACCTCCGCATCTGCATCCACAAAGATGACCTCAATTGCAACCCTAGTAGTTAATTACTACGTGATCCGTGAGAATATTTCGCCAGTAAAATGTTTATGTAACAAGTTTATAACAAAAACACTGGCATAAAAATTTCGCAAATAAAATATGGTGAATAGCGAGCTCAATGGTTTGTGGTAGGTCGAAACAAGAACCGGCTTATTTATAGAATTATATTTTTGATTTCATCAGATGTATCCTATTCTGTAGCCCTCTGCTTTTACGTAAATAACTGAAGCCATCCCTTCGTCGAAGCCGTAAGTGTCACAGTCCTCACCTGAACACCACTAGGCTGCTAAAACACCCACAGAATATCCATATCTTTGTGATAACTGGTACTGCTATCTAGCTGTAACCAGATCAATCGTTATCGACGCAAGCAAAACCTAGCGGCTTAACTCTGAACTGTCTCATACGGGTGACCTTGATAGTTAATAATTTTGCCCTTTAAGGGTCTAATTCCGACAAACTCCTTTCTGAAAATATGATGTGACCAAAGCGGAGACCTTAGCCTTTAAGTGATAACTCATTTATCGATTCTGGTTAGTTATCAAGGGAGATAAATGGCACGTGATTAAAAAAAAATACGTTTTAGAAATAATATATGTGTGTATGATGGGAAGCCGATGTTCTTGCAGCGCGACAGGTAGGTTTGCCCCTTGCGGATGCTGGCAGATTCACCACTGTGCGTGGCTGTACGGCAGTGTTTGCGCTGGCGCATAATATACTGCGGCCATCGGGCACCCCGTTTTGTACACAGCTCCCCGGCGCGGCGCCGCGCTGGCTTGTAAACAGCGCTGCGGCCTCGCTGGCCACCGCGGCGCCCTCGCAGTTTGCTCTCGACGGCTCCGCTCCGTTGGTTTATCGCATTTTTGTGCCGTCAGCCCACACGGCCCGAACATGAAATGTCTGCCTGCTGAGTGCGGCATACCTGCATGACCACGCTGTTCGCTGACAGACACATTTTACGCTCGTTCTCACCGCCGCGCGGCAAGTAGTCCCCAAACAATACACGCACAGTCATTAGGTAGGGGTTGTTGGAATATGCGGAAGAGCGGAGTCAGTGGCTAATATCTCGGCGTTTATTACTACTATCGAAACTGCTGATTTCTGCAGTTGAGATCTGTCTGAGCTGAGATGTGCAGCAGTAGTAGACAGCAGCGTATCTGGATCTTTTTCAACCCTAGGGTCAGTACAATGACAAAAACATGTTAACATTTGACAAATTGTATTGTACTGTTAAAACATAATAAATCTAAAAGGATGAATTGAGTTACTATGGAAACACAGTTAATTTTTTACGATATTTTCAACGTATATGAACAAAGTTTTTAATATTCTGCCTGCGGGCAGCATGTCTAATATTCTCGGGCCACAGGTGATCCCCGGACCATGGGATGAGAAACTCTGGAATTCTGGAAAAGAAAGTAAAATTCACGGCTGTCTAGATTTAATTGAAATCTGCGGCATCCTTACTGAGCGTAGAACCAAAAGAATCTTTGCGCTGAACTGCTACTGATTTCATGATCAAACTTGTGAATAAACAAAGCTTTAGCGAATTGTTATTGCCAATACGGTTCATGAAATGCGTTCCACAGAAATCGTCACATGTGTATATCTCTTAAAACAATAACCTGCGATACGCTCAGGCTTCTCACTTTTATTTACTGGTTTATTAATGACTAGTGACACAGATAACATCCACAGCATGGTTTCTGTGTTGACGACTGAAATAGTACCAACATAAGGCAATAACAAATTAAAGTGGAATCCGAATCACGAAGGAAATTTTAATAGATTTTCATATATTCTACACCACTATATCACGTTATATATTACTTCCAAGCTTCCATTTTTTTATTTTTTTTATTTTTTTTGTAGTTGGTTAATTACATGGGATTGTTATTACATAATGTTAAAGCCTTGATTTTGTAATGTTCTACATATTTCTATTTGCAGTTCACATAGCAATACAGCAGTAACTTCTACTGAATTATGACGACGGAAATATAGACAATAAATTAAAAACAAATTAGGAATCCCAAAAACTTTTTCTATCCTTGTAATAACAGTTTTATTTTTAGTCCAGACACAATTCAGCACAATAAATATGGAACTACTTCCACCCGCATTAATTAATAGCTTCAGTAACATGGTGCTTAGGAAAGCAGTTTAAATGGCTTGTAAAACTGATTTCAGAGTGAATTATGCTCTAAAAAATGTGTCAGTAGGATTCTGGGCAACTTTAACACAATCTCCACTAATATTGCATTCGAAAATCATAGCTTCTATTACCCTCATGTGAATAACGACGGGCATCACCTATGGTGGCAGTAGGAATTTATTCTGGGAAATCTTGTAAGAAAAAACGAATAACTATCATTTTTAATGATATTTTTCGTGATATAAGAGTATTTGACTATGATTTATTTAAATAAATGCATTTTACTTCGAATGACGGAAAGTATAATATTTTAATCGGAAACTGTCATTTATTTGAGTGATACATTTCGAGATTCGAACATTTCGTGAAAATATATAAGAACGCAATCTTTCTCGGCGTTGGCAATATAAATATTTTTCTCGGGTGACTAGCCGAGTTAAAGGTGTGTTGTAATTACACTTACAATTGCACAATATTAAGTGTGATTACAACACACCTTTAACTCGGCTAGTCTCCCGAGAACAATATTTATATTTCGTGAAAACTTTCTCTAAGTTTCGATTAGTGAATTGAGTTGCACATCGCAAATACATAGTCATATCCTTGATGATTTAAATGTACATAAAAAGGTAAACTTAAATCTCATTTAATAGTTAACACGTTTATTAAAAACTAAGGGTGGGAATTTATTCTGGAAGAGCTTGTAAGGAAAAACGATTAAGAATAATTTTTAACGATATTTTTAGTGATATAAGTACCTTACTTTGGGAAGATTATCAGAGTATTTGGCTAGGAGTTTTTTAAAAAAATAAACACATTTTGATTTAAATGACGGAGACTATAATTTCTAAAACGGATAACTGTTAATTATTTGAAAGATACATTTCGCGATTGCGTAAGTTTCTCTGAGTTTTTAATACGGTAAAGTTCGTTGTTTCTTATCGGCTGCAAAAACATTCTTAGGTTATGGTTTAACCTAGTTCTTATAACTGATAAAGATTATACAATGTAAACATTGAAAATTCTCCTTACATGAATTTCTGCATCTAGTTATCGTAAATAAACAAAAAGCTACATGAAGGAACGATTGTAATATGGTGGCTGTTGATTCGCAAGTGACGGCTGGCACGTGACCGTTCTCTAGCCAATAGCTATAGACGACCTGAGCAGTCTCCAGATCAAGCATTTTATATAAGAGGATAATTACAGCACTTATATTCTCTCATGTGTGTTTTTATATACAGCATATACATCACGTAAGTGTGCAATTTTGTGCTCATATTAAAAAAAAATCTGTTTCACAAATATAATTGGCAATATTTATTTCCTAGTGAATGACACAGTATTCTTTAATTGTGAAAGAATGTCGTTATTGTTACAAGAAGTGAAAACTTACTTCTACTGTTGTAGATTCTGTGTTTCAGTAATTTATTGCTTTGAGAAGAATAATGTTCTAAGTCCCCTCATATATCAAAATAGTAACAGTTATTATATCAGACTTTACGAAAAAAATAATATCGATAACTAATCATAATACCTTTGTTTACTACATGTAACTCTTACACAGTTTTAAGTCCTCGTGGTTTTTTAGCTATTTAGAACAAAATTTGTAACATTATTTGGATGACATGCTTCAAACTGAACTATAAGTTATACGAATCCATTAATTTTTAAAAAAATAACAAGAATATTTCCTTTATATGTTTTATTTTATTTTATTTTTTATTTTACCACTTGATGTTAGATGTTTTAAGGAAAAAGATTCTAAACATCAGAATATAAGGGAAACCGAATTGAAATATAAGAATTTTTAAGGAATTTATTAATAATATGACGCAATTTGACCATCCAGGGCAAAAAAAAAAAAAAAAAAAGTGCCTCTAAAATCCATACCCTCTTACGGTAACAAGTTTATAATCTTCTTTAAATATAGCCCGATCTGGTAATTCCGTTGGCAGCATACCAGAGATATTTTGTGCTGCTGACGTTGTAGAGATTCCCAGTACAATTTCATAACAGCGCGACCAATGTTAGCGAATCAATTCCCTGATGGCTGCGTTTACCCGCAGACGATTGGTCTCTGAAAATCAGAGACAGTATCATCGGGTTAGCCCCACCAATTGACGAACGGTGTTTAATTACTGCGGCTTTATCGTGTTGTCAGTCAACATGGCCGATTGCGGTGATCGGCTCTGTAGATGAGCAGTATTGCGCGAAAACCACTGCAAAATATAAAACAGGTATGCTGCGATTAAAAACATATTATAAATGAAATTTAATACCACTGTCGTTCTTCTGATAAATTCACAATAAATTTTATTTATGCACTGAAGAGAAATTGCTGTTGAGTACTTAACCGCTACAACTTACTATTACGATACTATTTATGACTTGACAATTTATTTAGGTACTCAAAAAAACTTCTGCTTTGTACTTAGCAGCTAAACATTTTAGTTAGGTACAAAAATAAACTTATCGTCACTACATAGCTGCTACAACTCGAGTTTCAGAGGAAGTTTCTTCTTTTTCTTCACCACTTTTTCACAATATTTTGTGGTCGTCTACCTTTGATGAGTTTTACTCATCATTGGAATAGTCGAATTTGGAGTTTTGGTTTTACGGTCACAAGCCGTTGCTGACACCAAGTAATTTATATCTGCTTCCAGGTCGTACTACATATAAAGGGGCGAAGTGCAGTGTCGACATCTGTCTGTGAGACGTGCGACTGTGATCTATGTGTGATGCATGAATTTTTTGTTTATGAAATGTGTAGTTTATAAGGCAGAGATTGGGGACCGAACCAGCACTCACCTTGATGGCAGCGGAAAATAGCATAAATACCTCAGTCAGGACGACCGGTATGCGGCGGCCAGGCCTCGTGCCCGGCACCGTTGAACCTCCCGAACCACTGTGCGGCGCCTCTTCATACTGAGCCATACTGGGGGGTCGTTTAGGAGGAGGTTTACAAAAATATAAAAGCCTGATCGACTGTAGTGCCTTCGTGTTCCTCTTGGAAGTCCTCGTCAATAGGAGATTGTTCCCTATTGTAACACGTTTCCCCGCACCATTGGGACCCTTCGAGTTCGTGACCACCCATGGCTTTCTTGTGCTATGGTTTCTTGCGCACAACTTTCTTTCTCATTCGACACTTTGCCGCATTTCAAAGAGGGTTTGCAATACTTACACCTTCCGCTTTTCCTGTTTCCACTTTATTACCACGTACTTTGTTATTTACAGTTTCAAAATGTCAAAAATTTACTTTTATTTTCCTTGATATAATCTTAAATATTGTAAGCTAATAATTATCCTCGGAAATGGTCAACCGATTGTGCGCTAATCAGTCCAGCAGTGGATTTCGGGGAGTTATTTACACGAGAACGTCCCAAATTCTCCTCTTTCAACACAAGGCAAGCCGTGAAGTTGTGTCCATAAACTACGTGCTCGGTCTAGGAGAGGGAGGGGTTGGGCAGAAATCTATGCTGGACTACGTGGGGGAGGGGACGGGGGTGTTTGCAAACAAGCCACGTAGCTTTTCATTCACATTATTTGTTACAGTTAAAATAAGGACAGAACATGCAACAGCTTCCGGATATTCCTTTCCGTCATTTAATTATCTCCCTTTGTAGTTTTGATATGCTATATGTAAACAATACTACGAATGCGTGTGACTTGGAATCATAGCTCTGCGTTACACTCGACCGGCTCATTTGAACTAACCGACCCGTGACGACGCATTACGATTCGAAAAACATTAGACGTGCGGTAACTAGACACAAAAGCGCTTACACATGTCACCGGGGATTCGCCAAGGCAGTTACAGTTCGTATTATTTTAATGGTTTGAAATAAAGATGTTTAGATTAGTGTCATCCGCGTGTAACCACTCCGCTCGTTGATACAATAATTTTAATTTTGTTTTATGAAGTGAATTTTAGGGCGCTTTAATCATAGTGCTCGCTGAAGTGTTATTTCAAGCTCTACAATGAACTTCACGAGGTTTGTCGGAAATGTTTTTCCGACGAGTTTTCATTATCCTTTGAGATACAGAAATCTTTAAAGCAGATCAAAGAATTATTCCCTGGTAAAGTAGGAAGAAAGTCATCAGAAATGTAGAAAATAAAATAAAAAAATGCACGTGCACACGGGGAAGGGGATTCGAGGCAAAAGACACGTCAGGTTACGTGGGGGAATGGAGGGCTTCAAGGGAGGCCAAAATGGGACGATTTAGCTGATGTAAGCTCCTTTAGCTCGAATAACGAAATTGAGAGGTATTTTGACATGGTCTGGAAATCAAAAACATGAACATGGCCCAGCGGCAAAGATAACAACAGTATGCTACTCTGTTTACTAAACAAACTACATAGTTCAATACTATTAAAAACAATAGTAAGCTAATAATAAAAAAATGATTGGGGTGTCAGTGACAATGTTATAATATGGAAGTAGGGAAATTCCCGCTAAACTTTTAAAATCTTTAGAAGAAGTGGGAATACAAAGACCATCAAGTTGATAAAAAAAAAAACGAAACAAGAGAAATTTAAAATAAAAGTTGGCCCTATAATCTAAGTACACAGTCCCTGAGAAAGAACAAGCTGAGAAACGAGATAAATTTCTCAGTATTAATTCTAATATAATAAGATTCAAAATTATCGATTAGGATAGTATAAAGAAGAATAGAAGAGTTATTAGGTGAAGACCAGTTTGCGTTTAGAAAAAAACCAGTGTACAAGAGAAAAAATTCTGGCTTTAAGATTGATGCTTGAAGAATTAATGAAGAAAATCACGGATGTGTTCAAAGCGTTTATTGATTTAGAAAAAGCTTTTGATACTGTCAAGTGGGACAAAATTCTCAAAATTTTAAATGAGACAGATCTAAAATATCGAGATAGAACAATAATGTGTTTAATAATCAAATGGCTATAATGAAAGTAGAGAATCTACAGTGACATGCATCAGTTAAAAGAGGTGTGTTTTTATAATGGACTGAAAGTGCCGATGTCGTTGACACATTGAGTGTAATCACATATTATGTATTGTAATGATAAGTAATATTGGAATATATTTGAGTTAAGTTTCCCGTCAAAGGATAATGAGAACAGAGTGACCTGCAGAATGGAAAATAAATAATGGAAACAAATGAAGAAGACTTTGCAGCATAGTTGGTTATGGTGGAAAGAATGAAATAGACGAATCAAGATCCCGGTAGATAACAAACCAATTACAAAGAGATGGATCATGTATGATGTTCGGCTGAGGCCGAGGTTTGTTATAAACTGTGCTTATTAGTTATTATTCAAAGAATACTGTGGTGGGTGCCTTGGTGGGCAAACCACATTACAATTATCTTTCATACCTTTATGATTAATAATTGTGGATTTTTAATTTTAATTTTTATGAAGGAGTGAAAGTTTATTAATTTTGCAAGAATTTCGACGTTAGTTGGAATTCAGGAAAATTGTCACAATATGACATTTATTTTCTTATCACTGGCGATTACAAGTCCGAGCGAATTTACCGTTAACATTAACACAAATTGGCAAAGTCATAAAAGCAACGCTCAGAGTTACAATTAGCCGTCATGAGTAAGCAAACAATTATATATTTACTTTTAAATATATCTCAGAATCAAAATGCAAGAAATAATGACAATTGGAAACAATAAAAAATACAAGTTATGACGACCTCAGACAAAGGTATCATAATACTGTGACTTTACAGTTAAAAAGAAAATCATGGGCGCCAGAATGAACAATATATCATTCGAAAATAACTAGTTCTGGCAAATTATGCCGCTAGCTCAGTGGTTTTTACAATTACAAAGTGAGAACATGGACCTATCCTCTCAAAGTCGCTTACGGGTTCTGTTTCACGGAATGCACAATCAGATGGCTTGGTCGTAATAAATTACCATTGTAGTCCTGCGTCTGATGTCTGCGGTGACTGTAGCGGACCCACGATATGTGAGATTATTTCACAAGTCGGCTATAGGCATCTCTGGTCTGACAATGCGCATCATCGCATTACCGGCTGTGTTGCTGTGATAAGCTTGCTCCAGCATGCTTGCAGCAGCAGTTTGCGAAAGAAGTCAACTTTCCAAGTCAACCTCAGACTAGACTCGCATAGCTTGGACTCGAAGATCGAAGTTAGAATGTCCAGCTCCTCGCTCTTCGGTCCACGAGGAAACTTCTCGCTCCGCCCATTTGTAGTCTCGAAGCTCACATACAACAAAAATTCCCAGGATTTTGAGTTATACGCTCATTTTGATTGGATCTTCAGGTCGGCACCTAATGTCACGTGATATCCTCGATATGTGATTTGGCCAAAGTATCCAACAGAGGTCGGACATATTCGGCTAAGTTCGCCGGGGCGTGAGAACATTCGGGTTTCGGACGGCAGGCTTTTCCCGCTCGGTGAGTGACCCATCCCCAGGGAGCAGAGTGTGTGGTCCGGCAAACCCAAATCCGCGACTTCTTGTCGCCAAGGTTTGGGAACACCAAGATTAGCTTCAAGCCTATATAGCTCAATAATTCTTGAATATTCGCTTTACCAAGATACACTGTATGTTCATCATTTCATTACAGTCCTCACTTGGAATCTTGCGTACTTTATTAAATTACAACAAAAATCTATTTAGGTGGTCGCCCAAGATTTATGTAAATTACTCTTATATTATTACATATATAATAAAAATGCACCTTGTAACGTGGCAACAGCGCAGCTCGTTACAATACGGCCGTCCGTTGGTGAAAAATGAAATTATGATAGAATAATTTTATTTTGAACTACCTAATTCTATCTCCATTGTGACTCAACAAAAACTTAAGCATTTTTATAATTACATTAATTTTAAATGTGATTCCAATAACCATCGGTATTCGTGCCTTGTAAGGTGAATATATAACGGGAGCTTATGTCCTTTTGGCCGTTTTATAATTCTGTACAAACAGAAGCACGTGAATTCAGGTAGCCTTCCCAAATGCAAAGTTATATTAAGCACAATACTAAAATATACATGAAAATAAATTATTTACATACATGTTAAATAATAATAATCTTGAAAGAAACTTGTATCAAATCTTATCATTAAATTAATAAAATGAAACACATTAATAAAACAAAACATTGTCAGAACACTTATGCAGAAAGTGGTTGAACAATACATTGTATTTACAATTTAGCGTGATGTTTTACTCATGTGCATAAAAGTAATTCTGCCTTCAACAAACATCCATATAGATGCTAGAGGTGAGCGTAAAATATCTCATTACATTGCGCGGTTTTAATCTCAAAACAACCGAATAGTTTAGTCGGATTCGGTGACGTGATTTTCGTCATGACCGATTGTTAATTCAACAAGCATTTCATAGGGAAGGTGTGTTCGTGTTCATGGTCAAATATCACCAACTGTAATCTTGGATTTGAATGACGCGGCATTTACTTATAATTAGACGTGGTGTGAAATGAACGATGTAAGTGCATGTTTTCGTGTGTTACGTAAATTATGAACCTTACTGGTTGAATGTTAGGTGGTCTCCTAATTAGTCTTTCATTGGTCGACATCTCTAACTTTTAACATACCGTCTGTGAAGTGATTGCGAATTTCATGGCGAAAGGAAACTGTACTTGCTCATGGGTATATGTAATGGAATTTCTATAAAATTTACCATTCCCCTATGAGACATTATACATATTATGCGGTTTGACCTGACCTTTTGTCATCGTCAACCAAAGTCGCTGTAGCATCTCTGGCATACAAACGGACTCAAAATATAACCATTCCGCACATAAATGAAAGGATAATGAATAGCGTAACTATTATTCCTCAGTAATTACGATTCCTTCACAATGGGTCTATTGATGACTCGAGATTATCTCGACATTCAAAGAATATAATTTTCTTTTTATTTAAGAGTATTATAATCCTCTTAACACGCCCGTCTACTCTACGTTTTATGCCGAAATCCATCCCAGTTATCGAATATTTTCCTTTTAAACACTTATGCTTCTTTAGCTTGTATGAAAAAGGTTGTAAGCTTTGTGCATAGAACGGTCCGATCTCAGGTTTTCCGTTTGCCAATACAAAGCAATTTTGAGATTTCACGCTAGCAGAATACTACAAATCTATATAAAGCAAAAGTATAAACTTTGCAATTATTTTCGTTGAGTGCACACCATTCTGAGCAAAACATGTGCTGTCCAACAATGACTGTTTTAATCTAATTTATAGAATACTATACAATTTATAGTTAGGGTACGCGAAATACCGTTAGAACGAGGCGTGAAACTTCTTGTTTCCTTTCTCATTCATCCTGGGGTATTCGCTACCTGCCAATTCTCGGAAACTGCCGGTTGAGCCACTGCTTACCTGCACTAATGATCTCAGCTGTTCGACGGTAGCTGTCCCCAGCTCTTTCGAAACCGTTACTTTGTATGAAATGGCTTTAAGTTCCGGGCGTTATGAGGCCCGATCTCGGTTTGTCCGTCCGTCAACATTTAACAATTTTTCGAGATCACTCTGGCGACCGAATAAGGCCCGGAATATAGCAGAAAAAACTTCGATATCGCCAATAATCTATTTGTTCACGTCTTCACCATCTGTGCAATTGTCATACAAAATTCCTTTTTAATTGAAGTTAGCATCAAAGATAATTATTTTAACTTGCAAAGTTAGCTGAATTATTGAATATATCCCGTAAACAAAGTTTTTCCTTTTAGCCTTTACAAACGCAGTCGCCTTTAACCTTCTTGCTCTTCGACCTCGCCCTATCGTTAGCAAAATAACAGCAAGGTATTGTGAAAACTCTCCTGTGTATCTGTTATCCTTCAACTTATGATTCCTAATTTCTGTGATGACAAATCTTTCTGGCAAGGTTTCGTGTTCCATAGGGCATTATATACGGCACTTTAACCACCCTTGATAGATACACAAAACAAAGAAGTAAAATACGTTGATGAGATAACATTGCGATCTTCGATCAACACAGACAAAGCGATATTACGCTCGCTGTACACTTCTGCCCAGAAAGGATATAATGCAACTACCTAAGGTAAAACGTTACATCGAACTCATGCATCACAAAATGTTGAAACCCTTTTCGTTTATGTCACAAAATACATCTTAGAAAGCATATCACAATATTTGTATCGCTGTCAGATTCATTGTGATTGCGAAGACAAGAAATTGTGCTTGCTAATGGCGCTTCATTATCCGCGAGTGCGTATCAATTTATCTGGCTCAGGAAAACATTTAATATTTCCGGATTTTTATCAAATCACGTCCACTTAACAGCGTGGAAGTCAAAAGTGACTATTAATATTTCACGTGGACAAAATATAAAGTTCGGAATAGCGAAATAAGCATTAAAAATTCCGAATATGGAAATATCCTAAGTAGCTTTAACTGTAAGTGCAAATTTGCTAACTTGAATTCTGTTTGATTTTCCGCTTATCTAATCTTTCCAGCAAAACAGACGGTTTAGACTAGCGGAACTGGCTTCGGCGTTTTTCATGCATGATAAATTTCGGTAAGGCATCTAACCTTAAAGAATATAAACTGTACTGTACTTTACAATATTTTTTTTATAATATTGATCCAAATCGGACAATTTCATATTCAACCTTTTCGTCATCGTATTCGGCACGCTACAAAACTTGTTGAACCATGCCTACAATGTTATTGCGGCGCATCGTTTCCGGGTGCGGCCGTCCTATCGCACATATTCTTTTCTTCCTTTTGCTGGCCTTGGACTTTGGAATCCTCGTATTCTACGGCAACTGCATTAATTGTAGCCCGTTCCTTGCCAAAATGCTTTCCACCTCCGCGGTCATTTCCGTTCTGCCAAAACGAATTTCCCGGTTTCCCCTTTGTATCGCCGTTATTACGACGTGGTTCACCATCGGCATCGGGCTGTCGCTTGTTATAAAAAATTTCCTCTTTGGGAATTTTTATGCGAGCGTCCCTTTCCGTGATTATCGTGTGGCCTCGTCTCTACTTGCGGTTCCAAGCTATCATTGTCGGCTTCCCGCCACTCAAAGATACATGCTTCCCGTCCTATCCGATCTAAATTCCTTAACGTGTCCAACAACTCTGGCACAGTACGTATGAGGATTGGATTTATTAGGGATTGGACTTGTGAACCGAAATGTGCCGTGGCCATTTCCACAAATTCCCGTCCGACATCCGAACATCGAACTGCCTAGTGAGGACTAGCAATTTATTCACATATCTCTCCATAGATGAATTTTGCTTCGGGACATATCGGCCTTGATACAGTTTTATCCTCGCTTGGTTTTGGATCTTGCTAGACCAGAATGTTTCAAAAAATACTTTTCGAAACTCGTCGTATGACATTTCCGGTTCGCAAGTGATTTGAAACCAAAGACGGTCGGCTTCTGATAATGACTGCTCAACCAGGATCAGCTTCATCGCTTCGGGAACCCCTTTTATATGAAAGTACCTCTCCATTTCAGCGAGGTATGCTTTCGGATTAATGTCTTTACGGGATCCGAAATATGGGAGCTTTAATTCAATATGGGCAGCTGCGTAATACATGCCACTACCTTGAATTTGAACATTGCCGGCATTAGAACTACTTAGTTCTTTCATTCTAGTTTCTAGCCGTAAGAGCTTAGAACTAGTGGCTTCCGACAGTTCGTCCTGTGACAATTTTAACTCGTTTGTGCCGTCTTAACGAGCTCGACCGAACTTGCTACGGCAGTCACCTCCGAGTTAAGTTTTCGGAGGTTTTGTTCCGTATGGTCTTTGACCTCGTGAACAAACTCCGAAATTTGCCCTAGGTTTTGGCCGTTCTCGTTTCGCATCTGTTCAATGGACAGGTCAAGTCTTTTAGTCAACTGTTTATTGCCCGTTTGCAAAGAAGCACAGGTTACTTCTTTTGTGTTCCTTTCCAGCTTAGAAACAATTTTAGTTACATCAGACTTGAATTCGGATATTTCTTTTGTGGCCACAGAACGGAAGGTGGATATTTTTCCGTCCAAATTTGTTAATATCGCAGCTTGCGAATCAAATCGTGTATCAAAACTCTGCTTAAGCAAATCCGAATTTCTCTTATTTTCCTCCTTTTGTGAGTCAAAACGCTTGTTTAATTCCAGAAATTGCTGGCTTGATTGTTCTATTGCAGCCATCAACATGTTTAGTATTTGCGATTATAGGGGTGGTGATTCTACAGGAATTTGGGTCATTTGTTGTGTCTGTTCTGAATGTGCGGGAGTATTCTGTGTCGTCTCACCGACAGGTGAAGGAAAATTTTCCATATCTTCCTGTGGCGACAAAGTAGACTGCGAACTATATGAGTGGGTCGGAACTTCAGAAATTGCGTGACCCTCGCCTGCAGCCAATATTTCGCTTTGTTCCGTTAACTGAACCTGATCGTTAATGATTTCGGGAGATTTTTGCCTATCAGACTGATCTTCCATATCGAAATCTTTTATCGTACGAGATCGTAGCATCATATGACCACAAACAATGAATTTACACCGCAATTGTGCAATGACGAAATCTAAATTCACTAGCAACAAAATACCGCGAATTTCAATACACACAAATACATATACCCCTCCAAAATTCAGCAAGAGAAAAGCAACGATGAATCATGCGACACAACACCATAAAAGCAGACTTACTTTCAAACACATGGGCAAAATATGCGTGTCTTTAATTTTCATAGAAGCTACCATGCATTAACAAAACAATACTGACGTTACTCATTTAAAAATTTGAAAAATGATCACAAAATTGTTACAATACAAAGTGTATTGCATCTCAATTGAAGTACACAAATGAACTTCCTTTTAATGCGTTGAAACAAAATAAATTTTATGCATTGAAACAAAATGAACTTTATGCATTAAAATATAAGTGAAACATCAAAATAAAATCTTGTATGAATATCTATTGACTACAAGAATGATAAAACTGCCAAAAGCCATGTGCAACATTCCATGAAACTTTTTGAATTTGGGCTCCAAATAGTATTAATTTGAATTAGTGCCACCAAGTTCGCAGACATTAAGTAGTAATGTCTCATCTGGCACCAGCGTTGGGCGACATTATGTGGTGGGTGCCTTGGTGGGCAAACCACATTACAATTATCTTTCATACCTTTATGATTAATAATTGTGGATTTTTAATTTTAATTTTTAGGAAGGAGTGAAAGTTTATTAATTTTGCAAGAATTTCGACGTTAGTTGGAATTCAGGAAAATTGTCACAATATGACATTTATTTTCTTATCACTGGAGATTACAAGTCCGAGCGAATTTACCGTTAACATTAACACAAATTGGCAAAGTCATAAAAGCAACGCTCAGAGTTACAATTAGCCGTCATGAGCAAGCAAACAATTATATATTTACTTTTAAATATATCTCAGAATCAAAATGCAAGAAATAATGACAATTGGAAACAATAAAAAATACAAGTTATGACGACCTCAGACAAAGGTATCATAATACTGTGACTTTACAGTTAAAAAGAAAATCATGGGCGCCAGAATGAACAATATATCATTCGAAAATAACTAGTTCTGGCAAATTATGCCGCTAGCTCAGGGGTTTTTACAATTACAAAGTGAGAACATGGACCTATCCTCTCAAAGTCGCTTACGGGTTCTGTTTCACGGAATGCACAATCAGATGGCTTGGTCGTAATAAATTACCATTGTAGTCCTGCGTCTGATGTCTGCGGTGACTGTAGCGGACCCACGATATGTGAGATTATCTCACAAGTCGGCTATAGGCATCTCTGGTCTGACAATGCGCATCATCGCATTACCGGCTGTGTTGCTGTGATAAGCTTGCTCCAGCATGCTTGCAGCAGCAGTTTGCGAAAGAAGTCAACCTCAGACTAGACTCGCATAGCTTGGACTCGAAGATCGAAGTTAGAATGTCCAGCTCCTCGCTCTTCGGTCCACGAGGAAACTTCTCGCTCCGCCCATTTGTAGTCTCGAAGCTCACATACAACAAAAATTCCCAGGATTTTGAGTTATACGCTCATTTTGATTGGATCTTCAGGTCGGCACCTAATGTCACGTGATATCCTCGATATGTGATTTGGCCAAAGTATCCAACAGAGGTCGGACATATTCGGCTAAGTTCGCCGGGGCGTGAGAACATTCGGGTTTCGGACGGCAGGCTTTTCCCGCTCGGTGAGTGACCCATCCCCAGGGAGCAGAGTGTGTGGTCCGGCAAAACCCCAAATCCGCGACTTCTTGTCGCCAAGGTTTGGGAACACCAGATTAGCTTCAAGCCTATATAGCTCAATAATTCTTGATATTCGCTTTTCCAAGATACACTGTATAAGTTCATCATTTCATTACAGTCCTCACTTGGAATCTTGCGTACTTTATTAAATTACAACAAAAATCTATTTAGGTGGTCGCCCAAGATTTATGTAAATTACTCTTATATTATTACATATATAATAAAAATGCACCTTGTAACGTGGCGACAGCGCGGCTCGTTACAATACCAAGAAGAATTAATAAATACGTTACTTAAAAGTGATTTAGTTCTTTTAATTGTTATTAACATTGTAGTAAGAGGCAAGTTACTGAGTAATATCAGGAAAAGTATTTTATTTCATATTGCAAGAAGATTAATATATACATTACACGGTGAATTCGTATCAGAGATGGACTAGAAATGTACGCGTTGACTCAGGACAAGCTGCATGTAAGGTAAACTAGATAAACTATTTTTCATTACAGACCCTTTGAGAGAATTAACGAGAAGCCCACAATGGAGAATTTGATACATCTATCTACGATAATATTATGTGGAGTAAACATTAATGGATGTGGCATGAGTGAACAAGGATTTGCTGATGTAATTGTCTTGTTGACAGAGTGAGAATATTGAGAAATTGCTGAATTGCATTAACAAAATACTGATGGATCAATTTGGACTAAATATAAACCAAAAGGAAGAAAAAATTAATAGGAAATAGCAGAAATGATAGCAATAACAGTAGATTAAATAAAAAAAATATAATCATATGTAGAGGAAAGGTGCCTATTATGCGATAGTTTCATAATATGAGACACCTCAACTGTGCTCATAGTAGGTGCTGAAATCTGGTGGAAAGTTTCTTAAACACATCTTTAGCTTGTCCGACGACGACACAGTGAGTGGGATGCCATTGTTGAGTCGGACATAGTACGTAGAGGCTTATATAAAATTTATAGCGTTTGGAGTTTTTGTGACATCGGTGTTAAGACATTATCTCTGCTTAAAGGTGAATGGATATTACTGTACTCTTTTATTGATGTTGTTTGTGATGGTATTACCTATAATTATTGACAATCAGTTTCATTTTCAATCAAACGTTGTTAGCATGTGCGTGATTCTTTGTGTAAGATGGCGAGATTCCTAATATGCGATAGTAAGGGGATCCAAATATGCGACAGTGTCGCATATTACGATACCTATCGCATATTGGGGGAACTCGTTCTCTCACAATTTGTTGTATACGTAATTTATACAATACTATCGTAAGATAACAAAATATTATCATTTATTGTAGTAAAATATTGTAAATTGTATTTATATTGATTAAATTACCATAAACAGGGATTACTTTGACTAGTCTTATGATCAGAAATTGGAATGTTTTCTGGACCTTTCTATTAGGGCATTATTTTGTGCAGAAGTTAATCAATATTCCTGCAAATTCCTAGTACTTCTAAAAAATAATCTAACGAATAAAATCATAGAGGTTGAAGTCTTTTGAGAACTATGTCTGATTATTGTATTTATTCTTCGTAGATGGGATAAAGAAGCCATGGTTCGTGCCATTACATGTGTGAGAAATGGCGAGATGGGGTACTTAAAAGCCTCAAAATTGTTTGCTGTACCAAAACGTAGTTTGGAAAGGTATGTGAAGACGTACACCCGAGGAGTTGGTACAGGTTAATCTTGGCAGAAAGCCTGTTCTTTCATCTCAACTGGAAGATGAACTAGTTAAATATTGCCTTGCAATGGAAGAGCGATTTTATGCTCTTAAATCTAAGGATATCAGAAGCATGGCCTTCCAGTTAGCTGTTAGGAATAGGCTGAAGAATCCCTTCAATTCAGAAAAGGCTTCAGCAGGAAATAAATGGCTCCGAGCTTTCCTTAAGAGACATCCCATTTTATCAATGAGAACTCCTCAGGGTCTTGCAGCAGCAAGAGTGAAAGCTTTTACTCCAGAAAATGTGGGGAAATTTTTTGATATTTACGAATCTGTGTTATCTAAAGTCAACCATAACCCACACCGTGTCTTCAATGTAGACGAAACTGGGGTGACGACTGTGCAGCACAAACACAGCAAGGTTATTGCTATGAAAGGGAAGAAACAAGTTGCTGCCTTGACTTCGGCAGAAAGAGGAAATCTCATCACAGTTGTGACGTGTATGAACGCAGCTGGCACATATGTTCCGCCACTAATGGTCTTCCCAAGGAAGAATATGAAGCAGGAATTGATGGACGGTGCACCTGCAGGGTCAATATCACCTTGTCATTCAAGTGGTTTTACTCAGTGATTTGATCATTTTGTGAGCCACGTAAAGCCATCTTCAAATGACCCTGTCATTTTGATTCTTGATGGGCATTATTCCCACACAAAGAATCTGGACGTGTTAGATAAAGCATATTGTATGTTTGTCACCTCACTCAACGCATAAAATGCAGCCACTTGACGTCGGATTTATGGGGCCTTTGAAAACCTACTTGCCCAAGAGATAGAAACATGGTTGGCAAGTAACCCAGGTCGTGTTATCACCCCATTATTAATAGCCAGGTTATTTGGGGCAGCTTACAACGAGCAGCAACAATGGAAGCATCTGTGAATGCCTTCAGAAAAACAGGTCTCATCCCATGCAACAGAAACATCTTCAGGGAGCATGAATTTTCAATTCATCGTCATGCTGACGCTCCTCAAGAAATATATGCCGAAAATGAAAATGAAACTAGTGATGGTGGTGTTGGTCAAGCTGTCAGCCCTACAGACATCAGACCTCTCCCACAGATTGCGAACCCACCTGTAGATAGCCAAGAAGGTCTTACATCGCGTTCGTGCTCTGCTGCATTACTAACTCCATCTCCTTACGTGAAGCGATTGCAAGATTCTAAACAGAAGAAATCAGCGGCTGAAGCTAAGAAAGCAGCCAAAAAGTTATTTGGAGAGAAGAGTGGAAAATCTTCAAAGCGTAGACCTAAAGCAGAAGAATCATCTAGCGACTCGGCATCCGATGTTCATCTTGATGACAGTGGTGAATCAGACAGCAGTGATGACGATGATGCAGAGTGTCTGTTCTGTACACTAATCTCAGACTAACCCCAGGTGATATCTACAATATGGACAAAACTGGAGTAACTGCAGTCCAAAAACTCAATCGAGCAGTTGCTCGGAAAGGGTTTAAGCTAATCAGCCAAATCACTTCAACTGAACAAGGAAGTTTTAGTAGCATTGGCCATTGCAGGATCTGCTAGTGGTAATTCTATACCCCCTTTTTTCGTATTAAAAAAAATACAAAGATCACTTCTTAAAAGATGGTCCACCTGGCAGTGTAGGAGATGCTAATCCCTCAGGGAGGATGTTGGGAAAAAATTTCAACAAGTTTGCTGAACCCTTTGCCTTTCAGTGCAAAAGGTCAAAAGAGCGGCCTGTGCTTTTGCTGTTGGATAATCACAACTCCCATCTTTCAGTCACAGCATTGGATTTTCTTAAAGAAAACGAGATAACCGTCATCTCATTTCCATCTCACGTCTCATAGGTTGCAGACCCTCGATACAAACGTTTTTGGGCCTATGAAAAAAATATGCAAACAGTCAATGTGAGCCACAACTAATGAATCATGTTCAATAAACATACCTCGTCGGCATTTAGTCTATTTGATTTAATTCCAATATTTACTATCTCTTGTTAATCTTAGTTTCTCTCTTGCTTGCCTTCTCTCTTATATTTCTTGTTTTTTAATTAAAATAAAATGCAAATTAAGCACAATAAACTTTTTTATTTACTTAAAGCATTTCCACTAATTGCTGATTTGTTTTCTTTCCTTCTTTTTGCTCTATTTATTTTTATCAAACGTTTGACGAGGGCTACGCCAGCTTACCCCATTGTGTGTGCCAACCATCCCCGTGCATGAGGTTGGTTGCCCAGCCACGACTTACAATGTTTGGTGATTACTTGCAGCCATACAATTAAATATTACGATTGTAAAAAAATATAGAAATGTAGCCAAATATTTGCAGATTACAGGGGTATATTTAAAATTGGGATGGTGTTAATAGAATCAGCTGTAAAAATTAATATGTGAAAACCTATGCCAACCATCCCCGGTCTCCCCTACCTTTAATTAGGTGTCAAACATAAAAGTGAATTGCTGTAGATCATTTTTAACATTGTTACGATAGCTTTCTTTGAATTTGCTAATGAGCTAATCAGAATTCATAATTTGGCATAATGTAAACGCCATTGAAATACAATCTTTGTACTCGATGCAAATCAGTTAGAAGAACTTACGTTTTCTGCTTTAAACATTCGTACCTGAGTCAAATTCAGAACCCCGTGGATTTTTTAAACTTTGCTTGCGCACCCTATCTTCCTCGCTTCCCCCCACCCCATCCCCCATCTACATTATCTAAAATCGGTCGCTGTATTTTCCCTTGTTTGTTTACTTAAAAATTTATTTGGGGAGGCAAGATTAAGATTGCCAAGTCCTCTTTTACAATATATCAAGTGTTTCTTCTTCTCTTTGATTCGGGTCGTCTAAGGACCACGAAAATTAATCATGTCCATTTATTTAGTTGTTTCTTTTCTTCTAAAGTTCTTCGTCCTATCGCTTTGTTGTTTCCTCCTTTCTTCGCTCCAGATGTTGATACCTTTCCTTTTCTCCTTCTCCTGGAAACCTTCGAAATTTTGGATCACTACATCAGGTGATTATAATAGGCTGTTGTCTATTTCACAACTTACACAAATATGCAGTTTACAACATTTATTTCACACTCTATTTAAATCAGTAATTAAAATACTAATTTACATGTTGTTATTTGTTAAGCTCGAAGAAAATGTTGATCGAAAAACACAAAAACCAATGTCGTATCTTGTTACCAGCTTTGTTCATCAGGTTCTTTTTAATTAACTGTGAAATGATAGATACTTTCAATTTTTCAACTTCAATATCATGAATACTTACCTTGACTGTGTACTTATCTTTTCTTCTTGAAAGAACATGGTAGTAAGAGGAAGTGATATTAATTTTGAGAAAACGAACTCATTGGTGTAGGACGACGTATATATACACCTACAGTGTAACTAAATTCAAAGAATTATCCCGCAGTTTATCCTCAACTGAATCGCACGATACATTTTCGCAGTCGATAACGAGTTCCTTGGAAAGAAGTTCCCCTCGCAGCTGCGGCGATTGACATTCTCCAGATAGCGTGCTGTGACAAGAGAAGACATTAGAGGGGGGGAAAGACGCGCTGCAAATTGCCCGTAAAATAATGTGGCTCTGGCTGGCTGCAATCTGTCGACTGATGGCATTTAGACGGCTGGCTGGCCGATAACTGACGGCGCCTCCGGATATTGAATAGGAGGGGCACGTGACGAACCTGCCCAACTACGCGCTTCTCTTCTGTCCACAATCAGTCGACACATTTTCTCTTTTGTGCTCCAGACCTTGGGTTGGAGGAGTTATAAAAGTATCAGACGTTGGAAAGATTATTTATAGAATGATACTACACACATCGTATACATTAGAAGGCAGAATTATTTCGAAATATACCTTTTCCGATTAACAGTTATAAGTCATAGTAGCGTCGAAGGTTGGCAATACCTTTGATGTTTATATGCTTGCAATTGATTTTAAATTCTTTGTGTGACGGAAACGGTGAAAAATTATTATGACATAAATTAGTATGTGTGCGGTAATTCTTTGTCCTCGCATTTGGGAGGAAGCAGATTCGAATCCTCATGTGGCCATACAGATTACGGGTTTCCATGGTTTCCCGAAATAACTCCAAGTGAATTCCGGGAGACTTCCATCAAAAGAAAACGACTGAAATTCTTCCCGTTCCGTGCCCACAAGCTTCTAATCATCACGACGTCGACGAGGCGGAAATCTATAAAAGTCTTATTATAATAATATTT
>JARYHS010013630.1:180541021-180569027 GCA_031002005.1 Vandiemenella viatica
GTAGCCTCAGATGCCGAAAGCCGAGAAAGATAGGTTGGTAAGAAATTTTCTTGAACTTGAAGCATATAAAATAAGTCCAAGCTGACGATTTTAATTTTATATAAATTGAAAAACTTGTTCAAGAAAATGGAAGAATGGTAGAAACTATTACACCTGATCTGTAGCACCAAACATTTATGGAAAAATGTATTGAAGTATTTTGCCTGGTCTGTTCACGCGGTACTATTGGTTCTAGTAAATGGAAGAATGCAAGTTAGTATTTCACCTGGCCTGAAAAATCGATTTAATAAAATTAAAGAATGGAATAAAGTATTTCACATGTTCTATATCACTTCTAATTCGACATGAAGAGTTACGGCAAAAAACCAGGTAAGTCAACTTTTTTTTAACTCAGTTTCACAGCTCCATTCACGCTGATCATACAAAAATCATGCACGTCAACAGATATTTGCATTGAAAAAAAAAACAGGGAAGCCAAACATTGAAGTTGTTTTTACTTTTATGAGAATCGGCAATCCTGTTTTTTTTTTTTTTTTTTTTTTTTTTTTTTTTTTTTTTATCATCAGTGGATCCTGGAATGCATTTGATTAAAAATTTCAGTTCGAGTGTATTCGTTGTCTTTCAACAAAACTCTCATTGATACTTTCTGCCTCGGCCTACAATATTGCAATTATACCGTTGTTGTCTAGCCATTGCAACATGTAACGGACCACGTTAAAATTTCTTCCAGTAGTTTTTCCTTGTTGCTAAGAAGACTTACACACCTCCATTTTACCTTTCAAATTACGTATAATGACACCCGTGAGTAGTCTCAATTTGTTGCAAGGACATAGGTGTTAACGCTTCAAACAGAAAAATCGAAATATTTATGGTTTCAGATTAACCTAATCACCTACAAGCCTGAGGTAAGATGCAAATTTTGTGTCTTCGCTTCCAGGTCTTGATAAAATGATTCCATTTTTCATTTTTTAAATTACTTTCTTTTAATTACATTATTGTGACCAAAAATTTCTATGTCTGTACTTATTTCTATCAGTGTGTGTTCCTGGTAGTGTCTGGAGCACTGATTGTCTAACGAAATATGCCTCAGGAATTGTATTTCATCGTATGTTTAAAGTTATATTTGAAATGCGACACATATTTAATATCAATACGATTTATCTTAACAATACGTCAAACAGAAAAGTGCTTCATAAAAATTTGTATGGGGTCGTACACCTATTTTATTCACACATTTTCCTTTGAATTCAGAGGGGCATTTAAAACTTTGTAGTGTTACATTTCTGTTTTCAGTTTCCGTTTCCATGACGAGACAGTGTAGCTGTTCAGACATTGGAAATCAAAATGAACTGCCCTGTTTCATTATCCGCAACTGTCATATTTATCGCAGACACCACAAAAGAGGCGATGGAAACTTCAGACACTACCACTACTACTAATCGTTAGACTTTGAATATTGTCTTTTGTTGTGTTGGTAAGATTTCGACTTTAAGCTCATCATTGTTAGCGCTATTAAGTCAGAACGGAATTTTGTTTAAGTTAAGCGAAGAAATAAGGTTTTGATTAAAATAAACCCATACTCTATATAGACATTTCGTTGAAAGAAGTTTTACTGCTAGCGGTAGTCAGTGAATTGTACAGATTTTCAATGAATTAATTCCCATTCCGCTAGGAATCTAGAAGTATAATTATCTGCCAAATCACATAGATTATTGCATATTACAGCAGTTTATCATATTAAATATTATTAGCTAACTCATTTATAACTACACCAATAACCTGTAGTTAACAGATAATTTTGTGACTTCTCCATTCTTGAAATATTTTCTAAAAGCTTACTTACTATAACATTTGCTATAATTGCTATAACTAGAAAACTTATAATAATGTGAGTTTTCAAATTCCATATTTTATACCAAACTGTTGAAAAGTGGAACTTCGCTGGGAAATAAGTTACACAAACTGAGCACGAAATGTTTACTTTGTTTGTATTAAGATTCGTTTAATGGCTGTATCTCTTAATTAATAGCAACCTAGTAAAAAAATGTGGAATGCCTGATGTATGACCTAGATTTTATAGTTCCACCTTTCTTCTTTGACTAGATGTTTGTGTTTACAATTTCAAAACCTTAGGCTTTTAGCATTTTTTCCCAAGCGATTAACTCTTTAAAGTCTAAGGATATTCGATATGTTCTTATTGTTAAATGTAAGGTGACGTAGTTTTGAGTGCTAAAAATGTTGTGAAACGACGACTAATGAGTCTTGCTAGAAAGCCTCCCGATCGATAGTACGTACTTTTATCTGCTCTTACAGAGAGTCATCCACGCACAATGAGGAAATCAGTTAACAACGTATATGAACATAGAAACATAATTAAACCTTAACTACAAATAAATCATCAAAACGAGAGAAAAAGTGCGGTGTACTTTATCTCATCTTTTCATCGAAACTTCGTGAAACATCGGATAACGGCAAAGTGGTACCACATTGTCAGCTACTTGTAAGTCCCCCCGCCCCGCCAATACACGAAGAGGAACAATGTGCAGGAGTGAAAGATCCGACCCTAGCAGCGTAGAGGTAGCGTTTCTGCAGAGCTCACCGGTTCGATCCAGCCTAAGTGTTTTGTTAAGTTTTGCGTTCGTCTTGTGTTACCCTCAGCAAGCAGGAAATTGTAATGAAGAGCATATGATATGTAAACATTGGAAAACACAAAAATAATAAAGTAGTTATAGGTCTAACATGAACAAATGCCAATTAAAGTTAAAAAAAAATTAAATCTGTAAAGGAAAGTTCGTTGCCGGTCCACCAAGCTGAGAGACCTAAAACTCGAGAAGTCTGCTCCGGATACGATCCCCGGACTTAGCAGCCATAGCTTGATAGTGAATGACGACACCTGTCCAACAAACTAAGGAATGCTTCACCTAATCCAAACAATACTATGAAAAGTGTTGTCACTATACAATTTTTCTACAGATGCTCTTTCAATCCCCCTATTAATAGATCCTTACCATCGGGTTCTACGTCTAGCAAATGTAGAAAACGAATCTCTCTAACGTTCTAAGATCCCAGTGCACTTGGATGTATCATAGGGTATGAACCTTGACCTTTTTAACTGTCATGTTCTTTGGTCAAGAATGGGTAACCACAGACTTATGTCAACGTCTTAGTTGATTTGGGTCACAACAAGATTGGGGCCATCGACAAGTTTCAGCTTCATTTTGAGTTATTTCAATTCCCTCTTCAGAATAAGTATTATACTTCTGTCTTAATATTAGCTTGCTGTGTTCTGTAATTGTTTCAGGTTGTTTCTGACATTGTTCTTAAGGCCATCTGTAATTTATATTGTTTATTTTCAGATTCTCTTTACCGTCTCATTTCGTAGGTCCGTTCACAGATGTTTTAAACCTAATCTAAGTTTTTCACTGATTCTACCATATTTTTAGAAGATCAATTTTTACGAACAGTTTCCCTTCACAGCTTTATTTGTTCTATCTATTCCAAATGCAGTTTCAGGCCAATAATTTGTATTTTCGTACGTGGTACTGTAGTTCTCTACATAATTATATCTTACACTGACTGGAATATTTGTATCAGATATTAGCATGAACTGGAGATCTCAGAGGAACTTAAGAGGCCTCCTACGGGGATAAAATGTAACTAGTTAGTCCCTGTCGGAAGCTACTAATTCCGCAGTAGCTTCCCGTTTCTCTGCCGCAATACCAGGCCAAACAAAGCCACAGCAGGAGGCCGCCATTACCATCGCGGTCGCACCATAAATCCACCTTAAACCTATGCCGGCGGAAATCCCGTTATTAGCAAGACACTTACAGCGAAGAGGGCGGCACACCGTACTTAGTGTAGCAGGTTGCGGAGAGTCCCTTTCAACGAGTGGCATTTTAGTCCAAGGCAACGCTCACTGTTATAAAACGGGTACTGCACATACTCAAGAAAACAAAACATGATTTCAGCACACAGAGCATCATCTTCCAGCATCAGTCATGAGCAAAATTTTTGTAACATTATTATTTTCACACATAACTATGTATTTTTTGTTCACGGATTGTGAAATTATTCCACGCTTGCTAAGAAGAAATATGTATTTTGTAAGAAAATGACCTGTGTAGGATTCCTCGTTTTGCCTCGGGTGGATATTACTCACCACAGAATCCATGGAATATTACCTTGCTACTTAATTGGTCTGTATGATTCAAACAACATACAATAAACTAAGGAGAACTTCATTTCACTTTTCTATATATTTCATTCATCATTTGTTTCACAAATTATACATTCAACAAATCATTAAATACTCAATACTCTCTTACTATCTCGATTAATGACACAATTACTTTTCGTGCGAGGGACACCACCAATTCATGCCTCCGCCCGCCATCATTTCTATCCCTGTACTCACCAAAGAATACTCTCACTCCGCTCGCAGATTACTACAAAGATAATTACATACAAACTGTTTCGATATTCTAAATACAATCATTTGCAATGCTTCTCATCAAACTTAAATCAACAGCGCAATGCTAAATTAGAACACAAACAACAAATGGAAAAAAGGAATACTAAAACAATAAATTTTAGGTATGAGGGGACTATGGTTCCTCAGAATTTTCATATTTGTACAAATTAACGTCTAAATATTATATACGGATCTGATATGCGATAATGCAATTCCACCATTTTATTTTTTTAATCTACTTCTCTTTCTTCCTGTCATTTCTTGCAGTTTAAATGGCGCCTAAAATAACTGAAAACGAGAAGTACATTTCAAGATTTTACAAATATCAAGTGTTATTTGAAGAAATTGACCTGATTTTCTGTTATATCACTGCACTTCTAATTACGCAGACCTATGATAATTTCGATGGTTTTTACATTGTCATATTAAGTAATACTCGAAGCTTCGTAAGAAATATGCAGCTGTTTGTAGCTAGGTGCAAGAAATGTATTTTCGTGAAATTCACTCCGTAGTAAGAAAAATGTATTAGTCCAGATAAATCTAAAAAATCTTGTATAACAGCAAAGAAGCAGTCGTTATTTAACGTTAATCCGCAGAACAGGCTAACCATTGAGTTCTAAAGTAAAGTTTAATAATATACAGAAGCTAATCATTTTAATATGAGTACAAAAAGTATAAGCAAATAGTTAGTATTTATGGTTCTCTTAGTCATTATAAAAATTCCCACTTCAGCATTTATGGTTAACGGGAATAATAAATCCAAATTCTGCAATCGACGTGATTCAAATGGGATTCACTGAATATGAAACACCTTTTTTATTTTACCTTAATTAATATAAAATTCCATTTATTTTTTACCATCGATATCCCCAAATTTCTTTACACCATAACTTATGTAAACATGTGTCCTTACCATTTCGTCGTAGGGATTAATCTAGAGATAAAATTCTCACAATTTCACTCCATGACACCTGACATTGGCTCATTCCATACTTTTCTCCGTCTGCAGTTGCTGTATTGGTGACGGCAATTAAGTAACAGCTTCACCGTTGCACAATTCTTGAATCTTCTTTCTCCTGACGCATATCACTGCACATGATCAGCCGCTTAAATATGCGGTGGGAGCACTCATATTTTCACTATTTTTTTCCTTCAATTCAATACCAGCAGTTTGTTTAGCTTTCCCTTTTCTGAATCCCTACCATACGATACTTGACTCTAGGACTGTTTGTTTATGTTACTTTGACTTCCATTCACGATCTATACGTCTGGGACTGCTGAGGCGGTACTCTTTTTGATGACTGATGTAAGTCGCTGTAAGGCTATTAGATAGAGGATAGTTAAGTTTTATTCAGAAAAATTACTCCCAAACCAGAAATTGACCATAAAAATTTCTTATTGATCTTACGCTCTTGCATTAATATATAAATCCCAATAGCGTAACGAAAAAACTTCAAAAATCCTTATTTTAAGCCATACATTAGTCATGTACTTCTTTGCTATACAAAATATGCCTTAAGAAAGTTGACAACAAACTATGGAAAAGGTGAATAACTCCAGAACAGTATACTGGCATTTACAACGCCACTGCTGCAGAACTTAAGTGCAACTGAGCACATCACTTGTTTATTGACCAAAGAAGCTGCAATATGTCTTATAAAATAAACGTATTTTATTTGGCCAATTAAAAAGGATTGATTCTTAACGAATATGTAGGTATTCCGATGGATTGTATTACTTGAGTCTTTAACATTTAAGAATTTAATTTAAACCTGCAATACCTATGGCAATTGAAAGTTACACTACAACTTTGTTTCAAATAACTTTACAAATATTTGACTATTTTTGCATACAGGTTATCTGTGACAAGCGGGTATTAGCAAGTGTGGTCCGCGGGCGCGTCCCCAAACACAGGTCACGGGCAGTGGCCGGCGCTGTTTGTGTGGGACACACGCGTGCTACATCCTGACAGGCAACACACACAAACACACATGTGGCCGGCACTGTTTGTAGGAGTACGCCCTCGTGGGGAGGCCCTGCGGGGAGATTGTTATGGAAACTAGGCTGGCCACCTCCGGCGGGACTTCCCAGAGGTCATTAACGGCCAGATTAACGAGCAGCAACCCCTCACCCCCAGGGGTCAAGACGGCTCGCGGACACCCACCCGCTCCGCGCTGTAATCGTTAAATTATCACGCGCAGGTGTACACAACACTGTGGCAGCCACACAGTCACAAGGCATTCGATTGTTTGTAAGCGTGGAATTAATTTTTAGATCCCCCATATATACTTCATAGAAGCTACAGCAGTAACACAAAAATTTGATTTTGAGATTTGTTTTTCTCTTAAAACAATATGTCGACTAAAATTTCTTACAGACGCAAAGGAGAACGTAGATACATTAAATTAGTTCAGTTTCACGGGTTAATTTGAAATATCTAATTAAAAATTTTGCCTAAATTCAGGGAGAAAATATGAAAAGCTATATGTAAGTTTAAGTTTAAACAGAAAACAAACACCCAAGGATTGACAAAGTAGAAAACATGAGAATAAATTGCTTAACATGAAATTTTATGAAATCGCAAATTTAGAATTGCAAGCACATCATGCGACGTACGAACACATAAAGTCTAATATATTTCAGTCAAGTGAAATAACATTTAAAAATTTCATTAAAAAATTAATTGGATTTGTTCTTTGTTCAAAAACCATAATAGATCTTCTCATCGGTTTGGAGAGTACAGCAAACTGTTTGAAGCCAATAATTTTACGTAAGTACATGAATTTATTATTATTATTTTTTTTAAATTTGATTTTTTACGTTTTGTATTGAAACGACTCCGTTATACTTGTTTCTCACAACATTTACCAAAATGTTTCCATACGTTAACAAACAATACAATAAATACTATCTGGCCTCGCATTCGGGAGGACGCGGGTTCGAATCCCCGTCCGGGCATCCAGATTTTGGTATTCCATGGATTCCCCAAATCACTCCAGGCGAATGCTGGGATGCTTCCTTCAAAAAGGCCATGGCCGAATTCTTTCCGTTTCCTTGTCCCCAGTCCCATCCCGCCTCTAATGACCATAGCCGTTGACGAGGCGTAAAGCCGCAAGGAAAAATAAACAAATATTATATTCTATGAACAACCTCATTTGCAATAAAAGTCATGAGATAAGGTACAGCCATCTCAACAACTTGATTTCTCAAGAGATAATTGTCATCTGTATCTGATATGCATGCTTAAAGTTACTCTTTCTAATCAACTGTGCCCGCTAAGAAACCTTGACGGCTCCTGCCACGCTATCAGCTTTAGTGAACACTGGCAATGAAGGGAATTTTCATCGGCTAGGACTGTACACTAGGAGACGTTATCGTACACGATTCATGATCAACAGATCGTGTACCAAAGTCATGCAGCAAATATCATTTCTCTCCAGAGTGCATATGAAGTGGGGGCATACTACACTGCTGACGGTGATTCATAGTCAGATGCGGGCGTGTACTTGGTGGTCCCTCTGTTGAGTGAACCTGTATAGGTGAGTACATTGCTTCACTTTCGTCCTCTTTCTTTATTCATCCACAACACAAACAACACTCTGTACAAAGTACACACAGCATTACTGTCACGCACTCATATAGTATCATAGCATTGACACCTTCACACTGGCGAAAGCAGCAGGAAATCTTCTCCCCCCCCCCCCCCCCCGAGATATCTGAAATAGCACAAAAGTATTCAATACCAAGCCTTGATTTTACTATGAATTATGGCTTTCAGTAAATGATATGAGAAAATATCTCATTCTTAAGTATATCGCCATTTTAACTGACAGAGACAGTGAGATGCGCTCACTTCAAAGATCCACACTTTTCTCGTGAATAAATGAAAAAGAAAAAAAAATATTTGCAAGAATATGATAAGGGGGCATTTTGTTAGAGCTTAAGGGAGCGATGTTGAATTCTGTTGACTGTTATGCATGAAATGAGGACATTTTTATCGAAGTGCTGTTAGCAGTTCTGTAATCCAGTTATCAGGTTGTAAAGGTCGTTTTGGGCTTATTATTAATTAAGAATGATTTTGTAAATGTTGGAGACATTGGCGATGTTAGAGTGGAAAGTTGTGGTCACGCGGTGCAAACGCAAGCAAAGTAATGCCCGTTTCTGGAATTCTCAATAGCATGTCAGCAACACCTACTTGTTACGCAAATCAGAGCAAAAGTGGGCCCTGTACAATCAACAAATAATTCTATTCACTACCAGCCAGCATAGGAGCAACATCGGGTAGCGAACCGCTAGCTTAAAGCTTAGCCGTCCTGTCTCGGACGTCGTAACGATCTTAAGTTCCATCCAGTATTAGTAGACTGACTTTCAATTAATATCCAGTAGAACAAGAGTGGACTCTACTTCTTGGTATCATCGTCAAATGTATTATCGGCAGCTTGATTCCATTAAACCGTTCATCCACACTTCGTGTTGATCATTTGAGTATATAGTATTCCTATAGTAAAAGGGTCGTAACCTACACGTGGTGCCAAACAATCCTGATTGACTTAATTAGTTAGCTTGCAAGAAGTAAAGACGGTATCCGGAAGAAGATAAGATTAGGAGATAAACGCTAAGGTCAGCCACATGTAAAGCCACATTCTCAGTTAATGGTCAAGACGCCCAACGCAGTCACCTAACCTCAAGGCCAGCCCGCTACAATGTGCGGTGTGGCTACATAAGGCTATGACATCTCAGCTCCAATGAGGAAACACAAATTCTACTTTCGCAACGGTTGATCACTCCATTCACTAAAGATTGCATTAAAAGGCAATAATATAGTTAAAAGTTTTCTCCATTAATTCATATGATCTACAACCTAATGTCGGAGGCTGTATGAAAAGCTGCGACCGAGCGTGGTGGGTGAATGGTAACGCTCTAGTCTCCCATTCGGGAGGACGTGGGTTCGAATCTCCTCCCGCCCAACCAGATTTAGGTTTTCCATGGTTTCCCCAAATCACTCCAGGCGAATGCCAGGATGGTTCACACAACAAGCCATGGCGAATCCCCTCCCGTTCCTCGCCCTCGCCTCTAATGACCTCGATGTCGGCGAGGAGTAAAGCAAAACTAGAGCGGCGAGCAATGGAGTAGCAGTTTTGCGCTAAGATAACTGCTACGCTTATGTTTCATTTCTTTTTGTGTCTTTGTTATTATAACATGTGACCTGCGTTTAAGAAAAATATAACACTTAAATATGTCACGCATTCCCTACGCGGGAATATCCTTATACTAATGACATTTGTTCCATCTCCTTCCACAAATTCCGGAATCCCATGTTTTATTCATCATAAAAACATCCTTGTTCCGAACAGATAGCCTAAAACTTTAGCAAATAAGGAATAATTTAATCCGCGTACTTCTTATAAAACCATCTCGGCAATTCTGCATTATACCTTTTGATTTCTGCAAGTAGTTTAGCAATCCTTGTTAAATTAACAGTGGTCGCTCAGGATCTGATATCTTACTGTCCTCGACAGGAAAAACGCAAATCATATTTTTTTTTGGGAGTGAAAGTCTATTTGATTAGATAGTTAAAGTTTCACTTTATCCTTGCTAATATCTACTGGCCCCTTATTTGGCTTGATCTGTACATTCGAGTCCTATGGAAAACGAGTTAATTTTAAATTATACAAAAGTTATAGGTACATTGTTTTAAGTTAATAGAAAACGGATCAATTTAATATAATACGCAACCGAATGGACATGCTTGCCATGTTGTGTAGAAGTCTAAAAATTTTGCGCAACAGTTTTATACCACATTTAATCTAAAGCCAGTTCTTTCCATCGTATTTTTTCACATACAATGAAAAGATTAAAAATATCGAAGTTCTTCAGTCGCATGACTGTTTTGCATGATTTATTGATATAAAAAACAACATTAAACTTTTTATATGGATTACGGTATAGCTTTTAATTACCAGCATTTTTAAAATTACTTGTTCTATTCTCATTGAACGCCATATGAACTTTTTCCGGATAATTAATAACAACTAAATATATTTATGAATATTATTCTACTAACCAAGCATTTCTATGTATATTTAGTCTAATTCTTCGCTTTGCTTAGTGGAATTTTTAGAGTAAGCCGATAATAAATAAAAGTCACATCCTCTTATCATCGGCATGTTCGCATATTATTTAAAATTTTGTGTTAATAGAATATTTAAATAAGCTACTGTTTCAGAATACGATGGCTAGTTTGAGGGCTTTAATGTTAATTTAAGATATCAAAGATACTATGAATGATCTGATTTGGAATTCATCACTTCTTAAATGAAATAAATAAGCATCAAGCATTTGGTAAAAAGTACCTTCCTTCCAGAAATGCCAGTAAATTTTGAGAGAAAGCTGTAACGCTGTGGTACATTTATCCCATGCAATCATTATAGGTCAAACGCTGGAAAATCTTTAAGGGTTCCGGTTCATGTCGGATGGGTGAAGACACTAAATACTTGAGAAATGGCTCTGAAATTCGCTAAGCCGCTCAGACATCAAATCCTACTCCGGTGTACACAAAGGGGGAAGCTGCGAAGTGCCTCAGCAGTACACTTGCTTCTAGTATACAAAACGGGCGAGGGCCAAATGCCCATTCCTGGCGCCTTAAAACTGGTGCACTTCGTTGCAGAAATCCTTAATACCATATGAGGTACTCTGGTAGAGCCTGAAGTGGCTGGTACGCTCTGATAGCGGAAAATCACCTCCGTAAGGCAGAACATTTCCTCGAAATACTCGTACCATAAAATTTTTGAACAGAATGAATAAAATGACGAGGTCAAAAGCCGATTCCGGGGTGAAAACATATCTGTGAATCGAACCAAGAAAGTAAAACAAATATTAAAAGTTGCTACATGGAATTTTAGGGGACTTTTAACGATAAAAAATAAACTGGATACAGAATTAAATAAACAAACATCATACCTGAAACTGAAAGGAAAATTTTAGACTTCAGTAATACAGAGCTTTGTAACTTTTAAACCGAAAATTTAGCAGCAGTAGCATTATGTATCGAAAATCACCTAAAGAGATAATGTACTGAATATGTAGACGAATGAAAAATAGAAACGCGGAGAGAGACCAATTTCACGATTAAATTTTCAGAAGATGGAAGAAGGAGGTAACAAAGAAGTTCTACCAATAAAAACTAATGTATTGTCATACATTAGAGCTAGCATAGAAAACAAACTTATTGAAACAGCACTACAAAAAGCTAAGAACAAATTTATAAGATATTGAAAAAATAATACCTATTTTTGATATCAAAATCGTGTTTCGTTAATGTTTATAAAAAATAATAAATTCCAAAATCTAAAAACCAGTTTCGAGTATAAATTTGGTCGTATCGCAAAAAAAGAATGGTGGTACCGAGTGCGGTGGGTGGGTGGTTAACGCTTTGGCCTCGCATTCGGAAGGACGTGGGTTCGAATCCCCGTCCAGACATCCAGATTTGGGTTTTCCCTCCAGGCGAATGCCGGGATGCTTCCTACAAATGGCCGTGGCCGAATTCCCTCCCGTTCCTTTCCCCTCATCCTTTCCCGCCTCTAATGACCTCGACGTTGACGAGGCGTAGAGCCATAATAATAATAAAAAAAATCTAATGGTGATATCTTACTATTCTCGTGAACACTAATTTTAGATTTGAGGAGTGAACCCAATCAGAAACTTTTTAAAGTTTTTCTGACTTCATCTTCAAGCCATTTACAGCGCGGGATGTGGGAAGTACAGTTGGTGAAGACGAACAGACAGATCAGAGAGAGTTGGAAGTGCTTTGTGCTACGACAGAGATATAGTGCGGCTATCAGGGAGAACACTTATTGGTTTCCTGCGGGAGGCGAATAGACGTGCTTCTTTTGCGAGAACAGAGGCCGAGGATCAAATGGCGGGGGAGCTCATGGCGCATGGACGTCACGTCCGTCGATATGCAGGTGACTCCAGCCGGCCCTCGCTCGGCTGCAGAGACGTCGAGCCTCGTTACGCCGCGACATATTGCTTGCTCCTGCTGGCGACCAGATCGACCCGTGACGAGCTGTAAAAATAAATACGACTTCGCCCTCTTGTAATCGTGGAATCTTAGCTGAACAGAGAAAAAGTCTGAGTTCTATCTGTGCGCGGTATCTGTTATGAAACTGGTATCTTCAGTATTAATGGCCATAGTACCTAAACCGTATTACTCGTAGATACCCAGTTCCCTACCAACGAATCTCACTGTTTTCCTTTTTTAATTATTTGCGCTTTACGCCTCGTCGAAGCCGAGGCGGAAGAGGACTGAGGGCGAAGAACGGGAAGTAATTCAGCCATGGGCCTTATGAAGGAACCATTCCAGCATTAGCCTAAAGAAATTTCGGTAAATGACAGAAAATCAAAATCTGTATGACCCGAGGGGGATTTGAACTTGCTTTCTCGCCAATGCCAGGCCCTATTGTTACTGCTTAGCCGTCAGGGTCAGTTTTGTTTTCCTAAATTAAGAAACTTTTGGCGAGCATTTCCTATTATAATACTCATAAAGTATCTCAAATTAACGGGAAGCTTTTACTTGTGTTCCAAAGCTTCCTCATGAAAACTGACCTCCAGAAAATATGGAGGTGGTTGTATGATGGACGTATCCATAGATGTCATGCAGTGGGTGAGAACAACATACTATTATTTGATACAAACGTATACATAGTTCATAAACGTAAAAAACTGCTACTATCTCTTTTTTAATTCTTTTAATGTCAGACCAATTGAATGTTTAGTACAAGTTACTGACTGCAGGTGGAGGAGCCACTACTGACACATATCTCCAGTTTGTGTTTAAATATATATTTACTGTCTGCAAAATGTTTTTTCCATTCAGAAAATTCATTGAGTTAATTTATCCTTGGATACATATCACAATTCTGAATGAATGATTATGATGTGCGAGTTTTAATACAAGTTATTTCTATTTCTTATTCGTTGTACCAGGGAATTTAATTTGGGAGACCAAATACTTCAACAAAATATCGTCAGAAATCAGGGTAAGAATATCGAGCTTTCTAAGGTGTTCTTTGCATCCAATGAAGAATACCAACGTTTCTGAATGGTTATCTGCATGATTGACTTTGCTTTGTCTCGATAAAAAAATGTAATAACAATTTATTGCTATGTTTTAACGATATTCATTAGAGAAATAATAATAATATTTTACAACCAAAATAATGTACAACTATAATAGATTAACGAGTTTCTTATAATTTCTCAGTGCCTAATTTAAAATTTGTTCAGTAACTTGCTCAAAGAATTCGATAAATTTTGTAACTATGCTACTCGTATTTTTAGAATTTACGTATGATATTTTCAGTCTGAGCTAAGTTTTATAAATTTTAAATAACAATTTAGTTTTATGAAGAAGCAGTCAATAAATATAAGATATGCTGATATTAATATTATCTGAGTATACATCTGTATCAATTCTCGTTTAGTTTACAGAGTGAACCTACTTTATTCGTTGTTAAATTAGTGTTTTGTCAGCCAAGCAGTATCTAGTAGTTTGTTATTTTGATTTTTTACCCGCTATTTGCTTATGTTTGTGTCTTGGTTACTATTTACATGGAATGAATGTGGAAAGCTTCCTAAACTTGCAATAGTCTGATTCATAGATTTGATTCAGAACTTATCGTTCCACAGTCGGATAAGCTGATAAAATAATTTATGGCGTTGAAGATTTAGTAAGTAAAAGCGATACAACGACAGAAAAGGAGTAACACAGTTAACGGAAACAGAGCTTGAGATGTAGGCAGCTTGATGGTCACGGGCCTGACATTAGAGAGGCCACGGGTTTAATCCCGCCATGCTATAAGGATTTCGGTTAGTGACGGTTTTCCGAAAACACGCAAGCTGTCCTTTAAATGCCATGGCCTAATTCTTTTCATTTGTTGCCCTAAATCTTCTCTTGGCTGTAGTAATCTCGCCATCGACGTAGTATAGAATAAAGTTTGAAGGTTTCTTTCCCATTTATCCTCCATGTGGTGTGAATATCCATGTATAGTGACTCAACACTTCTGAATACAATATTAAAGAGATCTATCTAATTCAGTGTAAACTATATAGCCAATTGAACAAAAGTTAGTCTTTCGGCTACAGAATCTATTTTTAAAATAATTTTGGATTGCGACAATAGGTGCGTTAAAATTACTTTTTAAGTTCTTCTCTTTTTCCTTTATTTTAGAAAGAATATGTAGTCTTGTATATAAACACAGTTAATTCATTGCCAATGACATGACTCTGCTGGCATTGCATCCAATTGCTCTCCATACAAAAATAATGCACAATACATATACAGCGCAGAGATTTCCCTTGGCATTTGGCACTTTGATCCCAGGCTGCATTGGGAACATGCAAATTTAATGTCAGCGAGAATTCAGCCTACCATCAGTCCGATAGTCACCAAATGAAAACTCCGGTCTGGTTCTATGCTTGCTTTTAGTTTCGTTGACGTCACATGTGATTGTTACCTCCTTTATAAGTGCAATTGGTATCAATTAAATTGTACATGTAAATGAAATAATAACTGGTTACTCATAGGAATCATTGATTCGGTGAACAAACTGAAATATAACGACGTTTTCGCTAATAAGTTATATTAACTGATTTCATGATTTATGTATATTATATATTCACTTCTGTCACTGAGACACATAGTTCTGCAATCTTTTAAAACCCATTACCGCGAGCTTAGAAACGGAATGTTTTTAAAAATATAGAATCCACAGAGTTTTACTTTGCTTCGTAAAATCAACTTTCAAGTTGTTAATTCTTAAGGCATTCACCTCTAAATTTATGATGATTATTATATTACAAGACGTCTGCTGGAACTTTAAAAAGAAGTCTCTACATTACTGTCAAATGACGTGAAGTAAACTTTACTTTTAAGGTCGAAAGGTGAGAGTAGGCGTAAATAAATATACATGAAAAAGTGCATTTGTTTATCGCATATTGAATGTGTGTATATTATCTAATTTACTAGGGAAGCTAGAAAATTTTAAGTGTTAAAATATTGACTACTAGTCTCCAATATGCCTATTCATAACACGTGTATCTAAAATCTTTATAATATATTTAAGGATACTCCTTCAGGTTTTATTGAGTATTATTTTTTGAGCGGATTTTTACTGTCTGAATACAACATCGTTTCTTCCAACACTTTCAAGTATGGAACTGGTTTACCAATTCTTGTATACTGACGCATCTCACCTTCATGAAAGGATTATAAAAGCTTTGTCTTTATTGTTGATTTTAATATGAGATGAATTAATTGAAATATTGCGTAAACAAGACTGAATGACAGTATTGCTTATATTGGCTGATTCAAATATCTCTGATGGATTATCACCCTGGCCACACGATATTTAATGCTTATACAAATAAAAACTGGTTTAGATATCATCGAGTACTTTTCTGCCACTGGCTTGATATCTATGATTTCAGTAATTCGCATCTTCGCCTTCGGTGCTGGCGAACGCTGCTCATGTTGAAAGTCGGGCATTGCTGCTGCACATAAGTAGCAGCATGTACGATGGATCCTGTAGATAAGATTAGGATTAACAAGGCCAATGTTAAGAAATTAACTAGGCCAACTGTTCACGAAACTAATGAATGTTTAGTTTAAATTGTTTCTTTTATAGAAAATAATATTTTATAAATTTTCCTAAATTCCTTCCAAAATTCTGTTTTTATTATGTTTGAAAACAGGTTTGTTAGAAGCTTATCAAAGATTTTTCATGGAATCTCAAATTTAAGCTCACAAATAGACAGTTTAGCATTGATTAAGTATCTAGTGGCGGGAATTTAATACCGTAATGCCAATGCTGTTAACTTTCATTGCTTTTTAGAAGGAAACCTTTTTAGAGGACCTGGAAGAGGAATAGCAGATATGTAAAACCAAACGGAGCAGCTACCTTGAGGACGGAAGTCATGAGATATATCTCTTCGTATGCTACGGTTGGGAGTATCTTGCAGTCGTTATTGATGACGGACAGCTCTAGACGTGTACTGTTTGCAACCTCATCGAACATGTTCGCGACCACTGCACAAGAAAACAAATTGTTGTCATCCCGATTCAGTTTGTAACGAAGTTAAAATATTATCATGGCGAGAAACAATTTCTTTCTCTGAAACAAATTTTTACCGTTACAGCATCGGAACAAGCGAGAACGAAAACATTTCAGAAAATACTAACAATGTGGACGAAACAATACAGAAATCCACTATCTATAGACGTGAATGAAACGAAGAAAAATTAATTAGATATAGCGTGGCAGCAATAGACAAAATTTGTCAGCTGATTCTTTGATTCCGCTCAAACAACCAATCTAGACCTGTAAGGAATCACAGCCGACTCCTATTATGGAAACACGGCATTCCTCATTAGAACGTAGAAAGTAAAACACGGGAAAATACTAGAAAATAACGCTGTGGACGCAAATAAGCTGTGAAAACTTCACAGGCTTATCAAAATAAAATGGAATCTTTAAAACCATGCTGCTCCAAGAACAGCGAGGAAACGTAATATTAACGAGAAAAGGTCCTCCAGTTTCCTCTAATAACAAGCAGAACTGACACCTAACACAGGTATGGGAAGGAAAATCAAAGAAATCTTCCATAGTACAAGTTGGTAGATGATGTACAGGGAAATTCCTTAGATTTTTGGGAGAAGCCTGATTCTCTGCTCAGAATTGTAAGCATTCCTAACAGATGTCACCTCTGTTAGCCTGTACTATCAATACAACTGCGATACTGGTGATATTCGGTGTCACCTGTCGCTCTCTTTTTCGTGATGAGCGAATCAGAAAAGCGTGAAATCGGTTGAGTGAATCTGCCAACCAATCACTGCTATTTTCCATTGTTCACCTGAAATTCCTTTTTCTCTTAAAAGAAAGCAAGTATTCGTCAGAGCTGTAATTCTGAAACTCTCAAAACTGTTTACACAGATGTCTGCTGGAATTCACGCTCTGTCATTGAGACATACCAAATCGTTACAACTCTACAACGCCCATAATATGACGCCGAAGATAATTATAAGTTTCAAAAACAACCATACAAATTTTGTCGAAGGCCTACGAATTGTCGATTAGAGAATGTAGACGTTGAGAAAAGAATCATGATGGAAAAGGTACGAAGAAAATGAGCCAAAGATAACTGTTTTATTAATAAATAAATTACGCCAACGCAATTGACTTTTTTGTATTTATTGGTCATTGGTCTCCCGTACGCGTTTCACTTCTTTTGCAGAAGCATCTTCAGCGGGTTTTTATCTGTTAATTACGTACAAAAGTTGTAAGCAGGTTATGTTGTGTTTGGTACAGTGGGATGAATTATTATCTAACTTATAATCTACTTACATTTTGTGGTCTATTGTATTTCTTTTAGCTCCATTCTCAGCATCAGTGTTTTTGCATTTTTGGTGAGAAGTTTCTTGATTATTTCAGATTCACAACACTACACTTTATTGCACTGCACTTGTGTTTTTTCTGGCGACTTTACAGAACGACCATTCCCAAGTAAAAACACAAAGTGCAGTGCAATAAAGTGTAGTGTTGTGAATCTGAATAATGAAGACACTTCTCACCAAAAATACAAAAGCACTGATGCTGAGAATGGAGCTAAAAGAAATACTATAGACAACAAAATGTAAATAGATTAAGTTAGATAATAATTCATCCCACTGTACCAAACACAACATAACCTGCTTACAACTTTTGTACGTAATTAACAGATAAAAACCCGCTGAAGATGCTTCTGAAAAGAAGTGAAACGCGTACGGGAGACCAATAAATACAAAAAAGTCAATTGCTTTGGCGAAATTTATTTATTAATATTATCAGTAATTGAGGAAAATGATCCACAACATCCAGATATTAAAGATAACCGTAGTGTACAAAGTATTGTGAATAATTCATGTTTTAAGCAGTATGATGTACATATTAAAGAAGAATGGGGTTTGGTGATACTGATACGAGAACTAATTTTTGGTACGTGGCAGAAAGCACAAGCTTTTGGTTTGATGACACTGAGTGTCCACCTAATTCGAGCAAAGCCTTTATAATGGCAGCAGCTTTGGTGTTGATGTGAGCGCTTCGGCAGTGCTGCGGTATCCGCAAGGTGGCGCCAGTGTTTATCCCAGTCACCAAGGAAGCTGAGAGCGGCCCCCCTGCATTCGAAACGGAAGAAATTTCTATTTGCGTGGCTCGGCACGCAGCTTGTTAGCGTTGTATAATCGGAGCCAGCAGATAAGGCGGAGTCGGCACTGAATTCGGGTCACGTGGCTCTCTCATTAGAGCCGCTGCTCTCTTGCTAGAAAGAGATTACCGCCGACCTGTGGTGGGGAGGCCTGCTGCTTCAACCGGAAGAGTGGGCTAATCAGTGCGCAACTTCTGCTGCTAGATACATCAAAATCGAAATTATCCTCTGGTTAACCTATCAGTTGTATGACAGAGGAAATCAATGTTTCATATCGGTGGTAGTACCATCCACCTGTACGCTTTGAAAAGATCATAGGTGTAATTTCTGGTAAAAGGAAAATTTAGGATCATTGAGAACCAACCGCTGCCCCCCCCCCCCTCCCCTTGCTTTCTAGGTTTATAACCAGCTGCAAGGGCTACATCGAAGAAAATTTTAATGGAATTTCGATGATCATATGTAGCCGAAAGAGGATTTATACTCAACAATTTACTAGCTAAGAAAATAAACAAATTGTGAATAGTGGAACGAGGACAAAACGCCGAAAAACTAGCGTCGTTACATGGAGTTCAGTCCTCTAATTAATAATATTTTTTCCTAATACGTATTTGCTAACCAAACTGGGGACAATGCTTCATCGTTGCTGATATATTTTAATAAAGAAGTTTTAGAAATCTGTCCTTACTTCACCGAAGAGAGGCGCCATCGAAAAGCTGTTTCAGAACGTAGGTCACAACTTAATAAGGTCGGAGCAGTGCGGGATACATTATTTATTACAATAATGGGAGATGGTGGGTTTTCTCTCTGGAAGTGGCGTGGTATTTGTTTTCGGAAAGGCCAAAAAAAGATGTGATCTTATGATATACAGGTAGCTTAAACAGAAAGCAACATTACATGATAGACTATTGCCTTTTCCAGGATGGACAGTGAGTTCTCAATAAGAATTAAATATTTGAAAAAGTAAAGTTAATAACAGAACATTCTCCTTAAAAGCTTCAACAATGTCCAGATCCATTGTTGGGTTAGGAGATGACCTGACTCTCTTTCTTGGATTCGATAATGTAACTACTACTTTTGAAGTCGTTATCTGAAAATAACTCTGTGACCCCCATTTTTTCATGGACTTTTTTTTTTAATTTAATTTAATTGCAATGGAGCACAGGCTCCGGTGGCAATTTCCCTACACAGCTATCTTCCCCCTATCCTGCACCCACCTACATTTGCCCTCTACAAATTTTATCTTTAAATTCCTTCAAAGTTTTCGGTAAATTATTCATCGTTTCTCTTGGTAACTCATTCCAATCCCTGACACCCTTACTTAAAAAAGAGAATCTTCCTACACCCTTGTGCCTGAAATCGAGTGCCAGCTTGTGGTCATGGTCATCTTTTCCCTTCCATGCACTACTTGTCGTGTTCACATGGAATACTCGTAGCTAATCCTAATAAACAGGACAACAACCTGAATATATATAGTTTTATAAATTTTTGTAGAGGATTCAGAGGAATTGAGGGTCAGTGATAATAAATCACAAATTCTGGTCGTTAATAAGAAAATCAAGTTACTAATTCAAATTTCGTAATTCATACCATAATTATTATAGTTTCTAACAGAAATTTACTTGGCAATGTAAGTTTCATAAAGAAAATAACTTAAGTGAAAACGATAAGTCGGAAGAAGCGGATAACTTTTTATCTTGTGATACACCTGAACTACTGATAAACATTTTTAGTGGCTAATGAAATTACAATAAACTATTAGTTTTTTTATAATTTATTGTCTTCCGGAAAGTCATGAACTCTCCAAATCAAAGATGGGAGCTAATAGATCTCCAGAGTCTTCTGATCACTTTTTCAGTACCCAGAAATTTTAATATAGTGGTATCAATTCCAT
Source organism: Vandiemenella viatica (assembly GCA_031002005.1). Taxonomy (NCBI): domain Eukaryota; kingdom Metazoa; phylum Arthropoda; class Insecta; order Orthoptera; family Morabidae; genus Vandiemenella; species Vandiemenella viatica. The sequence continues at coordinate 180,561,622 of JARYHS010013630.1, forward strand.
TTCCAAAATTGTTTCTGGAAATAAAAAGTTCCCAGATGGAACATCTGGCTTAACATAAAATAAAAATTTGAACTGATTTGTGTTATCGTCATAAGTTGTTAGACTTAAAGAACGCAGTGTAGATATGTGATTTGATCGGTCGATACGTTCAGTAATGACTGTACATCGTTATCAACAAGTTTTAATCATGTAACTGAATTATTTCTGCCATTTAAATTTATTGTCAAAGCTAACATTATCACCGGTTCTACGCCAGTAAAACTACCGCGTTGCATTTTACGTGTAGCCTCATAATAAACTTATCACTTGTGAGTGAGAAATTACTTTTTGCCGCTTCAGTTTGCAAGGAATAACTGGGCTTCTAGTCTCAAATTTTTTTGAATGGGAACCGCTTAGACGCTCTGCTTAAGTGTCTTTACAGTTTGGATTTTTAGTATAAAAATCGTTGAGTAATACTTGAAACTTATCAGTTGTAGTAGACGTAGAACCACAAGTGGTTCTGTGGATCCACATTTCTGGTGTATTTATTTGAGTGTTAGTTGAACTCACCAGCAAAGGAAAATAAACCACGAAACCTAACAACCAGATTTGTGTTCACGTATGCGGTGAGCAGCTCCATTAACTCCCTGTTTGACGCCTTTGAGAGCCTTGTTTTCTGCTCCCTGTCAACGGCCGAAATGATCAACGATAATACTACCCAGTCAGAAAAGTACTCACTACAGTCGATAGCCGCTGATGCTACCGGAAAACTATGAAATACGAAATTGTACGAAAATTTAGTAATCGTCATTCTCTACACAGAAATATGTTTTCAGAGACATTTTGTTAATGTGTTTGTTATTACGACTTAGAGCAATAGACACCTTAAACTGCGGCTAAGGCCGAGAACATTTAGGGTATATTAGTATATACTTGAGAAGTAGATCCATATTTTTGTGTTCACACTGATAGTGGGAACCATTAATATTTCGCCTAAATGATTAGAACAAAGTACTTAAAAAGAGATGAAATTGTATGATAATTACTAACGACTTTATGTTATGTGAGAGTCTTGCTATTTGTCTGCTTATAGGAAAGAATCAGATAACCTATGTCAGAATCTCTACAGTGGGAGATACTTGTATGCTAAATTTCCGACTCTTAAATGGGAAAAAATGAGTGGTAAAAAAAGTTTCTTTCCAATACTTCTGATATTGTTATTACCGTCAGATTCAGAAACAAAGTGTTTCTTGCAGAATAAAATGTATACAACTGTTGTAGGATAATTTTCTAACTCTATTTCTTTTTTAAAAAAAATAGCTTCTTCCATATTCCAGAATAAAGTATGATTCCTGAGATTTTTTTGTTAATATATCTGTCCTATGTATTTGCCAGTAACGACAACTCTACTAATCGTTTTATGAAATGATTCTGTAAGATTTTTATGAACCTCCCATTCCATTTAGTCTATTTTCTGAAATTATCTGCGGTATTTTTCCTTCTGTTTTTTTTTTTTTTTTTTTTCTGAAAATAAACATATAATCATAAAACTCTGCTTCGCATTTCGTAAGACAATATCTTTTACTAGATTCAGTTGTCAGATAGAAACATTAGCTGCGAATGATTCTCAGGTCTATTGATAGATTTTAGTGGAATTGTTATAGATAAAAATAAATCTATTTTTATTTAATATTCGTCTTTTCATAATTTCTGCAATTAATCGTTATTCACTTCGTGCTCAATGTTTGCCGGCGTGTGGCAACCATTTCCTTCTCCACAGTCTCCTCAATCTTCTTAATCTATTTCCATTTTTAATTCTGAGACTTCGTCATCACTTTGATTAGTTTAATTGTTTGTGCTTTCTTTAGCGAAAACGCGTCTTTCTAGAAGATGTGCCAGTAATTAATTAAGATATTTTCTTAAGCTATTCTGCCACCTGAAGTCTTTACGTAACAAGAAGAATTAAGTAAATTGCTTTTGAAACAATGTTTCAAAACTTGCGCGTACAGTAAAGAGTATATTTCAAGCAGTATTTTGGCCAGCTAAGATTTACTATTGCTTTGATTAAACGCGTTAACTTGAGGCATAACTAGCAGCAATAAAACTATTTGCCTTTAATTTTTACATTTAAGTGTTATACTTCTGTGGATATGTTCTGTGATTGATTAGTGCCCATGTAGCTTAGAGAAACAATGGAAGGTCTCATTTTTTACCAATTACAGGAAATACAATCGCTGACCCGTGATTGAGTGGGTGGTATGTAAACCAAGAGTCATGTTTCGGTACACGGTTTTTCGAAGCCCCAAGAGAGCTTTAGAAATGTGAGCAAACGGATAAAGCAATTAATGGTAGTGTTCCGCTAATGGATTGTTTTGTCGTGGACAGAGCTGATGGACCGACAAGACGGAAATGGCTGCGAGCTGCACTCACGACGACTGGAACAACACAGCAGCCTGTGGGAACGCAGGCAACCCGCTGAGGAAAGGCAGTTCGCGGATAGTAGTGGAACCATACGACCAAAGGTGATGCATTAAAAACAGAAAGATTTACTTCAAGATTTCTTATCCTGATGCAATTCTAAACAAAAAGCATCCCAGTTTTCTATAAATTCCTCTGAGAGAATTAATTTCCTATGCCACCGATAATACTACTAAATATGCGATAACTTCTGCCCTGGGAAGTCAGTAAATTAGATCGGTACTGCATTAACAACTACGCTACTTACGTTTCTGAATTCGATCGCAGACTTTGGTATTTAGAGATATTGCTCAATTATATTCCACAAACAACACACTTTAAGTTACCAGAACTAATTAATAATAGCAAGCCAATATGAGAGCTTAATTGGTTAACTAAGACTAGATGATAAGTCTTCGTAGTACAACACATTGACTCCAATCTACATTTGACAGTACATCACGAGGAAAGGAATATTGATCCTCTCTGCTATGGACTAAATAACTGCCCTCTCACATCATTAATTAAAATAGGTAAGGCCTGAAGAAATTAATGATTGGAATGGATGTGATAGTCACGTAATCAGCAGCACTATACTGCAGATAACTCAATTTATTGTCGATGAGAAAGCTCCAATCACATATTCCGTATACAAAAGCATATTTCTACATCTTATTTGCTGTCGGATTGTTAGTGAAAAAAAAAAACTAAAAAACACCGCTTACGCATGTCCGCAGCGAATTGATTCTTTAGCAAGGTGACTTTTTGATACTTACCGCCGCGACCATCATAATCACGCGCGGCCAACAATACAGAAATCCTAATACAACTAACGTAACATTATCCCAAAAATTATACGAGCTACTACGACTGTGTAATCTTTGGACTACTAAATAATACAATCATTACAATAGTATTTACACACAGGAGTATAATAAATAACTTGAGTGTAGTGGGAAAGTCGAAAAATAAAATAGACATTGTATCTATATTGGTTATTGTTATTAAAAATACAACATTAATCACTTACCTATGGGGTAGCGCGTTGAATAGTAACTCACTGTCAGTTGATTAGCGTTCATGCAAGTATGACATTAGTTACCCCTTTTTTTAATAAGAATTTTAATACTATAGGTGACAAATAATTGATTGTTTATAGCTTTTACTGAACAGCCCAGAACCGATAGAAATTTCAAAGAGGATTTTCAATAACTAACTATATCTTGCAGCGAAATATGAATATGTCATAATTTAAAAGTTTGCAACAACTACAAATACTTAGAACTTCGACTACAAAGTCTCTGTTGGAACATCATTCAAAAATAAATAGTGGTAATGATTGTGTACGAACAGCAGAAATGTTATCCTCAGCTGTTAAATGAGTTACGATGGATAAAATATATTATAGTAAACCTCAAACAGATGCACGACAGTCAAATCGCATTTCCAATTTCCCATTATTGGAACTGTAGCATTCCTAGTGCAATGTGCTCAAAATCAACATTTGTTGTACAACATACCATTTTCGTTGGGCGGAAGAGTACTTATTTTTAAAATGTTTAAATTCACGTGAAAGGGCAAATAAGTGAAGTACATAAAAATGTGTTTACTAACATTTAAATGGTTATAAATTAAACACAGAGAGTTGAATTGTTGCAGTCTGTTGAGGAAGAACATTGGAAATATCAAGAGAAATTGCTATGCTGGACAAAGGGCCTTCGGAAAACCATCAATGATAACTGGAAGTATTAACACCCCTTGGTTATTCATTAATGTTGGTTGTCATCGTAGTTGTGAAACTGGCTTGGTATTTCAGTGGGTTTTATTTCCTCTATACTCTTCCAGTTTTTCAATGTTTTAATGGAGATGGAGTTCATGGTAAATCTTACACCTTGAGGAATTAGCTCGTTCTCCCCTTGCTACCAGTTGTGTAACATGTGACAAAAAAAAAAAAAAAAACAAGAAAAAAAACAATCCGTAGATCTGAAGTTTGTTGCAGTAGTAGTAGCTGCTACATACTCATCAAAGCCATTAGCTGCTAATATATATTTATACATTTTTTTAAGCAGTGACTTTGAACCTGATTTATTCATATACGCTAATAAAGTAATGGAATTGTCTATTGTTTGAAAATGAGAACAAATCATAGGACATTCATCCAGAATCTCGCAGTAAAAAGAATCTATTCTGTAATTTTAAGAAAATTTACTAGGACTGAATACTTGAATTAACAATAATTATTATTTAATATTTATGAAAGAACTAATGCCTTTAAAAAATGCAGTTGGTCTGTTATGGATGCAAATTAATGGTCCTTTATTTGGGCCTACTTTACGAAAAAGACTATTCGATCGCCCACACGGAATTTGTATTTCATTTTTTAATTTTTAATGTAAGTTAAGATTATTTATAGCACCGAAGTTCCCCACAAGTTTGTCTTCCACACGCCACCCTAAATTTCTCAGTAGAAAAAAAGTTTTTTAAATCATGGTAAAATTGACATTCTTATCGGACATAATGCGCAAAGTTGAGAGGGAGAAGCTGGAAGCTGGGCGTGGCGCTAGGCGGCAGGTGTTTCTCGGGTGGCTGCTCGCCCATCCCTGGCAATCGCAGATCCGATTGGAGCCCTGATCACATCTCCTACGGGCCGACGCGCATCGCACCAGTCGGCCGACGGTCATCGCAAAAAGCCGTTCGCACCTTCCTTCCCGAGCAGCGACGAAACTAAAATTGAGCAATATCGTGATAGGAATACGTGTGTTGTAATGTCTTGTAGGCAATAGACTTAAGGAGACTAAAGCTCTGGGATGAATAGTTTTTATAATTAAAGTAGAACCATATTTGAAAACTTTAATTGCCACTAGTAGTCCTTAACACAACATCTAGTACTAATTAAATTAATATAAAATTAAATGTTTGTAACATGTAACTTTCAGAAACGATATAAGCTCATGTATTAATGGCGTGATGACAGGGTTTTCTCTGGCTGCGCCTCCTGCACCTATCGCAACCACCTTAGTCTAACCCGGTAAAGCGGACCTACACTTTCAGGTGGAATACGAACCACGAAAGCGTTCAGCCGTAATTCACAGTAAGCTGTGCCTGAGGCGTAGGTCCGGTCAAAGGTCCTTAAAAATCCTCGCTGAGAGAAGGAGTCTGACCGAAAAACTTTCAATCTCCAGTCAGACGCTTTAACAACTGAGTCACCCGACCGTTCTGTAACTTTCAGAAACATTTATTTATTGGTTTTTATTCATTAAGTGGGGCTCATAAAAAAGAGGTAGAATTAAGGGTAGAATGACGTATTTATGATTAAGTTATGTGGAGGCAGAATTTATTTAAATGTTCGTTCAAATTTATTTTGAATACAGATTTTGAGGATGTAAAACAAATTTGGGCTCTGTCGTGAGCAGTGAGTGCTCCGAATTTAGTCACTGAACATCAAAGTTGCTTGTGGTTCACTGTTCTTCAGATAACAAGGAACTGTCAAAGCGCAAATAACAAGTAAAAAGTGGTTTCAGATGTCGGAAGCCAGTGGGCAACTTAGATTCTCGAGGAGTTCTACGGAATCTTTCTGGTGATGGTAATGTCCTGGTCAGTAATTTGAGAACGTAGCCATCGACGGTAGCGCGGGGATAACGAGGTAGCGTCGCGTTGTAGAGGTCACCGGTTCGAGTCCGGCCCAGGGCATAGGTCGTTTTGATTAAGTGTTCGTCCTGTGTTGTCATTTCACTTGAAAGTATCAAAAACACTAGATGAGTGTGACGCAATTGATGAAAATGAAACAACGATCTGCTGGATGAATGGCTAAAACTCCGAATGCCATTTTAATATTAATAAAAAGCTTGAGAGTGTATGTGCGACAACTGCGCGGGATATTCTCACCTCGTCTCTGTATTTCGTCCTGACAGGCTAGACATCGAATGCAGTCGGCATGATTTGAAGCTGTTCGTTCAGAACATCGATCTGGGTTTATTCTTGACCTGCCACGTTGTGTCCGCTCCAGCTTAAATTCTCAGAGTACCATGGATTCAGGCATATGTATGTATAGCCTGTCGTGTTGTGTCACTCCAGTTCAAAACTCCAATTTAAGTTTAATTTTTGACTTAAAGAAAACTCAGAGTCAGTATCTTTTTTTTTTTTTTTTGTTATCAGTCTCTCCACAGGTTTTATGCAACCCTCCATCAAGTCCTATCTTACGCTAGCCTTTACATCTCAACATACCACTTACAACCCACGTCCTCAATTATATGCTTCAGATATTCTAATCTCTGTCTTCCTCTGTAGTTCTTACCTTCGACTGTTCCCTCCACAAACAAATTAAACAATCCAGCATGTCTCAAAATATGACCTACCAGCCTGTCTCTTCTTTCTGTAAGCTTCTTCCACAAACTTCTTTCCTCACCCATCATTTCCAAAACTCGTTCATTTCGTACTTTGTCTGTCCACTTAAGTTTCAGCATTCTACTGTAGCACCATATTTCAAATGTTTCAATTTTCTTTTTGGTATTCGTAAAGTCCATGTTTCGCTACCATAAAGAGCTGTGCTCCACACATAGAGTTTTAAAAGTTCTTTGTAAGTCCTAGATCAATATTTGAAACTAAAAGATTTCTCTTTTTCTTGAAGGCTCTTTCCGCTAGTGCTATTATGCCTTTAACTTCATTCCTGCTTCGATCAGTGGATGTAATTTCACTTGTTAAGTAGCAAAATTCACTAACTTCTACTATTTCATCCGACCCTATTTTTATATTTAGTCTACTATTATTGGTATCATTTCTGTTACATTTAATCTGTTTTGTCTTGCTTTGGTTTGTATTTAGACCAAAATCTTCATACAGTAATTTGTTCACGATATTCAGTAACTTCTCAATATCCTCAAGCTGTTCCCTAACAAGACAATGTCATCAGCAAACCACAGGGTACAGATTTTTTCTGATTGAACACTTAGGCCACATTCAAATCTTTCTTT
>JARYHS010013630.1:180570027-180597031 GCA_031002005.1 Vandiemenella viatica
GTGCTGTGAACATACTCGTATATCAAGTAGTTCAGCGAAATGTAAAACAAAGAGAAGGTGGAGGATGCGGAATTACTTACAACAGCGAGAGGTATTATGAATTTAGATGCTAGAGGGAGACGCTACTTTAAATTTGATATGGAAATAAGAATCAATTCCGCTGAATATTACGTGAGTGAACAATTAAGTGCTTCCTGCCTGAATAATTTTTAGACATAACCATGTTATAGAAAAGAAATTATGCACCCTAGCATATAAGAACTGTTTTAGCATTATATAAGTAAAATTCAAACAAATAAATAATTAAACCTACCTACTTGTGTCTCCAAAGTGTTCAAGCCACAGAAATTTGTGGCACCCTTCAGCAAAAATTTTAGTACGTATTATACGCAACCCACACACTGGACTTCACATTGCCTCGTCCGCGGCCAATAGCTTACAAAGATGTTAACTTCTTCTTTTTTCGAATAAACTGTAAGCGGAGAGTATGTACTTCGGTCTCTTATATCTTTTCTTGACAATTTCAGCGCCTACGTGATATCCTCCCTCGCGTCTTTTTCTTTATTAACTCTACTCTGATAGAGCTCGATTGAAGCGAGACTGAGGCCAGGATTGGGTCCTGCAATATACCTAACAACAATACATGTCGGTAATTTCAGTCCTCTTAAAACATTTGGCCATTTTAGGAAACGATAATAAAACACTGCACAAATAACACCATGCAAACAACGCGATAATTGAGAGTCAGGAGAGAAAAAACAGTTCCTTTAGTTGCTCGACTTCAACCCCTGAGTCGACCGGTCGGAGACAGCTGCTCATGCCACATCGCTTACCCATGCTTTTGATGAACGAGGCAGACTCATTCCACGAAGGAGATAACAAAAGCAAATTGAGAAAATGAAAGCAGTGGTCCTCCTTAATCAAGCAATTCCAGATACGTATATCAGAAAGCAATAAACGTTTTTTTTTACTTAAGGCTTTACGCCTCGTCGACGTCGAGGTCATTAGAGCCGGGATGGGACTGGGGACAAGGAATGGGAAGAAATTCGGCCATGGCCTTTTTGAAGGAAGCATCCCGGCATTCGCATTGTGTGCTTTGGGGAAACCATGGAAAACACAAATCTGGATGCTCGGACTGGGATTCGAACCGCCACGCCGTCCTCCCGAATGCGAGGCCAGAGCGTTAACTACTCACCCACCACGCTCGGTGCTATTTTGTTATTAACCTTATCTATAAGAAACTTGCAGCTCCTTTTGTGATGAAATTATTAAACAAACAAATATTTACCCGGTATATTTTGGTGAAAAAAAGAAGACTACTAAAAACTCGGTAGAAATTTTGCAAGAATTATGGAATGCAGATTTTTTAGAAATGAAATCTTACTGATATTATTGAAAAATTAATTCCTAAGCAGTAAATGTGCAGGTGTTTGTTAAATTTGAAGGAACAGTTCTCTAGAAGTGCTATAATTATTTGATCGGAAGAGTCAATAAAATTAAGAGACATATTTCCATTAATTTATAGGTTTCAGTTACATGACCTACACTTTCTTTTCTCCTACGAGACGGTCTGAAATGCCTATATTAATAATTCTGTGTGGTCGTAATGACCTGGTGACAGGGTTTCTATTAGCTGCGCGTTTCGCCCTTGTTATAGTCGCCTTAAGCTAACCCACTTTTTTTTTAACTTATTGCTTTACGTCTCGTCGACGTCGCAAGTCATTAGAGGCGGGATGGGATTGATACAGAAAACGGGAAGGAATTCGGCCATGGCCTTTTGAAGGAAGTATCCCGGCATCTGCGTGGATGATTTGTGGAAACCATGTAAAACCCAAATCTGGATGCCCGGACTGGGATTCTAAACAGCGTCCTCACCCCCACAAACGCCTTATTAGTGGAGGCTAAAGAAATGCCATTGGTAATACGACGACAATTACTGGCAAGCATATTTCTAATGAGGCGCGCCGCCATCAAGAACCACCCGGTTATCCAGAAGGCTTCTGACTATATAACAACGATCAAGAGGAGAGATAACAACCTCGGTCATAGAACCCCGCTGCTGGCTCTCTGTTTCACTGAAATAAAACATATAATCCCGCTAGTAATTCAAGATACTACACTACCCATCTTCGCATACCAGTATGCTATTTTGAGATACAGGCCCAATATATACCACATACCTAACTGGATAACAACCTGTAACAACGTAAACAGCAAGATGGAGGAATTCTTGTCCATAACATGGCCAGAACATGTACAAATATACACAGATGGCTCGAAAACTACTAAAGGTGTGGGCTACGCCTTCTTCTGTCCCCTCACTCAAGAATCACGTAAAGTTCGCCTGACAGCAGAAACGACAGTATATACCGCTGAAGCTATGGCAATAAGAGATGCCTTAAATTATGGTCTCGAACACTTCAATAAAATACTGGTACTGTCCGACGCTAAAAGCGTGGTGCAGAAGCTGGAAAACATGAACAGACTGAGCGGAACGAATAGGATCCTATTCGACATCTTAAATGCAATGTACTCAGCCAAGGCGGAGGGCAAAGAAGTGCACTTGTTATGGGTCAAGGGACATGCTTCCATACAGAATAATGAAAAGGTAGATCAACTGGCGAAAGAAAGCACGGCGGATGGAGAGCAATACTATACTCAGCTACCTCATACCGATTTTATTAATATCATCAGGAAACAGTATCTTCACAAGTGGTCAGAATCGTGGACTTTGACACAAACAGTTAAAGGGAAGTTTTACGCATCAATACAACCTCACATACCAACTAAAGTCTGGTTCGAAGATAACCATTTGGGCAAAAGATATAAAACATCTATAATTCGCATGCGACTCGGTCATGGCTGTTACCCAAAGCACCTCCACCAAATCGGTATAGCACAGACTCCCTTTTGCGCGGTGGATCACGAAGAATTAGCAGATCTCGACCACATCACTTTAGCGTGCACTCTATATCGGACTCAACAAAAGAAACTATACAATAGCCTTGTAAAGTTCAAAATTCCACTCCCAACTTCGATACGCATCCTGCTGAGAGGGGGAAGAAGTGACGTGTATGGGGCGCTGGCCACATACCTAAGAGAGGCTGACATCCGTATCTAAAGACACCAAACATAACAAAATTAACAATCACATACAAGTTATGATCTTACAAATTCAGCACATTTCCTGCAATACCACCAACGGAATCGGTCGGAACTGCATCTTAGCTGACCTAAAAAAAAAAAAAAAAAATTACATTAAATTGTAAATCATCAAGGAACTCTCACTAATCAGTTTAGTTATATCAGGTGCAAGGCTAACCGGATAGCCCAGTGAATCTTACCCTGCAAGGAAACATCACTGCTCCCCAAATGTGATTTTATTGTTATCGATATAATTGTCATCATTGTATTATTGTATCAATATACTTTCTAAATATGTATTACTATTCACTGAATAATTGTATTACCCATTGTGAAATAAGATCCAGCTTCATATTATCGCTGGCACAAATGTAATCGTGTATTCCCTTATCAGGGCTATCGCTGTATTAGTGTAATATTGAATAATTGTATAATTTAGTGTGAATTAAGAAATGAATTCATGTTTGCTATACGATAAGAATCACATGTTAAATTAATGTAAGTGATAAAGCTGGCCGTATAGTCGATAGACAGAAGGCCATGAAAATAAATAAATAAAAAAAAAAAAAAAAATAAAAAAAAAACAGCGTCCTCCCGAATGCGAGGTCAGAGCGCTAGGAGTAAGCTAACGTAGCAATAATACTGGGTACAGGGGACTTCCCCTTTAACGTGGAATCCGAACCACGGAAGTGTTCCGACGTACTTCACACTACACACCAAGCTGCGCCAGTACGGGTTAAGAAGCAATGAAAATTCCCGCCGAGACGGGGATTCGAACCGGCAATCTTTCGACTACCCATCAGACACCTCAACCACTGAGCCACCAGACCGTTCAAAAATTAGTATGTATGCTTATAAACATAACAGGCACTATGCTGTGCCGTCAGAAATAGAGTAATAGCGAAAACTGTGAGCACAGTATTCTGGATTCTGGGTCTCAACAATGGTACTGGGTTTGTCTTTAACTCAGAAAAAACTTTCATTAATTAGAACCTTATCTAGCTGTTGACAATTCAGTTACTTCCGCGGAGACAAAAACCACGGACAATCAGCAACGTGGTAACCGCAGTAGTCGTGAAAACGTGGTTAACAATTTAATTGCCATGCAAAAGAGAATGGTGTTCAATATTTGTAGAAATCATGTTCTATTAATGTTGAACATTACTATTATTTGTACGACCATCGATTGTATTTTCGATCATCAAAACTAGAGAGTGTTTTTGAGGTCGGAAATTTTTTCGGTGTAACAGATCGACTTATTGGTGAAGTGAATAGTATTATTATTTCATCGTGTTGGTTTTCGTAATGATAATTGCCGTTAGTCCCATGACGAACAATAAAATTCTATATTTACGTTGAACCTATTACCTTAACAACGGTAAAAGTTTTAGTCTATCTAAAAAGAGCTTTATCGCTGCTCAACAACAGCCATCACAGGAATTTCTCAATATCATTTTATTTCATATACGTATCCTGTTTCTGCTGATATTTGCGTCTTTTAAGTAGATTATTACTCAAAATCTACATTGCAGTTTTAACCTTTTTCAAATTTATAACTGATGTATTAATATAGCAGAGTATATTTGGATTTTGACGGCCGTAATAGTTAAAGCATTAATTAATGTACGGTTTTTTGGGCTACTTTCTACTAGCCGAATAAAGAAAACGTTTTAACAGCCTTGTTTAGCTGTCATACTATCGCCGTATGCCCAGTAATAGAGAGGAGAAGCTAGTTGCGTTGGAGGATCTCTGGCGTTCGTTTTCCGCCTCCTCCCTCCGAGCACGGTAACTAATTTCCCGCGTAGCTCGTCCCGCCAGTGGCTCCGACTGGTGTTTGATATTCCCCCGCTCGACTACCCCACCTCCTTCCCGAAACAGCTCTTGTGAATTTGCGATAGGGAATTTTATGGCATAATCTGAGGAAAAGACTTCCGCAACAACATAAGAGACTCATACATTATTAAAACATGCTATATCTGCCACTTCACCATCTACTTCGACGGAAAAAAAAGAATCAGCCCTGCCGCCAAGTGAAGATAAATGGACTTATTTATTTTCCCTCCAGTTTTTGCTGCACATTGGCCTTTCTTATCCCTCCGCAAGATATCGGTTAAAGGTTTTGAATAGAAATTCGGGCGATCTTGCTCTCTGGAATATAAGACGACGCGATTCCTGAGACGAAGAAGGGAGCAATAATGTGGATAAACTGTGAACAGTTATTTATCAGTAACCGCTTCCAACAAATGAAAAAGGAAAATAAAAAATCCGGCAGAAACGTGGTAACTGCTAGAGCACTGCTACAAGCTATTGCATTAAGTTATTATTTGCGTAGCAAGAAGCGTTATGCTTCAGAAAAATTGATTATTTTAAAATTATTGAAAAATGAGACAATGGCGGAAATGTGGACCTCAGGGAATGCCATTTATATATGTAAACACTTTAATCTTAATCTTTTATCAATATTGTCTTTAGGAATTCAGGCTGAGTTCTCAAACAAAGAAATTGCTTGCAGCTGTATTCAAAGAGGGATTATAGTTATTCTATAAGATTGTTTCTCCATGCATTAAGTCTCATCGACGTTGTGGGCGTTGGAGCCGGCAGAACATGGAAGGCAAGAACCTGGAAGAAATTTGGCCATGGCATTTTGAAGGAACCATTCCAGCATTCACCTGGTGTGATTTCGGGAAACCAAGGAAAACTAAAATCTGGATTGTCCGAACGTTACCGTACACACAGAAAATTCGGAATCTTCCAGAATTATTTTCAGTATTAAGTAGACATAAAATAAGTTAAATTGTAGCATTGCTAAACAAGTGTAATTACTGTATTTAGTTTCTTAATTTTACCCATGATCTCGGAAACAACGTTAATAGTAGTTGAGATTGTTTACTGATGATGCAGTCATCTATAGGGAGGTAAGGAATTCTAATGATTGCTTAGAAATACAGCGTGATGTGGTTACCATGTTGGCATGAAGCAAAGAATGGCAACTTACACTCAATGGCAAAACTGCGAGGCAATGTCTCTCACAAACATATAGAATCCGTTTGCTGTAGTGCGTCCACATTTGGCCTACTGTTGTGCCTTTTGGGATCCGTTTCGCAATATACATATTGATTGAAAGTATACAGAAAATACAAAGAAGAGCCGCTCGCCACAGCCGTTACGAAAGCCCCACAGAATTGATGTAAAAATTGGTCTGGGATTGCTTATCAGATTGAGGACGTAAGTTTAGTTTAAATTTATTGACAAACACGTGCGATTTTAAGAGGCCAGTCAGATATGTTCACAGTTTGGCAGGAGCAGGTGCAATAGAGTTCAACATGGATCAATCGAAGCTCACATAGACCGAAAAAGGAAACAAAGTGAAAGTTGAAGTTTGTGGATTATGAAGAGGAAAAATGTAACAAGACGATAGTAGCTGTATAAACGATGAATTACAGCTATGTATGTAAACAATGAACCGGTGTTAAAGTGGATTTTTTAGGTGTCCTACTTCCTGTAACATCCAGTTTTCTTAGAACAGAATGTATAATGCGATGATAGATAGATGAACTGGCATATATTACGTTTTACACTAAATTCTTTGACTTCAGTGACAGTAGAATAAAGTTTAATGTGGAACTACTAAACAACTCTTAGCAGAATATCCATAGCAAAAACAGTGTGGTGTAAACCCGAAACTGAAGCACATGCAACAGTCAAATTCAGTACCTCGTGTTAAGAAATCTGTCATACACGAAAATACAAAAAGGTTTAAGAAAATTTAAAACAAACATGGTTTATCTGCAAAGATATCTTGATGCAGAAGTAGATCGATATCACAGTCTGAGCTCTCGTGTCTTTCGGTTCATCGCTCTCGTTCACGGCATAGATTGTTTTGAGTAGTGGTGGAAGTGCTTTGTAGAGGCCAGAATGTCTCCTCCTCCTGGACACAAGTCTTGCACGGCCGTGTGTTGTTAATGCGGACAGGTGGCTGGCTGGCTGGCTCTGAATTATGCAGTGGGTGAGCTCATTGCGAAGGCTAACACGATTTTGCGGGTGAGCCTAGCCGGGGCGCTGATTGCAGGTCGGCTCGCCCCTAGACAACCAATTTGTACTCCGACAGCACCAGGTGAGTAAGTCAACCCTCCACGTACTGGAAAAGTTGGCTAGCTACCACTAAGAATCGCAACAGTCGCGATTTTATAGGCAAAGATCTGAACGGTATACTTTATAACATTTAAAAAAAAATGTCGTACAAGTATACAAATAAAGCTTGAAATACCCATCTTCACTTCTTTTCTCTAAACACGCAGAAAATAAAATTGCTTACATCAACCTGTTAAATGTAAAGATATCTCAAACTATATCCTCTGTCACCATTTTAGTCAATAATGCCACCTGAACCACAATATTGGAGATCACTCAATACATCAGGTCCCTTCTAAATAGGAGAGGAAACCATAAATTTAACCGCCATATTAGATTTCCTTTGTTTAATACAGCATCAGCATGAGCCTTAATCTACCAAAAAGAATTTGATTTATACATCTTAAATCAACTTTTACTCACATGATTTAAGAGCAAGAAAGGATACGAATTATTTACAGAAATGTAGCTTTGTGCTTAAACAACTACACTAGCATTTGTGAAATTTAAACTGTCATGAATGAAGTAACACTGGTTATATCTTCTACAATCTATGATTTTCAAAGAAAAATATCACATGTAAAACATTAAAAGTTGATAGTAATTGTGCATGCCCTGCTAAGCAATGCCATCTCACGTGTAGCGTTAGGGTTGTGGACACATGGCTCTCTGTGAGCAACATACGAGGGTTGGAACTTAAATAGTGGCAACACTGCTGTGGAGACACTAAGCAATGGAATCTACTACTGTCGCTTATAGCACACGTTGTTGACATACCTACCTTACCTCCGAGCAAATGGACTCGCCCGTCCCACGTCCCCGGCGTGCGCACAATCGAGGGAAACGCAGTCACTTGTGACCGAGCGGTCTAACGTAACGGTGTCACTATGTTTTCGAAACAGGAACAATGGAGTTGGATCAAGATTTAACGTGCCAGAATTCGTACAGCACGTCAGTGTCGTCAAGGTCTTCAAGAGGCGTGCGGGGAAAAGGCATTGCCGTATAGAACAGTGGCACTTTGGACAAAAGCCTTCAACGAAGGTGGGAAAACTGTGGCAGACATGCATCGGGCAGGCCGTCCTAGCGTGTCTGAAGAAGAAGTGCATACTGTTACCGCGTTAGTGGACATTGATCGACGCCATATGATTAGTGAGCTCGCCTACGAAACCAGATTAGCGCATTTGACTGTGCTTCGCATCCTGAAGGAACATCTGGACATGCGAAAAATTGTATCACGATGGGTTCTGCATGAATTGACGGAAGTGCAGAAATGGATGCGTTACGACGCTGCTCAGACGCACTTGGAGCGCTATGAGTGCGAAGGAGAGGCTTTCTTAAGCCGTATCGTAACACTGGATGAGACATGGGCCACATCGTACGAGCCAAAACTGAAACGCCAAACCAACGAATGGCGTCATTATGGGTCGCCCCAGTATGGTGAAAGTTATGGCGATTCTCGTGTACGATTGTGATGGTGCTATCCTAACGCATTACGTTCCTCCACGGCAGACCATCAGTGCACAGTATTATTGTTCGTTTTTGGAGCATCACCTGCGACCAGCTTTACGTAAGAAACGGCAACACTTTCTGCGCAACCCACCAATCATTTTACACGACAATGCGCGGGCGCATACAGCGCAAGCTGTGGCTGCTCTGTTCGGTCGATGGGACTGGGAAGTACTGTACCATTCACCATATTCCCCGGACTTAAGTCCTTGTGACTTTGATTTGATTTCGAAGATGAAGGAACCACTTCGTGGCCTCGACTCAGAACTGTTCCAGAGATTCGATAGGCAGTAGATCGCTCCATTCGCGCCATCAACAGAACGTGCTCTGCTAACGGTATACTACGCCTTCTACATCGCTGGCAACAGGTTCTACACAACGCTGGTGACTACTTTGAAGGACAGTAACAGGTGCAAACATGTAACGCTTTTGTATCGGTTGTAAGTAAATAGTTGCCACTTTTTACGTTCCAACCCTCGTATATAGTTAAGAGTGAAGAATGAGCTATGGAGAAGTGGTCACGCGGTACACCACGTTTCGTCTACATCAAAAATTGACAGACTTCGAACACAGATGTGTTTCTGGTTGTGCATAAACTGATCTTTTGCGTCCATTGCTGCTCGTAGCGGACGTAATCTGGTCGTAGTAAGGTCGAATTGGAAGGAATGGAATGAAAAGACCCCGATTCATTTAAAATACTGTCGTGACCCATGATGTATCATAACACGGCAGAAAGACGTACACATTTTCATCAAGCATCACCGCGAAGAGGAGGCACTGAAATGTGTGTGGGGTTTCTTATCTTCACGATTCAAAGTCGTCTATTATAATACAAATAAGAATAGTTGTTCCCAATAGTTTTTTGATTACGAATCTTGTACTCCTCAGCTTACAGTGGGCTGATGATTACAGACTAGCCTGCTAATTGATTTGATACTGTGTTTTGGACCCAGTTGCACTTTACAGTCACCTGTAATGATTGCTACAAACGCATTAGAAGGTAATGCAACTTCCTGCAACATGTATTTTGGACAGTCTCACCGACCGAATTCTTTGTATAATGATAGTGTGTGTCACTTCATCAGCAAGCTTAACTAATGCATTAAATTTTACTTCAGCAAATTTAACAAATTATGACACTTACTCAGTGTTTATCATCAAAACTCCAGAGTACATCAGGCAATGATAAAAATATTTCGTTTTCTCCACAGAAAAGGTTTAAGCACAAATCATAAGAGAAGTCTAA
This sequence comes from Vandiemenella viatica, assembly GCA_031002005.1. Classification (NCBI taxonomy): domain Eukaryota; kingdom Metazoa; phylum Arthropoda; class Insecta; order Orthoptera; family Morabidae; genus Vandiemenella; species Vandiemenella viatica. Next base: position 180,580,055 of record JARYHS010013630.1, read on the forward strand.
TATTGGTGGTTACCCGCGTACTTATCCCACGCTTACTCAAAGGTAAAGGTGCTTTGTGCTTTAACATCTTTGATCTATACGACATTGCTAGGAATAAACCCCTCTTCACGAGCAGCTTGCGTGGCTGCTGAAAAATTTTAAAAGCATATCGATAATCTTATCAAAAGTTATAACGAAAAAATAGAGCTCTCAACGATTAAGTAGACTCGCAGTGAGAAAAAGAACACCGCATCTCTGTCTGGCATAGTAATTTATTTTAAATCCATCATCCATAAAAATGAGAAAAATTCAAAGTTGTCAGTGATCATTGTATTTACTAACGATTGTGTCCATCATTATTCAATTTAAGGAGGAGTACATTCAGAAGTATGCCAACGGAAAACTTTACATGCGAGATGAATTCTATCCACAGTAAACTACTGAAAACCTGGAAATTTGTAATACACCTGGAATGTGATCGACTTAAGGTGGCTATACACGATCGCTCCATTTGGATGTCATCCGCATGAATGACATCCATTCGGATGACATCGAAAAAAGTAGCACATGCACGATCACTCCAGTCAGCCACAACAATGATAAACTAGGAATATCAAACAACAAACAGTTGTCAATTTCCTATACAACAATCTAGATATGCCAAGTACTAAATAAAATGAACCTGAATTAAATGTAAAGGATATTCAAACTTATCAAATACTGAATACAAATGCTGAGAATTAAATAAACGTCCAGAAAAGTGCGAAATATCTAAAAATAAGATCGGTGATATTACGAAAACTTACAGAAATGCTGCAAAATGATTATAAAATAGATTTATTAGTTTAGCATGCCGAAAATACACTCCTGGAAATTGAAATAAGAACACCGTGAATTCATTGTCCCAGGAATGGGAAACTTTATATACACATTCCTGGGGTCAGATACAACACATGATCACACAGACAGAACCATAGGCACATAGACACAGGCAACAGAGCATGCACAATGTCGGCACTAGTACCGTGTATATCCTCCTTTCGCAGCAATGCAGGCTGCAATTCTCCCATGGAGACCATCGTAGAGGTGCTGGATGTAGTCCTGTGGAACGGCATGCCAAGCCATTTCCACCTGGCGCCTCAGCTGGACCAGCGTTCGTGCTGGACGTGCAGACCGCGTGAGACGACGTTTCATCCAGTCCCAAACATGCTCAATGGGGGACAGATCCGGAGATCTCGCTGGCTAGGGTAGTTGACTTACACCTTCTAGAGCGCGTTGGGTGGCACGGGATACATGTGGACTTGCATTGTCCTGTTGAAACAGCATGTTCCCTTGCCGGTCTAGGAATGGTAGAACGATGGGTTCGATGACGATTTGAATGTACCGTGCACTGTTCAGTGTCCCCTCGACGATCACTAGAGGTGTACGGCCAGTGTAGGAGATCGCTCCCCACACCATGATGCCGGGTGTTGGCCCTGTGTGCCTCGATCGTATGCAGTCCTGATTGTGGCGCTCACCTGCACGGCGCCAAACACGCATACGACCATCATTGGCACCAAGGCAGAAGCGACTCTCATCACTGAAGACGACACGTCTCCATTCGTCCCTCCATACACGCCTGTCGCGACACCCCACTGGAGGCGGGCTGCACGATGTTGGGGAGTGAGCGGAAGACGACCTAACGGTGCGCGGGACCGTAGCCCAGCTTCATGGAGACGGTTGCGAATGGTCCTCTCTGATACCCCAGGAGCAACAGTGTCCCTAATTTGCCGGGAAGTGGCGGTGCGGTCCCCTACGGCACTGCGTAGGATGCGACGGTCTTGGCGTGCGTCCGTTTGTCGCTGCTGTCCGGACCCAGGTCGACGTGCACGTGCACCTTCCGCCGACCACTGGCGACAACATCGATATACTGTGAAGACCTCGCGCCCCACATGTTGAGCAATTCGGCGGTACGTCCACCCGGCCTCCCGCATGCCCACTATACGCCCTCGCTCAAAGTCCGTCAACTGCACATACGGTTCACGTACACGCTGTCGCGGCATGCTACCAGTGTTAAAGACTGAGATGGAGCTCCGTATGCCACGGCAAACTGGCTGACACTGACTGCGGCGGTGCCCAACCGCTGCGCAGCTAGCGCCCTTCGACGGCCAACACTGCTGTTCCTGGTGTGTCCGCTGTGCCGTGCGTTTGATCATTGCCTGTACAGCCCTCTCGTAGTGTCCGGAGCAGGTATGGTGGGTCTTACACACCGGCGTCAATGTGTTCTTATTTCAATTTCCAGGAGTGTAGTTACAGGTACGTCACATGTTAAACAACATATGTAAACAAGTAGGCTCATACAACATTAATCTTATCTTACTATGTTCTTTTTAAAAACAAGAGGGAAAAGAATTGACTTTTTTTTCAATACCATTTCTCTGCTTTGCATTTAAGTCTTTATTTTTAAATATTACTAGCAATTGATCTATTGCCATATTTGTTTTTAATTTGTCATGGTAGTCAGTATTAGATATCTGCCACAGGCATGGTATGGCTTTATACTACTCAATGACCAGCACAAAGTCATGTTGGGACGACATTATTTTTATTCTAAAAAAAAGAGAAAAAAAAACAATATCGTCCTAATTGTTACTTAATAATATCTAAAACTGTATTGTTTCAATACAACATTCAATATAATATTTAACTGGTAGCAAAACAAATATTTGTATACCAGATTCTAAACAAAAAAGAAATGATAAAATGTTGGGTAGTCCAGTCAGGGCACTGGTGTTGTCTGGTCGGTGCTCGGCAACTGAATGAGAAGTGTTTGGAACGCGGTTTCACCATACACGAGCCGACAGGAGTGATGACTTGATGTCGCTCCACGTGGTTTTCTCCACTCACAGTCAGTTGGCTTGATGGCATGATGGACGAAACTGGTGGATATTGAACTGACCGGATATCCAAATAATCCTGTCAGTCCACGTCATCCACAGCAATTTCCCCGCAGACGAAACGATAATGGAGTGACATTGCTCCATTTGGACGGATGGAGCCATCGTGTATGGTGTAACGCTCCCACCCCTCCTTTTAATTTTTCTCGGCTAATTGATTATTGATTTATCATAGGACTTTGCTGCCGGAGATTCACTGCATTCATATTTTTATCAGATCACAAGATGAATGGGCGAAACAGTTACAAAAAGAAATAAAACTTAGCTAGATGTACCACAATAATTTGAATTTATATTCTGATAACATGAACACTTTGATACACTACCAGTCCTCTGTTCAGACACATATATTAAATTCTAAATCATCATATCAATAAGACACTTATATATTTACTTCTTATGTACTTAATTAACATCACTTCACACACTGTAAGCGAAAGTGATGTATGGCAGATACACAGAGAGAGAGAAACAAAACATAAAATGGGCTTACATCACGAACCCGCATGGAACCAAATCGCGAACTTCCACTGCATAACACTGGACAAAAACTGAGACCCCTATGGGCCTTTGGGGTCGTATACATAGCCCCATAGCCCCCTCCGCCCCTCCCCCTCGGCTAACTGTACTTTTGGTCTGCCCTGCGCGCCAACCAAGGCGGCAGCTGGCAACCGACTTCGGAAAATCTTAAAACGATCCAACTGCCTCACTCTCGCTATGTAATTAAAATTCCGTTATCCTATTCTTATTCTATTTAAATACTACATCTTAAAGTTCCCACTTTTAGTTCTAAACGTTTCGTGGCATCACAATGTGCACCTTTAGAACCATCCAGTTATGTTCCAAAATTTAAGACGCAATTAAATTAAATCAGAATTTCATTTAAACCATCTGATTTATTTTCTTCCATTAAAATTGAAATCTCAGTGAATTTCAATGTTTTAATTACATTTCGATCATCGCATCCCCAACCGGTTTTTATTGTTTCGTAGATCTTGCATCGTTCATTCCAATGCCTCCAAAGACTTTTTATGTACTATTATACATTAACCTCAAACGATCTGTTTGCAATGCTGCAGAACTTTGAAAATCGCACAGTTCTTCGAATGGTTGCAAGTTGGAGTATCATTGATTTGCATATTCAACGGCAACTCGAATGCTGAATGAGTTTTTTTACTGCCTTCCACCAATGTATCTGCAATTCCTGATGAAGTAAGTGCAAGTACAATTTCATTCTGCAAGTCAATCGTTGCCAAAATCAATGAGATCAAAACATTTTCCCAGTTCCACCGTGACCGTCCAAGAAGAAATTCTCTCTAATTCTATCGTTCACATCTTTCATGAGCATATTTTTGTTGCCAACTCAACAGTGGAACTTCCATTCGAACTGATTCTCTCAGTGCATCACAATCATATTGCTTCTCGCGTTTCAACTCTTGATTGAATTTGCCGTGCATCGGTCTATTGGCCGCTGTCATGACTAATTGAGGTAATACCTTGTTCTATATCATCAACCACATGTCTTCAATAAATATCAATGGAATAAAAATAAAATAACTATATTTGTTTGAGAGATTGCGAAACAACACAAAAATAAAACCAAAGGTAATTTTATTTTAATTTAGAATGGAATGCATTTTTTCAGAGTTTTCACCAGATCTTGCAGTCTTTTCTTTCAGTAGAAAACATTTAATTAAGTTATTTCTATCCCGGGAGCATAAGGAACAAAAAAAACTAAAATAATGACGCATATCCATCGTTCGACTCATTAGTTATGGTCATACGTTTATACAAAAATCCAATAGAAAAAAGTCAGTTTTGACAGAATTTTCCAATATTTCCTGTAACTTTTTTTTTTCCTTTCCCTAAAAATCTTATTCGGACTATTACAAACATTTTTAAAAATATCCAAATCAGCCCATAAAAAAGTAGTTTAAGTTTTTCAGAATTTGCCAATTTTACGGGCAAATTTTCCTAATTTTCTTTCTCTAAACACGTTATTCGGTCTTTCCTTAAAAACCTTATTCGGATTATGTATTAGGAAGATTTTAAAAAATTAGACAACTCAATCCATAAAACGTTACTTTCAGTTTTCCCGAATTTTTTAATTTTCCTGGAAACTTTTCTAATTTTTTTTCTCTAAAAACCTTATTCGGACCTTTACGAACATTAAAAATATATAAAGAAATAGCAAAGTCGGTCCAGCCGTTATCAAGTGATGCGATTAGCAACCAACAGCTTTTCATTTTTATTTATATAGATTTTCTAAGGAGAATATAATCTCAAAAACGAATACCGATTATTTATTTTGTGATTTATTGTGTTTCGTGTAAATTTTCTGTAAGTTTTTAATAACTTTAGTTATCCTTATCTACTGTCAAAAAATTCTAAGGTTATGTTGTGACCTGAACCTGGTAACTGCTACAGAAAATATATCGTAAACACCTTCTCCTTACGTATATTTATGCATTTCATAATAAATAAACAAATAGCAACACGTAAATTTAAACTAACGTCGCATATATCTACCTTTTTTTTTTTCAACTGCTTTACGTCTCTCGACAGCGAGGTCTTTAGAAACGGGAAAGGATGGAGGGCAAAGATGGGGGGCAAGGAATGGGAAGGAATTCGGCCATGGCCTTTTGAAGGAAGCATCCTGGCATTTACCTGGAGTGATTTGGGAAACCATGGAAAACCCAAATCTGGATGCCCGGACGTGAATTCGAACCGCCGTCCTCCCGAATGCGAGGCGAGAACGCTAACCGTTACACCACCACGCTCGGTATGTATCTACCTCTGTCTCATATTTTTAATCACTGCCTTTCGTATTTGTGTGCAATTACTTCATCAGCAGACAATTGCCTATTAGCTGATTTCGCTGTTACACTTTCTTTCAACAATTTATGCACAAATAAAATCAAGTGCAGTTATATATTTGAAATTTCCTGGTTAGCCAAGAAGCGCTGTGGTGCCAGCCAGTGCAACTAATGCTTCGGGTTTCATCCGACTCGCCGAACATTGCCGAACAAATGTTATTTACTGCGATAGAGGCTATTGGGCATTATTCGCTGTGTTGGCTGAGTGCGCTACGGCACAGGGTGCACAGTTACTAGCCACAAGAGTCAAGAATGTGTACGAAACTCCTGGGTTAAACACCAAACCTGTGGCCTTCTAAAACCTAAAGAGTATACGTGAACTGGGCGGACACGGGTTTCTCCAACTCTTTTCTTTCATCTTCATGAACACAATTTTTTTTTATTAAAAAGCTTAAATCACACATATGAAAGAAATTGCCGGTTCTATTTTTGTAATTAAGTCTGGAAAACCTCCTTGGGAACTATCAAAGATTTATGATTACACGTGACATTTTATAATTAATTCTCAGTTCCTTGTTTGGGCTTACCTGATTTTAAAATTTGTTTTCTGTTTGTGATATGGCATTCTTTCTTAGAGGCCCGCGCTGCAATGCGAATATATGGAACGCGTGAACACTGTATGAAATAACAGCGCTGTTAAAGCTATCTGAATTCCCTTTTTTTCTCGATAAAACGGACGAACCTTTCCGCCCCACTCGACTCAATCTCGCTGACAGAGGACGCATCAGTTCTTATCATCCATCAGCGGCTCTCTGCTCCCGTGACGAGTATGAGCTGTCAAAAATACAAACAGCCACTGCGCGCCGCTCTGCCATTAATTCGGGCCGGACAAAGCCAGTTCCAGCCAGCATCCACTCACTCCCAGCGCCACAGGCAGCTGCAGAATTCCATTAAGCCCGCCAGGCGTCGCCTATCGACATCTGACGGCATGCTCGCTCTGTGACGCCAGCTTCCCAAATATGCACTGGATCAATGCCTTCCTGGGCGCACAATGCACTGACGAAAACGTTGCCACTGCTATCGTACTAACAGAAAAGAGGTTGGTGCTTTAAAAGAGGTACATAAAATTCATCAAATAACTCACTACCAGTGATTCTCATCGCAATAATATGAGCTCCCCAGTGTCATTCTCAGCACCGTAGCACGTCGGATGATCGCTGCTTTCTTGACAGTGGGATAAATCTGTAATGGCTTGATGGTAAGACAACGCAAATGGCTCAGGTTCATCTGCGTGGCATGATGACCACTAAGGAAGTGCAGGATTGATCACATCCAACAAATATCTTAGAACGTTCATCGTGTTGTGCAGTAACAAATCTCTCACACATTGTGTAGAAAACAGTTAACTGGTTGCACCGTCTAATGTAGTAACTATAAAGGAAACGATCTAAAGAAAAGAAAATGATAGTGTTGAAATGTGTCCGTACCATTGTCTCTTATGCTTACCGTGGGTGCTGAAAATCTGAAATGAAGAAGCACTTCATCGGATGCAAGAAAACTGTTGCTCACTATAAATCAAAGGAAAACTCAATATCTAGAACACATTGTGAGAGGTGATAGGTACTAGCTACTGCAAAGTCATCATTGAAGGGAACATACAAAGACAAAGATCTGTTAGAAGGAGAAGGAATTCGTGGCCGAAGAACATTCGGAAATGCACCTCAGAAGATGCTTTCCATGCTGCAACGTCACCTCGCATCTACATATGCCACCAACCTCTGATACGAGAAGGCTCCTTAAGGTATTCGTCACACTTGCTGCTGGATAGAATATTCCAAACTTACAGTTGTTATCAAACTTTTTCCTAGGTTTAGGTCCCTCTAAAAGTTTAGGATGGGGGGGGGGGGGGCAAGGAATGGGAAGGAATTCGGCCATGGCCTTTTGAAGGAAGCATCCCGGCATTTGCCTGGAGTGATTTGGGAAACCATGGAAAACCCTAATCTGGATGCCAGGACGGGGATTCGAACCGCCGTCCTCCCGAATGCGAGGCCAGAACGCCCCAAAAAGAAAATTTAAATTTCAGAAGTTCAACTAATTTCACTTCCGTTTTTTCAATAACTGTGTTGTTGGTATGCTACACCAACTTAATGGATTATAATTTTATATCCAGTTTCTACTTTCAATAGTGACAGCAGTGCATCCCATCTATACTATTATATATCTGTAAGCCAGCTGCATGTGTCTCTTTACTGGAACGGGTATCGCGCAATAAGTACCGCAGCAATTTGGATGTGGTTTTTAATTTTTAGAGCTTATAGTGCCAGTCAAAATCTGGGAAAATAGTCAATGACTTATATGTACCATGGGAAGGAGCAAACAATTAAAAACCTTTATATTTAGAAAATTGTGGGCTGCCGATCATTATGCACTTCAGACGCGCACTCCTTTCGCAAAAATATGGTGATACATTTTATTTTTTCCTTTTTTTATTTAGTTTTCTGGACCGAAGTGCTTGAAAATAAACGCAATACGTGAATCAACCATAATAAGTGTCGACTTGCATCGCTACAGGTCAGTTACCTTGCGAAATGCCTTAGATTACTAATGTTTTAGTCATAGATTGTCTCTGGTAGACAGATAAGCAGTTTTTCTCTGGAACAATATGTCTTCGTGATCGCTGAACACCGTACAATAAGCGACGGTTAATAAGCCAATACTTCTTCCTTATTTATCATTATGGATACGAAATTCCGTTTACTTCTCGAAGAAAGATTCCTGAATAACAGCTACCATAAATATCAACAGGTAACAATACATACTTCTTTCATAATGACTTGTCTGGAACTGCCCATGTTTAGATACAGTTTATTCGATTAATATATATATGGTGGCTATAATGTGCAAATATTGGCTGCTATTCAAACCACGGCCAGTAAAATAAACTATTATTTCTATTAAATAAGTCTCATAACCCTGATTTAGCAAAGTTTATTGCCAAACATGTTATTGAGTTAGTGACGATACATTACCACACTGTTGGGAGGTGTTGGTGAAATACTACCACACGGTTGGGAGGTGTTGGTGATATGCTACCAAACTGTTGGGAGGTGTTGGTGATATAGTACCACACTGTTGGGAGTGTTGGTGTTATATTACCACACGGTTGAGGGTGTTGGGTGTTGAGAGACGTAAATACAATAAAAAAAATAAAAAAAAAAGGGTGTTGGTGATATATTACAACACTTTTGGGAGGTGTTGGTAGTATACTACCACACTGTTTCGAGATGTTGGTGATATTCTACCACACTGTTGGGAGGTGTTGGTGATATACTACCACGCTGTTGGGAGGTGTTGGTGATATATTACCAGACTGTTGGGAGGTGTTGGTGAAATACTACCACACGGTTGGGAGGTGTTGGTGATATGCTACCAAACTGTTGGGAGGTGGTGGTAATATAGTGCCACACTGTTTGGAAGTGTTGGTGTTATACTACCACACGGTTGTGATGTGTTGGTGATATTCTACCAAACTGTTGGGAGGTGTTGGTAATATACTACCACACGGTTGGGAGTTGTTGGTGATATACTACCACACTGTTGGGAGGTGTTGGTAGTATACTACCACACTGTTGGGAGGTGTTGGTGCAATACTACCACACTGTTGGGGTGTTGGTGATATACTACCACACGGTTGGGAGTTGTTGATCATAAACTACCACACTGTTGGGAGGTGTTGGTGATATACTACCACACTGTTGGGAGGTGTTGGTGATATACAACCACACTGTTGGGAGGTGTTGGTGGTATACTACCACACTGTTGGGAGGTGTTGGTGCAATACTACCACACTGTTGGGAAGTGTTGGTGATATACTACCACACGGTTGGGGTTGTTGATCATATACTACCACACTGTTGGGAGGTGTTGGTGATATACTACCACACTGTTGGGAGGTGTTGGTGATATACAACCACACTGTTGGGAGGTGTTGGTGGTATACTACCACACTGTTGGGAGGTGTTGGTGATATACTATCACACTATTGGGAGGTGTTGGTGATATATTACCACACTGTTGGGAGGTGTTGGTGAAATACTACCACACGGTTGGGAGGTGTTGGTGATATACCACCACACTATTGGGAGCATTGGGAGCATTAATACCGAATTGCAGGGACTGTTTCACTGGACTTCTTCTTCCATTTAATTCCGATCTTGCGCATCTTTAGGTGAGGCATTAACGAGCTGTATATCCTGCCGCAAGGTATCCAGCCAGCGCTTCCTGGGTCTCCCTCGTGGTCTTCATCCCTCCGGTCATTACCAGAACTATTCCAAACAAATATTAATTCAGTCTACATAACAGACATTCAACTTCCTTTCACATAAAACTTTTTACACGCAATAAAACATCATCTATTTGTATATTTTGTGAATTTTCTAAGGGTGTATTGATCATGAAATTATCATACGAAAGTTCTACTACGGTATGGATGGCATAATTGATAGTCGGGTTAGCTTATACCTCCTGAATAGAAAACCTAAAGGATTGCTAGTAGATCTTAATCTGTGACACGTTTCTGTTGTTTTGATCTGCAGAAATAATTTAGCTTGTGTTAAGGGGTGTAAAGATTTAGGAGAGACACAATTATCGTCTTCCAACAAAATGTCAAACTCGCCTTCATGTTGTGCACTTAGTTTGCACAGACAAAGCTCTGGCGACTGAATGATTCCAAGTATAATGAGTCATCCACTGCTTGCCAACGGCCTTCTGAAAGTAGATCTGGGAGTTGTCCAGTGCACCCTTTTGCCCTTGTGGTTAGAAGCGGCCTCTAAAGACGGATGGATCAGTAATGATTAAGGACTTGGGGATGCAGAAGGCTACGGTAAGCCTCTGCATTAGAGATCTACAGGGTATCCTGAGAACATGTAATAGTCTCAAATTGTATATAACATGATGGCTTCTTCCTGAGTAAAATTTTCCTGGCGTAAAATAATCCCCCGATCGAATCTCCAGGGGTTAACTGCTAAGGGAGGATTCGTCACAATGGATAGAAAAATTCTACGAGTCGGAGTGTGGAATGTTAGAAGTCTGGCTAGGGCAGGTACATCAGAAACCTTAAAAATGGAGATGATTCAAATTAGATATTGGTGTGATTAGTGAGATTAAGTGGAAGAAAGAACAGGATTTCTAGTCTGGGGAATACAGAATAATTACCACACAATCTGTCAGTGGAGTTACTGGTGTAGGGTTTATAATGAACAAGGGAATAGGGGTGAGTTATTATGAACAGTTTAGAGACATGATTATTTTGATGAGGGTAGAAACTAAGCCCGCTCCAACAACAGAAAAATGATGAACAAAAAGAGAAAATGTAGAATTGTAGAATTAATCAAATATATGAAGAGGGAGGAAAATTTAGTTATAATGGTGATCGGAATACGACAGTTGGAGAACGAAAAGAGGATAATTTTTAGGAAGTTCTAGCCTGGAACAATAAAGGAGAAAGAAAGCAGATAGTTTTGTAAAAAAAAAAAATAAAAAAAAAAATAATAAAAAAAAATTAAAAAACGCCGTGGCACACCATTTAAGAAACTTTCACCGATATAGACATAGAAACGTCCAGGAGATACAGCTAGATTATTTCATGATAAAAAAAGAGATTCAGGAATAAAGTTCTGGGCTGTAACCATACCTAGAAGTTGACATAGATTCTGACCACAATCTGACGGTTTGGAAGAGCATGCAGGAAATTCAAGAGAATAAAGAAACAATACAAGCAGAAGAACTGGAAGTGAACTGCAAAAAATTTGCAGAGATGGTAGATTTGGGTCCAAGAAATAACTCTGAAAGGAGTTCAACTGAAGAAGAATGGAATATAGCGAAGAGAGAAATAATCAAAGCTGGTAAGGAAACATTAATCTTTAGAAAATAAGTCACCCGAAAACAAGAGATCACAGAAGAATGTTTGGAGTCAATGGATCAGAGAAGAACGCAAAACAATGTTCAGGATGATGCAGGAAGAGAGCAGTACAGGCATGTGAGAATTCTAATAAACAGGGTGAAAGAAAGCAAAAGAAAACTGGCTGCAAGAAAAGTGCAAAGAAGTTGAAAAGAGAACGGTCATAGGAAGACGAGATGTGGCCTACAGGAATATCAGACATAATTTTGGAGAAAGAAAGAGATGTATAAACATAAAAGTTGCTGACAAGAAACCTCTTTTAAGCTCAGTGCTAAATGGTGGAAATAATGCTTAGAGAACCTTTGTAAGGGAAATGATTTGAACACAAGCATGTGAAAAAAGAAGGCAATGTATTTGATAGAGCTTTGACAGATTTGAATTGGTGAGATTCCTGCAGAACTTCTGAAATCCCTAGGAGAAGAAGGAATCCAAAGAGTATTCAAAGTGATATCAAACAATTTGTATGAATAATTGTCACGCCAGTGCAATTGAATTTTTTTACTTCTTATTTATTTTCCGGACGCGTTTCCCTTCATTCTCTGAATCATCTTCAGCAGTCCTATCTCCTGAGTGTGTATACATATAATTAATTTGTTTTATGCTACAATTTACACATCGAAATGATGGTACAAACTTACATTTTTAGTTGTTTACATTTGCTTGTAATTATTCAGTATTTCAGGCATCAGTGGTTTCTGTCGCTACATGTCGCTGTGGGACAGTGTTTTATTTTTTGTTTGTCTTATGTTTTGGTTCCTGCCGCGGTTTTAAATAAATTTTTGCGACTAGTTAGGCATATTTTATTATTGTCTGTGTCTTTTGTGGTAGATGGTTGTGTTTCTCGTTTTCTTTTGAGTATTGTGTGTACTGTTGGATATGTCAGTTTTGTGTATTTATTTATTATGTTCTTTCCTTCTGCCAGCGATTTGTGAAGGTGATAGTTTTCCTGAAAAGTGGGTATTTGTGGTTTGCTATTGTCTATGGTTAGTATTTGCACATATTTCTCTATATTTATGGGCTGGTGGTTATGATCTGGTATTTGTTCTGCGAATGTTTAGTGGTTGTTGTATATTAATGCTCTTAGATGTTACTTATATGTTGTTTGGCCTTTATGATCTGCTTTGCAAGTTAATTTGTATATACCTGTGTCGTGGAATTTGTTGTTTTGTGTGTTGTTTCTGATGTTTTCCTGTAGTGAGTTGTCTGTTCTACATGACATCCTGAGTCTTAGTACGTACTGAAGGAGTTTAAAGATGGAATTCATGCAAGGCAAATGTAGATGGATGGTGAAAAAAATAATTTCAAAGGAAGATGGAAGTGTATGGACATTTCTACCAGAGCGTTTGCTCCAACGCAACTAAGATAAAATTAATCAATATTATGAACAGTTTTCAACCTAGGCATAATAAAACTACTAACCATACTCTCAGAAGTTTTAGAAACATATATTAGCTTTCCATATCTTTTTATAATACTGCGATTACATATTCTTCTGAAATGCGAACTGATCTTTGCAGTTAGCATGTCAGCTACAATTGGGAGGAGGAGGGGGGGGGGGGTGGCATAAATGATCTTTAAAAATTATCCATTATGATTTTTCCAGTGTCTGCATCAGTTATAATGACTTTGGCGAAGTGAGGTGTGGTTGTGTCTGCTGTGCACTAAACCTAAAATAACTTTGTTATCAGCTATGGTTAACTATCTAAATTATATAAAGCTTCCACTTATAAAGTAAATAGTTAGGATTATTGTTTCTGAGGCGAAATACAAACATTTTCACTCGGTAATAGAGCTTCGAAAATCGTATGTTCTTAATGGCTGATACTCATTTCTTTTTCGCTAGTTTTTTTTTTTTTAGTTACAAATAAACTGAAACCTTGATAGCTATATTAAATACAGCAAATGTGATGAAAACTTTTAGATATATCTAATTTAACATCTCAAATTCCTTGTATAACTAAAAAAAAATAAGTGTATAGATTATGTATTGCTAATATATATTTAGACTTTTGTTTTGTCTGAAATATAACAGATTGTTATTTTCATAGTATTAAAGCATAAAAATAAAAATAATTTTCTTTAAAAACAAACAAAAACTTCTGCATCGATAACATCGATTCTTTTTTAAAAAAAATAAAGAGCCCGAAGATATATTTATTAATTATTTCAGTCTTAAATAGCAAATTCTTAGTAAAAATTAATTAAGTATTTTCATCCACTTATTAATTACAGAAACTTGATTGAGGAGTAAAACTCTTATCCAATTTAATAAAAAAATTAAAAACATAGTACAAACTTTATTAGACTACTTTGTCAAATACATTTAAGGTTCGCTTAGAAGGTGCTAAAAGTATTTGGGAAAAATCATGACTGGAAAGTGTGGCGCCTGTCATAGGTACTTTTTGAAGGGGCTGGGTGTAAGAAGTGGTTTCATTAGGCATATAGGGAAGAGGACACATGGGAAATAAATGTGGCTCTCCCATGGTTTTGTGAAAGGATGGGGGAGATGGGTGAAACGATCAGGGAGTGGCGTGAAAGGATCAGGGTTCTTGAGACTCGTTCTGTGAAGGCACAGCCTGTGGAGGCGTGTCCTGTGGTGGCTCCGCCTGTGGAGGCTTAATCTGTGGAGACTCAGCCTGTGGGGGCTCATGCTATAGAGACATAAGTAGAGATAGCGTGTTGGAGGAACTTGAGAAGGACGGGTGGAAGCTTGTAACAGGTCGTAGGAGAAATAAGGTTAATAGGATGAAAAAGCCAGACACTTCAGAAATTGTGGGGGAAAATAGGTTTGTCCTGTTACGAGAGTGGGGAGCAGAAGAGCCTCATGTAGATGTAGTAGTAGGTAAGATGCGGCAGGCCTTTAGGAACAAGGGCGTTCAAAGCAAAAACAGGAAAAAATGGTTCTGCTGCTAGGTAGTAGCCATGGGAGAGGTGTAGGCCGTCTTTTGCCGGATAAATGAGGTCCAGGTTAGCAGGTCACAAGTTTTTTCAAACCTAGTGCAACATCAGTTCAGGCAATAGAGGATATACTTAGATTTCAGAGGTGAGAATAGAATGGTAATTATTAGTGGGGATTTAAATTTACCAGGTGTAAACTGCGTAGGAAATAAGATTAATAACACAAGGGAACAGAGATTTGCAAATACCTTAACAAGGGAAGGTGGATCTACACAAGTGGTAGAGCAGAACATTAAAGAGCAAAATGTTTTTCATATATTCCTAATAAAGCCCATTCATACCGTGTCGGGTGTCAAGTAACCGTAAAAATAGGTGATAATGAAGCAATTCTGATGGCTATTAGGGTATTCAGTGAACCAGCATTAAAACTGACGGGATAAATAGGTACAATTAAAAAAGGAACAGATTTCGAAATTGAAGAGATATTTCAAAGAACGTTTCAGCAAATGGAAGGAAGGCTCGAGTACAGTAGAGTCAAGGTGGGAAGAGTTAATGAAGATAATAAGAAAGGGGGGAGAAAAATGTATTCCCAAACAGAAAATGATGAGAAGTAGGGAAACTGTGTACTATAACAATGAGGTGAGGAGGTTAAATATGTTGGTAAGAAGAGAACATAAAAGAAATAAGAAACAGCAGGGTTGTAGGGAAAATATAAAATAACTAAACATTGACTTAAAAATAACTAAGAAGGTGGCTAAAAATTTATGAAGAGTATAGTCAGTGCAGGAGGACCATTGACTGATGCATCTAGAAATGTATATATGGCTATGTTAGAAAACTGAGGGGAAGGGAGTGTGAGACGCATTTAGTTAAGGATGGAGAAGAAGTTACTGAGGATTTCAAATTGGCAGAGGTTTTATATAACTGATTTAGTGAAAGCATTAAAGACAATGAGTCATAAACGGGACGGTCTAAATTGGAGAACGAGCTTAACAACAATATTAGAAGTGAGCAGACCAAAAAAATTGAAATTCATCCTGAGGATATCGTGAAGAAACTAAGAAAGCTGAAAAAAAATTAAGGGGCTGGTGTAGATAATATCACTAGAAATGTCTTAAGAGAGACGGATGTGACATTGTACCTTGTCTTGAAATATTATTTAAATTGAGTCTGGTTACTTGCTCCTTACCAGAGAATAGGAAAAGTGCGACCGTAGTTTCGGTACATGAAGTTGGTGTGAGAAATAGAGTCGAAAATTATATTCCAATCAGTTTGGCATCAGTGGTAAGTAAATTAATGGAGAGATTTATGTGCAATCACATCAGAAATATATGTTTCGAGCGTAAGTGGTTTTCAAATAGGCAACGTGAATATAGGCAAGGATATTCATGCGAACCTCAGTTGGCGGGATACATGCAAGATAATTCGGATGAAATGGATGAGGGAGGCCAAATTAATATTGTAGCACTAGATCTTTCATAAGCTTTGGAGAAAGTGAGCCATAAGATGCTAGAAAATAAGGTAAAAACTACTGGAGTGGATGAGAAACTGATTTGCTGGCTAGAAGAATTTTTAAAATGTAGAAAACAGGAAGTTAGGGTAGGAAACGCAGTATCAAAAGAAGTGGAAGTAAAAATGGGAGTTCCACAGGGTAGCGTATTGTGACCATTGCTATTCATTATTCTAATGAATAATTGTGTTGATTGTTTACTATCAGAAATTAGATTGTTTGTAGATGACGTAATGCTATATAAAAGGATCAAAACGGTAGAGAACTATAAAAAGCTGCAGAGTGATCTGCACAGGATATCTAGTTGTGTATGTAAATGCAAAGAATAGTCAGCTTATTAGATACACAAATAAAAAACTAAATGTTGATTATGATTATAAAGAGGGTAACGAATTGCTTGTTGAAGGCCTGAAATGGAAATTATCGCAGAACGCAATCAGTAACAGATGAGATAAAATAACTGGAATGGTGTAACATAGCAGCTCATAAAAAATAAATAAAATTATATGTTTAAACTGATAAAGGGAGTAGAAGTAATTAATAATAAAAAAAAAAAGAATAGCAGGTTTACTAAAGATTGTTTGCTCCGATATGTTTAAAAATATAGGATCTCTGGAAAAAGAAGAACAGAGGAGAATTGTTGGTAGAGTTGGCGAGTAGGACGGATTAATCGAGCAGGGGATTAAGTTTGAAAAGAATAATTGTTGCTTAATGAGAAGTTCGAATATCATATTTTTGGATAGAAAATTTAACAGATCTTGAATAGAAAAGAACCTACAAACATTTCGGAACAAACTTAATTGAGGATTATTACAGCAACGGTCGTTGTTGGTATGAGAGGATTTTAGACAGAGGAAACAAAAGAAATTAAATTGCAAA
>JARYHS010013630.1:180598031-181110041 GCA_031002005.1 Vandiemenella viatica
GTGCAGCTAAATAAAAAACTTCGTTTTTTGGCAGACGCGTTTAGCTGCACTAGACGGATAAGTCACAGAAACCTTATTATTAAAGCAGCTAAGAAAGAAGGCCTGAATCTCATCTTTAGTTTTTTATTTGTGTATCTAATAAGCTGACTATTCTTTGCATTTATCTTCGTCCAATGTTTACATACCCAACTAGATATCCTGTGCAGATCACTCTGCAGCTTTTTATAGTTCTCTACCGTTTTGATCCTTTTATATAGCATTACGTCATCTACAAAAAAATCTAATTTCTGATAGTAAACAATCAACACAATTATTCATTAGAATAATGAATAGCAATGGTCACAATACGCTACCCTGTGGAACTCCCATTTTTACTTCCACTTCTTTTGATACTGCGTTTCCTACCCTAACTTCCTGTTTTCTACATTTTAAAAATCCTTCTATCCAGCAAATCACTTTCTCATCCACTCCAGTAGTTTTTACCTTATTTTTTAGCATCTTATGGCTCACTCTGTCCAAAGCTTATGAAAGATCTAGTGCTACAATATTAATTTGGCCTCCCTCATCCATTTCATCTGAATTATCTTGCATGTATCCCGCCAACTGAGATTCGCATGAATATCCTTGCCTATAATCACGTTACCTGTTTGAAAACCACTGACGCTCGAAACATATATTTCTGATGTGATTGCACATAAATCTCTCCATTAATTTACTTACCACTGATCTCAAACTGATTAGAATATAATTTTCGACTCTATTTCTCACACCAACTTTATGTACGGTACCGAAACTACGGTCGCACTTTTCCTATTCTCTGGTAAGGAGCAAGTAACCAGACTCAATTTAAATAATATTTCAAGACAAGGTACAATGTCACATCCGTCTCTCTTAAGACTTGTAGTGATATTATCTACACCAGCCCCTTAATTTTTTTCATTTTTCTTAGTTTCTTCACGATATCCTCAGGATGAATTTCAATTTTTTTGGTCTGCTCACTTCTAATATTGTTGTTAAGCTCGCTCTCCAATTAAGACCGTCCCGTTTATGAATCATTGTCTTTAATGCTTTCACTAAATCAATTACATAAAACCTCTGCCAATTTGAAATCCTCAGTAACTTCTTCTCCATCTTTAACTAAATGCGTCTCACCCTCCCTTCCCCTCAGTTTTCTAACATAGCCATAGATATTTCTAGACGCATCAGTCAATGGTCCCCCTGCACCGACTATACTTTTCATAAATTTTCAGCCACCTTCTTAGTTATTTTTAAGTCATAGTTTAGTTATTTTATATTTTCCCTACAACCCTGCTGTTTCTTATTTCTTTTATGTTCTCTTGTTACCAACATCTTTAACCTCCTCACCTCATTGTTATAGTACACAGTTTCTCTTCTTCTCGTCATTTTCTGTTTGGGAATACATTTTTCTCCCCCCTTTCTTATTATCTTCATGAACTCTTCCCACCTTGACTCTATTGTACTCGAGCCTTCCTTCCATTTGCTGAAACGTTCTTTGAAATATCTCTTCAATTTCGAAATTTGTGCCTTTTTTAATTGTACCTATTTCTCCCGTCAGTTTTAATGCTGGTTCACTGAATACCCTAATAGCCGTCAGAATTGCTTCATTATCACCTATTTTTACGGTTACTTGACACCCGACACGGTATGAACGGGATTTATTAGGAATATATGAAAAACATTTTGCTCCTTAATGTTCTGCTCTATCACTTGTGTAAATCCACCTTCCCTTGTTAAGGTATTTGCAAATCTCTGTTACCTTGTGTTATTAATCTTATTTCCTACCCAGTTTACACCTGGTAAATTTAAATCCCCACTAATAATTACCATTCTATTCTCACCTCTTAAATCTAAGTATATCCTCTATTACCTGACCTGATGTTGCACTAGGTTTGAAAAAACTTGTGACCTGCTAACCTGGAACTCATTTATACTGCAAAAGACGGCCTACACCTCTCCCATGGCTTCTACCTAGCAGCAGAACCATTTTTTCCTGTTTTTGCTTTGAACGCCCTTGTACCTAAAGGCCTGCCGCATCTTACCTACTACTACATCTACATGAGGCTCTTCTGCTCCCCACTCTGGGAACAGCACAAACCTATTTTTCCCCACAATTTCTGAAGTGTCTGGCTTCTTCATCCTATTAACCTTATTTCTACTACGATCTGTTACGAGCTTCCACCCGTCATTCTCAAGTTCCTCCAACACGCTATCTCTACTTCTACCTATATAGCATGAGCCCCCACAGGCTGAGCCTCCACAGACTGAGCCACCACAGGACACGCCTCCACAGGCTGTGCCTTCACAGAACGAGTCTCAAGAACCCTGATCCTTTCACGCCACTCCCTGATCGTTTCACCCATCTCCCCCATCCTTTCACAAAACCATGGGAGAGCCTCATTTATTTCCCATGTGTCCTCTTCCCTATATGCCTAATGAAACCACTTCTTACACCCAGCCCCTTCGCAAAGTACCTGTGACAGGCGCCACACTTTCCAGTCATGATTTTTCCCAAATACTTCAAGCACCTTCTAAGCGAACCTTAATGTATTTGATAAAGTAGTCTAATAAAGTTTGTACTATGTTTTTTAACTTTGTTTTATTAAATTGGATAAGAGTTTTACTCCTCAATCAAGTTTCTGTAATTAATAAGTGGATGAAAATACTTAATTAATTTTTACTAAGAATTTGCTATTTAAGACTGAAATAATTAATAAATACATCTTCGGGCTCTTTATTTAAAAAAAAAAAAGAATCGATGTTATCGATGCAGAAGTTTTGTTTTGTTTTTAAAGCAAATTATTTTTATTTTTATGCTTTAATACTATGAAAATAAGAATCTGTTATATTTCAGACAAAACTAAAGTCTAAATATATATTAGCAATACATAATCTATACACTTATTTTTGTTTAGTTATACAAGGAATTTGAGATGTTAAATTAGATATACCTGAAAGTTTTCATCACAATTTGCTGTATTTAATATAGCTATCAAGGTTTCCGTTTATTTGTAAATAAAAAAAAAAAAACTAGCGAAAAAGGAATGAGTATCAGCCATTAAGAACATACGATTTTCGAAGCTCTATTACCGAGTGAAAATGTTTGTATTTCGCCTCACTAACAATAATCCTAACTATTTACTTTATAAGCTTCATATAATTTAGATAGTTAACCATAGCTGATAACGAAGTTATTTCAGGTTTAGTGCACAGCAGACACAACCACACCTCACTTCGCCAAAGTCATTATAACTGATGCAGACACTGGAAAAATTATAATGGATAATTTTTAAAGATCATTTATTCCGCCCCCCCCCCTCCTCCTCCCAATTGTAGCTGACATGCTAACTGCAAAGATCAGTTCGCATTTCAGAAGAATATGTAATCGCAGTATTATAAAAAGATATGGAAAGCTAATATATGTTTCTAAAACGTCTGAGAGTATGGTGAGTAGTTTTATTATGCCTAGGTTGAAAACTGTTCATAATATTGATTAATTTAATCACAGTTGCGTTGGAGCAAACGCTCTGGTAGAAATGTCCATACACTTCCATCTTCCTTTGAAATTATTTTTTTCACCATCCATCTACTTTTGCCAAGCATGAATTCCATCTTTAAACTCCTTCAGTACGTACTAAAATATTAAATACTCAGGATGTCATGTAGAACAGACAACTCACTACAGGAAAACATCAGAAACAACACACAAAACAACAAATTCCACAACACAGGTATATACAAATTAACTTGCAAAGCAGATCATTAAGGCCAAACAACATATAAGTAACATTTAAGAGCATTAATATACAACAACCACTAAACATTCGCAGAACAAATACCAGATCATAACCACCAGCCCATAAATATAGAGAAATATGTGCAAATACTAACCATAGACAATAGCAAACCACAAATACCCACTTTTCAGGAAAACTAGCACCTTCACAAATCGCTGGCAGAAGGAAAGAACATAATAAATAAATACATAAAACTGACATATCCAACAGTACACACAATACTCAAAAGAAAACGAGAAACAAAACCATCTACCACAAAAGACACAGACAATAATAAAATATGCCTACCTAGTCGCAAAAATTTATTTAAAACCGCGGCAGGAACCATATAAAAACATAAGACAAACAAAAAACAAAACACTGTCACACAGCGACATGTAGCTACAGAAACCACTGATGCCTGAAATACTGAATAATTACAAGCAAATGTAAACAACTAAAAATGTAAGTTTATATCTACTTGTACCATCATTTCGATGTGTAAATTGTAAAATAAAACAAATTAATTATATGTATACACACTCAGCAGATAGAACTGCTGAAGATGATTCAGAGAATGAAGGGAAACGCGTCCGGAAAATAAGTAAGAAGTAAAAAAATTCAATTGCACTGGCGTGACAATTATTCATACAAATTGTTTGATATCACTTTGAATACTCTTTGGATTCCTTCTTCTCCTAGGGATTTCAGAAGTTCTGCAGGAATCTCACCAATTCAAATCTGTCAAAGCTCTGTCAAATACATTGCCTTCTTTCACATGCTGGTGTTCAAATCATTTCCCTTACAAAGGTTCTCTAAGCATTATTTCCACCATTTAGCACTGAGCTTAAAAGAGGTTTCTTGTCAGCAACTTTTATGTTTATACATCTCTTTCTATCTCCAAAATTTTGTCTGATATTCCTGTAGGCCACATCTCGTCTTCCTATGACCGTACTCTTTTCAACTTCTTTGCACTTTTCTTGCAGCCAGTTTTCTTTTGCTTTCTTTCACCCTGTTTATTAGAATTCTCACATGCCTGTACTGCTCTCTTCCCGCATCATCCTGAACATTGTTTTGCGTTCTTCTCTGATCCATTGACTTCTAGGTATGGTTACAGCCCAGAACTTTATTCCTGAATCTCTTTTTTATCATGAAATAATCTAGCTGTATCTCCTGGACGTAAGACGTTTCTATGTTTATATCGGTGAAAGTTTCTTAAATGGTGTGCCACGGCGTTTTTTTTATTTTTTTTTTACAAAACTGTCTGCTTTCTTTCTCCTTTATTGTTCCAGGCCAGAACTTCCTAAAAATTCTCCTCTTTTCGTTCTCAAACTGTCGTATTCCGATCACCATTATAACTAAATTTTCCTCCCTCTTCATATATTTGATTAATTCTACAATTTCAGCATACATTTTCTCTTTTTGTTCATCATTTTTCTGTTGTTGGAGCGGGCTTAGTTTCTACCCTCATCAAAATAATCATGTCTCTAAACTGTTCATAATAACTCACCCCTATTCTCTTGTTCATTATAAACCCTACACCAGTAACTCCACTGACAGATTGTGTGGTAATTATTCTGTATTCCCCAGACTAGAAATCCTGTGCTTTCTTCCACTTAATCTCACTAATCACAACAATATCTAATTTGAATCATCTCCATTTTTAAGGTTTCTGATGTACCTGCCCTAGCCAGACTTCTAACATTCCACACTCCGACTCGTAGAATTTTTCTATCCATTGTGACTAATCCTCCCTTAGCAGTTAACCCCTGGAGATTCGATCGGGGGATTATTGTACCCCAGGAAAATTTTACTCAGGAAGAAGCCATCATGTTATATACAATTTGAGACTATTACATGTTCTCAGGATACCCTGTAGATCACTAATGCAGAGGCTTACCGTAGCCTTCTGCATCCCCAAGTCGTTAATCGTTACTGATTCATCCGTCTTTAGAGGCCACTTCTAACCACAAGGGCAAGAGGGTGCCCTGAACTACTCCCAGATCTCCTTTCAGAAGGCCATTGGCAAGCAGTGGATGACTCCTTATACTTGGCATTATTCAGTCGCCAGAGCTTCGTCTGTGCAAACTAGGTGCACAACATGAAGGCGAGTTTGTCATTTTGTTGGAAGACGATAATTGTGTCTCTCCTAAATCTTTACACCCCTTAACACAAGCTAAATTATTTCTGCAGATCAAAATAATAGAAACGTGTCACAGATTAAGATCTACTAGCAATCCTTAAGGTTTTCTATTCAGGAGGTATAAGCTAACCCGACTATCAATTATGCCATCCATACCGTAGTAGAACTTTCGTATGATAATTTCATGATGAATACACCCTTAGAAAATTCACAAAATATACGAATAGATGATGTTTTATTGCTTTTAAAAAGTTTTATGTGAATGGAAGTATAGTTTGTTCTGTTGAATGTCTGTTATGTAAACTGAATTAATATTTGTTTGGAATAGTTCTGGTAATGACCGGAGGGATGAAGACCACGAGGGAGACCCAGGAAGCGCTGGCTGGATACCTTGCGGCAGGACATACAGCTCGTTAATGCCTCACCTGAAGATGCGCAAGATCGGAATTAAATGGAAGAAGAAGTCCAGTGAAACAGTCCCTGCAATTCGGTATTAATGCTCCCAATGCTCCCAATAATGTGGTGGTATATCACCAACACCTCCCAGCCGTGTGGTAGTATTTCACCAACACCTCCCAACAGTGTGGTAATATATGACCAACACCTCCCAACAGTGTGATAGTATATCACCAACACCTCCCAACAGTGTGGTAGTATACCACCAACACCTCCCAACAGTGTGGTAATATATCACCAACACCTCCCAATAGTGTGGTGGTATATCACCAACACCTCCCAATAGTGTGGTGGTATATCACCAACACCTCCCAACCGTGTGGTAGTATTTCACCAACACCTCCCAACAGTGTGGTAGTATTGCACCAACACCTCCCAACAGTGTGGTAGTATACTACCAACACCTCCCAACAGTGTGGTAGTATATCACCAACAACCCCAACCATGTGGTAGTATATTACCAACACCTCCCAACAGTGTGGTAGTATATCACCAACACATCCCAACCATGTGGTAGTATAACACCAGCACTTCCCAACAGTGTGGCACTATATCTGCAACACCTCCCAACAGTTTGGTAGCATATCACCAACACCTCCCAACCGTGTAGTAGTATTTCACCAACACCTCCCAACAGTGTGGTATATACCGTCACTAACTCAATAACATGTTTGGCAATAAACTTTGCTAAATCAGGGTTATGAGAATTATTTAATAGAAAGAATAGTTTATTTTACTGGCCGTGGTTTGAATAGCAGCCAATATTTGCACATTATAGCCACCATATATATATTAATCGAATAAACTGTATCTAAACATGGGCAGTTCCAGACAAGTCATTATGAAAGAAGTATTTATTGTTACCTGTTGATATTTATGGTAGCTGTTATTCAGGAATCTTTCTTCGAGAAGTAAACGGAATTTCGTATCCATAATGATATATAAGGAAGAAGTATTGGCTTGTTAACCGTCGCTTATTGTACGGTGTTCAGCGATCACGAAGACATATTGTTCCAGAGACAAACTGCTTATCTGTCTACCAGAGACAATCTATGACTAAAACATTAGTAATCCAAGGCATTTCGCAAGGTAACTGACCTGTAGCGATGCAAGTCAACACTTATTATGGTTGATTCACGTATTCCGTTTATTTTCAAGCACTTCGGTCCAGAAAACTAAATAAAAAAGGAAAAAATAAAATGTAATCCTAAGTTTTACCATATTTTTGCGAAAGGAGTGCGTGTCTGAAGTGCATAATGATCGGCAGCCCACAATTTTCTAAATATAAAGGTTTTTAATTATTTGCTCCTTCCCATGGTACATATAAGTCATTGACTATTTTCCCAGATTTTGACTGGCACTATTAGCTCTTAAAACTAAAAACCACATCCAAATTGCTGCGGTACTTATTGCGCGATACCCGTTCCAGTAAAGAGACACATGCAGCTGGCTTACAGATATATAATAGTATAGATGGGATGCACTGCTGTCACTATTGAAAGTAGAAACTGGATATAAAATTATAATCCGTTAAGTTGGTGTAGCATACCAACACAGTTATTGAAAAAACGGTAGTGAAATTAGTTGAACTTCTGAAATTTAAATTTTCTTTTAGGGGCGTTCTGGCCTCGCATTCGGGAGGACGGCGGTTCGAATCCCCGTCCTGGCATCCAGATTAGGGTTTTCCATGGTTTCCCAAATCACTCCAGGCAAATGCCGGGATGCTTCCTTCAAAAGGCCGTGGCCGAATTCCTTCCCATTCCTTGCCCCCCATCCTAAACTTTTAGAGGGACCTAAACCTAGGAAAAAGTTTGATAACAACTGTTAGTTTGGAATATTCTATCCAGCAGCAAGTGTGACGAATACCTTAAGGAGCCTTCTCGTATCAGAGGTTGGTGGTATATGTAGATGCGAGGTGACGTTGCAGCATGGAAAGCATCTTCTGAGGTGCAGTTCCGAATGTTCTTCGGCCACGAATTCCTTCTCCTTCTAACAAATCTTTGTCTTTGCATGTTCCCTTCAATGATGATTTTGCAGTAGCTAGTACCTATCATCTCTCACAATGTGTCCTAGATATTGAATTTTCATTTGATTTATAGTGAGAAACAGTTTTCTTGCATCCGATGAAGTACTTCTTCGTTTCAGATTTTCAGCACTCAAGGTAAGCATAAGAGAAAATGGTACGGACACATTTCAACACTATCATTTTCTTTTCTTTATATCGTTTCCTTTATAGTTACTACATTAGACGGTGCAACCAGTTAACTGTTTTGCACACAATGTGTGAGAGATTTGTTACTGCACAACACGATGAACGTTCTAAGATATTTGTTGGATGTGATCAATCCTGCACTTCCTTAGTGGTCATCATGCCACGCAGATGAACCTGAGCCATTTGCGTTGTCTTACCATCAAGCCATTACAGATTTATCCCACTGTCAAGAAAGCAGCGATCATCCGACGTGCTACGGTGCTGAGAATGACACTGGGAAGTTCATATTATTGCGATGAGAATCATAGGTAGTTAGATATTTCATCAATTTTATGTACCTCTTTTCTGTTAGTACGGTAGCAGTGGCAACGTTTTCGTCAGTGTATTGTGCGCCCAAGAAGGCATTGATCCCGTGCGTATTTGGGAAGCTGGCGTCACAGTGCGAGCATGCCGTCAGATGTCGATAGGCGACGCCTGGCGGGCTTAATGGAATTCTGCAGCTGCCTGTGGCGCTGGGAGTGAGTGGATGCTGGCTGGAACTGGCTTTGTCCGGCCCGAATTAATGGCAGAGCGGCGCGCAGCGGCTGTTTGTATTTTTGACAGCTCATACTCGTCACGGGAGCAGAGAGCCGCTGATGGATGATAAGAACTGATGCGTCCTCTGTCAGCGAGATTGAGTCGAGTGGGGCGGAAAGGTTCGTCCGTTTTATCGAGAAAAAAAGGGAATTCAGATAGCTTTAACAGCGCTGTTATTTCATACAGTGTTCACGCGTTCCATATATTCGCATTGTTGTGCGGACCTCTAAGAACGAACGCCATATCACAAACAAAAAACAAATTTTTAAATCAGATAAGCCCTAGTAATGAACTGAGAATTAATTATGAAATGTCACGTGTATTCATAAATCTTAAATTTGGTTTGATAGTACCCAAGGAGGCTTTCTAGACTTGATTACAAAAATAGAACCGCCAATTTCTTTCATATGTGTGATTTAAGCTTTTTAATAAAAAAAAATTGTGTTCATGAAGATGAAAGAAAAGAGTTGGAGAAACCAGTGTCCGCCCAGTTCACGTATACTATTTAGATTTTAGAAGATCACAGGTTTGGTGTTTAACCCAGGAGTTTCGTACACAGTCTTGACTCTTGTGGTTAGTAACTGTGCACCACTAGCTCTTCTAACTTTCTGGTCAATTACCGAAAAGTGAATATTTCTCCTGCCACCAGGGCTCGAGGCCTCATAGCGGAGCCGTAGTGCACTCAGCCAACAAAGCGAGTAATGCCACAATAGCCTCTATCCCAGTAAGTAACATTTTGATAAAGTGCATTAGTTCGGCAATGTTCAGCGAGTCGGATGATACGCGAAGCATTAGTTGCACCAGATGCCACCAGGGCTTCTTGGTTAATCAGGAAATTTCAAATATATAACTGCATTTGATTTTTTTTGCACATAAATTGTTGAAAGAAAGTTTAATAGCGAAATCAGCTAATAGACAATTGTCCGCTGAGAAAGTAAATGCACACAAATACGAATGGAAGTCTTTAACAATGTGAGACAGAGATATACCATATACGAAGTTAGTTTAAATTTACGTGTTGCTATTTGTTTATTTATTACAGTGAAATGCATAAATACACGTAAGGAGAAGATGTTTACGATATATTTTCTGTAGCAGTTAGGTCACAACATAGGCTTAAATTTTTTTGATAGTACATAAGAATCAGTAAAGTTATAAAAACTTATAGAAAATTTACACGAAACACAATAAATCACGAAATGAATAATCGGTATTCGTTTTTGAAATTATACTTTCCTTAGAAAATCTATTTAAATAAAAATGAAAAGCTGTTGGTTGGTAATCGCATCACTTGAGAACGGCTGGACCGATTTTCCTATTTATTTATGTATTTTTAATGTTCGTAATGGTCCGATTAAAGTTTTTAGAGAAAAAAATTGGAAAAGTTTCCAGGAAAATTAAAAAAAATTCCGGAAAACTGAAAGTGTCTTTTTTATTGATAGAGTTGTATAATTTTTGTAAATCTTCCTAATACATAGTCCGAATAACGTATTTAGAGAAAGAAAAATTGGAAAAGTTGTCCAAAAACTTGAAAAATTCAGGAAAAACTGGAAGTACTTTTTTTGTGGACCGATTTATCTTTTTTTTTTTTTAAAATATTCGTAATAGTCTGAATAAGGTGTCTAGAGGAAGAAGATTAGGAAAATTTGCCCGGAAAATTGGATTATTCTGGAAAACTTTAACTACTTTTTATGGGCCGATTTGGATAATTTTTTTAAATGTTTGTAATAGTCCCAATCAGATTTTTAGGGAAAGAAATATCGGAAAACTTACAGGGAAAATTCGGAGAAAACTGACATTTTTCTATTAGATTTCTGCATAAACTCATGAACATAACTCATGAGTCGAACGATGGATATGCGTCATTATTTTCTTTTTTTTTTGTTCCTTGTGCTCGAGGGATAGAAATAACTTAGTTAAATGTTTTCTATTGAATCAAAAGACTTCAAGATCTGGAGAAAACTCTTAAAAATGCATTCCATTCTAAATTAAAATAAAATTACCTTTGGTTTTATTTTTGTGTTGTTTCGCGATCTGTCAAACAAATATAAATATTTTATTTCTATTACATTGATATTAATTTAGGACATGTGTTTGATGACATCGAATAAGGTATTACGTCAATTAATCATGACATCGTCCAATCGTCCGATGCACGGCACATTTAATGAAGAGGTGAAACGCGATTGTGATGGATTGAGAGAATCTGTTCGAAAAATGTTCCACTGTTGAATCAACAACTAAATTGTGCTCACGAAAGATGAGAACGGTGAAAGTAGAGAGAATTTCTTCTTGGACGCTCTCGGTGGAACTGGAAAAACTTTTTTGATCTCATTGATTTTGGCACCGATTTACATGCAGAATGAAATTGCTGTTGCACTTGCTTCATCAGGAATTGCAGCTACATTGTTGGAAGGTAGTCAAATAACTCATTCAGCATTCGAGTTGCCGTTGAATATGCAAATCAATGAAACTCCAACTTGCAACCAGTCGAAGAACTGTGCGATTGTCAAAGTTCTGTAGCATTGCAAATTTCGAGGTTAAAAAGTCTTTGGAGGCATTAGAATGAACGTTGCAAGATCTACGAAACAATCAAAACTGGTTGGGGATGCGATGATCGAAATGTAATTAAAACATCTTGAAATTTACTGAGATTTCAATTTTAATGGAAAAAAATAAATGAGATGGTTAACATGTTAATTTAATTGTGCCTTAAATATTGGAACGAAATTGGATGGTTCTAAAGGTGCCAATTGTGATGCCACGAAACGTTTGGAACTAAAAGTATGAACTTTAAGATGTAGTGTTTAAATAGAATAAGAATAGGATTAAGGAATTTTAATTACATAGCGAGAGTGAGGCAGTTGGATCGTTTTAAAGATTTTCCGGAGTCGGTTGCGGGCTGCCGCCTCGGAGACCAAAAGTACAGATACCCGGGGGGATACATATACGACCCCAAGGAGCCCATAGGGGTCTCAGCTTTTGCCCAGTGCTACGCAGTGGAAGTTCGCTATTTTGCTCCACGCGGGTTGGTGATGTAAGTCCATTTTATGTTTTGTTTCTCTCTGTCTGTGCATCTGCCATACATCACTCTCGCTCTCAATTTGTAAAGTGAAGTTAACTAAGTATATAAAAAAGTAAATATATAAGTGTCTCATTAAGATGATGATTTGAAATTGAATATATGTGTCTGAACAGAGAACTGGTAGTTTACCAGAGTGTTCATGTTATCATAATATAAATTCAAATTATTGTGGTACATCTAGCTAAATTTTATTTCTTTTTGTAACTGTTTCGCCCCTTCGTCTTGTGATCTGATAAAAATATGAATGTAGTCAATCCGGCAACGAAGTCCGATGATAAATCAATAATCAATTAGCCGAGAAAAATTAAAAGGAGGGGTGGGAGCGTTACACCCTACACGATGGCTCCATCCGTCCAAATGGAGCAATGTCACTCCATTATCGTTTCGTCTGCGGGGAAATTGCTGTGGATGACGTGGACTGACAGGATTATTTGGATATCCAGTCAGTTCAATATCCATCAGTTTCGCCCATCATGCCATCTAGCAGACTGACGGTGTGTGGGGAAAACCACGTGGAGCGACATCAAACCATCACTCCAGTCAGCTCGTGTATGGTGAAACCGCGCTCCAATTCACTTCTCATTCTGTTGCCGACCACCGACCAGACACCAGTGCCCTGAGTGGACTAACCAACATTGTACCATTACTTTTTTGTTTAGAATCTGGTATAGAAATATTTGTCAGTATTCAAATATTATATTGAATGTAGTATTGAAAACAACATACAGTTTTAAATATTATTAACAATTAGGACGATATTGTTTTTTTTTCTCTTTTTTATAATAAAAGTAATGTCGTAATGTTGTGCTGGTATTGAGAAGTATAAAGACTTACCATGCCTGTGGCAGATATCTAATACTGACTACCATGACAAAAAAAGAAATATGGCAATAGATGAATTGCTAGTATTATTTAAAAATAAACACATAAATGCAAACAGAGAAACGGTATTGAAAAAAAAAAGATAATTCTTTACCGTCTTGTGTTTAAAAAGAACATAGTAAGATAAGATTAATGTTATATGAGCCTACTTGTTTAAATATGTTGTTTTACATGTGACGTACCTGTAACTATTTTCGACATGCAAAACTAATAAATTTATTTTATAATCATTTTGCAGCATTTCTTTAAGTTTTCGTAATATCACAGAGCTTATTTTTCGTCATTTCGCACTTTTCTGCACGTTTATTTAACTCTCAGCATTTGTATTCAGTATTTGATAAGTTTGAATATCTTTTTCAATTAATTCAGGCTCATTTTATTTAGTACTTGGCATATCTAGGTTGTTGTATAGGAAATTTACAACATTTTGTTGTTTGCTATTCCTAGTTTTTCATTGTTGTGGCTGACTTGAGTGATGGAATGATGGTGCATGTGCTACGTTTTTGGATGTCATCCGAATGGATGTCATTCATACGGACGTCATTCAAATGGAGCGATCGTGTGTGGCCACCTTAAGTAGATCACATTCCAGGCACATCACAAATTTCCAGCGTTTCAGTAGTTTACTGCGGATAGACTTCATCTCGCATGTAAAATTTCCCGTTGGCATATTTCTGAATGTACTCCTCCTTAAATTGAATAATGATAGACACAATCGTTGATAAATACATTTATCACTCATAACTATGTATTTTTCTCATTTTTACTTTGCTTGCACATTTTCAACAGCTTTTCACAAATTCATAAAATGATCAGAAACAATTTTATCGAAATTTGGGTGGTATAACGTCTGTCGGGTCAACTAGTTTTTAACAAAAATAAAAAGTTTTGACGGGGTTTGTGAAAGTAATTGCAGGTAGTACAAAAACGGATGATGGATTTAAAATCAATTACAATGCCAGGCAGAGATGCGTTGTTCATTTTCTCACTGCGCGTCTACTTTAATCGTTGAAAGTTCTGTTCAACGGTGTTCTGTAAATAAATTTAAAAAAAACACCCACACACAAAACGTAGTAGAAAGCTATTCTATAGTTATAACTTTTGAGAAGATTAGCAATATGCTTTTAAGCCCGTGGAGCGGGTTTAATCCTAGTAATGTCGTATAGATCATAGATGTTAAAGAACAATGCACCTTTACGTTTGTAGTAAGCGTGGGATAAGTACGCGGGTAACCACCAATATCAGACTTCACTAATGACTTGTGCTTAAACCTTATCTGTGCAGAAAATCAAATATTTTTATCATTGCGGTATGTACTCTGGAGTTGTGATGATAAACACTGAGTAAGTGTCATAATTTGTTAAATTTACTTAAGTAAAATTTAATGCATTAGTTAAGCTTGCTGATTTCTTAACAGAACAGAATATACGAGTATATCCTCATCCAAAGCACTAAAGGAGCACGTAGCAGGTGTGAATTGTTAAGTGACATACACTATCATTATACAAAGCATTCGGTCGGTGAGACTGTCAAAAACACTTGTTGCAGGAACTTGAATTACCTTCTAATGCGTTTGTAGCAATCATTACAGGTGACTGTAAAGTGCAACTGGGTCCAAAACACAGTATCATATCAATTAGCAGGCTAGTGTGTAATCGTCAGCCCACAGTAAGCTGAGGAGTACAAGATTCATAATCAAAAGAGTAACTATTGGGAACAACTATTACTATTTCAGTTATAAAAGACGACTTTGAATCGTGAAGATAAGAAAACCCCCCACACATTTCAGTGCCTCACCTTCGTGGTAATGCTTGATGAAAATGTGCACGTCTTTCTGCCGTGTTATGATACATCATGGGTCACGACCATTATTTTAAATGAATCAGGGTTTTTCATTCCGCTGCTTCCATTTCGACCTTAGGGTGCGTTCATAAATTACGTGAGGTGAAATAAGGGGCGGGGGGGGGGGATCCGGCGAAATCTCACCAAGGGGGAGGGAGGGTCAAGGGATAAAAGGTCTACAAATGACGCGAAAGTTGATTTTAAAGGGGTGTTTCGTCGAAAAGTGGGGGTGTAACCAGCTTTGGAAGAGTGAGACCTAAAAAAAAGCTGTCAAAAAGTTGTGAGGGCGATTCCTAGCAGAGGTAGGGTCTCACGGACCAGATCTCACGAGAGGGGAGGGGGGGGGGGTTTCAGATCTCACGAAGTCTAGCGAGGGGGGGGGGGGGGGTCCGGAGATCCGAAAAAACACATCGGAAAAACACCTCACGTAATATTTAAGGATGACCCCTTACTACGACCAGATTACGTCCGCTACGAGCAGCAATGGACACAAAAGATCAGTTTATGCACAGCCAGAAACACATCTGGATTGAAAGCCTCTCAGTTTTTAATATTGCACCTATAGCCGTAGATGAAACGTGATGTTCAGCGTGACCACTTCTCCACAGCTCATTCTTCACTCTTAACTATATATGTTGCTAACAGGAGCCATCCATCCACAACCCTAACGCTACTGTGAGATGGCATTGCTTAACAGGGCGTGCACAATTACTATCCACTTTTAATGTTTTACATGTGATATTTCTCTTTGAAAATCATAGAATGAACAAGATATAACCAGTGTTACTTCATTCATGACAGTTTAAACTTCACAAATGCTAGTGTAGTTGCATTATTGGCTAAAATGGTGACAGAGGATATAGTCTGAGATATCTTTCCATTTAACATGTTGATGTAAGCCATATTATTTTTTGCGCGTTCAGCGGAGAAGTGAAAATGGGTATTTCAGGCTCTATATGTATACTTGTACGACATTTTTCTAATGCTAAAAAGTATACCGTTCAGATGTTTGCCTATAAAATCGCGACTGTTGTGATTCTTAGTGGTAGCTAGCCAACTTTTCCAGTACGTGGAGCGTTGACTTACTCACCTGGTGCTGTCGGAGTACAAATTGGTTGTCTAGGGGCGAGCCGACCTGCAACAGCGCCCCGGCTAGGCTCACCCGCAAAATCGTGTTAGCCTTCGCAATGAGCTCACCCACTGCATAATTCAGAGCCAGCCAGCCAGCCACCTGTCCGCATCAACAACACACGGCCGTGCAAGACTTGTGTCCAGGAGGAGGAGACATTCTGGCCACTACAAAACACTTCCACCACTACTCAAAAAATCTACGCCGCCAACGAGAGCGATGAACCGAAAGACACGGGAGCTCAGAGTGTGATATCGATCTACTTCTGCATCAAGATATCTTTGCAGATAAACCACGTTTATTTGAAATTTTCATAAACCTTTTTGTATTTTCGTGTATGACAGATTGCTTAACACGAGGTACTGAATTTGACGGTCGCATATGCTTCAATTTCGGGTTTACATCACACTGTTTTTGCTATGGATATTCTACTGCAATTTTGTTTAGTAGTTCCACATTAAACTTTAATATACTGTCACTAAAGTCAAAAAATTTAGTGTAAAACGTAATATATTTCAGTTCAGCTATCGACCATCGCAATATACATTCTGTTCTAAGAAAACTAAGAAAGGTTCCAGGAAGTAGGACACCTACAAAATCCACTTGAACACCGGTTCATTGTTTACATGAATAGCTGTAATTCATTGTTCACACAGTTACTATCGTCATGTTACATTTTTCCTCCTCATAATTCACTTCAACTTTAACTTTTTTTCCTTTTATGGTGTATGTGAGTTTCGGTTGATCCATGTTGAACTCTATTGCACCTACTCCTGCCAAAGTGTGAACATAACTGACTGGCTTCTTAAAATGGAACGTGTTTGCCAATAAAATCAAACTAAACTTACGTCCTCAATCTGGTAAGCAATCCCAGACCAATGTTTATATCAATTCTGTGGGGCTTTTGTAACGGCTGTGGCGAGCGGCTCTTATTTGTATTTTCTATATACTGTCAATCAATAAGTATATTGCGAAACGGATCCAAAAGGCACAACAATGGGCCAAATGTGGACGCACTGCAGTTTTGTACGCTACCTCCTTTGTTTGAGAATCGCAATTCTTCAGAATTCGACCTATGACCTGCAGTCTAAAATTAGCCCTATCTACGACAGAAGTTACCTGCAGAATCCGTTTCATGTTGCCTTGTACCTTTACACCAATTGTACTCCACAGCAAACGGATTCTATATGTTTGTGAGAGACATTGCCTTGCAGTTTTACCATTGAGCGTAAGTTGCCATTCTTTGCTTCATGCCAACATGGTAACCACATCACGATGAATTTCTAAGCAATCATTAGAATTCCTTACCTCCCTATAGATGACTGCATCATCAGTAAACAATCTCACCTACTATTAACGTTGTTTCCGAGATCTAACTTATTTTATGTCTACTTAATACTGAAAATAATTCTGGAAGATACCTAATTTTCTGTATGTACGGTAACGCTCGGACAATCCAGATTTTAGTTTTCCTTGGTTTCCCGAAATCACACCAGGTGAATGGCGGAATGGTTCCTCCGAAACGCCATGGCCAAAATTCTTCCAGGTTCTTGACTTCCATGTTCTGCCGGCTCCAACGCCCACAACGTCGATGGGACTTAATGCATGGAGAAACAATCTTATAGAATAACTATAATCCCTCTTTGAATACAGCTGCAAGCAATTTATTTGTTTGAGAACTCGGCCTGAATTGCTACAGACAATATTGATAAACGATTTAGATTAAAGTGTTTACATATATAAATGACATTCCCGGAGGTCCACATTTCTGCCACTGACCCATTTTCAACAATTTTAAAATACTCAATTTTTCTGAAGCATAACGCTTCTTGCTACGCAAATCACAACTTGATACAATAGCTTGTAGCAGAGATCTAGCGTTTACCACGTTTCTGCTTTTTTTATTTTCCTTTTTCATTTGTTGGAAGCGGTTACTGATAAATAACTGTTCACAGTTTATCCACATTATTGCTCCCTTTTTCGTCTCAGGAATCGCGTCGTCTTATATTCCAGAGAGCAAGGTCGCCCGAATTTCTATTCAAAACCTTTAACCGATATCTTGCGGAGGGATAAGAAAGGCCAATGCGCAGCAAAAACTGGAGGGAAAATAAATAACTCCATTTATCTTCACTTGGCGCAGGGCTGATTCTTTTTTTCCCGTCGAAGTAGATGGTGAAGTGGCAGATATAGCATGTTTTAATAATGTATGAGTCTCTTATGTTGTTGCGGAAGTCTTTTCCTCAGATTATGCCATAAAATTCCCTATCGCAAATTCACAAGAGCTGTTTCGGCAAGGAGGTGGGGAAGTCGAGCGGGGGAATATCAAACACCAGTCGGAGCCACTGCCGGGACGAGCTCCGCGGGAAATTAGTTACCGTGCTCGGGGGGAGGAGGCGGAAAACGAACGCCAGGGATCCTCCAACGCAACTAGCTTCTCCTCTCTATTACTGGGCATACGGCGATAGTGTGACAACTAAACAAGGCTGTTAAAACGTTTTCTTTCTTTCTTTATTCGGCTAGTACAAAGTAGCCCAAAGAACTGTACATTAATTAATACTTCAACTAGTACGGCCGTCAAAACCCAAATAAACTCAGCTATATTAATATATCGGTTCTAAATTTAAAAAAAAGGTTTAAACTGCAATGTAGATTTTGAGTAATAATCAACTTAAAAGGCGCAAATATCAGCAGAAACAGGATACGTATTCGAAATAAAATGATATTGAGAAATTCCTGTGATGGCTATTGTTGAGCAGCGACAAAGCTCTTTTTAGATAGACTAAAACTTTTACCGTTGTTAAGGTTATAGCCTTATAGGTTCAACGCAAATATAGAATTTTATTGTTCGTCATCGGATTAACGGCAATTATCATTATGAAAGCCAACACGATGAAGTAATAATACTATTCATTTCTCCAATAAGTCGATCTGTTACACCGAAAAAATTTCCGACCTCAAAAACACTCTCTAGATTTGATGATCGAAAATACAATCGATGGTCGTACAAATAACAGTAATGTTCAACATTAATAGAACATGATTTCTACAAATATTGAACGCTATTGCCGATATGGAGCCCATATCCTTTTCTTTTCACTCCCTCTTTTGCACAGCAATTAAATTGTTAATCAAGTTTTTCACAACTACGGTTACCGCGTTGTTCCACAGGCATAATGTCATAAACTCTGATACCATATTCGTACTGTATAAGGCTGTATGCCCAACATTTAAAAGCATTGAATATTTCAATGACCGGACAAAAATGTGGCATTTCCAGGATGAGGATAAAACAGCACTGTTTCTACAACAATCTATTCATTTCCATATGGCGTCTAGAGATTAAGTAAATGACGGTTTAGTAAGGGTTCTAAGTGAGCATGAGGAACCGCAGTAGGTGATAAGATTGGTAACGCGGTGGTGAAGTAAATAAAAATAAAAGGCTTACGGTCTAGCGTCTTTTATTTTGGTTTATGCGTGTAGGCCGGCAGTATAGTGTAGCGTCCAGCCTGTAGTAACATTATTATTTATATGTTTTGGTCTGATTAACATGTAATTAGCTTTTAATAGTTCACACCTAGTTTTATATCTGCGTTTTCATAGGATTCAAAACGTGGTTTTAGATTTATTATGCTATAATGGTACATGTCCGAGATTTTAATAATAACAATATGGAAAATAAAATTAGGCCCAGGGTGGAAGACATTGAAGACAGAGGAAAAATTGCGGAGGTAACTGGCGACGGAAAAAGGAAACTCAGAAGAGGAAAATGAAGTTGCGTAATCGTCGTCCATAGTCGGCTGAAACGAAAAGGAGAGAGAGCCGACCCTGGCAGCGTAGGGGATAGCGTGCTAGCCTCGCGTTGCAAGGGTCGCCGGTTCGAGTCCGGCCCCGGGCATGGGTGGTTTTAATTAAGTCTTGTGTTTGTCTTGTGTCGTCTATACCAGTGATTCCCAACGTGGGCCGTACCGCCCCCCGGTGGGCGTTAGAGAGCTCGAGGGGGGCGTTTGTGAACAAAGGCAAATTTGGGGGGCGTTGACGCCCAGCCAGCGCCCCCCTAACCAACACTGGCAAGGACTTGCCGATAAGATTAATTAATAAAAAAGAACATTGAACAAATGTTTAATCAAGTAATTCCAAATGTCCTTTAAGCAAGATCAGTGGGGATTAAAAGTTGGTATAAGTACATTATATCTTTGTTCCTAACAAATGCTTCAATAGTTCATGAATGAGTTGCAGCAGAGCTGTGCACCAAAAGTTGGTATTAGTACACAATACTGACAATAGCTTTGCACCTACAACTGCTTCAATAGTTCGTGAATGAGTCGCAGCAAGTGCTGTGCACCACAAGGATCACCATTGTTTGTATGTTTATGTTCAGGCTTGATCAACAATGCTTATACAGGGCGTTCGCCGGGAAACCCTACCCTCCTAGTCTGTTGCCGTCGGCAAATTGCTGGGATAGTGGGGCCAGCAACTCCCGCCACTCGGCGCCGTGAATCACCGCACTGTTTAACACCTCCGCTGCCCCAACAGTGTTGTGAATAAACGTTTATTTGCGGTTTGGCTGGTTTGGGGCTTCATACTCTTACTAATCTGTACCGGGTTTGAGTGTGAGTAAAATTATGGTACGTTACAGTTTGCAACAAAGAATATTTCTCTACGATACATATGTGAAGAAGAAGTCGTTTAAAAAGTGTCGCAGTAAATTTCGTCACGAATTTCCTGGCGCTTTACTGCCAGCTAAATCAACAATTCTGCGTCTGGTTAAAAAAGTAAGAGAAACGGGTTCATTTTTTAACAAAAAGAGACTGGCGGTCAACCGTATTCTCACAGAGGAGAAAATTGACGATATCGCTTTTCGACTAGAACAGTCACCCAAAAAATCATTAAGTCAGTTAGGGCAGCAGGCAGGCGTATCTAAGACGTCAGCTTGGAAAGTAACAAAGCTAGTTCACTTAAAGCCGTACAAAACAATTGTGGTGCATAAAATTACAGAAATAGACCAGGGGCCTAGGATTAGATTTTGCAACTGGTACCTGCAGGGTGTCCACGATGGCACTGTTGATCCGCAACTGACGTCACATTTAAATGCTTAGCACATACAAGTTTATGAAGTTTATGAAGCGTAATTATTATGAAATAGTCCGCGGCCGACGGTCGAACAATGCCGGAAGCTGACCGCTCGCTCGCCGGGAGCAGTTTCTTCCTTGTAGCGCTAACAGTGGGTAGCGTTTCCCGGCGAACGCCCTGTACGTTTACACTGTTCGATTGTTCGGTAGTGCCTTCAAACAGAGCGACTGTGAACCATGGACTGTGAACCTGTGCGGTATCTACAGCTTAGGAAGCGTGCTCAAACTACATGGCTCGGTCCAGGGGGCGGGGGGGGGGGGGAGGGGTTGGCTGGAAGGCTACGCTGAGCTACGTGGGGGGAGGGGGGTGTTCCGAGCCAGGCCACGTAGCTTTCCTTTCATAACATTTTTCACAGTTAAAATGAGGAACAGAACTCACAACAGCGTGTGAATATTTATTTCCCTCAGTTAATTATCTCCATATGTAATGTACAATCGTCTGACAAGAGAAAATAGTACAAAATGTCTTCTGGAATCAAAAGGGAAAAAAACTACGTGTGGGGGGGGGGGGGGGGTTCACAGGAGACCAAAATGGAGCTATGTGGTTTATGTACGCTCCCTTACGTGGACCTACTTACTGCCAATAATGAAATAAAAATATAGCACAATATTTGTGTGCCCCTTTCATTTCAATATTTTTCTAAGACTCGTTTTGTATTTGAACCAAACAGGATGTATCCAGTACTGTATGTTAATTAAATATTTACTGTATTTCGTTCTACGATATAATAATCTATTGAAGTAATTTTTGTTGAATGATTGATGCCTCTTTCTTCCGCCAAAGCAAAAAACTTATTGAACTCGGTGCGAAAAGGCCGGCGCCGGCTCCGGTTTTGCCGGTGTGTGTGAAAACACCCTTAAGCTTTCTGAAATTTTTAAAAAAATAAGTTTTATTTTTTAAATTTTTTATTTTCTATGGAGAGCATTGTGTAGAGTTGCTTCTCTGACCATAAAGTACCCCCAGAAGCTTACAACTCGTGGTGGGACCGCATTTGGATCTGCAATTTTTTTCACTTGGTCCAGGCCTCTGCTGTGTACTTTATTCTCGATGTCAGTTGGTCAACTGTTGTTCTCTGGCCCTCATGGTAATTTAAGGGTTATAGAAAGAGTGTCAACTGTAGGTGCAAAGTGTGTCGACTTAGGAGCTTGTCGAACTGAATGTGTGGAGTAGGGAAGAAAGAGGTTTATAATTTTTTATTTTTTAAATTTATTTGCCTGCCTTTACATTTTGTTTGTACTTACATTTTACCAGCAATCGTTATATATAATGGAACAGAAGTAATCAGGGTGCCGTAAATGACTTTATAATGACTTTATAATGACTTTATTAAATAGTATGGTCACCAGCTTTGAAAATGGAAAAATAACTTTTTAACGTGTCGACAAAATCCGCTCATGCTGGAGAGATAGATTATCGAGTGTCCTGGACAGACTTTGTCCATCAGTCATAGCCCCTGCCACGCTCAGCCCTTAGTCGCCGATACACACACAGTGACAATGCCACTCAGTATCCCATCACAGATCAGTCCTTCCGTATGTGTGGATGGAAACCGTCAGTATTACAGTACACTGACTAACTCCCTTAGGATTCCATCAAATCGGAAGTCCTGGCGGCCGTTCGAAGGGCATCGCTCAGTTATGAGCTCTGTGTGCAGCTAGTTATACTTTATCACGAAAAATTGACGATTTCAGTCACAGGCCTCTTACGATAGATATAAGGCGCATCAAACAGATGGTTATAAAATTGCACGAGACATTTTTTACCCCCAATTACAAAATTCAATTGGATTTCGATTCTCAAAGCACAGTAGAATATATTCCTGTATGTTGAAACACTTTTGATAATGATACAGTTAAATTTATGGGTATAATAATTTATATTCCTCTCTTTCTTCAATATTTTAATTTTTGTTTTCTGTTCTCTCTTCATCCTTTTATAAACAACCGAATCCCCAAAGTACCGTCAAGTTGGATCACATGAATCCACTGTCTCTTTTCTGTTTCTTTTGATCATTTCAACTTATTACGCAAAATCTGAATTTATTGTTTTGAAAAACCTCAAGCCTACATGCGGGATATATGGCTTAAGAAATGTATTGATACGCCTCATTCTCCAAAATTTTATACAGTGTACTGTGCGTTTTAATTTTAATAGAGATGAAACTCTCTGATATATTTTTATAAAATAACTTAGAACATCTTTACCATTTAAGCAAAAATGCGTGAATCAAAGGCGGTCTGTAGGACTGTGTGTTAGTGGGGAGAGAGGGATCCTGTCTGTCGCTAGCTCACACATAGACGCCCTCTGAAGACAGTCAGTTATCCCGCCAGTGTATGGGTTGATAATATAACCATGAATTATACTTATATTAACTCGAATTAACTGTTTCTCCGTCCATCTTTATGCCTGCCTGTGTGTCAGTTTGAGCAAATTCTGTTGAACACCTTGTTATGAAATTACATATTCAAGTTTCGGACCTGAATATCTCAATTCTATCCACTTTTGATAGAGATCTGCCAACCGGAAGTGGCAGATTAATGATGTCACCTTTATCTAAGTTATTTTGTGAAGATTTTTCATCTGAGAAATTTGAAGAAAAAGTTAAATAAATAGGTTATAATTAACAACTTTTATTTCTAAATTTTTTCGATAAGCTTAATAATTTTTATTATTCTTATCTCATTAATACTATTTTATACATCGTTTCCGTGGCTGGGCGGTAACGTAATTTAAAAATACTATTAAAATTTGTATTTATACATTTGAAATAAATTTAAATAAATAACAAAAGTTTTTACAGTTTACTTGTTGGTCGCAAAATATTCATGAAATAATGAACACAATTTTCAATTTATTTAATTAAATTGTAAAAGTAAATCTATTTAATGGAATAACGTTATGGTGGTCATATCAAAATTTATTTTTATTTTCATAGATGACACATTCAAAGAAAAAATGTAGATAGTATAACGTCGAACACTTGAAATATGGTTTTATTGAGGCACCCTCAAACAAGACATTACCAATGTGCCTGATTTGCCAGAGAGTTTTCTCAAATGAAGCTATGAAACCTTCACGTTTAGAAGAACATTTAACCAAAATACACCCTGAAAGAAAAGTTTATCTTACTTTCAAATGCTCAAAGAACAATATTGAAGACGTCCAACTTTAGCTGGTATGTTTCCAGCGTCATCCAAACAAGACACATATGGGCTTCGTGCCTCTTAGCCTACAAAATTTCCTTGCTTATTGCTAAATCGGGTAAACCGCACACGATTGGGGAAGAATTGATACTGCCATCTGTGAGTGAGGTTCTGTGTACTGTACTGCACAAGCCGGCGTCTGATATTAAGAGAATCCCACTTAGCAATAACACAGTACAGATGCGAATAGACGAAATGTCCGAGGACGTGGAGAGTTCTGTAACTGATTTTTTGAAGACTGACGAATTTTCTTTACAGTTTGATGAATCTACTTTACCAAACAATGATTCATTACTTCTTGCGTACGTTCGCTTCATTAAACGTGAAAAATTTGTCAAGAATTACTGTTCACAAAAAAATTAGAAACTGATACTAAAGAAAATCTATATTTCAAGTTTTGGAACACTATTTTGAAGAAAAAAGTATTCCTCTGAATAATATCGTGTCCTTTGCTACTGATGGTGCTCCGGAAATGGTTGGACGATACCAGATGTAGTCGCCGTGCATTGTGTAATTCACAGACACCATTTGGTTGCAAAAAACCCTAAGTGATCTCCTTCACGGATCACTACAGTATGTAATCACCGCAGTTAACAAGGTCAGAAGCAATGCTCTCAGTAGGAGATTGTTTGGAAAAATTTTGTGATGAAAATAACGAGGATTTCAATCATTTGCTATTGCACACAGTAGGTCGTTGGCTGTCAAAGGGTACCTGTCTAACAAGATTTTATGACTCTTTTGACTCCATTATAACTTTTTTTTTAAATTAAGAAGATTAATTAAGAGAGAATTTATTGAAATATAAGAATGATATAGCTTATTTCACTGATCTATATCATACATTTAATGAATCAAACCTACAGCTGCCAGGAGATAATTTGAATCTGATCAAAGCAAAGTCAGTTATTTATGCGTTCATGTCAAAACTTGCCATGTACAAACAGGATGTGGGTCGAAGACAATTCTATCAGTTTCCAAATCTTTCCTCTGTGGAAACAAATGATTAAGATATTTTACTATTTTGTCAACATTTGAAGTACTTAAAGAAGATTTTAAAAACAGATTTCAGAATATTCTTAACATGACCATTCCAGATTGAGTATTGGAACCTTTCTCAAACCTACATACAGCGGATTTATCGCTACAGGAAGAGTTGATAGATTTGTCGACAAATGAATTAAAATTGAAATTAACAAATGGATACCAAGAATTTTGGCTACAGAGGCAAATTCCAGATTTATATCCGCCTTTGTAGGCTGCAACAATTGTATTCCCATCGTCCATATTTAGCCGAAAGGGGATTTAGTATAGTAAGCAATTTACCAACAAAGAAAACTAACAGAACGCGGCGATTTAAGACTCCTGCTGACAAATATAGCACCAAATGCAGAAAAATTAGTATCATTACATCTAGGTCAGACATCTCACTGACAATTTTACAATAATTTTCAATATATGTTTTTAATAAAATTTTGTACAAGGCACCAATATTGTTAATATTCTTTAATAATTTAAAAATCTGTCCTTGTTTTTCAATATTAATATAGCCCAATTTACCTAAGATTTTGAAGAAGTGGGCAACAAGCCAATTAAATTGAAGCGCTATGGATTCCACAACGTTGATTACACAACGTTGATTACAACAACAAAAGAGGTCAATTCTGTTTTTTTAAAGAGGGGGGCGGTCAGTAATTTTTTTTTCGAAAAGGGGGCGGTAGGTCAAAAAAGGTTGGGAACCTATGGTCTATACCATGGAGAATCTGTAATACATTGAGTGATCCAATACATACTTGAAAAGCTACAGAATTACATAGTGCTGGCTGTATGGCCTCGTAGCCAAATGCCATATTTTTTAAAAAAAAAAAAAAAAAAAAAAAAAGGAGAGAGAGAGAGAGAAAAATAGGCCTGTGTGAGTTAGTGGCCTACAGCATTATTTTTGAAAATTTACTGGTCCTCGGGTTGAAAAAGGTTTTGGATACGCTGCCCTAGAAGCTTTGTCAATGGGAGCAGGCAATATTCTTTTTTTCTTAGTTTCTCTGAAGGAGAATTACATAAGTTTATGAATGCACGTAACAGGAAACGATTCTCAAGAGAAATGTGTTCCACTGTCGTCGTAGTCATCGAAGGCAGTGCCGAATAAGAAAGTATGGGCGCCTGGCCACTCTCAAAAATTTTGATTCACTCAAGTTTGTATTTTTTTTTTTTTTTTTGTAGCTGCTTAACGTCTCTTAGCAGAGAGGTCTTTAGAGACGGAAAAAGATGGGGGACAAGGAATGGGAAGGAATTCGGCCATGGCCCTCTAAAGGAAGCATCCCGGCATTTGCCTGAAGTGATTTGGGAGACCATGGAAAACCCATATCTGGATGCCCGGGCGGGGATTCTGTTTTTGAAAACAATTGTCAGTATTTTATAAGTACAAAGAAAAGGTTTCGCAGGTGGCTAATGGAATTTTTCATATTTATTTATTCAATTAACAAACGAATTTTACGATTTATCATATGAATCACAATGAAACAAAAAAATTAATTTCCATGCTTTTCATATTATTTTGATTGTTTTATTCTGGATGATTTTATTTTTTATTATTTTTATTTAGTGAAAAAAGTGAACTTTCAGGAGGCCTTAAAAAATCAGGGGCTCCAAGCTACTTCATAGTCGTGCCAAGTCCTGCCTATTGGGTAATCCAGCGCTGTTTGTAGATCAACTTGTCGGTTTTTGGCTAATCACTAAATGTTTAACGTTTGGTCAATTTCAAAACATTTGTCGTGGATTAATTTCAAAATCATTTCTTTAATCCGGCAGTAACTGCAGGTAATGAGACTTTCACACGTTGCAAATCTTACTCTTACT
This sequence comes from Vandiemenella viatica, assembly GCA_031002005.1. Classification (NCBI taxonomy): domain Eukaryota; kingdom Metazoa; phylum Arthropoda; class Insecta; order Orthoptera; family Morabidae; genus Vandiemenella; species Vandiemenella viatica. The sequence continues at coordinate 180,625,334 of JARYHS010013630.1, forward strand.
CTGAGCTGTTTTTCCAGGCACATTTCACACTTCAATGATGATCAGTAAACTGTCGAAACATTCAGTGGTGGGATCCAGGGGAGGGGGGTGGCTATGTGGCTCAAGCCCCCCTCAAAAAAAGCACCAAGGTCACCCCCGACTACATGGAACTTTTTTTTTGTTGCTGTATTGTTCTTATAAGGGCAACAATCTGGAATAATGTGATTTTTGTCGGCGACCCCCTCCTTGTCCAAGTCAAACCCCAAGCTCTCCCCTCCCCCCTATCAACCAAAATCCTGGACCCACCATTGGAAACTTTTTATTGTTGTCACTACCTTAGCAAATCACTTCGGCCGCCACTGATTTGATTCTGTTACCTCCTTCGTGGAATGAGTCTGCCTCGTTCATCAAAGGCATGGGTAAGCGATGTGCCCTGCGCAGTTAATGTGCACCTGTCTCTGACAGGTCGACTCAGGTGTTGAAGTCAAGCAACTGAGGAACTGTTTAGTGTTTTTCTCTGTCGACTCTCAATTACTGCGTTGTTTGCATAGTGTTATTTGTGCAGTGTACCATTGTTGCTTTATAAAATTGTCAACTGTTTTAAGAGGACTGCAACTGCCGACATGTATTGTCGTTACCCAATACCTGGCCTCAGTCCTGCTTCAATCGAGATCTACCAGAGTAGAGGTAATAAGGAAAAATGACGCGTGGCAGAATATCACGTAGGCGCTGAAACAGTCAAGAAAAGAAATGAGACCGAAGTACATACTCTCCGCTTACAGTTTATTCGAAAAAAAGAAGAAGTTAACATCTTCAAAAGCTGTTGGTCGCGGACGAGACAATATGAAGTCCAGTGTGTGGTTTGCGTATAATACGTTCTAAAATTTTTGCCGAAGGGTGCCACAAAATTTCTGTGGCATGAACATTTTGGAGACACAAGTAGGTAGGTTTAATTATTTATTGGTCTGAATTTTACTTATATAATGCTAAAACAATTCTTATATGCTAGGATCCAAAACCTCTTTTCTACAACATGGTTATGTCTAAAAATTATTCAGGCAGGAAGCACTTAATTGTTCACTCACGTAATACTCAGCGGAATTGATTCTTATTTCCGTATCAAATTTAAAGTAGCGTCTCCCTCTAGCATCTAAATTCATAATACCTCTCGCTGTTGTAAGTAATTCCGCATCTTTCCACCTTCTCTTTGTTTTACATTTCGCTCAACTACTTGATATACGAGTATGTTCACAGCACTAATCAACGCAACCCCTTGGGCAACATTTCTGCAATAACTGATTAGTGTGGCCTGCAAAATGTTCCTCGAAATTGTCACAGGCTGCTACTGAGCGACATGCCTCGAGATATGTCTCGCAACAGTCGCACATTTGTTCCCCAGTGAATCCAAGGCTTAAATGATGAATGGGTACCTTAATACGTTTATATACCATATCTCAACGCTAGTTGTTTTTTCTGACAGATCTGCAGTATTGAATAATCATTTCTCCACTACCACAAAGTAGCGTACGATGTTCAGCAGACATGTGGTTTCGAATCCCCAACTTCCAGCTTAGAACTCAAGTCTATTGAATCACTTTGCAAGAATACTTATATCCACCTTCTTCTTCACATTCCGTGAAGTGCGAAACTTTTTAAATGTACCATTGGAATTACCTTAGCTTTATACCAGGCACTTAAGCTTGAACAGAAAGATGTAGATTTTACAGCATGAAGAAATTGAAGGTATACACGTGGACAGGTAAGAAGTGATCAGTCACTGTCTAACATCTGTAGGTATCAATCGAGTGAAGCACACGACACAATAAATACTGGAGTATCTAGCTAGATGGTTGACGCTTTGTTCAATAGTCCGGAACCAGTTGTTCCGTTATTAAAGGGCGGGGGAATAGTTGAGTATAGACCACGACCATTAGCCATTCAGATGGCATAAAACGCGGCACCTTCCCGACACATCCCAGATAGAGAAAAAAACTTCCGTCTCGCTTCTAGTAGCTGCAACAATTTTTTGTATTTAGCAACGTAGGAATCAGTAAATCGCCTCAAGCAAACAGGGCGTATTCCTATACGCCCATGTGTTTATTTCACCGCACGACATAACACATGATACGTCGCATCGACAGCGTCACGGGGAGTGTGGAAGTCGCGTTTTAAAGCAGGACAATCTCAGACGAAAACGTTTTCACGTCGTCTTGTGATAGGGAAGTGGGTATTCAAACTTCTCACAATAAAGCCCCAAAAATGGTTGGAATAGCTTCTATATTTTGATAAATTCTAATTTTCTAAAACGTTTGATGTATTATTTTTTTGTTATTCATCGTACGCAAATAGTTAGAGTTAATGGAAGTTTTCGGGGCAAGAGAAACCCATGATATCATCTGCAATACACACCAGCAACTTGCGGTTTCGTTGTGACAGTTTGAATTCTCTATCAATCGGCATAGTTTATTGATGGTTATTGATAGTTAAGAAATAAATATTATTCCCTAACGGAACCTTCACTGTAATTCAGCTGAAGAAGATTGGAATACCATGAAGAAGATAGATGGTCAAGAAGATAGTAAATGCAGGTAAAAAAATCAGGGAGTATAATTTTTTGGGAGTTGATGTATTAAAGTGGAAGGTACGACAAAACTCAAAATCAACTATAAGGAAACCATGTATTTCAGGAATAAGAATATTAAGTTATACAAGAAAACAAAAATCAAGTAGCAGTAAGGTTTGAGGAAGTATAGAGGATAATAGGTATAGGAAAAGTAAACCCTTTTATTCATTCCTTTATTGGGGAGTAAATTTCCCCTACTACACTTCAAAATATTATGTTTGATAATATCAGACAGGAAACGGTTTGAAAATGATGCATAACGGAATAACAATACAGATCAGGTGGGACGCAGACAAGCGTACAGGCATTCTGAAGCATGCAGGAAACATTTGGTAAATGGTTTACTAGTGGATGGGTGGCAGTATTAGGCCGAAGGTTAAGGTTAATGTTAGCTGGAAAACGATATCTTCAGCCAGGAAAGACATCACATAAGTTTCTGGGACGTCTCATCAGATAAAAAAGTAAATCTCTTGTTCTATTATACGTTCAAAATTATTCTAAAAAATTATAACAAGTTTCAAGAATATAACATCGCTTAGCAGATGATCTGTAATTCCTTTCCTTTACCTCTCCCCCACTCTACCGTCACCCTGCCTACCGGTTTTATGACTGGAAGTGACGTCCACTTCAAAACACTCGAAACGCCGGCGACAACTTCACTAAATTCGGAGAATCTTGTTAGAGGCACGGCTCGGATGCAACCGGTGCTGGTAATCAGCTTAGTTTCGCGCGTTGTAACGGAATCGCAATCTTGCCAACGCCACCGCGCTCCCTGCTAACGATCAATAAGCGGAACACTAATTCGTTAATTACAAACCACCAGCAGGGCACGGAGTCCGTGATATATGCCACGCAAGTATCCTAACTGAGATTTATAGCACAAGCGTTGTTTATTATTGCCTGCGTCGCGACGATAATAAGATCTCGCTGGCGCGGAATGGCCAGACAACGAGCAATATGGTCTCGCAGCTCTGAACGGCGCAGTCGAGCGTTAATGGCTAAATACACTAGCTGCACGTGTGAAGAGACAGGTCGTGAATCATTAGCAAAAGATCAAATAGTATTAAGGATTTTCACTATTACGAGTACATCTATCAACATACGATAATAATCTGCTATGTAATTTCCCAAACTCACTCACTCACCTCGATAGCTGTTGGTTGGAGAACGGTGACGTCACGCGTCAGCCTTCGCTCGTAAATTAACAGCTAAGTGACCACAGATATCGTTAGAAGAAATTCGAGGCTATGTCCACTATTTAATAACTAAGCAATTACTATGAAAATAATTACGAAAATACATTAATCAACTTTGCTTTTAGTAGCATGTTATTCTTAAAAAATATGAAAACTTTACGGCTTTCAGTAACACGTTGCTAGTAAAAGTAACATAAAAAACCTAAATTACGCATGGTATCTGCTGTAGTAACCACGAATCTCAATTGTCGTTCTGGCCTAAGTTAAGTTTAATTTAAGTTAAAACTTTCGCTAATGTTACTATTTGCCAAAGTTTATACATTACCGTTTATTTGTTTTTTACGTATTTTACTTTACCGCTATCGTTAATGGTCTTTGTTTATGTTTGTTGGACGTGTTATTAGGTTATTTAAAGTGGAAATCGTACCAAATATGATCCAGAATCGAATATTCTGGCAATTCATTTCCTCATTTTCAGAGTTGCTCAACTATTTAATAATATGGCCGTTGCAGACACTATGACCAAAATTACACTATTAATGTTTGCCCAGCCTCAATAAAATACAACGTGATACTTTCGAAGGAATTCTTCATATTTTTCAGAATGAATTTTTAGGGTCAAATACATGTCGACCTTGACCTTTGAAGCAATTATTCGATAGCGCGGTTGTCCCTGTCCGTGTTCAATACGTCTATTAACACTTCTGATTTCTTCAAGCTCAAGAGATTTAATTCACCGTAATGGTGAAACACAGGTCAAGTTCGTATTTGATCAGATCTGGTCAACCTGTCATAATCTTTGACCCGACCCGTGTCAATACCCAAAAAAGAGTAATGGGATTACACTAGTAATAATAATAATTATGTAATCAATCAGCTATAAAACCTGGTAAATCACTTTATACATATAAAATTTATAAACAAAACTCCATCTACAAACAAGTTGTGGTAAATGTAGTATTATTCCCCAGAGGCGTTTCGGTCTTATGGTATGGAACATCATCAGTGGTTGTAAATGTAACTTTTTAAACATATCATTGCATTCAAGACAAACTGTAGGCCCTACAATATGAGTGTGTATATGTATATATAAACATTTTTACTGTAATAAAAGTAATAATACACATGAAAAAGTACGTACAGTCATTGACTTTATTTCTGGCCGCCGGTGAAAAATTCTATCACTCTTATTTTGCACAATCTGGCATCAATGTCATCCCAGGCAACAGTAACGCAATACTGGCCCCGCCTCCTCGCAATTTCATTGGTGGACATTTTATTCAGAGCCATCTATACTGCAGATTTTTCATTTCCTTAAGTCAATGCAGGAAACAATTGGCCAACAGGTAGGAATTAAGCTCCTCCCACTGACGATTCTTATTGGCTGAACAGTTCATCATCCTGCCATTACATTTCTATAATACTTTACCAAAATTCAGATCTTGAAACGTTTGCCAAAAGTTCTAATTAACGGGATTGCATTAAACTGAGGCAGGAAACAGGCTCAATTCTATATATTACTATGGTTGATTAGCATAAAACTATAACGATAAGATTGTTATACTCATTTTGATAATTCCTTCGGATAATATTTCACTCATATATCTGGTCAGTCCACAAACCAAGGGATAATCATGTTCCATGAGGTAGAATTTTTAGTACTACGAAACTACAGAAACAAGAAATTATTTCGGAAGTGTCTCTCTCCAAGATGGATTGAATGAAACAGTCTTCCTTCTGCGTTGTATACGCCTATTCGAGGAAAGTAGCACCGAGCTTGCAGTGGTCCTATGGTTTCAAGGGACTCCATGGGTTTCACATACAGAAGTAGGAAAGTGTGTAAAGAAGGGAAGCTATAGTTGTTTGCGGGAACTTAACATAGAACACAACCAGTAACTAACATGGTAAAGGAGCTGAACTGATAGTGACTGGAAGACAAGAGGCCGATGAAAGAGTGTGGAGCCGGTGCTGCCTGATGTAACCCCTGGCTACCTTAGCAAGATGGTCTCATCTGAGGCTCCAAAAGAACCAGAATCATGGCAACAAGTTCTACATGATGTAGAACACATAATTATGCCTGGAGTAACACACTGGCAGTCCCCTCAGTTCCATGCGTTTTATCCAACAGCCACCTCCTATCCATCAATAGTGGGAGAAATAATTAGCAGTGCTATTGCATGTGTTGGATTCAGCTGGATTGCAAATCCTGCTTGCACCGAGCTTGAAGTGGTAGTAATGGATTGGCTTGGAAAGATGATTGGATTACCTCAAGAATTTTTGCCATCCTCTGATGGACCAGGAGGAGGTGTAATACAGGGATCAGCAAGTGAAGCAACTCTGGTTGGTCTTTTAGCAGCCAGGGAGAGTGCAGTCCGAAAAGCCAAACAGCTGAATCCAGACATTGATGAGGGGGATCTGCGAGCAAAATTTGTTGCCTACAGTTCAAATCAGAGCAACTCTTCTGTTGAAAAAGCTGGTATCTTGGAAGCTGTTCCAATGAAACTGCTTCCTGCTGATAATAAAGGCCGGATGAGAGGATCCACTGTTTTGAAGCAGATCAGAGAAGATCGTTCCAAGGGTCTAATTCCCATATATATTGTAGCTACACTCGGTACAACAGGAACATGTGCATTTGATCCTCTTGAAGAAATAGGGCCTATTTGCCACCAAGAAGAAATATGGCTCCATGTGGATGCAGCATATGCAGGTGCTGCATTTGTATGTCCAGAGTTCAGGCATTTGATGGCAAGAGTGCAGTATGCAGATTCTTTTAACTTTAATCCACACAAATGGCTACTAGTTAATTTTGACTGTTCAGCTATGTGGTTGAAGGATGCTTCTGATCTTGTGCAAAGCTTCTCTGTAGACCGAATCTATCTACAACGCAAAATGCAAGGGAAAGCGCCAGACTACAGACACTGGCAAATACCCCTTGGACGTCGATTCCGTGCTCTGAAATTGTGGTTCGTACTGCGATTATATGGTGTACGTGGACTCCAAGAACATATCCGTAAACATATAAAACTTGCAAAGGATTTTGAAATGCTTGTGAAGGCTGATCCTCGATCTGAAATACCTTGTGACAGAAGTATGGGACTAGTGTGTTTTCGCCTAAAGGGTCCAAATGATTTAACCAAGGAAATGATGGCACGACTGACAGCTCGCCGACATCTGTACCTAGTAGCAGCCACTGTGAATGAGAAACTTGTTGCAAGATTTGTAGTTTGTAGTAGAATAACAAAGGAGGAGGATATTGTTACAGCATGGAAAGAAATTTCAGATGTAGCTATGAGTATCCTTGACTCAGACAAAAAAGATGCTTGTCTCAAAATATCTGATAAAATTTAAATTAATTTTGAAATATTATGAATGAAATATTTTTTGTAAATAGTTATGTTTATGTATATTTTATGAAAAATACTTAAAAGTGAACAGTATTATATATGTAAGGTTTGTAACATAGAAAATAATAATGTTAATATATAATTTTTATATGAATAAAAACTTTCAGTTACTTTACTAAAAAAAAAAAAAAAAAAAAAATGGTTAGCGTTCTGGGTTGCTGAGTGAGCGGTTCCGAGTTCGAACCCAAGTAGTTCTTATTTTTTTTTTTTTTTTTTTTAAATTTAGAAATCTATCTTTACTTGTATTTTATTTTTAAGCGTACCGAAACTGCACATTGCTTAAAGTATAAGGAATCCATGATTCTTTCCTAACTGCGTCAGGAAATAAGATAAACATCTGCGAAACTACCCAATGTTTCGTAACTAATAGCCGACGTAAGCATGAAAGATTTGCGGCAGCAGAACTGACGAAAATCTACACGGGTTTCAAGAGGCGCCGAAATCATATCATCTGTCCTTTTTCAAACGGCACACATGTTTCCAATATATTTATTTCACAGTAGAACGATCATCGCGTTTCAGCAAGAAATAATTTACAAGAGGAATTATTGCTCTCTCTGTAGGTGGACGATAATGATTATGCACTATATAAATAAATGAGAGTTAATCGCGCAGAACTAAGTATTAGCACCGCAACAAATTAAACGACCATTGTCACTAAAAAATTTACAACCAGATTATTATCGAAGGGCAAAAATAAATTCTTTTATAACTGGCGTAAGTAATTAAAGTTAATTGAGAATCGGGCTTAAAGACAGGGAGTTCTTAAATTACCGTTTTTCCCGTTTTCTACAATGCTGTTAGTTGTTGACACTAGTACTTCATGATCTTTACAGCATTGGGATTTATTAAATACTGGGTCTAAATGCTCATTACTTAACAAGGCGTAAAATTACCTGCGTTATTCTTTGTTTGGAATAACATAAATAAATACAAGCATTTGGCGAATGAGGATTTCGCCGTTCGCGTGATTGTTCTTTAGTCTCCGATATAAAGTGGAACGCTCAAGTTTTGTCACCCGTCATAATCGACTCCATAATCGCCTAGGTCTCAAGGATTCAAACAAACACAGTCTACCGGTAAAGTAAGGTTGATGATGTCTAAAGACCGGAAGACCGAGCGTGGCGTGTGAGCGGTAACGTTCTGGCTCCAGGCAAATGCTGGGACGATTCTTATAGAAGGCCATGGCCGTTCCCTACTGTAATAACTTCAACATCGATGAAACGTAAAGCAATAAACAAAAAAATAAGGATAGGGAGAAGGTATTGTTAATCGATTTCAAGCCAGCTGCGACCTCCTCAATAAATTTATCCAGCTCTTCTTCTTATGATTTTACGCCTCGTCGACATAGAGGTGATTATTGGCTGGATAGGAGTAGTGGCAAGTATTTCGGCCATGGCCTTGTAAAGAACCTATTCCGGTATTCATATGGAGTGATTTGGGGAAACCTTGGAAACCACAAATATGCATGGCCGAACTTGGATTCGAACCATTGTCATTTACAGCAACGACCAACGTGTGTTCCGAAATGGTAATGATGTAGAAAAATAGATATTTGTTCAACCTCTAAAACAGTAAATAAATTAATTTGATTCTTTATCTATGAATGCTTGGGAGACGTTACTTTTTGTATTGCCCTCATGCAGTTAACATGGATTCCCACCGTATTTTCAATTGCCAGCTGTAAGTTGGATAATTCTGAAACCAACAAAAACTTTTGCCAAATGTGCTGCTCGTGTTAAATTATTACGTGTATTATTTACGCGTTATAAAGGTATTCTTCCTTGCCAAAGGAAGTAGGAAAGTTAAGACTTTTTCCTGGTAAGCGTTGCCATATTTACTTTCTGCGATGTTGCCACGATGTTCTTCCTATTAGTAGCGCTGTAGCAATTTCCCTATACCTGAAATAGTGTCTCATAGCTGGACACACACATAGGCGAAATGAAAAATTATTTATGTTCCAGTCTCATCTAGAATATTTTCATTTAACTGATTACTTCTCTTGCAATAGTTCGATTCTGTATATAGATTACTATTCAATCACGGAATGTTGTATCTATATGTATATTTTTTCTTTCGTCATATAATTTACGAGGCACTTGGCATTTGGCAACGAAGGCCATACAGCCAGCTCAATGAAATTTTTGTAGCTTTCAGTGTATAATTCGTCATATATATTGCATTTTTCCAATGTATGGACGCCACAGGACGGACAGGACATTCACACAGACACATAACACTTAAACATCCATGCCCGCGGCCGGATTCGAACCGGCGGCCTTCGGTACGCGGAGCTAGCACTCTAGCCCCTACGCTACCGAGGCCGGCAGTTTCGATCTTTCCTTCCATTTTACTAAATGAATGGACTATTGGTGATTATTGTATATGCATGCTTTTGTATATCGCCATCAGTGTTGGTTTCAGTACTACCTTCTAGAAGTGTGTCTTCTTTATTTATCAAATATAATGAGATATAATAATTCCTTTGTTCTAACAGTTATGGGCAGCAGTCTAGGTGCTTGACTACTGACATGAACAAAGTAAATTCAGTAAAAATTCATTTAGACCAAGTGATTTGAACCCATGATACTGCCATTTCTGTCAATCTGCCTTAACCATTAAGCACCTAGACTGCTGCCCATAACTGTTAGAACAAAGGAATTATTATATCTCATTACATTTGATAAATAAAGAAGACACACTTCTAGAAGGTAGTACTGAAACCAACACTGATGGCGATATACAAAAGCATGCATATACAATATTCACCAATAGTACATTCATTTAGTAAACTGGAAGGAAAGATCGAAAGCAAGGCGAGTGCCTACCAAAATTTCCGCCTTCTTATGCGGAAACAGGAAATTATGAACATCCTTCTTGTATAAATAACCTGTGTTTCACTTTCCTGATACTCTGCTATCAAGCATTAAGAGACACTTTATTTCACTCCAATATTCAACCATATTCTTAAATGAGAAACAAGTGCTGTAATGCTCTCACTCGTAGATTTTTTAAGACTGTCGTCTAGATTATTTATAAAATTCCTCCATTCATTCTATACGAACATTCATTGTGTTTGAGAAAATAAAAATTTACCCAAATTTCTTTTAATCTAGACGCGTCAATTCTGCTGTGAATCCGAGCGAACGATGGACTGATAAAAGCTATAGCAGTTTAGCCGAACCTTCAGAATTTAATTATTCGAAGCGTTAAAGATCCTTGTAATTATTAGTTTACAGTGATATGGGTGGGCCGCGATCTCCAGCCAATGAAGTTCAAACAAATCGGAGGATCTACCAAATAACGAGTCTTCTGAAGTGGTGAGGTTGAAAATACAGTGTATCAGAAAAAACAATTGATGTCCAAGTTGATGGTGCAACATCACTTTACGCCCATAGTCTAGCGAAATACAATAAAAAAATTAGAATATTTCACAAATACAAATATACATATATACGTCTGTAAAAGATTATAACAGCATACTGACTTAGTTTCTTGTTATATTTATGCTGACGCTTTAATAACTAAAGCAATCGCTTCTTTTCCGTTACTTAACTTTTCACTTCTCCTAAGTAAGCTACTGCGGATTTTATTCGAGCTCTGGGTGTTTTAATTTTGATGTTACTGTCAACAGTAATATAATAACAAAACGTACGAGTATTGATAGAAGTTAAATCATTATGAATTCTTAAAGCAGTCGGAATATCTTGCGAATGGATATTCCTTACAATCCGGTCAAGAAAATGCTGCGCGCTTAACGCTGTGTGTAAACAGCCCGACTTCCTCGTGATTATCCTACTACACATCACTTGCAGAGTGTAACAGAGATAAAGTATAAATCCTTATAATTAATAACAGTGTGGCTCTAGATAGTGCTAACTTCATCTATCAGCTGACACGCAATTTTTACTTAACAACATAGTAGTTTATCTGTTACCAAAACGTTAGCAAAATAAGTGTCACTATTTCTATCTGCTGTTTTATGGTTTTTAACTTGGGACAAAATCTTTCAGAAATTTAGAAACTGATAGCTTAGAATAACTGAAACGTAGGATATTTATAAAACCACTCCTCTTCCTCGTGGATGTTACGACGTCCATATCCTGACTATCGTTCTTCTACAACTATGAGGAAACAAACTACTTGCTTGAAACTTTGGCTAAATGAATTTACATCCAGTATCCTGATTTGTACTGTAAGACTGGATTCTTACTCATTTCAGTATTCTGAAACGGATTGTTTGACTTTAGCATCACTTTAGCGTACAACAGGTTAATATGTCAATACATAAAGATACCAGTAGTTCTAAATTAAATCTTGATTGCGTTACTATTCTGCAAACGAATAGGAAATTAATCCAATAATATTTTGGTTGAATGATGGATCAGAAACTGTATTGTTTCATTGATTGAATTGTACGGATGCTTGACTGATCTATTAATAGCAAAAAATTTTGAACCTCACTTTTAAAAATGATTGTCAGTTATGTTTAGATGCAATTACAAATCATATGTTTACATTAATTCATAGCCGAACGAATTGGATGAAGGGTAAAGTTCATCAGTGTCATTAGACAGTACTCAATTCATATTCACGATCCAGCCATCAAAATGTGGGTTTAAATAGAAAAAACAAAATCCAAAATTGCTCAAAGGAATGTGGAATTGCCTTTTCTCAACGACCGTGGCCGTTTTTTTTTTGTTTTTTTTCGTTGCTTAAAAACTAATCTTTTCCGAGCCATTGCTATAATAATGACTTTACTAAAGAATAACAACAAAAACGAATTTGGATTGCTTAATAGATACATGCAGACATGTGTAGCTTTTGATTCTCATTAAGTGTATAATATGTTTTCACTGTCCCAGTTTACAGGCAACACAAGAAAAACACTCATAAAACCACTTTTGCCTGCGGCCTGACTCGAACCGTGGAACCGCGTGACACCGCACTAGCTTCCGGGATCAGCATGGCACCCGCGAATCTGAGCCACTTACAGTAACATTCTTTCTGGATTACCAGAGAGGTAACAACAACTTATAACCAGACTGGCATTATCTTTCCTCCTTCCTCAAATTTCCTATTTCTTTCTTGCAATTTCAGATTTCGGAAACAAGGTTATCATGTCATTATATTGAGGATATACACCAATTATATCATTACTGATCACTAGTAGGAGCAGCATTTTGTCAAATACGGAACCTCTCATTAGCATGTTATTCGTCAATGATGATTTTTTGTTTTCGTAAGAATAACTACTCACATTTTCAAATCTGGTTTGCTTGCTAATACCACTGTGTCCAACAGGAACGTTAGCTACAAAAACCGCACATTAGTTTGATTTAGGTCCTTGTTTATTTTTAAACAGCCATCATTGCCCCAATTATCAATCTCCCGCCTTTGCACTAGAAAAAAATTGGTTGAGTGGCACAAATCGTAATGGTTAAATTAAATTTATTGGAAAACTGGCTATCAGTTCCTACTCACGCATCATGCGTTGACACTTTCTCATTTCAGCCAAACATTGATTTTGTGATTCATTTCCACTGTTCCAATGGACCACGAAATATATATAAACTTACTTATATGATATGTATTTTGCAACAAGTGAAAAGGAGATAAAGAATGAAAAAAAAACAGCACCTGGGCTTGAACCGAGAACCAGCACTTTGACAGCCCAGCGCGTTACCACTAGGACACCTGGACTCACAGAATGTAGTGCCTCGTAAATTATATGACCAAAGAAAAAATATATATATAGATACAACATTCCGTGCCGGCCTCGGTAGCGTAGGGGCTAGAGTGCTAGCTCCACGTGCCGAAGGCCGCCGGTTCGAATCCGGCCGCGGGCATGGATGTTAAGTGTTGTGTGTCTGTGTGAATGTCTTGTCCGTCCTGTGGCGTCCATACATTGAAAAAAATACACATCGAGCTGGCTGTATGGCCTCCGTTGCCGAATGCCATAAAAAAAAAAAAAACAACATTCCGTGATTGAATAGTAATCTTTATACAAAATCGAACTATTGCAAGAGAAGTAATCAGTTAAATGAAAATATTCTAGATGAGACTGGAACATAAATAATTTTTCATTTCGCCTATGTGTGTGTCCAGCTATGAGACACTATTTCAGGTATAGGGAAATTGCTACAGCGCTACTAATAGGAAGAACATCGTGGCAACATCGCAGAAAGTAAATATGGCAACGCTTACCAGGAAAAAGTCTTAACTTTCCTACTTCCTTTGGCAAGGAAGAATACCTTTATAACGCGTAAATAATACACGTAATAATTTAACACGAGCAGCACATTTGGCAAAAGTTTTTGTTGGTTTCAGAATTATCCAACTTACAGCTGGCAATTGAAAATACGGTGGGAATCCATGTTAACTGCATGAGGGCAATACAAAAAGTAACGTCTCCCAAGCATTCATAGATAAAGAATCAAATTAATTTATTTACAGTTTTAGAGGTTGAACAAATATCTATTTTTCTACATCATTACCATTTCGGAACACACGTTGGTCGTTGCTGTAAATGACAATGGTTCGAATCCAAGTTCGGCCATGCATATTTGTGGTTTCCAAGGTTTCCCCAAATCACTCCATATGAATACCGGAATAGGTTCTTTACAAGGCCATGGCCGAAATACTTGCCACTACTCCTATCCAGCCAATAATCACCTCTATGTCGACGAGGCGTAAAATCATAAGAAGAAGAGCTGGATAAATTTATTGAGGAGGTCGCAGCTGGCTTGAAATCGATTAACAATACCTTCTCCCTATCCTTATTTTTTTGTTTATTGCTTTACGTTTCATCGATGTTGAAGTTATTACAGTAGGGAACGGCCATGGCCTTCTATAAGAATCGTCCCAGCATTTGCCTGGAGCCAGAACGTTACCGCTCACACGCCACGCTCGGTCTTCCGGTCTTTAGACATCATCAACCTTACTTTACCGGTAGACTGTGTTTGTTTGAATCCTTGAGACCTAGGCGATTATGGAGTCGATTATGACGGGTGACAAAACTTGAGCGTTCCACTTTATATCGGAGACTAAAGAACAATCACGCGAACGGCGACATCCTCATTCGCCAAATGCTTGTATTTATTTATGTTATTCCAAACAAAGAATAACGCAGGTAATTTCACGCCTTGTTAAGTAATGAGCATTTAGCCCAGTATTTAATAAATCCCAATGCTGTAAAGATCATGAAGTAATAGTGTCAACAACTAACAGCATTGTAGAAAACGGGAAAAACGGTAATTTAAGAACTCCCTGTCTTTAAGCCCGATTCTCAATTAACTTTAATTACTTACGCCAGTTATAAAAGAATTTATTTTTGTCCTACGATAATAATCTGGTTGTAAATTTTTTAGTGACAATGGTCGTTTAATTTGTTGCGGTGCTAATACTTAGTTCTGCGCGATTAACTCTCATTTATTTATATAGTGCATAATCATTATCGTCCACCTACAAAGAGAGCAATAATTCCTCTTGTAAATTATTTCTTTCTGAAACGCGATGATCGTTCTACTGTGAAATAAATATATTGGAAACATGTGTGTCGTTTGAAAAGGGACAGATGATATGATTTCGGCGCGGCTTGAAACCCGTGTAGATTTTCGTCAGTTCTGCTGCCGCAAATCTTTCATGCTTACGTCGGCTATTAGTTACGAAACATTGGGTAGTTTCGCAGATGTTTATCTTATTTCCTGACGCAGTTAGGAAAGAATCATGGATACCTTATACTTATAAGCAATGTGCAGTTTCGGTACGCTTAAAAATAAAATACAAGTAAAGATAGATTTCTAAATTAAAAAAAAAAATAATAAGAACTACTTGGATTTGAACTCGGAACCGCTCGCTCAGCAACCCAGAACGCTAACCATTTTTTTTTTTTTTTTTATTTTATTTTTTATTTTTAATATGGGCCTCCTTCCTCCCCTTCAGCCCTGCCTTTCGCTCGCCAGTGGTTGGCTCTTTGCCTGGCTCTAAACCTTTTTATAATAAAATTTGGGTTCAATGTTCTCTTTTCCTGATTTGTATTTATTAGTGGTATTTTCCATCAGTTGGATGTTTTGTTTTTTGAGGTTCTTTATGATTTGAATATTTGGTACAGTTAGGTTCCCCTCGTGCCTTTGATTCATAAAAGTCTCTCTTTGGGTCTAGGCGGGGTTTATAAACAGTTTTATTTGGTTAAATTGTGATCATTGGAATGATTCTGTCATTATTATATCGAGCATCCGTGCGAAGTCTTTTTATAATTTTGAGTTTGGATAATTTCGTAATATATAGTATTCATATATGCTATATATTCGTCGTAAGTACTCTTTTCCGTTTGTAGCATATAAGTTAGGGTATTGCCTAGTATCCATTGTACCGTGTTGTGTTTCGTTTCAGGATATCTCTTTTTCTCAGGTTTCAGTATTTCCTGGATGCTCACGGTTAAAGGTGATGTTCTGTCAAGGAAGGCTATTCTTCTTCTTGCCCAATTCCATATTTTCTGGTTTTGGTTACACGTTATTCTGTGTATCAGGGTGTCAGTATTTCCGCAATTTCTGCATCTGTCATTCGGGGATAGATGTATTTCGTAGAGTCTTCTGTTGGTTGAGATTTTTTCATTTACGACGTCATACCACAAGGATTGTGTTTTAGTGTTTAGAGTTTTATTCGTTATATTTTTCCAGATGTTGCTCCAGTTGTATTGTGGATTTTTAATTTCGATTTTATTTCTGTGGTTAGATGTGTTGATTATTTTGTAGATTTCTTTTGTTGTCTTGTTGTACAGGGTGCATCCTTTGGTTTTTGCATAAGTTGTTTCTAGGTGAAATTTTCTCATATGTGGTAAGTTGAACTTTATCGCGGCCATGTTGAAAGGTATTTCCTCAGTGACTGGTTTTGTTTCTTTAATCAAGTTATTTGTTGGGCCGTTTGGGTCATTTTCCGCTGTCGTTATGGTTCTTTTGAGGAATAATGCGCAGCATCTTTCGCGTACGCTTATCATTCCTATGCCTCCTTTTCCTAGGGGTAGAGTCATTGTTTTGAAACGCTGTTTTGAAGATCTTACCCCTGCTTGCGAACCACCCGAGCAGATTCTGTATCCGATCTGCAATTGTGTCGGGTATCGGCAGTACTTGGGCGATGTAGACCATTTTACTCAATAAAGATACTTGTACGATTTTAGCCTTCTGTATTGCATCCAGATCTCTATCACAGTGCATGTTTATAACAGCCCTAATTTTTGGTAGTGTTATGAGCCAGTTTTTAGTTATTGTTTTCATAATGTTCTTTTGAAAAACAATGCCTAATGTCTTATGTTCTTCTACTTGCTCGTACCAGATGTCTGTTGGAGGTGGGATCTCTGCTCCACTTATTTGGAGCAGTGCAGTTTTCTTTGGGTTAAGTTTTGCGCCTGTTGCTTCCGTGAACGTTGTGATTATTTCCCACGTTTTTTGGATGTCCTCCGCTGAAGTTTCGGCTATACAAATGTCGTCTGCGTATCCTCTGCATGTAAATTTGTATCCGTTTAGATTAATGCCTGTTAAATTTTGGTGACATTTCTCAAGCAGGGGTTCCGTTGCCAGTGCGTACAGGATCATTGATAGCGGGCATCCTTGTCTTATCGATCTTTCTATCTTGACGGGCGCTGACAGGTGTCCGTTTATAAGAAGTTTTGAATGTGTGTTTGTAATTATTTTCTTTATTACTTCCACGAATGGGGAGCCAAATCCTTTATGTTCCATGATTTTTAAGAGGTAATTATGTTCAATTCGGTCAAAAGCTTTTTCAAAATCGAGGAATAGTAGAGCTGATGGCGTTTGTTTTTCTGCGTTTATGCTGATAATATCACGGTATTCGCACACAGTATTTAAGATGCTACGTCCGGGAATAGCACTGGTTTGATGAGGTCCTAAGATTTTCTCCATGAGGGGTTCCAGTCTAGTTTTGAGGATTCTCGTTAGTATTTTAAAGTCTGAATTTAACAAAGTTATTGGTCGTATTTCATTGATTTTTTTGATCTGGTTGCCTTTGGGTACTAGCACTATGATGCCCTCTGTGAAGGCGGTGGGAAGATTATCCTCTGTCCATAAGTCGTTTAGAATCTCTGTTAACTTATTTCTTAGCATGGGCCAGTAATGAATATAAAATTCTATGGGTAACCCATCCGGTCCTGGGGATTTCCCTCTTGCTGCTTTGTTTATCGATGTATGAATTTCATCCTGGTCAAAAATTCTTGTTAGAGTTGCTGATTCTTCCACACTTGCTGTGTTACTTGAGTTGGATATTAAATCGGAGATTGCCGCCGTACTAGTTGGAGTTGACTTAAAAATATTTTTATAATGCGTGGTAATTTCTTTAATTATATCTCTTCCGTCCTTGATGTTTTCACCATTTTCTTTAATTATATTGGTTATTAAAGTTTTTTTACTCCTTTTTGTGCTCCTTATAAGGTGGTACAAGGCTGCCGTTTCTTTGGTTGCGACGTCAGTCGGTTTTGAAGTTGTCAGAAGTTTGTTTGCTTGCATATTTTGTAATGATAGGATCTTGGCTTTGTATTTTTTTATTTTTATATTAGTATCGACAGTTATGGTGGGCTCTTGGTATAATTCCTTGATGCATCTGTAATAATACTCAATTGTGCCCTTCATCCAATAGTTCTTTTGTGTCCCCCAGGAGATTAAGGTTCGTTTTAGTTTCGGTTTCACATGTTCAACCCACCAAGATAGTGTGCTTTTATATTTTTTACAGTTTTTTAGACATTCGTCCCAGACACTTTTGATTTCTTCGTCTAGCGCCGGGTCTTCAAGCATAGAGATGTTACATTTCCAGAATCCTTTGCCTCTGCTAACTGGCTGCCTCTGCATGTTGACAGTACATTGCATACTGTTGTGATCTGAAAAGCTTAGAGGAAAAATGTTTGCACTGGTTGTTTTGGTTCGGAGAGTCTCCGTTACGTAGATCCTGTCGAGTCGGCTTGCCGAGTTGTTTGAGACATATGTGTAGGCTTTGGCATTTCCGTGAATGCATTCCCAAGCGTCGTGAAAGTCCATCCCTCGAATGAGGTTAGTCAGCTCCCTGCACCCATTGAAATTTGGGGTTTGATCTTTTTGGCTTAGTACACAATTAAAGTCACCTCCCATTATTATTGCACCTGTGGTATTTCGCAGGAGATAGGGTAGCTCTGTTTTGTAGAAGTGTGCTCTTTGGGCTCGATTATTATTGCCAGAGGGGGCGTAAACATTGATTATTCGCGTGTTATTTATTGTAGTTGCAATGGCCCTGCCGTTTGTTAATGTTTCTGTACTAACCGTCTCAATTCCCTCTCTAATCACGAGGGCCGTTCCCGTGTTGGTTTCTTTGGAGTAGTTGATTATTCCATCGTATCCAGGGATGTTTAGTTCCGTAAAAGTCACTTCTTGTAACATTGCGATGTCAATACTGTTTTGTTTAATATAATCCGCTAGGCATTTTATTTTGAATGGCGTAATTACTCTGTTCATATTTATAGTTGCAATGCTATAACTTTGATTGCTTGTCATTGGTTATTTTACGTCTCATCAGATCCCTCCATTACTTCCTCGTACCAGCTGTCTTTACTGAGGAGTTTTGGTTTATCTTCTTCTCTTATCTTCTGATCGTTTACGTATTTTGGTGTGTCTTGTCCTTCAATTCTCACTTTGGTTGTTTCTTCTTCTTCTTCTTCTTGTCTTGATTTGGCGTTATTTGTTGTTCGTTCTACTTTCTCTGCTATTCTTTTTACTGGTTTGCCGTTGTTTTCGAGTCGTTCACTGAGAGCTCGGCGTTTTTTTTGCTATGTATTGACTTGCGGTATTGGCACCATCCTTATTTGCACTTCTGCTAGATTGTCTTGTTATTCTCTTCTCGCTTATTTCTTTCTCGGCTTTGTTATTGATCGTTGAGCTGTGCATTTCAATCCGTTGTTTTGTTTCGGAATCTTCTTCTGCCTGGTGAGTTGTTTTATTTGTAAATGTTTCTATGTGTATGACATGTTCTGGGATACTCTCTTCTTCTATTTCTTTTTCATGTAATTTCTGTTCCGGTTCTTGTTCTTCGTTTTCTTCTTCTTCTTGTCCAGATTTTTCGGCTTGTGTTTCCTGTTTACCGCCGAGCTGTTCCGAGTTGTCCTCTACATCGATCTCCATGTTTTCCGTGTTTTCCAACGTTTCTGTGTGTGGCTCACATGCTGATGTTACAGTGTGGCCTATGTTTACACTGTTGACTTGTGCCGTGGCTTCTGCATAAGACGCTGTGTTGCTACTTTCCTTACTCGCTTCCGCGATTGTAGCATTTGCTGTTATAGTTTCTGATGTTGACAATTTTACTCTTGGAAGTTGTAATGGTCGGCGTTTTGTACACTCAGATCTTAGATGTCCTGGTTCATTGCAAACAGAGCATGTGCGCGGTTGTCCCTCATATATTATTAATGCTTTGAAACCCTGTATCATTATATAGGAAGGTATATGTTTTTTTAAATCAATTTTCACACACCGTATGCCGTTGTTTGCTTGGAATCTGAACTTAGGGCTCCATTTTTCGTCGGTCGCCGTTATTATTTCACCATAGTTTCGGATTGCTGCCGTTACACTAGCATTACTAATTTCAAATGGTACATTAAAAACTCTTACTGATCGTAGCCCCAGCCCTGCGTGGCTTATATATACGGTACTTACGGTTCCATCTGGGTTCTGGTAGTCGGCTTTCCCTCCAGTTTTCTCTACGATAGTATTGCACAAGTTGTCATTTGTCATTTTAACGTATACTGCATAAGTCAAGAAGTCCATTTGGATTCCGTATACATCTGCGTCTGTCAAGTCGAATTTTTCATACAGCCATTCATGGAAGTCATATGCACGTGGTCTTGTCTCCTTCGCGTCGAACGCAAATTTCAGTGTATTCTTCCGTATCGTCGATTCCATTTTCACTATCGTAAACCACAAGCTAAGTTTTCACTGATACACTCACTGAACCTCGCTTGAGGAAAGTATCGAGCAACCGCACGCGACGGCGGCTCGATGCGAACTGTAACCATAGGACCACTGCAAGCTCGGTGCTACTTTCCTCGAATAGGCGTATACAACGCAGCGAAGGAAGACTGTTTCATTCAATCCATCTTGGAGAGAGACACTTCCGAAATAATTTCTTGTTTCTGTAGTTTCGTAGTACTAAAAATTCTACCTCATGGAACATGATTATCCCTTGGTTTGTGGACTGACCAGATATATGAGTGAAATATTATCCGAAGGAATTATCAAAATGAGTATAACAATCTTATCGTTATAGTTTTATGCTAATCAACCGTAGTAATATATAGCATTGAGCCTGTTTCCTGCCTCACTTTAATGCAATCCCGTTAATTATAACTTTTGGCAAACGTTTCAAGATCTGAATTTTGGTAAAGTATTATAGAAATGTAATGGTAGGATGATGAACTGTTCAGCCAATAAGAATCGTCAGTGGGAGGAGCTTAATTCCTACCTGTTGGCCAATTGTTTCCTGCATTGACTTAAGGAAATGAAAAATCTGCAGTATAGATGGCTCTGAATAAAATATCCACCAATGAAATTGCGAGGAGGCGGAGCCAGTATTGCGTTACTGTTGCCTGGGATGACATTGATGCCAGATTGTGCAAAATAAGAGTGATAGAATTTTTCACCAGCGGCCAGAAATAATGTCAAAGACTGTACATTTACAGCCACTCATGATGCCTTACACAATAAGGGTGAAATGCATCGGGGAAATAATAAATAATATTCACCAAAACGTTTTTATAGACGGAATTTTATTTATAAAATTTATTGTTCAACAACTGCAATCAATGGCTTGTAATCAGATTAAATTTTTTATACATTTCTCTTATTTCTTACGTAATTCCATGAGTTTCATATAATTTCGCAGTTTAAACTAAGCTGCAAGAAAAATTCTTTAATGATCTAAAAACATACCTACGGTTCATTTGATAACGCATGGCTGAAGTGCAGTATGGTCGTTTCATGATGTTATTAAATTTTGCACCAACTCCCCGAGTGAATTAGTTTCCCCCAAAATATATCATGAAATAATATTTCAGGTCTGACACCAGGTAATTCTGAATGACGCGGAAATACCAAATTGCGTTGATTGATAGTTTGCTTATAGCACTTATTTATTCTCAACGTGTGTCTATGCATATAGCATTAAATACTCTTACCTTATGGAAGTAATAACTAGGACACCAAATACATTTATATCTAACTGATAAATGATTAAGGATACCATTGAAGTATAAATGAAGCGTTCTCGGGTTTCCTGCCTCATAAAAAAGTCACACTTGTGGGACGTTTCGAAGGCGTCTACCCCAGCCCTTATTTTCAACCATAAACGCTGAGGAATAACAACTTGGGCTGTCTTCTCTGGTCGGAGGTATCGTACGTGAAAATAAGGGCTGAGATAGACGCCTTCGAAACGTCCCATAAGAGTGACTTTTTTACGCGGCTAGAAGCCAGAGAAAATATTTATATACAATGCCGTGAAAAACTTCGAACTTACACCGTTGGAGTAGTTTGAACAAGCATTTATTCATGAGAACGTAACCATTCGAAGTCCGCGTATCTAACTAACCAACTTCTTATGGTGCGATGAATAACACGCGCAATATGCTCGCAGGCTTCGCAACATGATACTGAGTATTAAATGAACTATTTCTTCTTCAGCTGTGCGATATGAAGTTAATTACACAACTGGAGCATTACTCGGTGCAGTGATAAGCCACACGAATGTGAACAAAACTTGATTATAACTTAAAGAGAACATTATCAAGTACCGACATGTGAGGTTTGAAACTATAAGTTAAAATATATGTAAGTATGGTAATCCTGGAACTTAGGAAAAGATAAAGAAATGCAACTGGATGAAACTAACTACTAGTACTAAGAGACTAGAAACAGACTATGCCTAACTGCCATGCGGCAGTTCACCGACTCGCAACTCTAATCTCGATACGTAGTACCAGAGTCACGTGCAAAAAAACAAGTGAGGGATTGACGTCGTGTCTTTAAATAACGTAAAATTGCTGACGCTAGATAGGGCCACTGCACTGAGCTACCCGCGTCTGACGTATCTTCG
Source organism: Vandiemenella viatica (assembly GCA_031002005.1). Classification (NCBI taxonomy): domain Eukaryota; kingdom Metazoa; phylum Arthropoda; class Insecta; order Orthoptera; family Morabidae; genus Vandiemenella; species Vandiemenella viatica. Next base: position 180,647,653 of record JARYHS010013630.1, read on the forward strand.
CAAGTGCGCGCGACTGGAGACAGCACTCAACTCGATTTATCCACAAAGTAAACTGTATGGAATTAATACACAAACCTTTGCTAATATTCGCAGTTTGACACTGTTGTTGTATTACTTTTCTTTTTGGATTTGCTCCTCATCGACTTTGAGGTCTTAGAGGTGGGAGCGGATTGGTAACGAGGAACAGGAACGAAATCGGCAATGGCTTTTTGAAGGAACCATCGTGGCATTCATCTGGAATAATTTCAGGAAACCGTGGAAAACCAAAATCTGGGAGGCCGGACGGGGATTTGAACTCACGTCCTCGCGAATTGCCATGCCCAAGCGTTACCGCTCACACACCGGGTTCGGTTACGGATGTTCTCTGCTCTCTCTAACCATAAGATATACCACAGATTTTACGGTAGACAATAAGCTTTTAAAATGTGAAAACACAATCCAAATTGATTCGGTAGTAGTGATGTTGGGACAAAGGGACAGATACAGCCAACTTACAGATTAATAACAAAATTAATCTAAAACACTGTCGCTTAAACAATTGCGTCACTTGTTGTGCAGTCTACAGATCAGGCTGTGGAGAAGCATACGAATACGCCAGGAAAATATGGTAGGCTGTAAAATATTGAACAGATCTGCAAAATACTGTCACCAATAGAAAAATTAATTTGTAATGCTTGATCATAAACTAGGCTCTTGACATTTCTGTTATATGTGATTAAAAATTATCCTAGTAAAATCAGAACCTGATATTCCTTTGCTGTTTTGTAAGAAAAGCATTTGGCTCCGTATGTTCAGCTGTATGATTATGCTTATTTGATTAAATCCTTCTATGCACAAAGAAAGATATACTCAAATGACAAGCCTTCTAAATCTAATATTGTACTATTCTACTTTTTTATCCATGAATAGTGTGATCGTCTTTCTTTTTACGAATTGCTTTGATTCACAGTAGAACTGATTTTATTTATTTTATTTTTTAAATGTTTGTTCCCTATACGCAGATATTTTAATCTGATTATCGATCGATACATTTCTTTTTCGCGTCTCACCGTGAACGTTTTTTTCTTTATAAGATGTTTCCGTCAGACGTAACTTCCCGCGTACAAACATCTCCACAATACCGTTATCTTGTGTGCTGTGTTTCTGCCCGTACTAGCTTAGTGACTGTTGGGATTGGCAGGTAGTAGTCGCTGGAGGATACCTTGCAGAGTGCGCACCCTGCGGCAGTGTCCAGCCGGCGCGCCCCGCTGTCGGATTCCGGAGGGATATTGGCTCGGTGACAGACGGACCGGCGACGCGCATATTGGACCGTCGCGACGCGCTTCCTTCCACGCCGACGGGCCCGTCCGGGCGTCACTTTAAACGGCCCCTCGTGGCCGTCCCTCACACGGCTGGCAAAATGACGGCTCCTAACTCACGCTCGCCACTCACCAAGTTCAATGGTTACGTACCCAAAAAAAGTTCGCTTCATATGACGTTCTCCGCATTTTCTTCCATTATTGTAGATTGCTGTATTGTGAAATCTTAACTTATCTTAGCCTGTATTTATGTATTATCAAAGCTGCCGACCGTATTGGTTAGTTCGGCTAATCTAGTCCTTAAATGTAAAGCTGAAATCACTCCTGCTTTGTCCGAAGGATTTTTTCCTTTCTAATCCCAAATTTGTAATATTCGATTCCTTTCCAAGGAATGGCTTTGAGTTTTCTCTACCACGGCGATGTACTCTCCTCTTACTTCCTGATGAAATCATCTATGAATTTATTGAACATCGTTGATTACTTATCGCTTTCTTATATTATTTGTTAATAGTTTAGCATTGTTCTCCATAGAGAGCTTTAGAGACAGCACTATGCTGATGATTGCAAAACGTGTAAGCTTCATATAGTGTACCTGCGTTTACAAAGATTTATAAAGCCACATTTCAGATGACGCATAAATGTTAAACAATACAGTTATTGATATGGTCGATTCTATGAAATATTTGGGAGTAACAGTACAAAGGAATATGAAATGGGACATACACATTAATTCGTTAGTAGGTAGAGCAAATTCTAGGCTGCGATTCATAGGTCGAATTTTGAAAAATTGTAATTAACAAACAAAGGAGATAGCGTACAAATCTCTTGTGCGCCCACATTTGGACTATTGTTGTGCCATTTGGGATCCGTTTCGTAAGGGGTTGATCGAAAGTATAGAGAAAGTACAGAGAAGAGCCTCTCGATTCGTGACCGCTTGCTACATTCCTTATGAAAGCGTCACAGAACTGATTGAGTAGACTAGGTTGGGAGTCTCTGGTAGATAGACGACACACGTTTCGTTTAAACTTATTGGTAAACATGCGTACTCTCACTTTCACTTTTGAGTGTAGTGAAATACTTCTTCCACCAACCCATTTGAGTCGGAAGGACAGGAAAGATAAAATTAGGGAAATAAGGTGCCGGACTGATTCTTATATGAATTCTATTTTCCCTCGTACCATTAGGGCTTGGAATGCACAGCAAAGAGATTAGCTTTGGTGCTGAGCACCATCTGCCACCCACAATTTTATGAATTGCAGAGTATATATGTAGATGTAGATGTAGAATGTTCAAATTAAAACAGCATAGTGAACGTAGGTACCCCATAATAGTAGCAGTTTCAGAATTCAAATTTTTGTTAATAAGAACCAGCATTAATTCTTTGTGTGAACTTTGAACGTCTTACCTATTACATTTTTAAACCGATAATGTCACTCTATTGGAAATAAAATAATTTCGGTAGTAAAAATAACATTTTAACTAAATTTTGTACTCATATTATTTCGATTTAACATGACAAGATTGTGAAATTATTATGATTTTTTTTCAAAAGTTGTGTTAAATAAGTCACATTTTAATAGTCTAACATTAATGAATTCAGTATTTTGATGAGTACCGCATCTCAATTCCCAATGCACTCGGTCCCACCAGTAGCATTCCTGAAGACCTCCGTTTAACATGGTTTATTCAACGTTTTTCTTTCAGCTTCTTGGTTGTCTTCCTCGTTTCTTCCTTTTGGGTGGTGTCCATTCCCAAACTTTGTTGGCCATCTGACATCTTTCATTCCATGCAGGTGACCGACGCATGTGAGGCGTTTCCCTTCTAAAGTGGTGATTTCTGAATTAAGTTTTTTCTCGCGAGGGGGGTTGCCTGTTTGCCATCGGAGGCCTCCCCAGGTAGCGGATCGGGGAATGCCTCCAAGATATGGGTGATCCAGGGGAAATGAAATACCCCCGGGTAACCAACATCATAATTACAGGAAGGAGTAACTGGCCTCTCTAATTTTGTAAAACAGCGAGTACAGGGGAAGAAAACCCCGAGAAAAAATAAGCAAGTCTTCAAAGTTAGGGGTTGAGTCGAAGGACCTGCTCTTGGTCACACGGAAAAAGTCTCAATTGCAAAAGTCCTCGAAAGAAAGCCAGACAGATAGACGGCATTTTGGTAAAGGAGATAAATACACACCGCAGAAATTTTTTTAATCTGTTCAGTGGAAATTGTTAATTGATAAATAACATTGTATAATAGGTAGGTTATGAAAAAGTTTTTAAAACTGTTTGATGTAATTCTACCTATTCCTCTCTGAAATACAAAGAATTACCGTTTGTTAGTCAGGAGTAATAATACATGAAGCCTCTGAAGAGCCCTTTTTTTTATAGTTTTGTTTCTGATTTTACCAATGTTTTCCTTTTTCTTCACTTCATCACATGTTTCCCTAGTAGTCAGACCACTCGCTTACTGATACATGAATAAAATTGTCAACGTTTTGAAAAATAATGAAACAAATTAGTGAGAAGTGCTTTGGTGTTTGAGGAAGCAGAGCACTCTGGAGGATCGGCATTCGGCGCCGACAGCGCTGAAAGAAACCGTCGTACTTTGGCGGCAGCGGGGCAGACCGGAGGGCAGCTCATTACGTGGAGCAGCAGCCGGGATGAAACGGAAAACTCGCTCGTGCGGCCACTTTAAGGCAGTCGTTAGGCAAAACCTCACAAGACGGGGCGCTGCGGCTTGCTTATTTCCTTTAAGACTGGAATACAGAATGGACGTTCGTTAGGCTTGCTTTTAATCAGCTGAGGAGTCTGAGCGAGGGAGCGAGATGGAGTGTCTGGCTGAGTAATGGCAAACAAGCCGCCTAACCGCACTCGCGAGAAGGCCATGTCCAGTCACGCGTCTCTCGTTACACTAAGCGAACACCTCTCTTCCTTATTTACGTATATTTGCATTATTTTTGAACTGTCAAAGCTATGATAAGTCCATGCTTCAAAAGAGACCAACTATTTAGTTATTACCATGTCGAAGGAATCCTTTTAAATGAAACGATATAATCAGTTGAAGAATGTTCAAGTTATTCTGATTAGGAATATTATTTATACATGGTTTCCCCAAATCACTCCAGGTGAATGACAGAATGCTTCCTTCAAAAAGTCCATGGCTGAATTCCTTCCAGTTCCTTGTCCCTCAACGTCGACGAGGCGTAAAAATAAGAAAATAAACAAATAAATAAATTTATAAGCTCACTGATTGATTGCCAGCGGAATTGTGCTCTGTTAGTTTGTGCTATAGGAATTTAGAGGATAGTTTGCAAATGGGCATTGACATTAGTTTACTATCAATGGTGAAATCATAAATTTAGGGAATGAAACTTAAACAATCATCGAGAAAATCACGTGTTTCATAGTTTTCTGGCATTTGTGGCCAACTTACCAGACGAATGTCGCTTCACACCTTACAATGCAGTAAACGTATCAAGTTGTTGTTATTACAACAATTTTGGCTTCTAAGAAACTGTTGAAGATATGGAAAACACAAATTAGTATGTTTTTGATTTAAAACTGCAGACGTATTGAGGAGACTATCGAACATACGACACGCCAGTCTACTAATATATGTAAATATAGAAATGTATTGGATTATTTTCTACGTAAGTTGTGAATAAGAAATACCACTTTTGAGAGAATCTTCGGTAGCAAGGAATAAATCGCTCGCAGTTGACCCGAGGCCAACTAGAAAACGTTGTACAATAATGAAAGGACACAGAAAAGAGATGGCTTAGTGATAAAGTAGCAGCTAGAGTGAAGCTGCAAAATTTATTATGAAATTCGAAGAACTTTAATTGAGAAAGTTTGGTTTTTACATAAATAAATCGCGGCTGTGGCCATAGAACAAATATATATACATTAATATATTTCAACGCCGTGAAAAATTACGATCCAATATATATATATATATATATATATATATATAAAGGTTGTATTGCGTTTATTGTACGTGGTATATGAGATGCTACTAAATAATATTTACGTGTAACATGGAAAGTTTGATGGTGTTCATATACTTGAAGCTTCTCTCGGAGTAAGGGATCAAGAATAAAGACAAGGTAGAGTATTCGTTTTCTTTCAAATGATCAAGAAAAAAGTGCGACAATATTTATAATTATATAGGGAGGGCTAACATTAAAAGAATATTGGCATTCTCGTAGGAAGCAACTAGAGGAGATATAAAAAGATGAAAACTAGTGGCATATTAAACATTTAATCTACTTAAATATTTACTTAAAATTCTGTTTCTGTTATGTCTCAGAGAATATAGACTTAAAAAAGTATCATGTTGTTATGCATTTCTAAAGTGCAATTTGAATATTTCCACTATGATAACCTTGTTTATATGTGAATTTGTTAACAACGTGAGAGAACAACACAGGTGATCGGAATTATGAATCTCTATATGTATGATAATAATATTTAACCGACTATATTCAATTTAAATTCAGTGCCATATTTATTTGATAGTCTATTTCGATTTCTTAAACTCATTAAATAGTGATATGTATTTAATGCTCTTTTTTAACATATTGGTTAATATTTGCATCAAATGGAGTGTTATAAGTCTTATAGATATTCATTTCTTTTTGTAAGAGATAATGTTGAATCAAATTTGTATTAGAAATTTTAAAATTTTGTTGCTATACTTCTAATTTATTTCTTGCAATGCAAATTTTATAGTTTTGGTCTAATAACTGAAAATGTATTGTAAATTCGCTATTATGTCCTCAGACGAATCTGTTTTTTGGTTAGACGTTTAATAACAATTCGCAAAGGGATCTCCTTACTCATTATGACTTGCAAATTGAAACAGTTGAATACTGAGGCTATATATGGCTAAACGCGATCGTACTTTGAAGAGATTTTGAGCACGCGCAAATAAGATAGAGCAAATACGGGATATTTACCGTGCTTAATAGGTGATTACGGGCCTACGAGCTAATATCACCGCAGGCAATACGGTTTGATGATGGTTTCGTTTAAAGCTTTAATCTTGTTGGTGCAGCACATGCTGTGTGACAAAATGAAACAAAAAAGCCTGTTTACTATCGTCTGAAACGCTTGACACTAGTAGAACAAAATTGAACCTATTGCAATGCGTGCATATAGAATCAGAACAATGAAACAAAAATCTGTGGAAAAGTTTAATTCGCAGGTCACTGAACTTAATAGATTCATTACGCATTTTTAGTTTCACCGTAACTAAAAATGAAGATTCAAGGCACTAATCAATGGATATTGTATCACACATTCACATTTTTACGGTTTAAAAAAATGCTTACTCTGTTATCTGCATTTTGACTGATTCAAGTAGTGATGGTGGTGGTAGTTACTAGGAATGTTTTTCATTTTTGACCATTTAATGAAATCCAGTTAATCGTTGAATACGGTACTAACTGTCAAAATATCATACAAGTCACAATACTATGGATGTGTGCAAAAGAAGTTAAAGTCGAAAAATTCAGACGGATGGATAACTAATCCACAAATACTTTCATGTAAGTCAGCACTTGTTTATTGAATACTGCAGCTAATGTTTCATGTTGGTATACAGTTTCCCTGAGATTAAGGCCGGTAATGTAGTTTTAAAACGATGTAGATGTGAACTATTACCAAATTAAAACATAAAATTTCTTTTTACTAGTGGTATGTTCGATTATTGGACTAAAATATTCCTTAAAATATATCTGGTGTTTAAATAACCTGTCAAGAAGATTAAAAAAAAAAACTTTATGTTACGAATAATTACTTAATTAAAATTTAATAAGTATTGTTACATAAAATAAATTGAATATTTCATTGGAAAAGCTGTTGTTGAATTAGCTGTTATTAAAATAAACTCCTGAAAATATTATATTTCGGAATTTGTTGTTAAAAGCACCAGAAGTCGGCTAGTTAAAGTTTTACGTGACTCCTTTTGATGAAAGAAAAAAATAGTTCATAATTTTCGATTATGCATTTGGCGAGCTTATTAATAATTCTGGCTAAGCTGGCCAAATGCGTGTTCTTCTTTTTGGTGGTTAATCTCCTGGAGTTATTAATTAACATGAGAGCCCTTGTTGAAATGGCGTATTGGTACCAACTTTTCAACTTGCACTCCAAAGGACTTTACAATGTACTAAATGACCTATGCGAAAATTTCGCGAATACAATGAACAGCAAGGTTGGGGGTTTGTAATAGGATAAAGGAAGAACCGTCTCATTTGTTTCAATTGTTTATTTGTTTAGTGTAATAGGTGCATAACAAAAGTCGACGTCAGTGAAGCATTATCTCTGTGAAATGTGCTACTGCTATCTAGCTGCTAGGCTGTGAATCGTCTCATATACGCGTCTTTCACAGTTATTACTGTTGCCTTTGAAGGGTCAAAATCCGAAAACTTTTGTTCTTAGGAATAGCTGAGGTCTTAATGTTTAATATGATAGCTCATTTATCTATTTCGGTTAGATATCAAGGGAGATAAATGGCTCATGATAAAGAAATGGCAATAATGATAATTTTTCGCTTTAAGGGTCGATTTCAGAAAAAAATACTTTTTAAAAATATAATGTGACCACGGTGGAGACCTTAGTCTTTAAAATAATACTTCATTTATCTATATCGGTTTGATATCAAGGAAGATAAAAGGCTCGTGACACAAAAATGTGTTGTAGAAAAATTTATACTTTTGCCATTTAAAGGTGGAATTCCGAAAAATTCCCTTCATAAAATATGATGTGACCACAGCGGAAATCATAATGTTTAAAATGATACGTCATTTATCTATATCGGTTAGATACCAAGGGAGATAAATGGCTCGTGACACAAAAACGCGTTGTAGAAATATTTATACTTTTTCCCTTTAAAGATCGAATTAGGAAACATTCTTTCTTAAAATATGATTTGACCAAAGCGGAGACTTTAGTCTCTAAACTAATTCATCATTTCTTGATTTCGATTAGATATCAAGGGAGATAAAAAGCTCGCGAAAAAAAAATTCGTTATGAAAATAATGATAATTTTACCCTTTAAGGGTCGAATTCCGTAAATTCATTTCTTAAATTCTGATGTGACCACGGCAGAGATCTTACTCTTTGAAATTATTCATCATTTTTCTATGTCGGTTAGATATCAAAGAAGATAAATGGCTCGTGACACAAAACCGCATTGCAGATATATTGATACTTTTGTTCTTTAGGAGACCAATTCCGAAAATTTCCTGTCTTAATAAATTATTCAACAAAAGCGGAGATCTTAATCTTTAAAACGATACTTCATTTATAGATCTAGGTCAGGAATGCAGGGAGATAAATGGTTTGTGGTGCAAAATATCGCATTTTGGAAATATTGAAATTTTTCCCTTTTAGGGTTGAAATCCGAAAAATTCCTTTCTTAAAATATGATGTAAACAAAGTGGAGCACCTAAGCTTACCTCAATCATACATTTCAGTTATTTTTCAAGGGCAATATTGGCTTGTGACCAAAATAAAAAGTCACCTTATAGAAGTAACGTATATGATGATTATGAACAAGGGAATTTTGAGCTACCGTCTAAGGAATACTTAATTCTGCAGCATTATTTACAAAGAAATTGTTGATGTGAAATACACTTCACTAGGTACTCAACGCAGGAAGCCGGCGATTAAACAGATAAATTATCTGCTTTATGGTTTGCACATAAATAGCTAAACAGACCTGAGATACGCATTGATATACATACAATTGCTACTCGTATTATTATAATATATGTGAAATAGGACTGACTTCTTCTTATTTTCTTTTACAGATTTAGTTACATTTAATAGTTATTTAAATTCTCTGAGTTTGCTAGACTGAGAGTCAGTACAATTGCAGTAAATGGGGTATTAATTTTACCATTGTTACGTATTCCTTTTGGCTCTTCTTGAACTAATTTTTTTTCTGTGCATATGTCCAATTAGCGTTACGTCTTCGTGAAGAATTTAGAAAATGTAAGTTCTTTGATTTCATGGATGTGTACTTTCAGATGCAATTAATTGTTCCTGGATTTAGTTATTTACAACTTTATTTCGCAATTCTACCAAGATTTAGAAAATCCGTTTATAAATTTCTAGTAACATGTTCTTAAAAGCACAAGTGAGTAGATTGGCCATCCCAATTAACCTGCAGTACTTAATTGAGTGAAAGAAATGTTTAATGCTGATCCTTCATATGTAGTATTTTATTCTTAATTTTAGTGTACGTATTTTACTTGAAAATTTATACATTCGCTTTTTTTTTTATTTTTTTAATATCTTCACGATAGTGAAATTTGACATTAAAGTTACTCTTCTGCAAGAGCCAACTATTTTATTTATTTAAAGGATTACTAATATATAATGACTTAATTGCTGTCTGAAAAATAATCTTGTCCTTTGCGAAATGGAAAGAAGTTAGGAAAAATAACTGCGGAAGCGTAACTGCTCAGTTTGTCAAGAGACCTGGCAAACTGCCACTTCATTTGCGGTGAAAGCTCTCGCGGAATTTGCAATGGAGCTCGATATTAAGTAAATTACTGCCTTTGAATCATACATCACTAAGGACATTAGTAACCGTATGCGGTTTCTCATAATGGAACTGTAAAACGTGATAGGATGCTTTTATAACATTCTTTTTCGGCAAGCGAATAACTTCTGAAGTTTCTGCTAAGCTTCAGAGTGTTCTTATTCTTTATTCACACTGCGAAACGGAATGTATGCGAAATGCACTTTTACAAAATCATCACATAAGAAGTACCTAATTTCAACTAATCTAAGTACAAAATTAGAACAATGTAATTTTAACTAATCTTTACGATCTGAGCATGCTGAAGCGTCTTTAAATTAAATTCTGGAGTATGTGAATGTAAGTAATAAATGTATCAATATGACTGAAATTCGTACAGTGCATATTAACATAAACTGTCAATTTTAGAACGCTTCTGTTTTAAAAAGCTTTAATTGATTCTTTTTACCGCAGATTTTGTTTTTCGTAACTAGACAGGTGTCAGAAAAATCCTGATATAAATCTACAGTAACGTATTTTTGATAACATGAAAAACATAGTCATGAATGATGGCAATGAATTAAAAGAAATTTACCTAAAAGAATAAGCGTCTAATAATATGACAAAGCGGTGCACACGGTTAAGGAAAATGACGAAAATAACACCACAACAAAAACCATGTTGTGGTAAACTGTGAGTCATATTTTCTGTTATGATTTATGAGTGTTGGAACGGTAGCAGGGGACAACGTGTGGTGCACAATTCTGCTCCAGCAGGCACATTTTGGCGAGTTTCTAGTATCACTTCACAAATAAAGTAATAAAAAATTATTAAGATCAGTATATTCGTCTGTATCTGTTTGAGAGATAATACTTTATGCTACATACGATTTAATACGTATTTATGTATATTAAGTGTTCAGCTTTATAAAACAACGGTGTGTGTGAAGGAGGTAATTAAGAAATACAAGCTGCAACACAGGAGAAAAACTGAAAGAAGAACGAGTGCATTACTTATAATACTAGAACTGTAGGATCGTAATTTTTCACGGCGTTGAATATTAATATATTTTTCTCGAGCTTCCAGCCGTGTTAATATGTCATATTTGCGGGACGTTTCGAAGGCGTCCATCTCTGCCTTCATTTTCAACCTGATGTCAATGTTTAACTGTTTGTTTATTCATCCGCTGCTACGGAAACGGTGGAAGACAAAAACCAACACAAGGCGATTACGTCATCCGCTCTTCTGCTCGAGACCGACGCGAAACTGTTTCAGCATTTTAATCGCCGGGTTCCAGGCCGCACTGAGTTGATAACCAGTGTCCCTGTTGACTAATAAATCAGTTAATCTAATTTCCACAGCCTCTGTAATAACGCTGGCCCAAAAATCTTTGACCCGGGCTAAAATGGTTGTTTTTTCAAATTCAAAAGTGTGACCCTCTTGCACACTATGTTCGGCCACCGCAGATTTTTCTTCTTGCCCAAGACGAACATTTCTGGCGTGCTCTACACATCGCTGAACAATGCATCGCTGTGTCTGTCCAATGTAGCCGCGGCCACATTCACATGGTATATAATATACACCAGGGGTTCGTAAACCTAGGTCATCTTTAACGCTGCCGACCAAGTTACTAATTTTAGTGGGTGGTCTATAAATTGTCTTGACTCCGTGTTGTGATAGCAGTCTACCTATTTTGAAACTTAGGGCACCCACAAACGGCAGAAACGCAAGGCCCTTGGTATCAATCTGATCTCTCCGTCGATTTTCCTTCTGTTTAAACGCACGAGTAATCTGTCCCTGATTATAACCATTATTTAAAAACGTTTTCCGGAGATAGTCCAATTCACCAGCCAGGCTATGTTTGTCACAAATCCTTCGTGCTCTGTGTACCAAGGTAGTTAATACAGAGTTTCGTTGTGCCGGATGATGACAGCTGTATATTTAAATGCCAACAGCTGTCATCATCCGGCACAACGAAACTCTGTATTAACTACCTTGGTACACAGAGCACGAAGGATTTGTGACAAACATAGCCTGGCTGGTGAATTGGACTATCTCCGGAAAACGTTTTTAAATAATGGTTATAATCAGGGACAGATTACTCGTGCGTTTAAACAGAAGGAAAATCGACGGAGAGATCAGATTGATACCAAGGGCCTTGCGTTTCTGCCGTTTGTGGGTGCCCTAAGTTTCAAAATAGGTAGACTGCTATCACAACACGGAGTCAAGACAATTTATAGACCACCCACTAAAATTAGTAACTTGGTCGGCAGCGTTAAAGATGACCTAGGTTTACGAACCCCTGGTGTATATTATATACCATGTGAATGTGGCCGCGGCTACATTGGACAGACACAGCGATGCATTGTTCAGCGATGTGTAGAGCACGCCAGAAATGTTCGTCTTGGGCAAGAAGAAAAATCTGCGGTGGCCGAACATAGTGTGCAAGAGGGTCACACTTTTGAATTTGAAAAAACAACCATTTTAGCCCGGGTCAAAGATTTTTGGGCCAGCGTTATTACAGAGGCTGTGGAAATTAGATTAACTGATTTATTAGTCAACAGGGACACTGGTTATCAACTCAGTGCGGCCTGGAACCCGGCGATTAAAATGCTGAAACAGTTTCGCGTCGGTCTCGAGCAGAAGAGCGGATGACGTAATCGCCTTGTGTTGGTTTTTGTCTTCCACCGTTTCCGTAGCAGCGGCTGAATAAACAAACAGTTAAACATTGACATCAGGTTGAAAATGAAGGCAGAGATGGACGCCTTCGAAACGTCCCGCAAATATGACATATTAACACGGCTGGAAGCTCGAGAAAAATATATTAATATTCAACGCCGTGAAAAATTACGATCCTACATCACTAGCCTTTACGGGGAGGAGATGTTTCGTTCTGTAAAACAGTTAGAAATGCTACGTAATAAAAAGGCCAAACTTTTGTGCACTCTGGCGTTTCTTCAAAGATGTCGTGATCATGATGTGGTGCCACAATTTGCCCGAATACGTCATCCAATTACTTCGGCCGCAGCAGTGAGAATTTTGCGTCGTGCAAGCCTTGCTTTGGTAAAGGAACGTATTCGTTTTACAAGACAAGCTTTGGACCGGATTGGCAAGACGCTGCTATCGTGTCATCTTTACCTTGCTAACGCATTATCTGTGGATGCCTGGGAGTGGGTAGATGGCAGTACTACAGCGTATAGTTTCAAGCTGCAACAACGTGTGTCGGCCAGACAGTGTTCGAAATTTGAGCGGATTTCAACGAAATTTTCCCCGAAGCCACATGTTTCAGCGCGAACTATTGTTAACCTATCAGACAGAGAACTTGATCCTGCTACGTCATCTGTTTTATCGAAGGGCCTCAATTTTGCTCCGGTACCTAAATCTGTGCCTTATCGGGAGATTATCAGTGGTGTTGAAATTGCAGTTCGCACGCTACCTGCGGAAGAAGCGGAGGAGATAAGGCGTGAAACATGTCGGGTGCTTTGTAAAGGTAAATTGCCTAAATCAAACATCTCAAGTGAAGAGAGGCGTGCGCTTCGTGAGTTGAAGAAAGACGAAAATATTGTTATTCTTCCGGCAGACAAGGGTAACTGCACGGTGGTTTTAAGCAAGATGGACTATCATAGTAAAATTATGCAGCTTTTGGAGGACCAAGCATACAGGAAGATTAACCGTGACCCTACATCTAAGCTAACCAACTTGACTACGAAGCTTATCCGCTCCTTAGAACTACCAGAAGATGTGAAAAGACGACTCCAACCCCGTGCTCCTGTTCCTCCCAGGTTGTACGGTCTACCGAAAGTACATAAAGTAGGAGTACCTATGCGACCTATTGTAAGTACAATTGATAGCCCTACGTACTTTTTGGCTAAATACCTCAAAGATATTCTCAACCCATTGGTAGGGAAGGCTCATCGCAGTATTCGAAATTCCAGTGAGTTTGTGGAAATCTTAGACAACATGAAGTTAGATCCTGGTGATTTAATGGTGAGCTTCGATGTGGTCTCTCTTTTTACTCGTGTTCCCTTGGTCGACTCCTTAGATCTGTTAAGGAGGTATTTTGATCAAAAAATGATTGATATTTTCCACCATGTGTTGACAACCACTTATTTTAAGTTTGAAGGAGAATATTACGAACAAGTGGACGGTGTAGCAATGGGTTCGCCGTTGTCTCCTGTCATTGCTGATTTCTTCATGGAATTTTTTGAAGAAGAGGCACTAAGCCACGCACCACTCCAGCCGAAGTGTTTTTATAGGTATGTCGATGACACTTTTGTGATTTGGCCCCATGGCAGAAACAGTCTTGACCAATTTCTTGCGCATCTCAATTCAATCCATGAAAATATTCAGTTCACAATGGAATTGGAGGAGGACGGTTGCCTGCCATTTCTTGATGTGCTTGTTGTTAAACGTGCTGATGGTTCGCTGGGACACACTGTGTATCGGAAGCCTACCCATACCGACTTATATTTAAATGCCAACAGCTGTCATCATCCGGCACATCCCCGAGTTCCGAGTTGGCATCGATAGCGTTAAGATGTGCGATGAGGAAAGTGCTCGCCGCACTGTCGCGCCAGGCGGGCCGAGTGCCCCAGCGCACTCGGCTTTGCCGGCGACAGCAGCGGCTGTATTGACGACCAGGCAACGTACACCGGACTCCGAGCAGGAAAATATCCACCGTGCTTCCGCGTCGAGGGGCCCCAACGCACTCGCGTTGTCGGATTTACCGGCCGAAATCACGGACTTGTTGACTACCTTCGAAACTGAAATGGATCACCCTACGGACACAACTGGAAAACCACAGCCACCGCAGATGACGACTCCGCTAACTTCTACGGACTTGAGAAAGCGCAATTCTGTCAGCGCTCGCAACGAAGAAAAGGTTTCTTCTTTGGAGATTCCCCCCGAGGCTACTAGGGAAATACCGCCACACGGCCCACTCCCGAGTGGAGTGGAACCCCCTGGCGTGAGAAATAGGGTTGTGCCTGGCCCCAGGAACCTTGCGGTGATAACACGGGGCCAGCACAATATTCCCGTCTCAACTGCTGCGATATCTACAGCCTCGTCTCGTGACATCAAGGCATCAGAGGAAGTAACGGAACTGGACCTCGACTCTATTTCGTACACAGAGAGCGTGCAAGACCTCACCGATGACACTTCGGCAATGGAGTTCGAACACGAGGCCTCTGCATCACGGAAGCGTGCTGCAGACAGTTTCGGCAAGGAAGACACGCAGTCCAAACGGATCGCAAAAGTGTCCGTTAAAACCAGAGCAAAAAAGCCACCTCCAAAGACCACTCGGACAAGGGCATCTGAAGATGCAGAAGGCTGGCGTAAACCACGTCGGCCTGCTCCCGCCGCTCAACTGAGCCCTGAGGCCAGTGTACCCAGCACAAGCAACTCCTTCTCGCCTCTTCCCATAGAGGGAGAGACAAATATGGAAGCTGAAGGAACTGAAACGACTGCGCCCAGCAGGGAGTCCAAACCCGCCCCCCTAATCATCTCATACAAAGAGGATTATAGAAATCTTAGCATGCTGTTAAAGAAGCTCTGCAAGCACGAGTTCCGCGTAAAACCAGCAGGAAGAGAACTATATAAGCTCTTCCTTAAAACCAAGGCTGACCATCAATCTGTATCTGGCTATGCATCAACGCATAACATACCCTTCTACACCTTCCCGACAGAAGCCGACAAGAATCTGAAAGTCGTCATCAGAGGACTGCCGTTCAACTTCTCGCCGGATTACATCAAAGAAGAGCTTGAAGAGCGTGGAATGGTGGCGAGGACTGTCGTCCGGCTGCGCTCTCCAAAAACGCGCCAAGAGGTACCCCTGTTCCTGGTCGTCCTTTCAGATACCATCGAGAACAGAGCAATCTTCAAAATGACCTCACTATGTTCTGTGATGATAACTATTGAGAAGCTCCGCAGCACTCGAGGGCCCCCTCAGTGCTATAATTGTCAAGGGGTAGGGCATGTATCCCGCCACTGCGTGATGCCATCCAAATGTGTTAAGTGCGCCGGAGAACATCCTTCTCGCCAATGTGCCCTTAAGAAAGGCGAAGCCCAGCCCAAATGCGTCAACTGCGGCGGTGATCACGTGGCGAGCTATCGCAAATGCACAGCCTTCAACAAATTTAATGAAAGGCAGAAGGCTAACAACGCCTCATACATTGCCATGCTTAAGAAGAAGCAGCAGCAACAGAGGAAGAAAGAGGAGACGACAGCGTCTGCTGACGGGGAACCACCAAATCCCGAGTTAAGACCGGGTACTTCTTTCGCGGAAGCGCTAAGCAACCCCCCTGCCAGCTCGCGATCCAAGGCGAAGGATGCAAAGGACAATCAGGAAGAGACTACCTCCGCCCAGAGAAAACCGCCTAGGTTGAGTAAGAAAGCTGACGACCAGAGCAACCGACCAGCTGAAACAGCCTCCCAGAAGGAAGACAGCTCCATTCTCCTGAATATGGTCCAGTCATTACTGGAGACAGTAACTACATTGATTAAAGACCTACCGCGTCAGATTGCGGAGGCAGTCAGGCTGGCAATAACCGCCGTTCAACTAGGGAATCAAGTAAGCCATGGCGAACACCATTGAAGACTTGACTATCTCCATTTGGAATGCCAACGGCCTATGGCGTCAGTTAGGCGAATTTAGAGAGTTCCTAAGAGATGAGGGCGTTGATATATGCTTAGTTAACGAGACGCATCTAAAGCCGGGGATCAAGGCAGCCGTCTCCAACTATACTTGCCACAGATATGACCGGCCTACCGCGGGAGGCGGAACCGCGGTCTTCGTCAGGAATAGTATCAAACATTATGAGGTAAAACTACCTCAGATGCAGACCATCGAAGCATCAGGCGTAGCTGTTGAGACGCCCAGGGGAAGAATCCTGTTTATAGCTGCATACAGACCACCTCGAGGAAACCTGCATGAAGATGACATCTCTGCTCTTCTCCGCCTGAGGGGCAACCTTTTCATTGCAGGTGACTTCAATGCTAAACACGTTGCCTGGAACTCGCGTGTTATTAACGCGAACGGCCGAAGACTACTGCGCGTCGTCGAAAACCACGATGCTGTAATCTGGGGACCTACAGAACCAACAATATTTGGACATGGCCTGCCAGATGTTCTAGATGTCGCCATCACCAAAGGCCTGCGGCACAACATCGCAGTGACAACTAAAACTGCATTATCATCAGATCACGTCCCCGTGATGTTCTACATGGCGGCAGACGTCTCGTCAAGAATGAAAAAGCTAAACAGAAACCTGCGGGACATCGACTGGGAAGCTTTCCAAGGCCATCTCTCCCAGCGTATCGAAACGGCGCCACCACCTTCAGTCACCGGTCCCTCTGCCGCAGTGGCCAACCTGGCAGACTGGATTAACGAGGCAGCGGACGCAGCCACCCGACCACGACGCAACCGGCCTCCCTGTTCAAGACAATTGCCTCCCTACATTAGAGAGGCTATTGCCACCAAAAATCAACTAACTCGGGAGTGGCACGTCACAAGGGATCCGACTACCAAGAGGATCATCAACCGCATGCAGCGGGAAATCAAAGCGGAAGTGGAGCATCATAGGATATCAGACTGGTCCAATTTCATCTCTACTCTGGACCTACATGATGGATCAGCATGGCGAACCACTAAGGCCATACTCCGGCGAGGACTGAAGATCCCGCCATTAGTGGTTGGCAATAACTACATCTGCGAAACTGAGGAGAAGGCTGAGGCCCTCGCAGAGACCTTCAGAACTAATTTCCAACCAGTTGAGGACCCAAGGGATGACGAACATATCAGATTTGTAGAACAACGCCTGAGGCGCTTCCTTGAAGCGGAACCCCCGGATGAGGACGTCATAGAAGAGATCACGATCCAAGAGGTCTCGTCTTCGCTTGCAAGTCTAAAAGTCAAGAAAGCAGCAGGCCATGATGGGATTGGTGGAGGCATTCTTCGCCAAATGCCCCCATCTGCAATACAATATATCACGGATGCCTTCAATGAAGCAATTCGAAGAGGGGAATACCCACAAACATGGAAACACGCTGAGGTGATACCGATACCAAAAGCGGGAAAGGATAAGAGGTCACCAAACTCCTATCGTCCCATCAGCCTCCTGCCGACACTATCAAAAGTGTTCGAGCGTATCTACTTAAAGAGGCTTCGCAGAATTATCGATGCAGAAAGGTTGCTACCGGACGAACAGTTTGGTTTCCGGAAGCAGCATTCCACACCTCAGCAGCTGCTCCGACTCGCTGAGGAAGCATTCGCAGCCTTCGAGCGCAGAGAATACTTTGGTGCGGTTTTGCTCGATGTAAGCCGAGCTTTTGATTCAGTGTGGCACCAGGGCCTCCTCTACAAGCTTCTTGCGCACGGGGTCCCCCTCTCACACATCAGGTTGCTAAGGAGCTATCTGGAAGGACGGACCTTCCGGGTTGTGTTGGACGGCGCGTACTCTTCAGTGAAGAACATCTCTGCAGGAGTCCCGCAAGGGTCAGTTTTGGGACCAATACTCTACAGCCTCTATACGGCGGACACTCCTAGCACAGCTCGCGTTGAGAAGGCTCTCTACGCCGACGACACAGCCATGTATACAAAGAGCCTAAACGTCAATACCTTGCGAATAAGATTGCAACAGGCTTGCAACAAAGTTCAGCAATGGGCGACCAAGTGGCGCTTAGCCTTTAACGCGCCGAAGAGTCAAGCGATCATTTTAACAAGGAGGAACGTGCCACACCTAACGCCTCTGACCCTCTTCGGGGAAGACATAAATTGGACCAGGACTGCCACCTACCTAGGAGTCAAAATAGACAGAAGGTTGACGTGGAAGCCCCATGTCACAAGTGTCCGTGGAAAAGCCGCAGGGAGACTAAGAACTTTATACCCTCTGCTAAATCCCACATCAGCACTGAGACCGGACCTAAGCATCCGACTCTATGTCGCTCTCGTCAGACCAATACTGGAGTATGCTGCGGTCGTCTGGGGCAACACTGCTACCTCCAACCTTCAACTGCTGCAGGTAATCCAGAACAGGGCCATCAGGAATGCGTACCATCTGCCGAGAGAGACGAGGGTAGACGTCCTCCATCAGATAAGTGGACTACCAC
The DNA here is from genome assembly GCA_031002005.1 of Vandiemenella viatica. Taxonomy (NCBI): domain Eukaryota; kingdom Metazoa; phylum Arthropoda; class Insecta; order Orthoptera; family Morabidae; genus Vandiemenella; species Vandiemenella viatica. The sequence goes on from JARYHS010013630.1 coordinate 180,666,573, forward strand.
GACTTCGCCAAAGATACGAAAAGTTGGCAGCCCAGTTCTACAATGCAAGTCAAAAGTCTACCAACCCTCTGATAACAGCTCTGGGAGCTGAACCGATTTACGACAACTCTCTCAGATGGCCAAGAAAACTCCTGGACCACCAGTAAAGAAATGATCAAACCCAAACTATGAAATAAAATACCGGATATTGACAAACCCCGACAGGACACACACTCTCAGGACAACCACAAAGTAATATGGAAGGCGATGCGCACAAGCGCAAAAACTTCCCCACAATCTGGGACCTAGGTTATCCCAGTTATGATGTCAAGGCAAGGCATCATCCGGCACAACGAAACTCTGTATTAACTACCTTGGTACACAGAGCACGAAGGATTTGTGACAAACATAGCCTGGCTGGTGAATTGGACTATCTCCGGAAAACGTTTTTAAATAATGGTTATAATCAGGGACAGATTACTCGTGCGTTTAAACAGAAGGAAAATCGACGGAGAGATCAGATTGATACCAAGGGCCTTGCGTTTCTGCCGTTTGTGGGTGCCCTAAGTTTCAAAATAGGTAGACTGCTATCACAACACGGAGTCAAGACAATTTATAGACCACCCACTAAAATTAGTAACTTGGTCGGCAGCGTTAAAGATGACCTAGGTTTACGAACCCCTGGTGTATATTATATACCATGTGAATGTGGCCGCGGCTACATTGGACAGACACAGCGATGCATTGTTCAGCGATGTGTAGAGCACGCCAGAAATGTTCGTCTTGGGCAAGAAGAAAAATCTGCGGTGGCCGAACATAGTGTGCAAGAGGGTCACACTTTTGAATTTGAAAAAACAACCATTTTAGCCCGGGTCAAAGATTTTTGGGCCAGCGTTATTACAGAGGCTGTGGAAATTAGATTAACTGATTTATTAGTCAACAGGGACACTGGTTATCAACTCAGTGCGGCCTGGAACCCGGCGATTAAAATGCTGAAACAGTTTCGCGTCGGTCTCGAGCAGAAGAGCGGATGACGTAATCGCCTTGTGTTGGTTTTTGTCTTCCACCGTTTCCGTAGCAGCGGATGAATAAACAAACAGTTAAACATTGACATCAGGTTGAAAATGAAGGCAGAGATGGACGCCTTCGAAACGTCCCGCAAATATGACATATTAACACGGCTGGAAGCTCGAGAAAAATATATCAATACTAGAACTGTTTCACAAATGGCGGGGAGCAATAAAAAGGGCATAGAATCCTAAGGTCAATGTTATAGAAAACTTTATGGACAACCAGAATTTTCACTTATTATAGTAACATCGAGTTGGAGGTCAGACAATGAAACCGAGGCTCTGCTGCATCAAACACGTTCCTGGTCATGTGAAACTGGAGGATCCGCTTATTTGAATGGGCAAACGTGCCTGCACCTTGGATCCAAAAGAACAGTTATATTACCAAAGAGACGTTCCAAAAACTGCTACGATTGCTGGACACAGTGTAGATAATTGTATATTACTGCAGAAAACTTGTTTCACAGATTTGAGAAGGACTCTGCAAGTGAATTTTTTCTAACGAAGTCACATACACCAATGAAATGTTGGCTATGAGTTAGAAGTTTGAAGAATGTTGCATGGCATAACTTCCCAGCAAAACTATAACGGGAGGTTATCTCTGGAAAAAGTAAACGAGAAGACAAGTTCGTCCCAACAGAGGAGAGCTGGAGATTATCCAGACACATCGATGCCTATTCTGTCTGACCTCTGGGTGTTCGCAGCCTGCCTACCATGGAAGACACTATACGAGTGTAACAATAGGCTGCCCTCGTCTCCCTACACTGCAGTGAACCCCCTCTCTCAGGTACAGCTTGAACAAGATCAGTATAGCACACATAATCAGGATTCGTAAAGACATAGTTAAATAAATTTACCTCTCCACATACGTACACATGTGACCGTAAGAATTAATGATAAAACGAGTTCCATTTTATCAGTTGTAAGAGCAAATGTCGTATCTAATTAGATCATGTTTTTCTCAACACCTAACACTCCTATCTTTGAATAATGCGTTGTCTGGTACATTATGAAGAAATTAAGAGCAATTCTCTGATTAACGAATAAAGTAAATAGTGTATTACAGAGCTTTTCATTTATATTCGGTTTTGCTGCAGTATGATTAAAATATAGTGCCATATTGTGGTATGACAGTCATCCCCCAATGAATATTAATAATTAGTCATAATTAATATTCAAAATTTTATTATAATTGTTTATTAAAAATGTAAATTGTAGGGCTAACTGATGCGTAAATAATTATGTATTAAGCCTGGGCGGCCAAATTTATTATTATATAATTTCATAACAAAATTGCTGTTAAGAAAATTAAACGTGGAAAATGTTGGAACTGCAGTTTTAAGCGTTCGAATAGCCGGACATTAGTGCCGAGCGCTTGGCGACAACCAGGCGCCCATACACAATGGGCCAGGCACTGTAGGACGGAAGGGCACTCCGTTGAGGGGTGCAAGGTTAGGGAAAATTTGCGCGAAACGAGCGCGAATACTAAGCTACGGCACGAAACACGTGATTGTGGGCTACGTCGTTTCACCAATCGTGAATGGCTACAGGGTCTACATTTGTCAATGAAAGTCTTCTTTTCTATGTCCTGGGAGAGGGAAGCTGGCTCTCCGTGGCGGGAGAAGAAGACGCCATGAGAGTGGACTTGCTGTTCAGACGAGCTGGAGTGTGGACGTGTCATCCGACACACTCTCCTAGCTGTTGGTCCACGGTTGGAGCTAGAGGCTTTCTGGCTCAGATGTTGTTGGAAACAGAGTGTCTCACCTGATAGAGGCCATCAGCAGATGAACTACGCGGATGGGTCCGTGAATTTGCATCCAACTGTGACACAGCGTGTCACACTTCGTCAAGCAGATGAGGCCACGGTAAAGTACCAGTGCAAAGGTCAATGGTTCCATAGGGGTTTAACGAGGCTTGCAAACCCGTAAGCGACTCCCGAGATTAGATTCTCCGCTCTCATCACGATTTACTGAGCTAGCCAACTTTCCATGTTCATTAACTTCAAATTTTAGGCATCTTGCTCATTATAATTAATTCAAATGATGCTTTTCACTTTAAATGACGCCCCGGGATTATTTTTTTGTAAATGTTAACTTTAACTTGTTGGCCTGCGACGCCACTTTATTGTATATTAACTTTGCAAAATCTTTGAAATATTTAAAATCAGTTTATGTTTGCATTTATCCGGCAAATTGTAAACGCCGGGTACTGCTTATTATTTTCTTTGATTATATTGTGTTTAAGTAATGTTAAATATGCCCGGCCTTGTATAAGCCAGAAGACAGAATAAAATTGAATATTTTTGTAGTAACTTAAATTCTTGCAGCATTCGAGATTCGAGTTCACCAATTAACTATATTAGAAAATTAATATTCATATTTCCGATAAAATTTCTACGTGATGGTATCCCCCCTCCTCTCCGAACAAACCGAGTACCACAATATCAATGCCCAGGTAGAGGATGTTGCTATGTCGGGTGCTAACCTTCGAAAAGATTCTCCTAAGAAAATGGTAACTGGGATGATTTTCTGTTGCCGTTCCCACTACAGAAGTGTTCGTCGCTATTACCTTTTTCTTGGTTGGGGGGGGGGGGGCAATTATAATATGCGTGTCTTGTTTACGTTGCGTATGAAAGTTGAAAGAAGGGAAAGGGTGAAATCTGGTGCCGACGTATTAAGACCTACTTCTTTTTTACTGGTAGTTTTATGGCATGTGCCGTCGTGATCAGTATGAGACAAAATGGAAGTAAATCGTCTCAAATGATTTTTGGAAAGCATGGAAAACCTAAATGTGGATTGCTGCAGGGATATTTGAACCCGTATCCTCCAGAATACCAGGCCTGAGCGTTATTGCTTATCCACCAGACTCTGTTCAGGATTACTATTCCGAACTACATCAAGGGAGCCTCCAAGTTGAGTGTATGGATCAACGTCAACAGTACCGCATGCCGCCTCTCTAAATGCACTGCGAAGAGGACTATTGTACACACTGTGGTTATCGTGAATCGAGCATCAACTCTGCTGCCAATGGTGAAAATTTGTTCCACCATCCGAGCTATAACCTAGCAACCCCCGATTCCATTACGGCGAATGAAGTCAGTGCAGTGGGCTACAGTACATTTAAATATTCAAAAATATTTCACCCACAGATCTGGAAAATGTTTCACACCAGGCTGGGACTGCAGCATGTCTCAGACTTACGTGGTGAACTCAGTAATATAGCCCTGTAAAAAAGTTGTTGCCCTCCTGCTTCGGGAAAGTGGATTGCGTAAACCTCGAAACCTGTAAGCTGTTACCTTCCAAGAAGCGCTCCTGCTGGCAGTAACAGACGCTTTGTCTTCTAAGATAAGCATATTTCTAGTCCTTGTGACAAAGTGTAACATATAAGCCATGAAGTACTACCTGTTAACACCTGTCTACTAGGCATCTACTGAACAAGCCTCGATAGAACGAGGCGTATTTCTGTCATCTGTCTTCTGGGTGCGTACTCCGAAATACAACAGCGTTAAACTAATCACTGGGTGTTAGTCGTCAAGTAGGCAACAAAAGCAATAGTACCCTAATTAATTTCCATTAAAATATGGGAACAAGGAGATGGGTTACTGTATCACTAATAAACACATGGAAACTTGTTACTACTTAAATATGTAGCGCTGCGTTGACTTTCAGTAACGACAAAGCATAAGCATAGTAATCGAACGTTTCTGAAGGATGTTCAGTCATTATTTAATAGCACTCTTTAAATGGTAAACATTACATCCTCTACATCGGAGTAGTTAGTACATACTTTATCAACAATGCGATGGTGGCTTATGACATTATTTGAAATAGACTTCTTTAATTCCTGGAACTATATTAAACTGAATTTGTTCACTTTAGTATAATTTTATATGTTTTCCTTCAATAGTATTAACATAACTTCCAAAACTCAAGGTAAAGGAATGACGAAGATGAAGTGCGAGACAGAATGGAATAACTCATAAACTGCAAAAGGCTTTCATTGTAGAAGTAGTCTATCACAGTTATTTCCAAGGTCATTTACACCGTGCTGGGATGATTGTGTATAACTGGCTTTTATAGACATCAATCACAGTTCATTTGGCCAAATATATATATATATCCATCACCAAGACAAAATAATCTGAGATCTTATCAGCATAAGAATCCTTTTGCTGACAAATGTAATTATACCTTTAAACACCAAAATAAAAAAAATATAATATTACAATTATATACATTTTTTAAATTAAATGAAGTATTTCTATTTAATGTACGCCGACAACCACTCTATTGAATCATAACTGTCCCTTTTTTAATAGCACATTTCTGAAACGAAATGTTAGACATACTCGAAACTCAGCTACTGAATTAATTACCTCATCTGCGAGAACACGTAGTATCTTCTGCTATTTATTAACAACTTTCTTTCTCATTTTTACTGTTAGGTTTGATCTGATTAATGATTTATATTGGAAAATGCTATTAAGAAATGGAAAATGTTCATTATTATTCTTTATTAATCTGTTGGCTCATACTTGTGGGTTTATTTGTATAAAATTATGATTAATAATATTAATTAACTGTGAATTCAAGGAGAGTTTAAGTCTCTTTACAAAGCATACCGTTAAAATATACTTGTAAAGTATTTATGCATTGTATTAACCGTGGCTCTGAGGTCTGTGATCCCAAATTTTTTTTTTTTTTTTTTTTTTTTTTTTACATTTCATTCCTCCCAGCAGAAGGCTGGGAGGCGGGCTGCTGGAGAGTCATAGGGGACTCTTTTCAGCCAATCTACTACTACGGGGAGGGAAGGGGGATGGAAGGTCGGCCGTGGCCTTGTAGGGAACCATCCCAGCATTCGCCTAAGTGTCTGAGGGAAACCACGGAAAACCTCAGACAGGATGGCCGAACCGAGTTTAACCCCGGTCCTCCCGAATGATAGGTAGGAGGCCAAAATTGGCCTCCTCCCATCTCGGTGTGTGATCCCAAAAGGCAGTAAATAAAAAAACAAACTCTTGACTAATAACCTGAGAGAAGACATGAAACATAGAATCTGAGGACATAAGGGCTTCAAATCGTCGGCTGCATTGTATCGGGGAAGCGGAATTGGTAGTGCGGCAGAAGGTCTTGGGAAGGGTCCTCTACCATTCGTTTAGCCTCTCCGGCTTCCTTTTCCCGCGGGTAGAGTGGACAGGAGAGCTAAGTGACCAAACTTTTTACTTAAAAATTAACTTACTCTGGAAAAGGAAGCTGCGCGCCGCTCTCGTGTTACTCGATTACCCGGCCACACGGAAAAGGGCGCAGCGCACAAGAAAGACCTTCCTTTCTTTATCTGCGGTCGATCCGGGCACTGTCCTGCCTCCGCAGCGAAACTCGCAGAACGCCGTTCTGCTCTGTAACATCTCTAAGAGCGGCGGTTACTTGTTTCTCATTGTGCTTGATCGATTCTATGGCAGCTTAACGATGAGATATGGCAACTACATGACGTATTTTTTTGAAAGTTCACGAAAGAAACCAGTCGGATACATGGATGATAGGTTTTGATTTTAATCTCATTCGATGTTTCAGAGAAATGTTTTCGTTCGTGTAAAATCTGAACATCGAGATATTAAAACATCTTTGACTTTTTTCATGTCTTCAGGTGATTCTGTCTTTATGTTGCGTGCCCCTGTATTTGTGAGTAATAGACTTTAGTGTACAAGATAAATCTTGTAATTTGAGATTCAGCTGAGAAGATTTTTTATTTGTGTATTTGTACCTTTACCTCTTACCTAAAAATGTATACTTTTTTAGGAATTCTTCTTTGATAATTTAGAAGAAGTTTGAATCAAGAAAGAATCGCATATCTAGCAGACTTGAATAAATTGTGAATAATCAAGATTTTTTTTTTTTAATTCCAGCTTCCAGTAACAACTTATCAGAAAACCAGTAATGAAGGAACTATTCTACAATCTAAACCAATGAAATTACCTGTTCTATGGGTATATTTTGATTTGTAACATTGACGATATCATTACAGTTTTATAATATTTTTCTAACATAAGCAGTTGTTTTGCCGACGGTCTATCGGGGACAAATAAATAAATCAGGGCATTACCTAAAAGGTAATAAAAATCTCCGTAAACAATTATTAAGCTTCCAGCGGAGTCAAAACTCTGCCTTCCTACTATCCATTCACATTCTCAAGACTCTGAATTTAATACTATGATTGTTATACCTTAGGTCCTCCATTGTTGAAGCCGACAACGTCCCAGATTTGTGACATTCCGACGTATCTGCAAACTTCATAAATTTTTACGAACTTACGGCGCCGTAAACCCTTTGGTCTTAAAGCAAAGTAACTGTAACTTAGCATTAATTTATTGCTGCTTAAGGTTTCTGGAGTAACGTAAGTTGCAATAAGAACTATTTCTGATTTTTTTGTGTCAACATATATATGTATCCATACTAGCTTTATCGATGTTAATGTAAAGAAATTAAATACAATAATTGGGACTATGGACATATTTAAGAATATAAACTGTGGATAACTAGAGTACATATATGTGAATTGGAAGGTTGAGCAGTATTTGGGGATCGTTACATTTTTTCTCAATCTTCAACACTTCTTTTCCAATAACCTATATTGTTTCAAATTACTTTCCTTTGAATTAATGTACAATTAGTTGAGCTTAATTTTTTCTATATAAGAATAATTTTGAGAGATTATGTTACATTTAAAGGTTTTAATTTTTTTTTCAGATGTTTGAACGAGGAAGTAATTATTCCACTTTTCTCTTTGTAAAAGACCCATCCCAAAAGTTTGTGAAACAAAAGCAACTATCGGATAGTTGTGGACAGCTTCCTTATCGCATTTTTGCCATTGCTGCTAACTGGCGACACCAAATCAAAATCAATGTTTGTTAGATCAAACAGTAAACGTTATCTCTCTAATTTAGTTAAAAGTAATTGCAGGTAAATTGGTTGCATTTTATTTAATTTTTGATTTAATATTTTTGACCACACGCTTGAGCTCGTGAACGATTTCCCCTTTGGCAAAGAAAATTTCGTTTTCTAAGTTAGTTTCACTCAAATAAAATAAATAATTTTTTGACCTCCAAACGCAATTGAAATGTAATAGCGACTCTGTCAAGAAGTGGAGCGTACCTAACGAGGCAAGCGATATAGTTGTTTTAGTACCTGTCGAGTCTTGAAAGAGAGTGAAGAAGAACTACACCGCTAACCTGGAATAGTTAGTTTGCTTACAGTTTTGACAGTTGGTTGGTAAGGTACGTGTAACATCTCTGCAAAAGTTAGATTAAAATATTGTTCTTCCTGACAATTGTCTATTAATTATTAAATTTGTGTTTCTCCACCTGATATCTTCAAACAGAACAAGTAGTTATTATTGCAGATGGTGACTGCGTTATCATTATTATTCCACCGATCACCTGTTCGGTAACTGAAACTAATCCTACAAGTAATCTTAAACTGCTCAGCGGTGATTTGTGAACGACAAGTAATTCTCCAATTTCTATACTTTTTTTTAAACGCTAAACCTTTTATTTTGAATCTGAATCAATGAATTTTCAAGAGACTTTGACAAAATGGATTGTAGCATTAAAGGAAGGTCTTTGAGAACAGTAAAATTATAATAAAGTCTCCACTCACGCATCAGTAAAATTATAGATTTGTTAAATAGTGAAAATTATAGATTCCTTAATAACGTTTGTGCATGCACATCTATAATAAATATATTTTTTATTGATATACACATTTTTTATCAAATAAGTTATAAATTTATTTCACAGTTAGTTACATACATGAGCGTAAAGTGTGACACCTTTTTCATCTATGAAAAGCACTTAGGAAACCCGATAAATTAAATCTCTTCTAATAAAAATATGAATGATAGAACAGAGGAAGACAATATCTTTCTGCATGAGAAATTTCTTGAATGAATACATACTATATGGCGATTCCAGATTTGCTGTTGGTTTATCAAACTTTAGCTAATTTACAAAAGGAAACATCTATAACAATCAGGCTTAATTAAATTATATTGAAGTTTATCTAAAAAGTAATTCTATCACTTTTTTGCACACATATATATAAAGTCCGGTGTTATGTCCTAAGACTCCTACGAGTCGTGCTAGATCATATAGATCATATGAGAAGGTACGCTGGCTAGTTCCTTTTCTTCGGGTGGCTAAATGTTGGTGTACATATGTAAATGAATATGGTGACTGCTGTTATGTGATATTTTGATAACTGTATTTAAGTTTTATATAAAAACTTAGTATTATTATTTAAGAAGTTACTATTTTTAACCGACTTCAAAAAAAGGAGGAGGTTCTCAATTCGTCTATATTTTTTTTTTTTTTTTTTTTTTTTTTTGTATGTATGTTCAGCAATATCTTCGCCAATTTTGAACCGATTTGAATGAAATTTTTTTAGCGGATAGGGTATACCTACAAAGTAGTCCCATATGAATTTCATTGAGAAACCACCCCTTCTACCCCCTTCAACCCCTTAATTTTTATGCAAATCCATATTTTTTATTCGATCTCGTTGAAACATTGGACATATATTACCATAAATAAAGAGAATAATACTGTCAACTTTTTCTTTAAAGAATCTGAACCCATCTACCCCTATCCACCCACTTTATTTTTCCAATTTTCTTTATTCAAAGCTATAGTCGACACCATTTAACTGATCTCCATTAAAGTTGGCAATTACATGTAGTTTCTCATGGAGAAGGTTTCTGACAAAAAATAAAAAACACCCCTCTCCCCTTTACACTCCCTAATTTTATAGAAACCTACAGTTCTTTTCTGACTTTTATTGAATTTTGTCCATGTATACTTTAAAACAAAGAGAAAAATCCTATAGACATTTGGTTTGCCAAAGCTCAACCCCCTCCCTCCTTCCACCTCTTTAACTATTGTGAATGTTCTTCATAAAAAGCTACACTCGACACAGTTTGACTGATTATCATCCAAATTGGCATACACATCTAATTTTTTATGGAGAATCTGACCAAAAAATAAGTAAATAAAAAACCACACCTCTCCCGTTTACACCCCTTAACGTTTATACAAACCCACATTTTTTATCCGATTTCGATGAAACTTTTAACGTGTATAGTCAAAAATAAAGACAAAAATACTGTCGACTTTTGGTTTGAAAAAACTGAAGTCCTCTCCCCCTATCCACCCCCTAAATTTTCAGCAATGTTCTTTATACAATGCTACAGTCGACACCATTTAACTGTTCTCCATTAAAGTTGGCATATACATGCAATTTTTCATGGAGAAGGTTTCTGACCAAAAAATAAATAAATAAACCACCCATGTCTCCCTTTACACCCCTTAATCTATATTTCTTATCCGATTTTTATTGAACTATGCCCATGTATACTTTAAAACAAAGAGAAAAATCCTGTCAACATTTGGTTTGCCAATGCTCAACCCCTTTCCTTCCTTCAACCCCATTAACTTTTGTCAATGTTCTTTATAAAAAGCTACAGTCGCGATCGTTTGACGGATTACCATGAAAGTTGGTACTTATATGTATTTTTTCAAGAAGAAGGTGTCTGACCAAAAGATCTAAAAACCACCCCCTCTCCCCATTAAACGGCTTAATTTTTATACACAGCCACAGTTTTTATCCAGTTTAGACAGAACTTAGCAAATTTTGATATAAAACAAAGAGAAAAATAATGCCAACTCTTGGCAAAAACTGAACCCCTCTCCCCGTTTCTATCCCTTTGCTTTTTGTCAATTCCTTTTTAGAAAGCTACAGTCCACACCATCTGACCGATCTTTATGAACATTGACACCTATATATGTAATTTTTTATGGATAAGATTTCTGACCAAAAAATAAAAAAAACTTCCTTAGCTCCCCTTCCCTTAATATTTGTACAAAACCCACATTTTAATTCGATTTGGTGGAACTTCGCTTGCGTATACTTTAAAACAAATAGAAAAATAAAAATAATGCCCACATAACTTTCACAAAAACGCAAACCTATCCCCCTTTCTACCCCTTTAATTACTGTCAATGTTCTTTACCGTCTCTTTCTGATTTTGAAGGAAGTATGCACATGTGTACTGCAAAACAAACGGAAAAATAGTGTCTACATTTGGTTTAGAGAGTCCAAACTCCGCTCCTCCCTTTCCATCCTTTAATCTACAGTTTCTACCCGATTCTGCAGGAAATTTGCACACGTATACTTTAAAACAAACAGAACAATTGTGTTTAAATTAGGTTGCAGAAACCGAACCCCTCTTTCCTTCTACCCCCACCCCTCCTAATTTCCAATGTTCTTTATAGATACCCACAGTTTTATCAGATTTCCATGGAACACTGCCCATGTATACTTAAAACAAAGAGAAACATAGTGTCTACGCTCTGTTTACATAACCCTACCACTCACTCCCTTAGCCCTTTTAATTTTTGCAAATGTTCTTTACACAAAGCTACAGTTTTTGTCTGGTTTCGATGGAATTTACACACGTATACTTCAAATCAATCACAAAAGGCAGTCTAAATTTGGTATAAAAGAGCCCAATCCCTCTTCCCCTTTACCCTCACCCCTTTTAATTTCCAATGCTCTTTACAAAAATCCACATTTTTAAATTCCGTGAAAATCGATTTAAGTCATGGCAGAATATTTATATAATAAATTTGTTATAATGTCTCAACATGTACTTCAGATTTCAACTTGGATCCCAAGATTTCACGTTGTGAAAACCAATTAAAAATCTATATTTTCTGTGTGATGCCGGAGCAAACAGATATATTCCAGAGACAGATTTCTGTATGTGGTATGTATTAATGCCCAGATGTTACATGTTTCGGTTATCGACCAGCAGCTTTAACAGATGTTATGTTAAGATCGAAACAAGGCCTGGACCAAAATGTAAACTGACATTCCTTAACACAACACCCAATTCACCCCGTTCTGGAAGTTGTTGTGGTATATAAAGACAGAATTCTTCTTTGAAAGCAAGTGCTTTAATCGCAAAATGGGAACTGCTGCGGCATATTTAAAATACAAAACAAACTATAATACCACTAAAAATTTAAAAATAAAATAAAATAATTTGTTTAAAAAAAACATAAAAACCGCCTTCAAAACTAAACACTAAAATTTTAAAATAACTTTATAACTTTCTTAGGAAAAAGTAAATCTAAATGGACAATATTTTATATTACTGTCATTGAAATTTTTACATTAATTAGTTATTTTTGGAGTCGGTGCCAGAGATATGCCTGGATGACCTATAAGGCCGAGCCACAGATTAAAATACTATTCATTTGTTTCCCTATGCTGTCTCCCGCAATAACACTAGCTACCTCACGATATGCTGTAAAATATTGGGAATTTTTGTTCGTACTCCCCGTTTCGCCTCTAACACCAAAAGAAGTTCAGTAATTCGATCTTCGCGATGTGACAGCTGGCACCGACTCCGATAATAACTAATTAATGTAAAAATTTCAATGACATTAATATAAAATATTGTCCATTTAGATTTACTTTTTCCTAAGCAAGTTATAAAGTTATTTTAAAATTTTAGTGTTTATTTTGAAGGCGGTTTTTTATGTTTTTTTAAACAATTATTTTATCACAAGAATAAATCACAAATATGTAGTAAAAACGAGTCATATCAGATTTCAGTGGATTTAAAATGTCGAAGTAAATATAAATATCGAAAACAAATATTTATTTTATGATATTGTTTACACTGTATGTCGCTTGTGGAAAAATTAAATTGTAAAAACCTTTGAAAATCATTACAAGCGATGGTCAGTTTGCAATAAGATCTTTGACGGCTCTGAAATTTTGATGTGGCTATAGACACATTCTTTGAGGGATGTGATAATTTTATAAACGTTCTTGGTGTGGCACCCATTTTAGGGATCCTCGTTGCTATGGTACTTTGGCACATCCTTCTGTTCGAGGCACTGTGATCTTGTATCAGCAGTGAGCATGTTGTAAGGAACAATTTTGGTGTGACCTAACTGGTCCACCCCCATCTTCCAACAATTCGCGACAAAGAACGGTCGCGGATCCATGGTCTTAAACGGGACTCAGCTGGCGTTGTTTACCTTCATCGTCTAAAGCTCTGGCGCAAAGGGGTCGTCTAGACGGGCTGCCCTCTTTGTTCACCCAGGGATAATATTTTAATTAAAGTAGAGCTGCATGCGACCCAGCCCACCGGATTCCCTTAATTTCAGAGCTTAGCAGAGTGGGCACCTCCATCGCCATCTTACCATATTCTGCACTCCCCACAATCTGTATGTTTCACCCCTTACGGAAGCATATCTGTCTTCCTGTTTTTAGCTAAAGAAGTTGTGAGGGGTATTTTGATGCAACCAAATCCTTTAAAGAACACAGAGAATAGTTTTTATTTTCTAATAGTAGTAGTGATCAGAAACTCTTGCTGTATAGCATTTTTTGCTTGTAGGATGAAGCATTGTCACAATAATGTTTCAAAACTGAGGTTCCTGAAATCTGATTATAGTCATTGAACTTGTGTGGTTTAAATTCAAAGCAGTCTCCTTCAGTGGCGTTTTCCTCTACGAGTGACCCTTTCTCGTTCATGTCGTTACAACATGATAATCCCCTTTTTTCTCTCAGAACAGGTACGTAGCTTAGTGCTACGTATACATCTCAGTAGTAAAGTTTAATATTTCATCATTTTATACGGTCTAGGAATTTTTACAATCTCTGGTGCAACCTTGATACTGGTCATAACTATCATAGTTTCATGTGATTTTTTGTCGTAATGACTTGTCTTTAAAGTGAGTCGGTTAACAGGGTGCGAGGTCTTTAATGTGATGATGATTGTACTGAAATAGCAACTAGAAATTATATAAAGCCCTCGATTTAATTACCGGTGGTTCCACTTATATTGGGTCAGTGTTTGTGTGGCGTTATGCTACTAATTAAAACAAACGCCCCTCTATACTTGTTTGCGTTCCACTGGCTCTTCCTTAAGGAAAGATTCGCACTGAAAAGTGAGTTTCACATAAAGGCATTATTCCTCTAAGCACCCATCATAATCCGAGAGCGTTCAAATGTAAAATATAATTTCAGAATAAAAAACAAAGACATTCCGCCTCACAGCTAGATCCTGTTAATATACGTTGTACTATTACCATGCATCTTTCTTTATTTTTGAAATGTTTATTATTGTCTAATTGAGGGACAACGGTAATTAACCGTTAATCATGCCATTATATACACGGTTATTGATAAGGCAGCATCATGCTCTCTATTTTCCTAGAATCGACTATCATAAGAAAGATTTACACCAATTTTCGTTCAAAAATTTTGTTTGGGCACTTTTGTACATTATAAGCTATACTTTCGAAGAAAAATTCCAGGAAACATAAAGTATTTGATAACTGAAATATCGTTACGTACTTAACGAAATAAATATTGAGAAAACTATGAAGCAACTATCCTCATTGCTCTTCGCGATTATTATTATTTCTTTACTTCTATGTTTCCATGGTGTAATTTTTGATGAAATCTATTAAACTACAACTGTAGCTGGTGTGTCTAGGAAAATTAGGTTTTTGTGATCATTGGTCATATTCAGTAACTGGACGGTATCTATGCTTATTGGTGTTACAAGCATTAATGTTGCTTTGCTTCTAATTATGAGTGGTTATCTGTATCTAAACTTCAGAGATGACACTAACATGCCTCTGAAAAGTTGATCCGAAACGTTATCTCGGTTATTATATCACTGTGAACTGTTCTATTATCTCCATACTTCATATAACGAAACAGAGCACTTGTACGTGCAACCGGGCAATAGTTTTGATTCTCAGGGAGAATGATAGGCAATATCGAAACATCTCTTTCACAGGTATTATTTCCAATGCGCAGACATTGTCTATACGTTTTATACTGTCGAATTATAACGCAACAGAAGAATCAGAACGTTTTATCAATTGTGAGACAGTGAAAAATGACAGATGTCAATTTATCAAATTTATTTCTTATGTTCTTTCAGGATGTCTAAGTCACTTTTAAAAATGATTGTTTTACTACACAAGTGAAAAATTATCTTTTACATCAGGAAAAAATCTCGGTAAACAAACTCAGGTACTTTTTTTAAGGTTTTAGTCGATGACACTAGTAGCCGAGTAGAAACCAATGAAATATATTTTGTTGCCAAATAGAAAAAAATGTCTCTTCAGCGACAATATGTATGCCATAGCAAAAATCATTTTTTTGGGAAAGGGACAGGCTTATAAATGTTGTCGTTTATTTTACATCAATAAACTAGTTTTCCTAGCCAATATTCGTGTTTTATTTGCTTCTTGCAATTGATTGTCGAAGCGACCATTGTAATTTAAGCCAACGTAGATAAAGTTTAAAACGAGAAGCAACATTTAATGAGTCCCTGGCAACTACAACGAAGACAATCGTTATAGTTCATTGCCGGTATTCACAATTGCACTTGTAAAATAAAAGAATATATTATGTCAAAATAATATTGTTATAATTTTCAAGAATGAGAGATATTCCAATTTTAAAGATTAAAGTGAAGAGCACTATCAGTCTTACAAGAGCATGTTCTTTCCATAAAAACTAGTAGGGGAGAGACGGGCAAAGTGGCCATGGGGGTTTTGGGGCCAAAGGATCGTTCCATCACGCCGGAAAAATCATAACAAGTGCAACTTACCTTCAGTTACCTTGAGAAGCCCGATCCGGTTAGAGTATCATCACTCGAAGTTATTGGAATATTTGTGGTTTTTGATGAGCCTGATGTTTGAAGAGTGGTCAGTTTATGAATTTATTACTAAGAGATCAGATGATACACCACTTCTCAACAAAATTCTTTTGCAAGAGTGATCTTTTTGCTGTAAGTTCCCGATTTGGTGATTATAATTGTTTCTTTGCACTGTTAAGGAGGCGTCCATAAACCATGTAGCTAAATTTTGGCCTCCTGTGAACTCTCCTTCCCCCCACGTAGCCCTACGTGGCTTTTGTCTCAGTCTCCCTCCCCTCCCCACGTATCACGTAGCTTGTTTCCCTTCTGATTCCAGAAGACATTTTGTACTGTTTTCTCTTGTCAGACTATTGTAAATTACATAAGGAGATAATTTATTGAGGGAAATAAATATTCACATGCTGTTGTGTTTTCTGTTCCTTATTTTAACTGTGAAAAATGTTATGAAAAGAAAGCTACGTGGCCTGGCTCGGAAACCACCCCTCCCCCCACGTAGCTAAGCGTAGCCTTCTAACCAACCCCTCCGCCCCCCCCCCCCCCTGGAGCCACGTAGCTTGTGTACGCTCCATAAGATAGAATGACGTTTCTATAACGGCGTCAAACCAGGCAAAGTGGCCACCTGCTGGTGGCGGTGGCCTCTGACTACTGCGCACAAATTCTGTTTGTTCCTTGCTGATTATTAACATTATACAATGCTTTGAACAGAAGCTTTAGTATCATGTGAAGCTGAACTGGGTATATTAATAATAATCAATAAACAAAAGTACTTAATATAATTTTATATTGTGGTGGTATTTCAACGACCAGAAAGTTCTTTTTCTGTGAGCCCAAAGGATATTGTCGAACCACAATAGCAGGAAAAGGCAAATCCACAGGCCAAAACAAAGGTTCTTTGCAGATGTTCACATCAAGTTCATATAAAAATATACTTGAAGTTGCAAGAGCAAACAAAAAGAAGAAAATAAAAAAGGAAGGAAACCATTGCTAGATACAAAACCATCACCCGCATGAAATAAAACCCAAAAAGAGTGTTATTTATGGATGACGTTTAACAAGAAAGCACACAGGCCTGTACTTCAAAGAAAGTTTTTCAGCTCAAGACCACAAGAACGATGGATCGAGTGCCAAATGTGTTACTTCTGGGCTCACGAACTCTGTGATGGAGTTGAACGAAACAGCTATTCCTTCGTTTCCGGAAATTGCAATTAAAGTGCCTATTACCCGTTATTATTTCCATTATCTACAAGTTATATGACTTTTGTAAAATAAGGTACACTGTTTTGCAAATTTAGAGCGTTTTTATTCATTTATTTCTGATTTTGAAGCTAAATGGCCACTTTGCCTGACATGGTTCTTTTTGTAAAATTGGTTACAAAACTTAATGCAAAGTTAACTAAAAAATTCTGGTATATTCTAGGGTAGTTGGACTTTGTAACCCCTGATTTTGATGCCTTTAGGTTTATTGTAGGTTACCTTAAAACATCGTCAAACCTTAG
This sequence comes from Vandiemenella viatica, assembly GCA_031002005.1. Classification (NCBI taxonomy): domain Eukaryota; kingdom Metazoa; phylum Arthropoda; class Insecta; order Orthoptera; family Morabidae; genus Vandiemenella; species Vandiemenella viatica. Next base: position 180,683,857 of record JARYHS010013630.1, read on the forward strand.
CCTGGCCACTTTGTCCCGCCTTTTTCTACCTAATTTCTTGTACGTAAAAATTTACAAATGCCTACTAAATATCTACGGTTTTAAAATACTATGACTTAGGGCATGTTTTGAAATATGTGTAATGGCTCTTCAAGTAGTTAAAAATATTACGTGCTTGGTCGTACATCTCTTGAAGATAAAGCACGTGAAGGAAGACCAAAAACATCACACAGATGAAAACACTGAAAAGGAGCACAATGTTGTTTTGGACGATCGGTGATTGAATGTGTATGTCCTAGCTAAATTAGGCATATCAGAAGAAATGGCACGGTACATTTTTTTATCAATAATTAAATATCAGAAACTATATTTCGAAGCGATAGACCGCATTTGTTAAATGGTGATAAAAACAAAAAGCGAATGTTTATAGCATTTTAGAAACGATTCTATTTACGCTGTAGGACGGATTGTTGATATGGATGAGACGTGAAATGAATCAATAATAAAAACAATGGGTGGAAGCCTCTGTCTCTGTCAGAATGATCATGTCATGGCCATATCTTTTGGTATTGCGAAGAGATTATTTTTATTGATTACCCAGAAATAATAGTCAAGTCTTCGAAGCCAACTAACTGATTTTTTTTTAAAAAAAAAAAAAAAAGAGACTTGGATTACAAAAGTAAAAAGTACTGTTCCTTAGACAATACACCTACCCACAAATGTACTATGGCAGTGGGAAAATTAAGGAATCTTAAGTACGAATTGTTTGAACATGCATCATATAAACACGAAAAGTCTCCTTTGACACCTATTAATATATCTAAAGAAATATATCGCTGGGAAACTTTTCTAGTCAAATGAAGATGTGATAGTTAACATAGTTGTGTATTTTAAATTCTCTACAGGGATAAAATTCTTTTTTTTTTTTTTTTTTTTTTTTAGAACTTTGATTAAGTTCATTAAACTGACGGACGTAAATGCAGAACAATAAAATCATTTTTGAACTAAAATCTACACTGTATCACTCCTAGGCCTACAAACATTCCCCTTGCCCTTATGGTTCAGGCTTTAGTATAAAGAATGTTCCACAACTGCCCTATTTCTAGAAATTGTTAAAACTTCAGCTATGGTAATGCTACACTAATAGGGGTAAAAAGGTTAATTATTAAGTATTTCAATTAATTAGTTATTAAATTGTGCAACTGATATTGGGATTATAAATGACATTGCCATGAGAAATAAAATCCACTTCGATGTGATTTCTCATTTAGTGTCATAAAAATATGAATGTTGAATATTAATTAACTCTTGTTTAAAGAAAAACACTATAATTATGCCAGCTTGACAATCCGAATAGAAACTATTCCAGTGAGCATATCATGACATGAATTTTACAATGTGTACTAAGTTGAATTCACTCCGAGCTTTTCTGGGTGGTCATCATTCTGATTTAATTAAACGAAGCTCAAATCATGTGCGATGACGTGTCCTGTGGTGTCTGATACCAGGTTGTGTTAGAAGTGATTCGACCTAATGTGGTACCCTATTCCGTAGCTGGAATCAGCACAGCTGAACCGCAATGCTCTCTGTGACACTGGACTATGTGCTCCCTGCTCGGGTGTGAGCACTTTGAGCTGCACCATATCGAAATCTAATTACGTCTCTCCCTCCACCAGAACTTCTCCAAGTTCTCTTTTGATGTCGTCCCCTCCTCCGCCAATCACAGCTTGCTTTAAACTTAGAATCTTAAAAGATGTGGCTTTTCATACTAGCAGAAATTTCTAGGAATTGTCCTTCATAGCGTCCCTGGTAATATGGTAAATTGACGATTACTTATGCGGTTCTTTCACATAACGAATTGTTCTTGCCGTATAGAGATACATATCCGCATCGAATGTCGGAATCCTTCCTTGTATAATGTTAGAGGGTCTCTCTGAATCTTAACTAGCGTGGTTGGTGAGCAGTAACACTCTGGTTTCGCATTCGGGAGGATGTGGGTTCGAATCCCCGTTCGGTCACCCAGATTTGGCTTTACCATGGATTCTCCAAATCATGTTAGGTGAATTCTTGGATGTTTCTTTCAAAAGGGCATAGCCAAACTACTTCTCGCTCCTTGCCCCCTTGTCGCGGGTATTTATTTTGTAGCATAGATTTACTAGCGTTAAGAAAGGCGTCGCTGAGCATGGCAGTCCGTACTATTGAATACTTAACATTCACTCCTTGCACGTGATGTACAAGTCCAAACGGCATGATACTCAGCCAATGGGAAAAGCGGATTCCCCACTTTCACAGCCATGTACGCTTCTTGGCGGGAGAGACGCCACCCCAGTCTGCGATGTGAGATTACGTAGGGCAGTCCTGCTATGAACCAATACTGCCATTTTTAGGCAAATTCTAACATTACATCTTCCGTTGGCTCCGAAAGCAACTGCTACCACTTAATCACAAATGTTTGGACACACTACTCAGCTGCCCATCCATTAAATCCTTGCTCCTACTCGCGGTAGTCGGATGCTTTAGAACTATCCAGCGAAAGGAACGTCACTCACAATTTATTGCGGTAAAATATCATATTTAGAATCATTTCACTTGTCATGAGGTGTCCTATTATACTGTCGCCTCTGCTGCTAAACACTTCGATATGGCAAAAACTTGCAGGAATCAACTAGATCCAAATTAAAACTTCTCAAATAATTCTTGAATACCAAGAAACTGTTAAAATTTTTGTATTTAACAGCTATATGTCTTTAAGTACGCTATTTTTTCTTGTTTACAGGCAAAAAAAAAGGCCATTCCTTGCCCAGTGAACCATAAAAAAAACGGTCAAAACTAATTTTCTCTTGTGCAGAATTTTTTTGTAATGCATGTTGTATCTGATAATTATTTAAATATAGAGGGCAAAGTTGTCTAAGGAATAAGAATATAGTGAAATTTGTGAATTGTTAAGAAATGTTGCTCATCCCAGAAGTATCGCTTCTTGATTTTGTTACAATTGAAACAAGAAACAATAATCTAACAATGAAACTGTAAACCATTTGATATTGAGAATATTCGCTTTGAACATAATGTGATAGTTACGAACATAAAGAATCAAGTAATTCTAATGGGGCCACATTAGTCAAAGAGGTAGGGATAGTTTAAGAAAACAGAAGAACCGATGACTAATGAATAAATAAGAGATAGACCGAAAAAGAGATAAATCAAGCAATTACAGAACTGTAGGACATAAGATATGAGTGATTCTAGCAATATTGGTTCAATCAAAAAATAAAATAACTAAAATATCAGGGAAGAAAGAAATTGAACAAAGATATCACAATAAAACTCTTAAACCAGTTTCTAATAATATAAACAAACCACCCTCTTTTAGTGAATCGCGGATCAATAATAATGATAGTAAATTTCGTGTGACAAAAGTGACGTAGTAACAGTTTTAAAATCTTGTGTATTTCACCTCTTGTATCGTGCCTGGTGGTGATTGGTAACTGCAGGGTCTGGGCACATGGATCCTTCAGGTCTCTGCTTTCTCTGGTTTCCTTCAGGAGAATACTCCGATGGCTTCTTGTAAATCCCATGCCCAAATCTCTTCCCAGCCTTCACCACAGTCCTATCCCGATTCTAGTGACATCGGCAGGGCGTAATCAATGACGTCGAGTCCAAGCAAACTTCCTATGGGGAGAGGCGGTGGATAATTTTTGATGTAAGTTGACAGTCAGTTTAGGGGTGGGTAAAAATTTCCGATGAAATCGGAATAGGTCAACTCTCTATCATCACTGAATTCTAGAACCGTGTGTTTAAAGTGCAGCTGTTGATGGAACCAGAATTTGGACTCTGGTGACAGCACAAATGTTTCTTTTTTTGCTTCAGACTTTACGCATTTCGACGTCAAGGTCACTAAAGACGGGAAAAAAGGAGGGTCATGGAACGTTAAGGAATTCGACCATGGCGTTTTGAAAGAACCATTCCGCCATTTGTTTTGAGTGATTTTAGGGAAAAATGGAAAATGGACGGCTGGACGGAGATTCGAATCCGCGTCCTCCCGAATGCGAGGTCGGAGCGTTACCGCTCACCCACCACGCTCGTTTAGAAGTGTTCCAATCTCATACTGCAGAAAAATTAAATGGCGTTATAAACCGTAAAACTAAAAAATCTTTGAAAGAATAATTGAAGAACGGAGTTTGAGGACCTATCTTACAAAAATGTGAAGTAATGATAAGACATTCCTTGAAACTTTATGGGAATACTGCGTTTATTAACTGAGGGAAGAGGTCAAGGGTAGAATACAAATGAAGTATTATTTGAGGTAAAATATGAAGGGAAGAATACAAATGAAGAAAGAAATCAGAAGCATGTACTCAAGGCTTATGTTATAATGTTTATAAGAAGATGAGCACTGTAACATCCTTGCTTGTTGATTTCGTTATAAGGAAGTTCCTAAATGTTACCGTAGTTGTGACTATATTTACACACTGGTTGTTTCTGTTTAAAGTGCTTTCCGGCCGCCAGTCTGGTACTCCTGCTTGGTGGAATAATAATTCGGTCACTGTTAGGGAAAAAACTACACAACATCAAACCAATGTACCAACACACACGGGGTTTAACATGTGCAGCAATAGTTTTATTAACACGAGACTACTTCCACCAACGCTAACCACCATACCTGTACAAAAGATTAGATAAATCAGACATTCTTTTCCGAAGATTAGGTTCGTAAAGATAGTGGTGATAATTGTGAGTCCTTAGAATCACTTAAACACAGTTCGATCTTGCCACACGTACTGTTCTTAGCTGTATCCTATTTTTCCTATTTCTGACTTCTTACACGTCCTTCACAGTTTATATCAAGTTCTCACCCTTTATCATATTACTCCCTTTCCGTAATCAACCTTCACTCTATCCTTAACTTTTATTTTCAACAATCAACCTTCTTTTTTCTCTCTTACTTCTGAGATAATCTCCCGCATGTCTGCAATGTTAAAACACCAGAAAATATCGATCTTTCAATCTACGTTCTTATACATTAATACTGGTCTAACACCGTAATTCTCACTGTGGTGTTACAGCACATTATGTAAAAAAGTGGCGAGATGCGTCAAACTAGTTAAGAGTCTAATGAAGATTGCAAATAATTTGTCTTTTTTTATTCGTAGTTTCAAGAACTATGATCTGTGTTCACACATTCCTGCTGCATATTAAACCATGGAAACGCCTGTAGTGAGCAGGATTTCTGCGCGATAGCGCAACCACCCGAGTAACATTTTTTGTTAATTAAGAAGGCAAAAGAGTGTACCCAAACGGCGCAGACAGTTGGTGCGCCAATGAAAGTGTTAGTAGAAGGCGCGCCAGAAGGTTGCCACAAATTGCATATACGAGCTAGCTAGCAGCGGAGGGGAGCTGCTTTCTACCTGCACACAACATTACGCTCTTAATGAAACATTCCCCGGCCAGAGCAAGTTTTCTTGGCGACGCGGCATTAGGGGCAGCCGGCGCGGCAGATGTTAACTGCTGCACTGCCACGGGTAAACAAACACATCTGCAGTTTAATTTGGAAACGCATTTTGCTTTACTGAGTTAATAAGCGAAGATAATTCCTTATTTTCATGCCTCTGGCTTTAGTTTATTCCAACTAATAGTGGCAATGCAATAGGTGCTGTCTTGTTGAATAATTGTAGGCTGCTTAGTTCTATAAAGTATGTAAGCTAAAATAAAGTTTTATTGAATTTGTTTTTCACAACAGCTAACAATATTGTGGATTCTAGATTACTATTTAAAATACCCATAGACGTGCTTAAGAAAGTATTTACTCAAAATAAAATAATGTTTCTATAGTCGGTTAATGGGATATTGAAATAATATTTCTTTTACATAATCACAGGTTTTCCCGGCGAATCTGCTGCTTGAAGAATTCTCGAGCATGCGGCCTGATCAACTGGTCGTTGTTCACGAAATTACGCTAGCGAAAATTTATTGAACAATGACCAACTGATACGACCGCATGCCTGAGAAATATTCCAACAATATTTCCTTTATTTAGAAACTATTAACACACGCAGCAAGAGGTCAACTTTAAAACAGATTCTGAAAGCAAGAGAGCGACAATTTTCGTGCTATCTGCATGTCGTATACCACAACCTTAGTAAATCCGTCATAAGGGTCATAAACTCTACCAAAATACAATTTCGTTAAAGTAATCTTCGTTTAAATAAATAAAATATTTGGGTCACAACAAAACTTTCTCAGTTGCGTTGAATAAAAACGGAAACCATACCATTTTGAAACAATTATTTAGTCTTTGTGTGACATGATGATTGTTTAGAAACATTATTGAGCTTCCTTTAACATCTTATTCGATGATGTAATCCCAGCCAAGACAGAGGCGGGATACGCGGCAAATCGAAACTCTGCCAGCCGGGCGCAGGACATACATTCGAGTTGCCTGTGAGTTGTTTTCAAACTATGTTGGCCTTGTGAAGAAGCGAGTTTCTTTGGGAAAAATTGTAACAGTTATTTTTTTCCACAAAATAACTGCTGTTCATTCAAAAAATTTCTTCTTAAAACAAATATTATTTGCATGGAGACCATTATTAAATAATAATGCTAAAATGGGAATAATTTCATTGAATTTGTTTCATACTTGAATAAAATCAGTTATTCTACAAACTTCAATTTTATCTTTTCAACTCTATTATAAGATGTATGTCTTTCTCCCACAATTTTCATAGACATCCTGCAAATTAAGAAATCTTCTTTGTTCATCGTCTATGGTTAACCTTGCTAATTATCACAGTCTTAGTGTTTGTCTTTTTGTTGTGATACAGTACCTGCAGTTTTTCCTAAATAACCGTATTCTGTAATAAGGATTAACGGTTCATGTGCTGTGTAGTTGAAGGCAGACCTGTTTTACTCGAGGTTTCGAAATTATTGAATGAGTATATAAAGTTATAGGGAAGTACGAGTATTTCTCATCTCTAATTATTGAATATATTGTGAAATGTAGTAAATTTCAGTCGCTTTTAAGGTTCTTCTGTAAGGTGGCACTTTTTTAATTTAAATACATCCTTTCGTCTTTGCGAAAATTTAGCCAGCTACAACAATTTACATTGCACAAACAACTTTTTATGTTAGCAGGCTTTGTTAATATAATTATGGGACAAAAAGTGAGGATACCACAAGACGAACTCAAAACTTAAATAAAATTTTCAATGCTCTCGGCCGGAATCTAATCTTAGACCGTTGGTACGTAAATTCCAGGTGCTGGCTAATACATAGTGTGGATTACAACAATAATTGCTGGGCTATTTTAGTGATTTGTGGCATTTGATTTGAATGGTTTGTATTACCGAAATTATTTTAGCCACACTGAACCTGATGGGTTAGAGGTAACGCTCGCGTCTGGCATTCGGGAGGACACGGGTTCAAATCCCCGACCTCCCATTTTGATAATGGTTTTCTAAGTTTTCCAGAAATCGCTCCAGACAAATGCATGATGGTTCCTTTAAAAAGCCATGGCCGAATTCATTTCCGTTCCTTCAAAATGACATCGATCGCGATGAATCGTAAATCTCGGAAAAAACTTTTTGCCAATGGCCATTGCAGACTGTATCAATTACAGTCTTAATATTCGCAGTTGGCAGGATATAAATTTGTGTTGCCTGTGAGTTGTATTTTCCTTTCCCTTTAAAGGAACCTGTTTCTGCGGAGGTGTCTGAAGAGCAGCCGTGTTTTGGTCCTCTGGTGCTGCTAGAGACGCCTGGCGGACGCGGACTGCCCAGTCTGTGCGGTGGGTGGAGGGTGGGGGGAAGCCGGAAGCTCGGCTGACTGGCTGTGATTGGCCCAGGAGAAGAGCTCTGATAGGTCTGCTGCCCAGGGCGCTGCTGCTGCCGCCGGCTGTTGCGAAAAGGGACACCGAAAAAAGTAGGGAGGAAATAAGCGGGTGCAATTTATTGTGCTGGTATATACGGCGCCAGGAAATCCTGTTGTGCTGCTAAGTGAAACCCGCTGTGAGCCTTTATATATGTCCGCCCGCGTTCTGGGGCCAGCCAAGGGAAGCGCAACGGCGAATGTTTATACTCACCTCTTAGAATGGAGCAAGATACGAACTAATCTGCACGGGTTCAGCGCATGTGATCTAGACTGCACCAAACTCGAACTAAGCACAACGTTTACAGTATTCGTTGTTTCTATTACTTTTTAAGTCTACCTCTATTATTTCCAAATCGACTACATTTTGGAGAAAAAAATCAAATAAGATTATTTTATAGATCTAAGAGAGTACGTTCAGCTTAAGTCAAAATAAAGGTTACTTCTGCAAAAGAGAGTAAAAGCCGCTTTTAAATTTAAATTTTGATCGTTTTCGTGATGTTCTGAAAGATTAAAAACTTTTGTAATAGTTATCGTGAATAAAACTGTTTCAAATAAAATGTTATGTAAATATAAAAAAAATGTATTTTACTGCTTGTATTTAATTTTTGCATTATTTTTGAACGTTGATTTCCTTACATATGCTTTGCTAGTTAATTATTTTGTTTTGACCGTTTTGTTTGGTATCGATTTATCTGTATGCTACATGTGTCGTTTCCCAGTGAACTCTGATTTCGCCTGTGCTGATGTTTTGGGCCACAAAAAAGTTCCGTCATTAATTGTGAAGTAAAAGATATCACGCTACCAAGGTATGTGCTCCAAGAAAAAAATAACAAATCCGCTTATAATATTGGAAAGAGATTTAGTATTTAAATATAGAACAACGTTAAACTGTAAATGTTAATACAGGGCGGTTTTTTATCAAAGCTCACATAATAATGTGATCAGTATTAGATAACAGCAATATCACGCACTTGCAAGACAGAACATGGTTTTATCGTTAGATTTTTCACTCTCACGACAAATGTAATGTGAATTTTGTGTCTGATTTTCGTCGAAGTCACTAAAGCCGGGACAGGAGACAGTGTACTGTAAGGGATTAGGCTGGCTGTAGTGTTTCGTAGCTGCCAACCGGATGTTCACGTGAAGTGATTTCGGAAAACCATGGAAATCAGAAACCAGGTTCGAGTGTTCTGTTAACAGACTTGACAACACGTGTTAATTATGTACGGAATTTCGTTCTGTCACTAAGACAAAATTTTGCAATACACCTTCTAGCCCCTCTCATTAGATGTCGAGCAGATGAATCGAGGAAAAAACAAATGCTAAGCTTCCATACTGTTTGCATCATAACGAAATAAGAGAAGCATGGAAAATGGCGTAAATAATGAACTGGAGTGCTTAGAATATCAATATTTTTGTATTCATTATGAGAAATTGAAAATATTTTTTATGTTAAGCATGATAGTTATTAGTATAAACACTAAGACGTGACTACGTGCAAAGTAAAAAGGCTGTCTACGATGAACTTTCAGAACGCGACTCTTCCACTATTTTGTGACTGTATTAGCTGATTCCATCACATTCTTCTAGAGATCTACTTTTTTATGTTTCATTTTTATTTATTCCTTATAGCTTCACGCTTCTTCGACGTTGAGATCATTAGAGGCAGGAAAAGACCTGGGATAATGAAGGGAAAGGAATTCGGCCAAGGCCTATTGAAGGAAACATCGCGGTAATCGCCTGGAGTGATTTTGGGAAACTATGGAAAGCCCAAATCTAAATGTCCATACGGGGTTTCGAACACGCGTCCTCCCGAATGCGAGAACACAGCGTTTAACGTCCACCCACCACGCTCGGTATCTTCATGTTAGAATTGACCTTGAAGCTATATAAGATGGTCTATAATAAGTATGAATGTGATTGCTGACTACAGTCTGTAAACAGTGAACGACGTTTTACAAAATTGCCTTTTTAAAAATGCTCCATAATAGGTAAATTTTGAAACTGAGGAAGATCCAAGCAGTTCTGCCGAACATTACGTAAAACCAATACAAATCGCCATAAACTAAAGGGTCTGCTCGTCATTCTGTTAAAAGAGAAGGGCTGAGCAAAAACAAGACCTAGCCATCCCGCCCAGGAGCATTCTTGCTTGCTTCCGCCAGCTGATTGTTTGCGTTTTTTCCTTTTTTTCGTATTGTTGTGGCGTGAGGGCCTCGTAAACAACGGCTCCTCTGTGACGGCGCTGCCATCAAAATGAGGAAAGTTACCACATTGCGGAATAACTTTAGCTATCGAAGTTTAAATGAAATATTCCGTAGGTTCGCGACGGGAGATTCATGAACGCAATTCTGTTCCACGCTTTTATAACGCCCTTTCCTTTCGGGCATCTGGAAAATATGTTACAAGAGAATTTATCACGGGGCAAGACGTTGCAATACTTTTGCACGTTTGACTCACGCTGCCTTTGAAACTATAAAGCACTCGCTAACATTAAAGGAATGGAATTTTCGCAAGGAAAAAACAGGAATAAGTAAACATTCTGAAGTTATTTCTTTACTGCACAGCGGGCAATGATTCGAGTTGTACTGTCACAATCTTCTAAAAATAAAAAAAATAAATACTTTCATAGAAATTTCTGTTACTTTGAGCTTGGTAGCTCTAATTTGTTTGCATTGATGGGTTGACCCGCAAAAGCGGAAACGTCTGACGATGATGGGAAATAATACAAATAAAATTACAAATAAAATGATGAATAATCGGATGCATTTTGGAAGTGAAAGTCAATACACAAATTTGTCATGGCAGCAAGTTCTACTCACAATCTGTCTGATATATTTATATATATACCTGCAGAAATTTGTAACCTGATAAAATTATGGAGAACAGTAGAGCGTCGATAATTCGATTGTCAATTATCCGAAACTTCAATTATTCTAACAACTTTTATTTTTTTAATGAATTGTGCACTAATTTATAGAAACTTCAACTTTGTTTTTATTTAAAGTACACTTGTTTGGTTCGTAAATTCCACTAACAACAATGAGTTTTACACTAGGCATGGCGATCTGAGATCGAAGAATCGATTTTTTTGACCAAAGAAATCTTTTTTATTTAAATCGATTTATAGTACTGAATCGATCTAGTGAATCGGTAGTTCCTCTCCCTTGAAAATCAAGAATCGTCACCTCTTCTTCGATGACCACCACCTCTAGATGACATCTCCACTGACTTGATTATGTCATCCAAACTGATTTCTATTTTATCAACCATTTTTCACGTAACTCACTTTTCATCCACACCAGAAATTTTCAGTCATCACACAATCACCCCTACTCTTGATAAAAATGGCTACCGCGCGTTTCCCAAAGCTTCATCAGTGACCGTGATGTACAAAGGTCAAACCTCGAAAAGAAACCACATTAAAATTAATTATAAACACTTACACAAGTATAGAGTACATATATATAGTACATATAAAATACTTTGATTTAGTTGTAAAAAAATTTTAATTAGTGTAAAAATGATACTATGATGACTATTATGGAGTCCTTTTTATTTTCTCTGATTGGATTTATTGAAAATACGAACTCGAAAAGCTAATTGAAAAAACGATCGATTTTTAGAAAATCGATCTTTTAGACCTTGATTTTTTTTGTGAATCGATTTGTCAGCTTTCGATTCGAATTAATTCAAGAATCGATCTTTTTCGGATAAAATCGCCATCTCTATTTTACACCTTGTGTTTGTTATTATATTATTGCCGCAATATTCTCGTGACCAACCGCACACTGGCTTTGATGTCGAATGTTCGTTGTAACCGTGACGCGACAACAATTCTTGCAGTGTGGCGGTAGTTTCGAGTTTATTTTAAAAATCTGAAACCTGACTTGTTCGTCCTGAATCTTTGTTTGATTCGTGGTGCTGGTGGGTTCTGTACTTTTGTACCCCGTACCAACATTATACGCATACAATGGCTTCATGTTCATCTTCTAAAAGGAAGTAAGACTGTCTCAAAAATGAAGCAAAATAAAATAAGAGACTTCTTTTTATTGGAGTATTTTATACCTAATATAATTTTAAAGGCAAAATAAAAACTATATAAATCGAAACTATAAAAGTCGAAAATCCGAACAAATCGATAATCCGAACTACCCTCGGTCCCAGTTAGTTCTGATTATCGGCACTCTAGTGTAATAGTATTTTTCAAACATTTGGTTTTATTAAAAGTTACGTATTTGGATGTGAAGTTATGTTAGAGTTGTGTGACAGACGTATCGCTCGTGTTATTACAACATAACATCCTTCACGTTTTAAACAAGGAAAATATTTCAGGAATTGGAGCTCTGCAATGAGTTTGCTTCATCTCTATTAGAAATGAGAGGCTGTAAGAATTTTTTCTGCAGCGTCCATTTTAAGATTTTGGATCTAATGTACTGCTTACAGCAGCACACTACTCCACTGTTGAAAACAATTCTGTCCTAAATTTTGATGAATTTTCTTCAGCAAGTTAGATCTAAAAGATCATAGTATGAGTAGAAAACTCTGGGAACGATTTTCACTGATAATTAACTGATGAAGTACATTTTGATTCCTGTAACATTTGTTAAAACTGGCTACTTTTAAAATAGTTTTCTCATTGTTTCTCCAAAAGTTTGAGTTCTTTCTAGATGGGTGAATCTAATAACATATGTTTTCAACAGTATCCCAAATCCAAGCCCAACATTCAAATTGGTTTTGCCTGCATTGCTTCTAGTTCAACAGTGAACCATGTGTTTAGTTCTCAAATTCTGTCTCTCTTAGAATCAGTTTTATTCTATTCAGTTAGTTATACTTTCCTCGATAAGAGTTCACGTAGAAGCCACCAAAGCATGTGAAATATATACCATATACTGCCGGCCTAACCCCCATCCCCGGTTCCTATAACTCTTTACTCAGTATTTCTTTTATTTGATTATATTTAACTATTCTGGCTTTTCCGTATTGATACCTTTAGTATTATCAGTGAGGGATTGTTAATTTGCTCGGGGAACCCACTGTTGTTAGCAGCGTGTGGGAGTTAGGGGATTTTCCGTGGTCGCGCAAGAATGCCTCGCTAACAATCGAAATACAGTCGGTACAGTACGCAGGACATGGGCGTATCCAGCGAGGGGCAGAGGGGGGCTGCTGCCCCCCCTAGAAGAAAAATTTAGTTGCCTTCAGTACAGTGAAGAACTAGTTCAGGAGCACTTTGGGAGAGAAAGATTGACTGGATTATGTCTGATGAGTGTGCATCGAAATTTCGTGAAAGAACACCATGAGATATTGACAAACAAAATTATTGAAATTGAAAATCCGAGACAATTAATGTTTACATAAAAAACTAACTGACTTACGATCTTAATTAACTACATAGTAGGTCCTTAGATTAAGTAGTTGGGTTACTATATTAATCAATGATAAAAATAGTTTCGTGAATAGGTTTGAGTTTGATTTTGTAATGTTATGTTTCAGTCCCCCACCCCACTTCCTCGAAACGAAAATGAGTTGCCCCCCCTCCTAGTTCAAATCCTGCCCCCCTCTAGTTCTGATCCTGGATACGCCTTTGACGCAGGAAGTGACAAGACGGCTTACGAATATATAAGGAACCAAGGATGGGTGCCGCGGCCGGTGTGAATGCACAGCATGAGAATTGTATCAGTTTAAAATTTTCCTTCAAGAATTTTCAAGTAACAGAAAAAGATGTTTGTAAAGATTCTCGTGTTTATTTACTTCAAAATACGCAATAAATAGAATTTTGTGGATCTGCGTGTTATAACTTGGGATTAATAACACCTCTCCATGGAAATGAAGCGTGTTAAAGTAATAAGCCGAGATGCTTCCCTCAAAAAGACAATTACAGAATTCCTTCCCGTTACTTCTCCCCAGTCCTTTCCCGCCTCAAATGAGACCGATGACGACTAAGCGTAAAGCCGTAAGCAAAAAAAGTAATTAGTATAAAGAAAGGATATAACATTACTCTCATGTGCTCGAGATAGATGAAGGGCTGTCTGTCAGTAGCATCAGTAATTGTTAAAGTACTTCAGAGTAGGCGAGAATTCCTTCCCATCGCACACCCATGGGACGCGTCTTCTTGAAACAATGAAAATAAATATGATGCGTGTTTTACCTCATGATAGAGTTCATGTATTTGCAATTACTATCCAAAACAAGGATTGGAAATGATTAAGGCATGAAGCGAAAATGAAAAACTTTAACATCACTTACTATCTATAAAACTAGATGGTGTAATTGAGTGAATATTTTTTTTTTTTTTTTTTTTTTTTTAAAAAAAACCTAAGCAGAGTTTCCGAATCTACGTTTTTTTTTCCCAAATCGGTGCACCGGTGCAATCGGTGTTTAGATCTAGATGGCCAATTGACGTAATATGTATATAGACCGCATGTCAAATAGATTATTGTTGTTTGAATATCCATAAAATCAATCAATTTTTTTTCTCAGCACTTCACGTTTTAAATTGCTTTCTATGCAATATAGACTGTTATCAGAACAGTTTCATGTTACTTCTCCCCAAAAATCTACTACTAATCTTTTAAAACGAGCATTCACTACTTCCATAAATAGCAGTCTGGCGGTTCTGTAGTTAAGGTTTCCGACTGGAGATCGAAAGGTCCCCGGTTCGAATCAGGCTCCAGCTGGTATTTGCAAAGAAAGGTCTTTAACTCTATCTTCACTTCTAGCACAGGTTGCTGTGTAATGTGATGTACACTTTAACGTAGCCTTGGTTAAGATTCCACGTTAAGCTCTAGGTTTCCTATACCCGGTAGGATTACCGGGTTGGTATAGTTAGCACCGACAAAAAGCGCATTGTGTGTAGAATCGAAAGCCTTGTCACCTGGCGTCAAACAATTCTTCGGGATCTCCTGACCCGATATCCCATATGATTATTAGATTTGATTACTCCTATTCTACTGATTGTAATCTTAGGGAAGGAAGATTCTTTAGCTGTAGTAAAAAGTTAATTTGTTGTTGTGTAAACTTAGAACATGTGAAAAATGAAAACTTCATCACTAGATTTCATAAGGTGTCACAAACACTTTATGCAAACACTAGTGGGAAACAACTGCTAACAGCGACGATCTGAAACATACCTTTTGTATTAACCATCATAGGAAAATTCGGGTATAGCACCGAACTTGAAGATGGCCTGGGATTGTGCACATTGCGACAGTTATAATCTAATGAAGTTCAACCGTATTAAAAAACCAGACCTGTGCCTTCCACCTTAGTAACCAACAATTTTCTCCGATTACGAGGGTCGCGCGGAAAGGCATTCAACTTAAGGGTTGTTGTACTCCCAAATATCTTGGATTAGTTTGCAACGATGCTTTGACTTTCAGAAAACATTGTTCGGTCGTCAAGCACAAAATGATTTATGAAAATACAACTGTGAGAAAGTATCTTGGTACAAAATGAGGAGCTCAATGATACGCAGTCTCTGTGCGAACATTGTGTTATTCTGTGGCTAAATATCTATGCTCGGCATCTACGATACTTGTCATGCCAAAAGAGTGGATGTGGCACTCAATAACACATGTCGCAGTCTAACATCTAAACATACAACGCTTGTGGAGAAACTGTATTGCTTTGCTGGCGTAGCAACTGCCAATAGCTGTCGTGGGATAGAAGCCGACCAAGGCAGTGAAACACAAGCACTTCCTCTGTTTTGGAAATCCGCCAGCACGCCGATGCTCAGATCAAGAGAGTTTCTGAGGTCCACTGAATTAATGGAACGAATGCCACAACAACAAGAGAGGATTCATCACAGCAATCAGTGGTTGATATCAGATGAACGGCTTCGTCAAAGCCATGAGGATGGTTGGGTGACTTGGAATAACAGTCAGGCTGCGCTAGAGGTGCCAAAAGGTTTCCTTAACACATCTCCCTTTCGTCAGAAGAAATATTCCCACTTCCCTACCACAAATCCTTTTCGTTAAAAGCGCTGCTCTGAAGCAAATCACCCCTCCCACCCCCATGACGTTTTTTTTTTTTTTTTTTTTTTTTTTTTTTTTTTTTTTTTTTTTTTTTTTTTTTTTGCGTATCATCACGGGTCTAGAATAGTTCCAGCTGTTAGGATCAGGTTGGCCTCATCTGAGTAAATAAGAAATTGACCTGTGTTTCACCTTTGGGTGAATAAAATCTCTTGATCTTGAATAACTCAGAATAATTAGTAGACGTAGATATCAAACACCAACAGCGACGATCGCGCTATCCTATAATGTTTCAAAGGTCGTAGATTCGAACGTGTTTAAATACAAACTTGTATTTGACCCTTAAAGTTCACTCTGGTAATTGTGGAAAATTCCTGTTTGCTTCGAAAACATCACGTTGTTTTTTTAATTGAGCCTGGGCATACATTCATAATGTAATCTTTTGTCTGTAACGGCCAGAGAACTTAATGTACATTCCATATTATTAAACAGAGCAACTCAGAAGAAATGAGTTGCCAGAATACTCGATTCGGTAAGGTATTTGGACTGATGACAACTTTAAATAACCTAATAACTCACGTAAAGCGAACATCAACAAAAACCATTAACGAAAGTGATCAGTAAAATACGTAAAAAGCAAATAAATCGTAATGTATAAACTTTGTTCAAGTAGCAACATTAACGAAAGTTTTAATTAAATTGAAACTTAGCCTAGGCCGGAATGACAATTTGCTTTCGTGGTTACAGCAGAGATCATTAGTAATTTAATATTTTAAGGCTTTTTTATGGTGCTTTCAATAGCAACATGTTACTGAAAAGCAGATCTACGTTTTTTCAGCCGTAAAATTTATAAATATTTTTTCAACTATGAAATGCTATGAAAACCAAACTTAATGAATGTATTATGGCGATTAATTTGATATCAGTTGCTTAACTATTACATTGTGTACATAACCTCGAATTTCTTCTAATGATATCTCTGGCCGGTGTTAATTTGCGAGCGAAGGCTAACACGTGACTCCGTTCTCCAGCCAATAGCTATCGAGATGAGTGAGTGAGCTTAGGAAATTACATAGTAGAAAGTTAAATCCCTTATAAAAAGCGCTAAAGGTGACATCTCAGAAGAAACTCATTAAGTAAGTGATGTTAGAATGAAGGTTTTCAACTCTAAGAGGAGGTGAAGGAAACATAGCACTTCCAATGGTGAAGATCTAGTGTATCTCATCCAAAGGGGATGCGAATCACTACGCACCACGTTCCACCCTCCCTGGCATGTCTTCCCACCCCCGCGTTTGGGAACCTATAGACTACGCACTGTAGCGAAAAGATGCAGCATCAATCGGCAATGGTAGGGCTTTCATGCGGGGTCGGGGCTGTGTGAATGCGGTGAAGATCGTCTTCAGAGTAGATTATGTCCAGCGAGTTGCACAGTTTAAGACCTGTTAGCTAATGTTTGAATGCTTGATCTGTTCCTGTATGTTATAATTCATTTTGACTTTCTTTGTTTGTATTCCTAAATGGCTCTAATATAATAATTCAACAAACTAATACTGGATTCTTCGCACCAGCTAAATCATTTCAATAGGAAAGTACGAAAAACTTGGAGTAATGTAGGATTTGAGAATAACGACTCTTCTTCCATTTCGTTTGAAGAAAATTGCTGTCATCCATAAAAAAGGAAAAATTACTTCAACGACGAAAATATTAAATATGAATATTGTTTTAATCATTAGTTAACAAAACTTTATTGCGAGGGGAAAACAATTGCTCTAGGTTGTGTCAATCTCAGTTCATTGAATTACCAAACTAGAACGCTAACAGTTTTTTATTTTTAAGTTAGTCAGATTTTAATTAAATAAAACGACTTTTTCCGTGGAATTGATATTTACACGTAGAAAAACAACGGCGCCGTCGGAGCTAACAAGCGGAGATTACAAACTTTGAACCTTGTTTCTTCCAGGGATGTGTGATACGTATTTATACCTTTTGTAATCTGTGACTAATAGAAACGCAATATCTGAACCTTCTTTTTGAATTACCTTATGTATATTGCCTTTCATTTTCCTCTCCATCGATTAAAAACGAGGTTACGATAAGTTGTATCATCAAAGTCAGTATTAGAAAGAAATCTTATTTGATTAATTTTACAGATGAAACCAACATTACCTAAAAGCGTACAAAAATATGAGCAAGAAAAGAAAAAAAAAACAGTGTTTTAACTGTTTGGAAAATGCAGCCTACACCGTAATTAATAATTTTTGTTCGGATGTCTATACTGAATTAATTAATTAGAAGCTTTAGAGTGCAAACTATGATTAATTAGGTAACACATTAATTTCAACTTCTGGCTCACTGGAAACAGAATGACAATGGTATCATTGGTTCTTTGAGAAACTGTGATTCTAAAGAAACATTTCAAAGTTTCATTTGATTTAAATTTATGAAGTTAAAGAATTGTAACCCAAAATTAAGTAACATTAAATTAATTGCTAATAGATTACAGCTTAATTTTATCGAATCTGACAACCCTTTTTGGCAGTCAGATCCGGAAAGTAGTTAATTGCTTGCAGAAATGTATATGATTCCTGAAAACAATCAACTGTAGCAGTTCCTAAGCAACGCCATAGCAACTGAGTACAGAACGTTTGAATGTATGAAGGAATTTCTAGGTGGTTAGTTCTCTGCAGCCTTCTTTAGACTCGTAAAAGGATAATACATTTGTTTAAAATTTTAATGAGTCATTGTAAGGAAATATGGGAGCATTTTTTCCTGATATACAACAGTCAGAATCTTTTCTATTAATTCTGAGGTAAATATTTATTGTTTCCCACCTGGGTACAATGGAGTGAGAGACCGTTTATCATTCTCTGCGCGTATATTTAAGTATGAGTTTCTCCTCTCAGTGAAGGGATTGTGTGATGGGAGCTTGAGAGCGGCTGGTGGCAGATATAAAACATCGAGACGGCGTGTCTGCTGGTTTAAAGGCGATGTGCCAGCGGAGCGAGCCGGCTGGGCGCTCTTTAAAGAAATTAATGCGGACGGCTTTGCCGCTCGTGTGAAAGCGAATTCGAGCCCAGCTCGCTCACTCTCCGTGTTTGCCGAGTTCCGCTATGCCACCGCCCTACCTGCTGAATAAAACAGCAGCACGCCGAGTCTGCTAGCGCCGTTATGGCGCAGCCGAGCTCTGTTGTTGGCACGCCTGAATGGTCAGTGCCACTCCCAGAGTCAACTAGTCTCTAGATGCGACTCTTAGAATAATTTCTTACGTAGGTGCTGAAAGTTTCTCGATTTGTTTAACGTATTCTGTTAAAGAAAAGAAACAATATTCTGTGAACATACAAAACTGCTGTTTTACTTCTAAATTTTAACAACTTTTCTACGTAAGAGATCATCAGTAATAATTTGTACTAAAAATTGGAAGCTTTCTAATCTGTTTAGAAACGTGTTGTCTGTTTAACCGACTAATTATTAAAATTGTAAACCCGCATCCTCGCATTCGGGAGGACGCGGACTCGAATCCCCGTCTGGGCATACAGATTTGGGTTTTCCATGGTTTCCCCAAATCACTCCAGTCGAATGCCGGATTGGTTCCTGCAAAAGGCTGTGGCCGAATTCCTACACGTTCCTTGTCCCCAGTCCTATCCCGCCTCTAACGACCTGGATCTCGCTTTCGAAGTCGACTTCAACGTTGACTTCGACGACGACTTCAACGTTGACTTCGACGTCAACTTCGACGTAGACGTCGACGAGGCACAAAGCCATACATAAAAAAGAAATATTCATTAAGTTGTTCCTAGCTTACGTGAAAGATGAAGTAATTGTAATCTATTTGTAGTTATTAACGGCATTATAAGCAACATTCATTACGGTGCGTAGTTATATTAATATTGGTTGGCAATTTGAGCACTGTCCTATCTCAATTAAATTATGTCCTACCCAACACGTGCCTTTAACCAGCAACACTTCCATTGAGCGAAAAATACTTTCAGGTCTAAGACGCTCGGTCAGTCAACACAGGCTACCCTCGTAGCACTGGACGTGGAGCAGTGGGCATTAAGTACCATGCTCTTTAAACCTGATTTAATCAACAATTTTCTTCGGCTACCCACTTAAGCGATTTTTTCCATATAACGTGGTCAGGTACTATCATGCTCATAAGTATCCGAACGACCGATCCGCACATAGCTACATTTCATCCTAATTGAAATAGTGATTACATTTTGGCAATAAGGATGTTATATAAACATCAAATGTATTTATTTTTAAGGGATTTTATGATTTATTAAGTGTCCACACAAACCTACCACTATCACACCAAATGACAATTTTAAAAAAGTAGTAGGTCATAAAAAATATAGCTGTTATATTTATCTTCAAAAACGTAAAATAGGTAGAAATTGGTAGATATTACTTTATGATTCATTATCTGAACAGCTGTCAAATATACAGTAGCTAACACATTTTTAAATTACTGTGGCAGTAGGATCGTCAATCTGCTTACCATATGTCCCATTCTTTTAATTCTGCTCTTAAATCTGTTCTTCAACATACAAACCATGGAAAAATGAAAGAAGGAATCATTAAATTATTCTTGTCGGTGACGTGAGACAGCCGGTATCCGTCGGTAAACTATCGAAAGATAGTTTCTGGTTATATTTTATCATAACAAAATTGATTTTCCTTCACCAAAACTAAGAACAGATTCGCAAGTAGCATTCAATTTATGAAACCAATATGTTAAAATGTATTTCATTTTTTACGAAATGAATGTCTCAATTTCGGATAGTCACGGGACTATACCATATATACCGTATTGGACCATCTTGGTAATTGTGAACTAATCATTCCTGCTCGGAAAAAAAAAGATATTTGTGTAACTGAAAGTTTTATAGAATTTAGTCACCTGTGTGGTTTGAAAACTATTTTAGAAACGAGCGCTTCCGTTCCATCCACCTTGTATCCAGTGATAAATGTCGGTGACCGGTTCTAATCCTGTGTGAATAATAATTTATATCCCGCAGTTGGATTTATTCGTGGTATCAAGTTATTTTAGGCCAGTCTGTACGGTTATAATTCCAATATTAAGTTGACATTAATCATTAGCAATCCGTAAAAAAAAATCGCTGATTCAAGGTTTTTCATTACCATGGTATTACTGATTTGAAATTTTAAGCTCGAATGATTAAGTTGGAAACTTGGGGAGAGAACCAGGAAACTGGGTTATGACTGGTTACCAATTGAGTTGCTGTGTTTGCTGTTTGTCCCGCTTTCGCAATTGATCCCTCAAATTTGCGGGTGTAGTGCAGGAATTTCAGCGGCTGGCTGGCAACTTATCATGCGTTCCGAGGGAATACGGTTCGAATCGGTCCTCCGGCATGACAGGTTTAATGAGGTGTTAAGTTCTACCTGTATTTCTCGAACAATGTGACACTAAGAGCTTACTGAACAGATTCAATCATCCAAGTTGCTTATAATTGTTATTTGTGTCTTTATTAAAGTATCTGGTATCATTTGCACTGTACCAGAAAAAAAATTGGTCTTGATTTGAAGGCGAAACAATTCCGCATTCGTTCGAAGTTTGCTGGGAATTCTTTTAAAACCGAAATCTGGATAGCTCAACCGTGGAATTCTCTGCCACCTAATGCAATAGCATAACGTTACCAATCACCCTCTACTTTAAACGTTTCATTCGAATAAGTATATGGTTTGCAACTGCAACCATATAATTGTGTACAAACGTAATTCTTAATGAGAATTGTACCGTCAGAACACAGAATCACTTTATGGAAGCAATAATGCAGTTTCTAACCCAGGGTTTCAACTCAGAAACTTGTTTGCTCAGCAGCTGCAGAATCGAGACGCTATTCGGATCTCCCCGTATCAGCAGATTCTTTAATTCGACAACTTTGCTTACTGAAGTAACTATAAAGTGAAAATTAAAAGAAGATCAATGTACAAACCCTGAAATGTCATCGTAAAAATCTGCTAACGCAGGTTTGAAAAATCAGTTACCTTATGGGCATCGTATGTAAACTCTTGATTTATAATCATAATTCTCAATCAGTAATAATGCTTTTTTCATAGTTGCAGAATATCATGAACAATGTTAAGATCAAAAAGCATTTGTGAAAGTGAAGCGATTTATACAAATCTATACGTTCAATTGCTGTCAGCTTTTAAATTAATAAATATGTCTCAAGATAAAAATGTTAAAATAATTCATTTAATAGTAACAAATTTTATTTTATGCTTCGAAAAATAAGACAGCAATGTCATTTGGTATATGTTATGTGTTAGTTGGAAGAATATAACTGCAATACGTTATAAAATGTTATAGTTTGTGACTGTTACTCTATGCAAGCGGTGGGTATAAAGGAAATTGTGGTGTTTATACGGGGCATTCGATCACACATTCTTTCCTTGTAAGAAGCACGAATTTCCTCTGACGATATTCTTGATGCTTTAAGAGTTTACAGTCTTAAAATACAGTATATCGAACTAAATGTTTGCTATCACACAACTGCTGATCGCAACATCATTATGTCTGTACGCTAATTTCGAATTATATGGTACAGGCATAAACTAGGACGTACCCCAGAAATATCTGAATGAATTATATTGTAGCACGTATGAACAATAAATAATCTTTCTTGACACCATTCTAGAATTTGTTCCAAATATTATTTACTGCCATAAGCTATATGATAATGATGTTTTTGGAAATCTGGGCCCACAACCGTAGATCAGTAATCTGTTGCAATAATACGCAATACTAACTGCACGTACAATTTTTATGTTACTTTAATGTATTTGCTGTGTAACAGTTTTAAAACTGCCCTTCTTCCGGTTAAGAACGCTTCTGTGGTTCAACTTCCACCTTAAACTGTAGGTCCCCTGTACCTGGTAGGATTGCCAGATTAGGTTAAGGCGGCTACAACAGGGGCGGAAGGCGCAGCTAATAAAAACAATGTCACCAGGACATAACGAACCCACGGAATAATTATTATTATTTAAAATCGAAATAAGGAAAAAGTTATTTAACAATTGATCGTGTTAAATGACCCCTTGTACAGACTCGAAAGACAGAAACTGATTTTCTAAATTGAAACCTTATATTTACTCTAAACATAGAAGTCCACAGTAAATGAGAATCTCGTTACAGTTTGGTTATTTTTGATAAAACTCTACAAAATTTTTAGAAATCATTGAATTTCGTGTATTACTGCAGATAAATTTTTTGACCCTAAAAGCTAGAGTTGACAAAAAATTCTTTTCATCCTATGTTATGATATGTCTCCCAATCAACAGATTAAATCCTAGGTAGAGGTAAAACCAAAAAAGTTACTATTTGGATTTCAGAATAGAGACGTTCTGTTTCAGAGCATTACTGTTAAGCTAGTGTGAAGCTTGCGTTTATCTATAAAGCAAGTATGATCTCCCAGATCTCAGATCAATTTCACAACTGACAGCTTTATGTGATTTAAATTTGGAAGGTAGAAACAAAAATGTGTGAAAATATTCCAAATTACGATTATTTTCTATCTCTCAGAAGTGAAATATACCATAACATCACTCTAAATACCAATACTGTCTTTACTTTCTTGCCTTGTGGATTTCAAGATCATTAGAGGCGCTTAAGGACTGGGGAAACGGAACGGGAGAAATTCAGCGATAGATTTTAAAGGAACCGTTCCGACATTCTCCTGGAGCGATTTGGGTTTACCATGGAAAACTCAAATCTGAATAGCCGGACGAGAGTTCGAACCCGCGTCCGTCCTGGATACGAGGCAAGAAGAAATCTATGTCGGCCTGATCAAATGCCACGAGTGATAAGTGGTTCGTTTTGAAAATTTAAGTTATAAAATAGTGTTTGTTCCACCCACAACTAATTTGTAAAAGAGGGAATACCACTTGTTCAAGAAAACAATTTCCATTACAATTAGCTTTCGCAATAACAACTCATAAAGTTCAAGGTTTAACATTGGATATAGTTGTAGTAGAAATTGAGAGACAAAGAAACTTCTGTAGGTTTAACGTATGATGCGTTATCGAGAGTAAAAACGTTAGAAAGTCTAGCATTAAACAGATGATTTTCTGTATGACCGAATTAGCAGTATTAAAAATTCAAGTATGTTAAAATATAGGAAACAAGAAGAAACTGGAATGAGAAATTTTGTATTTATTAAAACCAAATTAAATAAATTGATTTTTAAAATTTTAATGATCGTGTCTTATTACAAATGTGCCTAATTATTTTTTGTCAACAAACTAAAACCATGGTTTTTGATGATAGTTCGTGAATTTTAAATATTAAAATTCTTACGATTATTCATTAATTTCTATAGTTATATATAATATTTCTTACAGCAAAACTTCGCGAGCCATCATAAAGCGGTGCATTTAGCTAGTAATAACTAAGGACAACATGCTGTATAATTTTAATTTTTTACATCCAGAATTGTCTGCAATGTATCCCGACATCTGTAGGAATGCGGGACGCAGAGACCGTCAAATTATGTTCGCTTGAGGAACAGTGTGTGCAGCAGGACGTGAGTGGCGGGCCAGCGACCCACAGGCGCCTGCGGTTCGCTGGACTGTGTCGCGGGATGGACTAACGTATGGGCGCAGGGCACAGCTGGCACACGCGCTGTTACTGTTTGTCTCCAACAGAGACTAGCACCCCGGCTTAACAAATGTAGAGGCTTGGAAACAAATATTGCTGATATCTGTCTATGCCATACGGGTCAAGTAATGAACTTTTGCTAGCAAGTACTGAAAGAGGAAAAATGTAAAAGAAGGAAGTATGAAAATGATTTTTCGACTGCAAATAACGGAGAAATAGAGTTCATTACACGCTTTATATTAGCTTGACTTGTATGTATGTATGTATGTATGTATGAATGTAACTGAATTTTACAACTCCATTTTGACCCACTTCCAGATGTCCGAGCTGTTTGAAATTTGGCACACATATTAGGAACCGGTGACAATACAATAATTTCATAGCTATATCCTGTTATTCTCATTACTTTGACAGTAACAACAGATAAATGGTTGAATGTCGTGGAATTTTGCAATTTAATTTTAACCCAATTCCAGATGTCCGAATTGTTTGAAATTTTGCTCATGTATTGATAACTGATTACAATACAATAATTTCATAGCTACGTCTTGATATTCTGATTACGTTGACAGTAAAAACATAAAAAATATGCACACGTTTTAAGAACCGTTGACAATACAGTAGTCTCTTAGCAACGTCCTGCTATTCTCGTTACTCTGACGGTAACAATAGAAAAATGGTTGCATGTAATGGAATCTTTCATTTCAGTGTTTACCTGCTTCCTGACCTCCGAATCGTTTGAAATTTTGCACACTTATTAAGAACCGATAAAAATTCAATAAATTCACTCTCACCACGTTGTCAGAAACAACTTAAAAGTGATTGAATGTAATGAAAAATTTCATTTCAATTTTCACCCACTTCTGAAATTTTGTACATGCATTAAGAACCGATGACAATCCAATAATTTCATATCTATGTCTTGGTAATCTCATTACTTTGACAGTAAAAACACTAAAGTGATTTAACCGTCTTATGAAATATGTGGCTCATTTTCACCCACTTTCCGAATCGTCTTTGTGGCCTAGTTGGTTAAGGCGCGTGACTGGTGAGCAGACATTCCCTGCTCGAATCCCGATTTCGGGTCGCATTTTTGCGGATATTATAAATTGAAAAGATTAGGATAACCCACGGTTAGGACTTCAAGTTAAACTACACGTATCCTATCCTTGATGGGATTACTGAGTTAGGCAAATGCAGCCGCGACATTAGTGCACAGGTGCGATTCGTGAAATCTTCGTCATTTGGCGGCCACACCCTTCGGAGTTTTCCCGCCCAATATAGCCATCATTATCATCATCGTTCTCCAGTTTCCCGGGTGTGATTTACGAGCCTTGGTTGCTGTAGACGATCGTCTTCCGCTGTCTCCTATCCAGAAAGGTTTCTCTGTCTGCAGTCGCTTAATGTGATGTTGAATAGTAAGTATTCGAAATATTACTTCATACTATTATAGAAAAGTAGCCTTCCTCGTTTACCCTGCTATTGGATCTCTTGTTGAGTTGACCATTTAATTGTATTTTACTCTTGGGAATAATAATTAAAAATGAAACTACAACTCAAAGAAAAAGAGAGATCGGCGAAGAAAAGCCAACAGTAAGAAAAATAAAATTTTAGTTTAAAAAAAAAACTAAAATCACGCTTTCGTAGTAATGTGAACTAAAAGGTTAAAAATAATATTTAAATATAAACATTTTGTTTAACAGTGATAGGACGTCCCACAATTCAGGATAATTTTTTTTTTTTTTTTTTGAATAAGCTTAAAGTATAAAGTCATTGATTACAAAATTAACTTTAATGTTAAAAAAGCGTGGGGTGCGCTGCACTCTACATAACTTTTGACAATTATTCTGTCTTTACAAACAGCCAACGACAAAAAATATAAGACAACTGAAATAGCACCTCATGTGACTTTATTCTTTAAGCTAATTCAAAAAAATTAATTTGTCCTGAATTGTGGGACGTCCTATCACTGTTAAACAAAATGTTTATATTTAAATATTATTTTTAACTTTTTAGTTCACATTACTACGAAAGGGTGATTTTAGTTTTTTAAACTACAATTTTTTTTACAAAAATCTCTTCAAGCCATATGCATTTAAAAGGAGTTATTGCTCCTGATTCATTTAATTCAGCTAAAATTATGTGTCAGAAGTGTTGGTCGTTCTAGAAACGTCTTCTCCACCTTCTTAAAGAACAAATGCATAGGCTGACCAATTTTTGATATACCGCGTCACTAGTTTCATATTACATTATTAAAATTTCAAAGTTAAATATAAACAGATTAAAAGAGACATGCTAATAACTATGTTGTAGAAAAAACTATTGTATAGTTACGAATTAATATTTGTTTGAATTTTCCGTGAAGAAAATAAACCAAGAAACAGAAATACTCATTTCCTCTAACAGGAAGTTTTGCGAGAAGAAAGAATCAATGTTGCGCTATTTTCTGGTGATATTTCCTGTTTGGAACTGAGTGAAGACTTATTGAAATTATTGGGAAAAATGTTGTGAGAATGCTGTGACGAAACCGTGAGCATTACATACATGTTTTAAGTTGTTAATGTGATATCAGATACGCTTATAATGTCTTTGGCGTTGTACAGTCACTTAGAGCGCAGTGATACGTAAGGTACGGTGGAGTACAGTACAGTCGGCGGAAGCTAGCGTGTCGTGCCCGCGAATATTTGTTCCGTGTGTACGCTGTAATAACCCGCTATCGCGGTGTCACCGATGTTCCCATCATCAGCATATTATGTGGGCAGTGAAGAAGTATTTTATATACTGTGTATGTATTCTAAGTAATATGGCAGACTGATTCTGTTGAACTGCTACGGTACTGCTCCGCGTCTATTGTTTAATGTATGATTACGAGGCTTCTAATCACCTATTTCAAAACTTATTTATACTAGAAACTGCATTCTTTGGTGAATAAGATTAGTTTTGGTGTCTGGTGGCTTGCTTTTGGATTATGTAACTTCAGTAAAATGAAACTACGTGAACTTTGAAAGCTGGACTTGTGTATCTGTTTTAATTAGCTTCTTCCATGTGCCCTTTGACTGTTATTTAATTAATTATCCAAACAGCAAAGCTTATCAGTCTGGTGACCGGACGGCATTTGAATCATTTATTAAAGGTAACAAGTTATAAATGAAGAACTAGAACATTGTGTCACGTAACATAGCTCCACCTCGTAGAACATTAATTAATTTAAAAGCCCCAGTAAAACTCCTGGTCTCTTCAGTGATGACACTAAATGTGAAGAGAAGAAAAGTAAAATGTCAGAAATTGCTACAATAATTATAATATAATAAACATCAAATTTGCTATATATACTGCAGAAGAAGTAAACATTTTTGTTTAAGGAGTACAAATACAAAGGAGAACAGAATCAAGGATGTAAGCAAATCAATTAGATGCTTCTTCTAAAGGAGATATTTAACACCGAATATCCTCACAAAACTGAAAAAGACGTTTACGAAGTTGTGCTAAAGGAGCTTAGTAGTTAATGAAACTGATAAACAGAATTTAGGACAGTAATAAATTTAAATGTCTTAAACGAATTTCATAAAAGGATGTTGTAACTTCAGTGTACCGTCAAAGTAAGAGACATATTTTTTGAAAATATTTGATGAAGATAGTATTCAACGAGAAGTTCCTAAAATAAAAGTGGATGGATACACTGGCTTGATAGATTTCATGGCTGATATTATTAGCTGAAAGGAAGAATCATAGAATGAGTAAAGATTGGAATGCATGAAGCAGATAAATTAGAATGTTGAATCAAGTGAGCATACGAAATAATACACCGGGTAGATAGAGCTATAAGAATGCATCAATCTAGTAGCGAGACTAAGATAGATGTTGTGTTTATGTTTTATTTTCGTTTCTCATATATTTTTAAAATGCCAATAAGAATTGGTGTATGTATGATTCGTATTTATCCATAATAATATTATAATTGGGAAAGTAACTCTGTCTCTATATTTCTCTGTTTCTCTTTCTGTTTGTTACGTTTTCACTGTTCGATCTTCATGAAATTTGACAAGAAAATATCCCATTTATCATCGGAAAGGGCATAGAGAAGATTTCACTGTATAATTAATAAATTTTGTAATTGGATTTTAAAAACTAACCGAATGGGTCAGACAGACTCATAGCACGCGTAAGCCTCGGTAATACTATGTTGGACAGGTTTTTACCTTCAGATGTTCTGAGTCTTCTTCCGGGTTCAAATCCCGGTAGGGTTAGGAATTTTTAAGAGTTGTTTGTGATCTATGAGGTATATCTGTAGGTTCCGTTGTTCTGATTCCAAATTAAACTGTAGGTCAAACCAATTCGGGGGTGGAATGTTTATCAAATCGTAGGTGACCGAACAATGCCATACGCCTTTACTTTTTTAATACTTTATTGGTCACTCAGTTTTTGTTTCTCTCGCAGTCAGTTTGTGTATGATATATACTAATAATATTATAAATGCAGTGTCTCGCTAGCGTTTCAAGACATGAATTTGAAGTAATCCTTTTGTTGCACCCACATTTGGAGACTTTTATTAATGGCCATGTTATTCGTGGCGTTAATATAATCAAATCCTAATTTTTGCCGCGGAAGTTTCCTTGCTGGAGGAAAGTTTATTCCTTGATGCCTTGGAGTAATTAAATCATGATAGATTGCCTTTTTTCCCTGAGGAACTGCGCTTCCTCTGAGAAGTCTGCTGTCTGTTCGTCTGTCTGCTGACTCCGCGCAGTGGCGAGTCGGGGCACATATAAATCTACGCACGAGGGGGCGGCGGCCGTCGGCGGGCCTTTGGGGGTGGCAGGGGGCGGCAGAGGGTTGAAATTTATCGCTCACAATGAATAATATCTGAGAATTAGGGTCCGGGCCAACATGCTGCTTCAAGAGGTGAGCAACAAACACTTCATGCAGCTGTCCAGCCTGGTGTTCATCTCAACATACACAGCGGTTCACAAACCGAAAGCTTAAGGCACAACTGAGGATCATTTCACATTAACTTAGTATTAGCCAGAATAAAATACATCAAACAACGCCGAAATTAATAAAATGTTTTGTTCTGAATGAAATAATTCAGCTCATCAGTATTTTCCATCAAAATAAATCCAGTATCTTCTTCCATAACGAACAAACAAGTGGCCTGTAATTACTCCTGACAGGAGTCCACATGTTGGGTAACGCTGAAATGTGCGACTGCTCTACCTGTCTAATTAGCTGCTCCATTGATTACAGATTATTACAGTCAACAGGGGATTTATCTTTTCATAAAAGTTATCTCCTTTATCCCCGAAAATTATTTCTTGCATATAGGAATTCAACTTCATCGCCGACAAAAATTTAATACTAGGTTTAAATTCATTTTAAAATTAGTTGAATACTTCACTGCACGTTGATTAACAGTCTTCAAAGATTTTCCAACATCACAGTTAATTAATAACTTTAGTTATAAAGACACAAATATCGTTGCCATGTCTTGTAAATGAGACCTGCAGACTAACACACTAATAAACAGACCGACATACTAATTTCTTCAAGAGTATCTAACCAGATACGTATCTGCTATTGAAAATTATAAAATTTGTATTCTGAACAGCGCAGAGAGTTTCATCAAAGTAGCTAAATTGAATACCTATTTAAACAATAAAAGAAATGTTAGTTTCCTTATTCATGTGGTTTTTCTATAAACTGGTCATATTATGATCAGTTGGATAGCAGTCGACTTACGTGAATTTAAAACTTCTGTTGAGTATATAACCCAGATAACCAATTTCAGTGATCAAACTGCTTCGAAGGATGACGAAATTTAAATGCAGTTGTTAATGCTCCGTTCTTTCGCTTCAGTATACTGTGAAATATATATATATATATTTACTTCCTTCTGATAAACAGGTTGTTCTGTTTATTTAAATAAGGTATATGTAGAGAATATATTTACAATTTAAGCAGTTCTGAATCAGTATCTTCATGTTAAGCAGCGAACTTCAATAGTATTTTTGTGTTTATAATTCATGTTTACGACATATTATTCACACAATAGTAAATAAATGTAGTAGCAGAATAACAGAAAAGGTTTAGGTTATCACAGATAACATAGAGTGGGTCTTTTTCAGAAATGGACTACCATTCATATAAAAATTTGTGGCTGAATATTTTGATACGAAGTGAGATTTCTTCCACTATATCAGAGATTGTAAAAGTTAAAAAGCTATCATTTCGTTCACAATAGTGATGTAGAACAGTTTATAACGATATGTAATTGCTAATTAGAGGATTAAATACCATACGTTGTAGCAAGATGAAGAGTAGGTCATCTTCTATAAATTTTAAATAGTTAATATGATTAATTTTAACGAAATGTAAGCAATGGAATCAATTGCGATGTGTGAATTCAGTAACACTGCGACATTGCCTTTCCTGTTAATCGCCGGACTGAAGGAACTGATGAACTGGTACCATGAACCCAGAATCACAAACAAATGAGAATATACACGTCAACAAGTAGTTATCTGTAAGTAGCACAGATATCAGAGAAGCCTTAGTACGGCGCTGTCAACTTGAAGCATGAAACTCTCAAACGCTGTATTATTCGACTGCTTATTTAAGTTCTGCAGACTACATTTATCCTGACGTTTCAGCTGATCTTCATTTAGTGGTTATTTCTCCTCAGTTCTGTATTGGAAGGTCTGAAGTCTCTCTAAATGCTTTCTAAGTGTGCGTTGTAGTCAAATTTCGCCGCTATGTTTTCTTATTTTCACTGATTGCCCAGAATTTCCTACTTCATCTTTTCATATATTTGTGTTTTATACACAGAATGTATGTTTAATATTTTATTCGTTTCTATCACCAACGGTACAACAAAATTACATTTTTAAGAAAATCTTTTCACTGAAATATAAGTCGTTTTCAAATTTATATTTATTTTCCTTGTTTATTATTTGTACACCAGTCAGCAAAGTATTGGAGATCACAAAGTAGTTTCAATTTTTTAAAACTGCTCCTTCTTTCTGTGAACAACACCTTTCCTTTCTACCTTCTTCTTTCTTTATTTTTATTTTTAAATCAACAGATTTTATGGAGTGTGTCAGCCGTTATTATTTTTATTTATGATACTGCAGGGTATTAACGATTTTGTTTTGATTAAAATGATCAGAAACAGATCCCAGACAAAATTAAACATATATCGCTTTGCTTCTTCTTTCCAGTACTGCTACAAATTTTCTAAACTGTTAGTCGTAGATGACTGTCTGGATAATTTTAACGCAAAAAATTACAAGAAATTTGTGAGAAAGCAATTAGTATGGTAAATAAAATAAAGGTTTGTTTATTGGTGTGATCGGTTTCGGTCACCTAACTTCTTTTTTTTTGAAAAATAATAAAAATTAGGGATAGCGATAATAAGGGCTAAAACATATGATAGAAATTCAGATACTGCTAATCTTTATAAATGTTTATCACAACATTTAACCGAATAGTTTTCACGCTGAGACCAGCAAAACAAAGGCTCTCAATGTTTTTGGCACGAACAGTACTCTGAGGTCTCATTATGTTCGGAGTTCCGCGCAGCCTCTCTGCAGGGCAGTACACCGTGAATACAATGCGCGCCAGAGTTTTATAATATTTTAAAAGATTTCTCCCAGTAATAATTACGCAAGCAATAGGAACTAGTGAATATTGTGCATAACAGCGCTCTTCTTCTATTTCTGAATAAAAATGATCATAGTTTCTTAACATAGTAAAGGAAAGTAAATACTTAATGTGTATGTTGAGTCAAGAGTGTGCAATACACTTCCCTGTTATTAATTTGGGAATCGCCTTAATTGTTTACATATCGTGGTAAAGTTATAAGGTTGGCGGAATCATTCAACAGAAACTTCACACCACTTCAATTTCTTGAAATTAAAAAATAATTAAATAAATACAGAAACAGAAATTTTTTTCCAAATTTCTGAAAAAATCCAAATAAATTTTCATAAAGTTTCAAACAAACACACCGACCGATATTTAGTTTGAAATAAATTTATCAGAAGATCCACTGCACACAATGGATATTAATTACAGCATTTTGATTTTTTAAAATCTGTTGCTGACTCAACTATTCGGCTCAAAATATTACCTAGCCATTATTTAAATGTTTAAAAGAAAATTCGATACCTATTATCACTTAAACTGAAAGCCAAAACAAATCTCCCTGAATATTTTCAAATGAGTTACGCAACAAGCGTCTCTAACAATTAATTTTCTGTATTTATCACAAAATTTAACGCATATGACTAACTACACTTTTGTGAATAATAAATGTCGCTTTCTTTAGCAATCACAAACAATTTTAAATTCCTTATATTAAACAGAACAACGATGTTGTTCAATTTTCACTCGGACTTATCTCTCTGGTTATGAAACGGACTATTTGAAATTGAAATAAAGCTCTGATGAATCTAATCTTAATACTTCTGAAGTTATATTGGCCCTCGCCTATACATTACGAGCACTGAAGCACTGAATTTGAAACTGGGTCTTCATACAATATTCTGAATATTGAAATAAAAATTCTGACAGATGTCGCGACACAAAACAATACTCGGCCGAACTTCACTTTTATCTGTCTTATTATCCTACAGTGACCGCCACTCACTCACCACACAAAAAAGGATAAACGCATACAGCTATCAAAACAAGTCGCTGAACACTTTTCCCGCTCCTCTTAAATATTTATAGCAACCATATGTTTCCCTGTATGACGAAAGGCCCCGCCAGACTGTTCTGAGGTTATGCTTTTTCTCAAATTTTTCGATCCAGTGTAACGCGACTGATGTGTTTATAAGGTGCGATTTTTTGCATTAAAACCATATGTTGTAACAATTTTCCCTAGCAACATCTCCAAACGTTGCTCCATGCGCTAAAAACACTATAAATGGCTCAAATAAACCCATACAATAAGCTCAAGTTACCCTACAAGTGTCAGATTCGCTAATGATACGAAGAGTTGAAACAATAAATTTCGGTCATTTTTTAAAGGAATTTTCCATATCCGCCATTTGAGAGTGTGTTTTTGTTTCTTCAAGTGTGTATATCCTATATAATCATTATTACAATTTACCTTCTAATATGGGCAACACTGTAAGACTCAACACTCAGTTGGACTTGAAGCAGCGAGGCAAGCTTGCCAGTCTCTACACTACAGGGCAATTTTTTATTTTTTTTTTTTAAAGGAAATTTTATTGCTTGTTCTTTCTCTAAGCCAAAAATAAGTCGCAGAAACATCGCATCGATACCAAGGATAACTTAGTCTCTGACAGTATTACATCAATCATTTTTTTAATCTGCTTTCCCATTAATTTTAGGCGGCAATATTAAGGAAAAATAGTTCGAAGAATTACCAAACTTGTGCTAGGAATTGCCCTAAAGTTTTGTGTTATGCTACCATGACACGTTACCCTCATGGTTTTCATTTAACAACGAAATATGATACATTTTGGCCACAATACCTCTCTCTCTGCACTCAGAGATATTTGATAGTACAGTGAGTATCCGTTTTTTAAAAACTCACTGTAAGGTAAGGCATTTGGCAAGATAATGTAATGCGCAATGTTTTATCATTCAAATACGTTCGATATTTTCAGTTAGTGGTACAATACCAAGCAACGCGAGAAGAAACTTAAATTTTAAAAAATACTTCATTCATTCCATTCCTGACAAAATTACAAATTCTGATTTTCCGTTTCAGCCTCTGAATCTTATGATGTAATATGTTGCATCACACGCTCTGTGTAATCAATCAAAATATAACTCCTCTCATTTGAATTTAATTTGTTTTGCTGCATCGAAACTTTAAAATTCCGCGGTTAAGAAAAGCTAGAATTATATACAATTGATGGAAGGAAGATTTATAGCCTATCGAGTAAAATAACTTTATAACTTACACCACAGTAGGATGGTATTGCTCCATCTGCAGCCCTGTCTCTTCTTTGGCAGTGTAGTTGTCGATATGTTGCGGTCCAAGAATAATAATAATAAAAATATAAAATCAACCATGTTTTACAGAAGAAAAAATGAACTGTGCTATGAGACATCGTCAGCAACCCATGTTCTCCTTCCATCAGTTGATATGAATCTTATACGAGTAAATAAAAATAGCCCTAAAATTTGAGTTTAAAACTTTTTTTGATGACGTCAGCTGCCGAGAGAAAACGAGAAAACTTTGGTAATAGATCATAGTTTTATGTTTCATTGTTTATCTTAAGAATACTAATTATTATTGAAATTTAAGTTAAATTGACTGGAGTAAAATAATTGTTAATAGACTCAAGTGGATTAAAATCACAAACTTTCGAACACACCGAAAGTGAGGGAGGGAAAGAGAGAGAGAGCGAGAGAGAAGATGTAAGATGTCATCCTAACATTTATCTAAATTATTTTGCTACCATGAGGAAGTCACGGTACTGTTGTTCCAACTAGGTGAAAGGATATATACATATAAAACAACCCATCAACGGACAGCTAGGATATTTTACGAAATAAAATACCTCGTAACTTAATAAATCAGAATATGACCAACACACAAAATGAAAATTCTTTTTAAATGACATATTCATGTTTTTCTATAAAAATTAACAGTTTTTTTTATAAATAAAAGTTGTCATTCACTTGAATCCATTAGTAGGGTGTGGTTAATTTTTGTATACCAGAAGCATTTGTAAAAAATAAAAATAAATTGTTACGGGAAAACGGATCTCCTTTAATCTGTTTGCTGGTTTGGCACGTATGCCGTGTTTGGACAAGACTGGTGGGGAGCGGCCCACCTCTGAGTAACGGCAATTACAGCCGCAACGCCGGCTGAAGGGCAGTAAAATGGCCGGTGATATATCGAATGTCTTGGCTCTACTTAGGGTGCGTTGCGGTTTCCGGGATTTCGAGGGCAAATTGCGAGCAGTAAAAGTGTGAGTTATGGTGGCCGGTGATGGCGGGTAGGCTTCGTGCGCCACTTGCAAATTGTCTGTCCGCAACACCTGCCGTCACAAACACAATCCAACGGCGCTACACCCCACTTTAATTAGTTAGCGTCGTCCGCTTCAATAGGAATAAAAGTTGGAAACACGAAAGATTTACCGTCACATAATCCGAAGAAGTAACGTTGATAGAATTAGATCAATTTTTAAAAAAAGATGCATCTTCAGAATGATGGATGTTATCGGTAGCACGAGCTTTAAGATATTTAACAGATAAAAAATTTAAAATTATAAAGCATCTTAGTAATTCTTTAATCAATATTACTAAAATAAGGTGAGAAGTTACGATGAATTTTTTAAATTTTTTCTCTTATATAATAGTTTACGGTGTTCAAAGTGTGAGCTTAAAACTCTACAATTAATTATCAAATAATTATTTAATTTAATTTACTTGATACGAATCATTTTATTCCACATTGAGAAAAAGACGACATTAATGGTTTCAATGGATTAAGACGCGACATTTGATGGTGCTAATTGTTGTTACTTTTATTTACTTACTGCCATTAAAAACTATGTAGAGCCAAATGTTTGTCGGTCCAATACACTGTGTAACATTTTAAAAACTTATTTTCGGCGGTAAACTTTATGCTTCGAAATATGTATTTATAATATTTTATAAGAAAATACGATCCTCTTTCTTAAAACAAAGAGAAAAAGTAATGGTGCTAAACGTTTACTAACATATCAATACATCGTTTATGTATGTTTCAGGTATTTTACACTTTGTTTAAGAACCAGACTTTTTTTTTCGAGGGGGGGGGGGGGGGAGATGTAAAAGAAAATCTCTTACAAACACAATACACTTTATTTATACCAGTAATTAACAATTTAGGAATCCAATTCCACATTTCTTATTATTTGAACGAAATGTCAATACTTGAGATTTTCTTACAGAAAATACTCTGCTTACACTGAGTACTTTGTTAATTTTAATCATATTTTGGTTCGATATATGTGGCAGGAGGCGAGATAAAGATTGACATCCAGTAACAACATTTTATAGAGCTATAATACAGTAAGTAGTGTATTAAAGCCATAAATACACTTTCAATATCCGGAACAAAAGTTTCAAACATGTTAAATATTCTGTCTGGGTTTCCTTTAATTTGTACGTATCCCGATTGTAAATAATGCATAGCAAAATGGACATCAACGGCAATTTTTCGTACTGCTTTTGTATTTGTTTCCACAACGGCTTACTGAGATAAGTGTAACTGTACTTTTTGTATGCTTGTATAAAGTATCAGCTTTTTTTTCAACTATCTTAAAATCAGCAAGTATTATGTGTGTTGGTCTTCTTTCTTGAATGTATTATGTTCCTCTGTTGAGGAATTAATTATGAGTTAAATAATCTATCGTCATATTTTATTTAATTTCCAGTTATTTGTTTGATTTTAATGAGTGCTATCAAGAATCATACATCCATTACAAACGCATAATTCTCTTTATTCCTCACTCGCAGTGTGAGTGGGACTGATATTTGCTTTAACAGTCAGAGCTGATATTCCCATACTAGCATTGAATTTGATAATTATTTAAACTGAGGAACGGTTGTATGTTTCCTTGGAGGATATAAGTAATTCTAGTGCCTTCAAATTTAAATTTTCTAAAATAGTATAATAATTGATAAATTTATTACATTATTTATGCTTACCAAATTTTATAGGACACCAAGTGTACATTTTTGGATTTAGTGTGTAAATGTATCATCGCATATCAGTTACATATTTATTTTCTATTATTTTAATCCTGGATTTATTATCTTGATAAACTGATTCATAATCGCGAGACGCATGTGTTTCTAGGTTTGCAATTTCTATCTCCCAATGACAATAAATTTGGTGATTTGAAAAAAAAAATCGCAAGGGTATTGTTCTACTCATTAACGTTTCGCTCTTGCTTATTCATTCCCAGCACGTAAAGGCAAGCTGTTGTAAACATTATCAGAGGTCATTTTTCTTCTGTTGTATTACTCATACGTATTTACTCGATTGCTTACTAGGACTTCACTATATTCTGGAATCAGTTAAAATGTTTGTTTTCTGAGTTTATTTTTACTTTACTGTTTT
Source organism: Vandiemenella viatica (assembly GCA_031002005.1). Classification (NCBI taxonomy): domain Eukaryota; kingdom Metazoa; phylum Arthropoda; class Insecta; order Orthoptera; family Morabidae; genus Vandiemenella; species Vandiemenella viatica. The sequence goes on from JARYHS010013630.1 coordinate 180,721,376, forward strand.
GACCATACACTATTCAGAAATAGCTTTCGGTTACAGGATCCTATGTGATTTTATGTCTAGCAGGACTTTTTAAACATTTAAAAGTCTAGTGATGTTATTGCATTCTAAGAAAAGTCTATTCTGTAAGTGTAACAAAACTATTTTGAATTTTTCCTTAGATAAGCTGGTGGTGGAAATCTTTTTATAGAAAAACAATATTTCTGCTATCGTTCTCTCTGATAAACGTCTAATAATTTTAAATGGTCTTCGTAAGTAATTTACACTGGGACATGTAAAAGAATGACTTCAAAGTAATTCACGGGTTCTTTTAATTCTATGAATGATTTTACACCGTAAAACTTTCTTGTCCTTAATATCTGGCAGCTCGAAACACTTGATCGGTTTATTTGAGTTAACGGTCTAAGTAAAACTTAGAAGCTAATACTGTAATTTTACTGTAAAGTTGCTGATAATTCAGCAGTGTTAGCAGAATCATATTTGCCCAAGTATACTAGGAGTCACAAGTGACAAAATTATATGATGCATAACAATTACCAATAATTTACATTTTTGATAAGCCATATTTTTTCATGGTCATTTATTAAAAATGTCACATAGCGTTTACCTACGTTCGGCGTTCAGTTTGTTTCAAATATTCTCTTATCGGAAGCTGAAAGTACATCTTGGTATTAATTTCCGTACAGCACCCACACACGATGCAATTGAGATCCGGTAAACGTAAACGTATTGTCGTGACTTCTTCCTAGAATAAGGAAAATATTTCTGTAAATCCAAGGCTTTAAATTTTTTTAAAGGCCTATTTCCTAGTTTATCGTTGTCTCCTGATTTTGGAACCTTAAGGATGCATAAAAGACCACTCTCAGATCAAGGAACGCCTCTTTCTCTCCCCCGCGAGTCTAGTGCTGCTGTTTATGATTTTGAACATCTAAAGGAATTGTGTGTTATGTGCGGAGTGTTCTGAGAGTGACGTGCGAGAATAAAAAATAAGATTTTAAAACTCACATTGATATTGTCGTCAACTGCTGTCGTATGTTACCAAGGCGATCGCCAGATAAAACTAACCCCATAGATAGTCACTTTATTGTAAAAACAGCCTTACCACTTCACTCTGGCACTCACGTTTCTGATCTGACAAAGCTATTACTGCACATCCCGCCTGATTAGTATGCACTAATACGAAATAATGAAGCTTTTTGCATATATTATATTATTGTCTCTAGATGAATGCTTTTATTTGTAACTTTCATTATAAATAAAATATTACATTTATTGCCATGCTTATTATAAAGAATGGTTGATCTTTGATTTGTATAATCAAATGACGTGGCACCACACAAAGATTCGTTCGTTTCTAATTAGAATCATGGTGTGGTGTTGCCATATTCACCAGATGTGATACTTGTAGATTTTAGCTAGTAGTGTTTCATGTGAGAAAGAGCTTTATATGAGAGGTTTAGTAGCTTTTTATAGGTTTAGAATGTAACAACGCTCATTCCAAAATCAAAACATCATCATGTTCATCGAGTTTCCGATGCATTTTGTGTCCAACGGTGGTTCTAAAACAGCAATATGTCACTCAAAGAGAGATACATTTTGCACACTAACAAAACATTTTATGACTGACATGAAAAGTAAACATTTTAATTGGGCTGACAATCGTTTTACTCACTTTTTCATTCTTAGTGACGGTCTGTATGGGAACAGGGACGATATTCAAAGCGGATGGCATTACGTAAATTACTTTCCTTCATTTACCATTTACCTGTGTTGAAACAAGCGCTGTCGTAGTAGTAGGCAGGACCTGTTGATGTCACACTCGCGGCCGCGCGGACGTGACCCGGCGGCCACTGTGCTCGCGGGGCGTGCGTCACGACCAGCTTTTCCGACGCTCTGCGGTGCGCCTCACTGCACAGTGCCGCTCACTCGACTACTGTGCGCGTTCTAGTTCAACAAACGTAATCCATATTACTACTGCTTGCCACTCAATTTTTCGATGTTTCAGGATAACTTTCTGCTAGACAAGAAAATAAGAAAGCTATCGCCCCAGGTTGTACTATCCTTCAACCGATTCATAAATCGAGGTGTCTTCTAGAATATTTTAGAAATTTAATATCTAATAATACAAATGTTAAATCTCGAAGTTGAGCATGTCCACCAAATAATTTTCGTATTAAATAAATATAAACCTTCAAAATGATTCCCTGTTCAGCCGTCATGACTGCCGATAGAAGTAGAGCACGCAGACTCAAGTCCCCGTTCAGCCATGCAGATTTCGGTATTTCTTGGTTCCCAGAAATCAGGGAATTCCGCGATGGTTCCTTCAAAGCCAAGTGACCAAATTTCTTATTCAGCCTGAAAAGTCTCGGTTCTTTGTGAATTACTATCCCCAAGTTACCAGAAACATTTTTACTAATCTCTGCATGAGATGCAAGAATAATTTTTATTTAAATTACTCATCATTCGATCAAAAGAGATAGTTACTTGAATACTAAATAAATTATTAAATTTTCAATACAAATGGGAGGGTCGTAATTAAGTTTACACACTCTAATTACAAAAAAAGAAGAATGAAGCGAGCAAAATACCTACATTCTGTTGACTTTATAGCAATTTGACCATTCAGAAAAATACATGATAAATGGTACATGGAAATGAATCGTATAAAATCTCAATTAGATTTACAAAACAACAAGAAACTGAGCCATACAAAAAAATCTATCAGTGCTTAAAACATTCCCGGCTTGGGAGAGCAAAAAACTCGATTTGTGTCCATCATTTCGATAGTTGCTCACAGGGCGTAAAACTGGGCGAAAACGCTCATATAAAGAAAGAATTGTCAATTATCAGTTTTGGCAGAAGGTGAAGACGTCGACAGCTCTCCGCGCCGAAAAACTCTTGAGGTTTTCTTTTCCACACGGGGAACACTCACAACACACGTATAAAAAATCTGACGCCACCACCGACAAATGTATGAACACTAGCCGGATACTCGTCTTCCTTTACCGCGATACCACCCGAGAGTGTCCGACTAACAGCCCCACCCTCTTCCATGTGGCCGCCCAGTGCCACTGTGGGTGCCGCTTAGGAATTTCGCACATTACATCGCCTGGCACGATCTGCAAAGTCAAATAAGTATATGAAAAAGCAACGAGTATCAATGACAACAGAGGCTGGACATTTCAAGCCTTAATCAACTGGACCACATGAGTGCTCCATCTGCTAGATTGATCGATTGATCGAAGTCTCCACAGGATGCAGGGCTACGTCTGCACCTCGCAGAGAGGAGATCACGGCTGCTTCTTTAGACAACATTTCAGTGAAAAATTTTTAGCGATGTGACACTTAAAACAGAAAAATACTTCAAAGTGATTTTAAATATTCCTGTAAAACTATAACCTTCAAAAATGTAACCTTCAAAAAAGTCTGAATTTTAACGGTAAACTAAAATAAACAAACAGCTATGAAGTAGGGAATCCCTAGCGACAGTAAAATAAACTGAGTAATTATAGTACCACCCGCACGCGTTTAATGCTTCTAAGTTATTCGGCAAAGTTTTTGCATTAGATTAGCAAACAATTTGACACTTATTATTTTAAATATTAGTTAAAATATATCAAAATAAGTTTTCTTCATAGGCTAAAATTCTGGTAAATATACAATAAGACGTTACAGCATATTATTACATATTTAAAAGTATGAAATGTGATGCTTTCGGCACTAAATCTTTTAAGACAAAACGACATAAATTTTATATTTATCAACCCGAACATTAAGTAGTTTTGACATATACCGCCAAATGTACTACGCACTTTGAATGAAAGGCAGCTGTAAGATTCCGTTCTGCAATATTGTTGATCACATTTTTCATTCTACTCCTCAGACTATGCAAAGACTTAAGAAATGACTCCGTGAACAAGACATTCACCGACCGCCGGAGAGACAAAAAATATCATTTCGACTGAAACGCAATACCATCGTTCCATCTTAAAGAAGTGCTTACATCGGCGCCGAATCCTTTCTTCTCGCCTTTTTTTGTCCAGACGAAGGTATCCTCATTACACGTTTCTTAGAATCCCAGGAAGGAATGAAAGAAAAAAAAAAAAAAAAAAAAAAAGGGCACACTCAGCTGCTGGAAGATGAAAAAGGAACCAAGGAACCGAAATACATCAGCTATTGTGGGATGTAAACAAAACCATAATGATATATCTGTAATGGCGCCGGTGGAGCCCAGATTTAAGACGAAAGCTGCCTCGGCACTGTTGGCTCCACTATCGACCCGCAGACCTGTTTTAAAGCTGTACACAGTCTTCAGAGGTCACTGACACCGCCTCCGCAGACTCCGAAGGAGCGACACACACCTGCAGGTAGCAGAAATTATGGTGAGCAGAGTGTTCAGCTGAAATGATTGACTTAAACGAAGCCTCTCTCCAGTTACTTTTGCACGGAATAATTTTATATATTTTCTGCGAAACGTAAAACAAATGTTGCAATTTTATTCTTGGGTAATGTCATTTTACAAGTGCGTGAGCGGCCATTTTTTGCGCTTTACGGTGTCAAAACTGTCGAAAGAAACAATTTAACGTGATAGCAAACCTAACATAGGGATATCTAACAGTTTCAAGAAACAATTTAAAATTATTTTAAGCACACAGTAACAGTTGCATACTTCCCATTCAGAGAAGGAAAGATAGACAATATATTTCAATGCTTTTCATTATTTTTAAGAACTCGTTGAAAGAAGGTAACTGATGTATTGTTTAATATGTCTATATCTATAAAACGAAAACCGGGTAAATTGGTGATTTAGAAATTCAAAAGCTACTGAGCATATTTCGATGGGTTTTCACCATTTTAAGGCTTAGAATCTCAACTCAGTTGTTTGGCATGACTTATGTTTTAACGTTATATAACGCAGGAGCATTAAATGAAATTCTGAATGTATGGTGAGAAATAAAAAAAATAAAATGGAAGTATTAGATGTTGCATATTTCCCACTAAACACACACCTACAATGTCTCTGACCATAGCCTTTAATGAAAGCAATAAGATAACTTTACAATGATAACTAATTTGCATACCAAACAAAACTTAAAGTATTTTTTTCTTTAATTCGGGATGTTCAGTTTCTAAACGCCATAGATGGCCGAATTGAATGCGAGAAACTAATAACGAAAAAACAACAGAGATTTTCTTTCATCACAATCTCTGTCAGCACAACTACAATATCTATGGCAATCGTCTTTAGCGTTCTGTTCACAATAAAATGGTGTCCAGCTTGTAAATCCCTGAAACAGGTGCGGAGTATATTTTACTTTTGAGTTTTAGTGCCAGATGAATTACCATATTAATAAATTTTTTAGCTGTAGCGGCAGATGAGTAAGCATAAGAAGACATATCTAATGCTTGATACCATGATATATTGATTCCACAGTTTTCAGGTAATGCTAGATTATTTGTAAAATAAAAGTGTAGTAACGTCTTAAGATATACGATAAATTTTAACTTTGATTCAAAGATTTCAGAATATGAAAATCCATTCAAAATCTGTATTTTTTGCGCGATGCCGGAACAAACAGACACATTCATGATACATTTCTAACTTTTATGTATGTGGTATGTATTAATGCGCTTACGGTCCATGGATTTTCGAGCAGCAATATTAACTGTAATTAGGATGAAATGTAACCTGGACTGAAATGAAAAATGACATTCCGTATCAAATCATCCAAACCGCCCCATTCTTAGAACTGTGCCGCTAAATCACCGTTTAATTTAGTACCGGAAATTGTCGGTACGAAATCAACGAAGCTTGGTATTCATGAATCTTTTTGGAAGAATAAAAATAGTGTACGGGTAAATCAACTTCAATCCACTCCTTTCATGGTAAGGTGCGGGTGAATCTAGGATTGATTCAATTTCGGAAATGGATGGCGCGTATTATATGAAACTTGGTTCACGTTTCTCATTGCGTGAATAAAAATAGTCTATGAGTAAGTCAACGCCAACTCCAACGGGCAACGCCGGGAACTCCGATAGCATTAATTATAAAACATTAATAAAGTTGTTTATTAGGTCTATTTTATGTTACAATTTGTATCCTGTTTAATGATTAATTAAAATGTACAGTTAATACTAATTGAGACTATAATAGAAATATTACTACTCACACATTTAACATTTCAGAAGTCTGATGACTCTGTGCTTAAGGCATCTGAATAGAGATCCCTAAAGGTCCCCGTTTCGAATCCTTCTCTCGACGGGGATTTTCGAAGGTCTTTTAACGACCTTTACCTCGACCACAGCTTGCTGTGTAATATGAACTACGCTAGAACGCTTCCATGGTTCAGATGCACGTTAAACTACAGGTACCCTATACCCCATGGGATTACCGGGCAAGCTCGTTGGCTACGATAGTAGCGGATTCGAAGCCGATAAGAAACGCTGTCACCAGATTATTATGACCACACGAATTAACTATTTTACTTTACTTAATATTTACTCCACATATGCATCACTACCCTGTCATTTTCTAAGGTTCTGAGAAAATACTAATCTGTAGAAGTGGGGTTGGCAGTGCCAATAAAGCTGATAACCATTGTTTTAGAGAAATGCGGTGAAACTTCTGGCTGCATTCAAGTGAAAAGTAGGCCTACTTATGTTTTTAATCACAATGATTTAGTTCTACTTCCCAGTGTTTGCTCCGAATCACTCCATTCACTTCTGCTTCTATACTCTGCAATTCACAAAATTATGGGTGGCAGAGGGTGCTTTGCACTAAGCTAACTCTGTGGATTGCAATCAAGAATAGCACAAGGGAAGAAACAATTCATATAAGCATCCAAACGATGCTTAATTTGTCTTATCTCTCCCGTCATGGTGACTCAGATTGCTTGGTAGAAGAAGTTTTTCGTCACGCTCCTAAATGGAAGGTGTTGTTCGCATGTTTGCCAATAAATTGAAACAAAACGTACGTTGCTATTTGTAAATCCCATCCGAAACTATTTATGATCTCTGTAAGGTGTTCGTAGGAACTGAATCAGTCACGAATTCGAGTGACTCTTCTCTGTACTTTCTCTATACTGTCAATCAGTCTCTTGGGCTACGAATACCAAACGGCACAAGTAGTGAAATGTGGACGCTCGAGAGTTTTTTACGCTACCTCCGTTTGTGTATGTTATAATTCTTCAAAATTCAATCTTTGAATCAGAGACTAGAATTATCTCTACCTTCGACCGTAGGTATGCGCATGTCCCATTTCATGTTGCTTTGTTGTGTTACATCAAAATACTTCAGAGAATCAGCCATGTGAATAAGTGAGATATTTAATTTGTACTACTGAAGAAACATTTATTTTGGTAAGATATGCACAATTTTTTACACTTTTTGGATTTACTGTATGTTGACCTGATTGTCCCATGACGAAATAATGAGCAGATCAAGTTCAATTTTAAGTGGTTGGCCGAATTCCTTACTTCTCCATAGAACGCCCATTAGAAAGTATATACATATCTGATCGGAAAATTCTGGTCTCAAGAGATGATGATGATGATGATAAACTGTCACCGAAGAGAGAACATTGGTGTAAATAATGTAGCAAATTACTCTTTGTTATGCAAAAATAAATGTTTGACCAAAGAAAGCAAGAGTAAAAAGACAGCTGTGGAGAGCAATTAATATTCTAAAAGTCAGAAAAATTGTCTAGTTGACACACAATAGGATATTTTGCTGATTCTATTATTTTTGTATTGCTGCTATTAAGATTTAGAAGGGCAAATAGCAAGAAACCTAATAATTAACTAAAATATATAATAAAAATTGGACTATGAACGGACTAAAAAAACATCTCCCAGCAACCCGATTTTTAGTGAATAGACGGGAGGCTATCTGATTGTGTCAGCTGGATCCTAGTAATGGTGGAGACGGGAGTGTGTGTTCTTCACGGAGAAATCATAAATTCAGAATTATTTTAAATGTGGTGTGTCGGGTAGTAAGATGAAGACGAAATTCAACAACATACTACAAAGCATATCGAACAAAATAAAACCTGTGACAACTCTTCGTGCAAAAGCAGTACACTGGTTAATTGTCTGCTTTCTGTACAAGCTATAAGTTGGTGGCTAAGGGTAAAATAAATTTCGAATAAAATAAAAAAAGTAGTATATCAATAGAGACAAATAACAGAGTGACTCAGTGCACGGAGGCATCGCACATTGATTCGGGGAGGTACGACAAGCCCCGGGTACCGGCGCGGCGTGACTCAGGTTTTTTGGGTGATTTTCCACCATCATCTAGGCGAATACTAGAACGGACCACAATATCCACCTCATAAACTGCACATATCAAAAAAAAATAAAAAAATACTAAAACATTCTTCCAATAGATTAGATGCGCCGTCCCTAACAGGTCTTGTTAGACTTCGCACAGGAATTCAGTTCTTTCCTTCCCCCTCCCTTCCCTCCCTCTTATGATTCAAACTGACCATCTGTGGTGATTAGTGTGAGTCATCAGTCGTTGTTGCCGAATCTGAAGAAAGAAAAGAAAGAGAGAGAGACTAATGAATGAAACATTTAACACTGCTGGAAAAAGATATCATTTTATCATTACCAATTTTTTTATTTATTTATTGTTGTATGCCTCGTCGAATTCGAGGTCATTACAGGCGGGATGGGACTGGGACAAGTAACGGGCAGGAATTCGGCCACTGGCCTTTTGAAGGAAGCATCCCGGCATTCGCCTGGAGGTGATTTGGGGAAACCATGGAAAACCCAACTCTGGATACCCGGACGGGGATTCGAACCCGCGTTCTTCCGAATGTCATTAATAAAAGTCTTTGTTATAAATAATAGCTTAGATAATTCATCTCATTATTTGAATGGTCCGTGTTTTCTTTTGATACTAATTCCAAAGGAATAGGATGATAATGGAGAGGCTAACTTGAGTAAAATACGGGAATCAGTTAAAGATAAGTATATTTGACTGCTATAAATGGTACAGGTCAATGGGAGACAAAAAAAATTCCAATAAAGACGATCTATTTGTTAGTGAAGCAGCAATCGATTAGTAAAAATGAGTTTTTCCAAGAAAGAATTTGTGGCAGTGCTGCTGCAGCCGACACCGTCACTGGAGAGTTGAAATTCGCTTACTAAGTGCACAGCCCTGGGGCCACATTACGCCTCGTTAGTTGGTGGCGTTATTAAGTTGGTCGCTGCTGACGCCATCTGCTAACCAGCCCACACACCACAGCCCCCTAGCTCGCAGCGTTCCATCCGAACGACACTGTTCAATGACGCTAAGATATTCTTTTGAAAGTCTAGATTGCAGGGTTTTGTAAAGGACACGTGTCACGTCAGCTTGCAATTATATGTAAAAATAAAGATTTTATTGTTTAAATTACATATTAATTGCATTTTGGGAGTATCTTTTGCAACAAGAAGCACACCCGGCATCAAGGAGAAAACCAAACAAGATGCAAAGACTGAGATGAGTGTTTTGGCTTAAGATGGATTGATTCTAATGATAATTTTATGACGGATGAATTGAAAAGGATGAAAATGAAAATGCACGGAAAAGCATGACCATAATTTATTAGATTGGTAATTCTATTAAAGAGCCGCGAAAGTATTATGTAAATAGTTTGACTTCAAATGTGTAAAAGTTGATTTATGTAAAAATGGTTGCTGCTGCGTAAAAGGAAATATATGTTACTGTAAAAATATATGTTGAGTTCAGTGCATCGTGCATGATAGGTCATCTAATAAATGTATGGTTGACTGTGATATAGCAAAGTTTAAATTTAAGATTGTAAAATGAATGGTTTTCCAGAAGAAAGAGAAATAGAATTAATTTCAGAAATGCTACAAGTTTTCCTTTCAGGTAAAAAGTGGAAGCACAATGATAAAATCATGAACGGAGGGCGGGGATTCGATGTAAATGATGACATAAAACATTGTAATTACTGTCGGAAGTAACGAAAGAATATGGTTAAGTTATGGCAGGATAATTAATATGTATTACAATAACCTTTCAACTGTGGCCTATTAAGAAGTTCGTATTCCTTCTTACTAATTCGGTTACTGAGAATTAGAGCTTGCATGACACGCCTGTTATATACAGTAACATAATTTCGTTGATCGAAAGTTGATTATGTACTTCTATCCATTATACATTCTCATTCATTGTAAAGCTCTTGCGATAACTGCAATATGTACGCTACATCTGCTATCAGTGTTATTTCCAAAGGGGAACTCAAAGGAGCAGTGTACCACGTCGGCTTAGATAAGGCCCGGCGATATGCTCCAGGGTATGGTCGTGAGCCTCTATGAATCCTCAGGATGAATACTTAACTTCTTACTTGTTGATAACTGTGTTACACATCAATAAATAGGTATTAATTCTGTAAAAGGCTTTATTTCATTACGAATATTGGCATCGTATCAGAAGAACCTAATTTGAAAAAAAAAATGACATACTGTTGATATTGTAATGCAGATGTTATTGAGAAATTCTTCTTGATAAGGAGACATTCAGTAAACTTGTTGCTTTACCTCGAGATATAAGTATCGCCAGACGTGTTATTTCTTGTAAACTTTTGATGACAGTGTTCTTTGATATTCTCCCTGATAAGAAGAGATAAAAAAACTTATTTTGTAAGTAAAACTGATAGATTTGTTTTTCTTTTTGCCGGGGTAAAAATATATCCGCCACAATACCATCATCATCCATCGTTACTAGGAATGTTTTAGCACATTTTAACATTAATTATTTTCGCCAGATTATCTCGAATCTCATTCTTAAGACTTAAAAACACAGATTTTCATACATGAAAGGATATTTAACAGTTAAATGACTGCAAGAGTCAAAACGACCTGGAACACTAGTACAGTGTGTTGTCTGAATCTCACTTGAGTAAGATAGTAAAAATGGAACCTCAAGGCAAGAACATGACAAACTGAAACCAATAGTTTTAAAACAATTGTTCACTTACTATGGGAAGTGGTCTAGTGACTCAAGGGTTCTGACGGAATATCGGAAGGATCTCGATTCGAATTACTACTTTCATCTCTGGCACAGCTTGGTGTGTAATGTGAAGTACGCCAGAACGTTTCCGTCGGTCAGATTACCTTTACCTACTATCAGAACAGATCGTTATTGTGCGTATTACAACAGCAGACACATCTACGATTTCGACAACCATTGTGTACGATTTCGTCCTGCATGAAATTTTCACTTAACTGTAAAATAATCGTTCGTCCACGAGTTGGATATAAAGCGTCTTTAGATTATTGTTCGAAAAGCGTCTCCCAAAAACTTTAACTCAATTAACGACACGGCTGAGTAAACATTAATATTTAATGCCTATTTAAAAGACTGCAGTTAGATGATCTAATATCGACAAACATTATATTTTTAATAAATTTGAAAACAAGTAATTATGATGTTAGGTCGTGTGGTAAAAAGTGGTAATCGGGTACAATTAGTTTGATAGGGACTCTGATATTCATTTGAGTCTATGAATTCATATCGTAGATCACAATGAACATCTTATTTTGCTGTGAATGTCGTTACTCTGCTACATTCAGTGAACTTCAACGCTACAGCTACTACGTTCCAGAGATCAATGGACGATTTACACCCGGCGTATCAACATCAGCAGTAAAACGTTTTACTACTTGCCCTTTGAAACAGCTATATGAATATAATAAATTAACTTTAGACATTTAACAATTCGTCAAGAATCTTTTCATCAACTACAAACGAGAATAAGCTTATTAAGAAGGAAATTTCTTTTCGTTTTCAATATTACCATATTTATGGAAAATCGGGGAAATTTTAGAGATTTCTCACCGGGTCATATGCTCATTGCATTTGAAAAATTTAAATTCTAAAACATCAAATATGAAAAATAAGTGACTGATTAACTTGAAATATTCTTCGAATTTTCTCAGTTACGACTTGAAATTGAATTAAAAAATTAAAATACCAGTAAAACTAGCGTCTTACCTAAGAATGTTTTACTACTATTATTACTTGTGAAACAATTTTAAAGAAACATTTGATGTCGTTTTAAGGAAATACAACAAAAATTTCCTGCAACTTTCATTCATGTTAACGGAATGAACCGTGTGATGGAATATTCTGTATTCTAAACAACTGCGTCACTGTCACAGATATCATAACTGACAATTCTGTTTTTATGTACTTGTCGAAGAGATATCGCAATTTACTCGGTGCATTTTACGGCTGTAAGTTATGTTTCTCGGGAGAGCGGAAAAAGCGCTCTAATAGAGTCGATAAAAGGCACGCACCCAAGAGTTATGACGCCAGCAATATATTACACGAGAAGCGATAGCGTCACCTCCCCGCGCCAAACCTTCGGCACACATCGCCAGCACCTCCAAGACACAACACAAACACAAGAATAGGTTGAGCAGGAATTGTCTGGCAGACAAGCAACACCGGTTCTACTTGAATTTATTGGCAAACATGCGAACATCCACTTTCATTTACGCGTGCCCGGTGATCTGCTGTATCTATGGTTAAGTGTCTGAACGTTAGTTGAAATGTGGAGACCGAGCGAGGTGGCTGAGGGGTAATGCTCTGGCCTCGCATTCTGGATTACTTACTTTACTTATTGCTTCACGCCTCGTCGACATCGAGGTACCGAGCGGGGCGGTGTAACGGTTAGCGTTCTCGCCTCGCATTCGGGAGGACGGCGGTTCGAATCCCCGCCCGGGCATCCAGATTTGGGTTTTCCATGGTTTCCCAAAATCACTCCAGGCAAATGCCGGGATGCTTCCTTCAAAAGGCCATGGCCGAATTCCTTCCCATTCCTTGCCCCCATCCTTGCCCCCCATCCTTTCCCGTCTCTAAAGACCTCGATGTTAAAAAGAGACGTAAAGCAGTTACAAAAAAAAAAAAAAAAAAAAAAGACATCGAGGTCATTAGAGGAGGGACGGGACTGCGAACAAGGAACGGGGAGGAATTCAGCCTTTTGAAGGAAGCATACTACCATTCTCCTGGGAAACCATGGAAAACACAAATCTGGATACCCGGACGGGGATTCGAACAGGCGTTCTCCCGTATGCGAGGCCAGAACGTTCACTGTTCGCCCGCCACGTGTGGTCATTCTGGAGGACTCGAGTTCGAATCCCCGTCCGGGCATCCAGATTTGGTTTCCCCAAATCACTCCAAGCGAATGCCGGGATTCTTCCTTCAAATGGCCATGACCGAATTCCTTACCATTCCTAGTCAACAGTCCTTTCTCGTCTCTCATGACCTCGACGTTCACAAGGCGTAAAGCCATAAGCAGAAAAAGAAAATACCGGAACCTTACCCGTCACCTGCCGAACATGCTTCTGCGGGCAAATACATTTCTTATAACCGAATCAGGTTTCATGATATTCAAATATTTATATGTGTTATAATTCCTTCGTTGCCATATTGTTGCTCTCATCAGCGCCAACGAGAAAATTATGGGAAGGACGTATAACCACGAGTATTTGAAGGCTTATTGCTGCTGCAGTTGTACAGTCCATAGTGAGCTTGGCAGCCAACACACACACACACACAAATATCTATACTATTAAAAATCTGTAAGCAAGCTGCGTGTGTCTCATTAATTGAACGGGAGCGCCGCAGAAACTACAGCAGCAATTTGGATGGTGTTTTCAAATCTTTAGAGCTAACGGTCACAGTTAAGTTCTGCGGAAATAGCAAATGACTTATATGTACCGAGGTACGGAGGGAATAATTAAATACATTTCTAGAGATAAAATTATGTGATACATATCCCACTGTAATTGAGATGTTCACTCCATGCACAAAAAACTGTAAAAAATATCACACAACTTAATTTAGAATTCTGTTTAGTATTTTGACTTCGATTCTTTAGTTATTCAGTTTTCTTGAATGTAGTTGATAAATGGAATACCTGAATCACACACAATAAACGTTACTAATACCGGGTTTTAATTTACTGTAAAAATTATGTTTGACCAAAGATGAATAACTGTGGATTGTATATGGTTGTCTTTAGTTATAATTTCACGGTATTTTCTGTTTTGATAAATGTAATTATACTGAATTCATTACTCAAACGACTAAATAATATTTTAATTCCTCAATAAGAGTAACAGAAGTGTAATATATATGGTAAGTAATTTTGTACTCATAAAGAGTAAAGAGTTTTCAATTTATCGGGCCGCCCAAATTTGATTGTGAATAGCGTAAGACAATTCGAAAGTAAAGAGTAAAATTTTGTGTTATGTCACTTACCGGTAGTTCTCGAGATATCAGAAGTAAATATCAGTTATGTATAGTTCCATGTGCCATTTGCGATTTTTTTTTATCTGTTGTAGGTCGCATTTCAACCTAACCACAACCGCTAGGTTTAATAAACATGACATGCGATACAGTCAATATATAATTGCCCATATTTTAGTCCTCTTGCAGTTCAAGTTGTATTATGAAATTAATTGTTATAATTTATTATACGCGTACATTAAATCCTTAAATAGACAATGTTGTCATTACCAAAAATGTATTTAGTGATGCATTTCATGTGTTTAGGTGTAATTGCATGATTTGATTTTGAAGCGGCAATATCAGTACAGATTGTGGTTAGGTTGAAATGCAGCCTGGACCAGAATGTTCTTGCAATGACGTGAGGTATGAGGAATTCATTTGTTGTTATTAATTAATAAGCTAAGTGCCATGCCAGTGATGACGTGTATTCCCGGAAACAAAACAAACGTTAATGTCCACGTGTGGCTTTGGCGACCTGTTTTTTTTTCTGTTCCAGGCCGCATTTCAACCTAACCGCTTCAGTTTTGAGATATGATGAAGAGAGATGGCTCGAAATTTGGGTAGATGCATAAAAGGCAATAAGCAAGAAATACAGGCATCCACGGGATAGGAACGTCAATTACGAAAATTTGCCAGCGATTTCAGATTAGTTATTGCAAATGCTATCGTTGGCGGCAGAGGTATTTTTATAAAATTACTGTTAACTTTACTGCATACACTACCGCAGACTGTAACTTTCGTTTTGCCTTATTTCTAAGGTACATTTCTTTTATCTTTAATATTAACTTTTTATCTCCAGAAAGTGTGTTCCATTTTTTTGTACCAAAATGTCAACTGATTCTTGATACCTCCTTATTGGATGGTTAGTGATAATATTTCATGTAGTTTTAATTCTTATTTTTAATATATTATATTGTGTTAAAATATAAGCATAACAAAAAAAACTTTCGAACTATAGTATGAAAACCGAATCTAAGGTAATAACTATAAAAAATGAAAATATTTAAATGAAATTTATATTTTTTGCTTCTTCAAGTTAATATTTGGTAGTAACACAAAAAAGGGTATTTTTATACTCACCAAAACCCGCGTGTGCAAAGCAGCGGGTAAATGCTAGTATATACATATATATATATATATTTGAATTTAACACAATTTTCAGGACACTAGAAGTTCGACTTTAATACATAAGCGCTATATTTCTATATGCTCACGGTCCAGTCAATGATATATTGCAAACTATTCTTCCGTACCTACTTTACGTACAGTCTTTCAACTCCTCTGCTCCTTCTTGTTAACTGATTTCTCTTATTCATGCTGCGTGATTTACGTGGTCGATGAAATTAATTACAGCTGGTCGAAATTATGACTCAACGCATGTCCATGCGGCTGGATCACTGTGTATGTTATCACCCACATTACGGTCAACATAATCTGCAGCCTTCAATATACGTCGTGTAATATCACAGTCACTGAATTCTTATCATCTGCACCATACATTGATCAGAGCATGTTTTCTGAGCACAAAAGTATCCCACTCGCTTTCCACGCTCTTAATACAGTGAAGTTGAGTGCATAGTCTCGTTTAACTTCGTTGCAGGACAATATACTATGAGTTATGTATCGGTTTGTAACGTCCAACGACATCTGATAATTGCCCACTCGGAAACCCTACTGTTCTTCAGTTTCCAAGTTTTTTCTGTTCGTTTTTAGTTTTTGCACTAGCTATTGAGGGTATATATATATATATATATGTATGTGTGTGTGTGTGTGTGTAGAAATTCCACGATAGTTGACAATGTTAGTTTCTCCTTTGAGAAAAGGATATTTTCCATATTCTGAAATTTCTGTGATATTCAATATTCTTTTAAAAGTATAGTCAAATCTTTGAAAAGTTTTTCGGTTTCATGTTTTACTTTCACATTTCTTAAGGATCGTCGCAATTCTCTCACTCCATGGAAATCTTTCGCAAGATGTTACTCCCATACATTTGTAGTTGTTGGTGGTATATTTATTTCATTTTATATAATTTTTAATTCATCGATTATGTTTCATAAATATTTATATGTATTTCCTAAGCGAGTGCTCAGTAGGGTACAAAAATTTATGGCATTTTAGTCGTTTTTGTTTTAGTTTTTTTGGAACTTGAGTTATATGACATTCTCTTATTTTTTAACGGTTTCGTTTGTTGTATTAACTTATTTCTGGCACTAGTTCTCTTACTGGGATTTCCTCTGCCTACCAGTAAGGGATGCCTATTCGTCCTTGTCCATAGAGCCTCCGTACACTTCTTCAACGTTCTTAAATTCCCCATACTTAGTCTTGTAAAATCGTTTTACCTTCAGTTGCTGAACATGTTTCTAGTTAATATCTATTTTTTGTTGTTGCGATGTTATTTTTCAATTTTGAGTTAGTATGCTGAAACAACTAAATTCTCCTTGTCTCCCGTATCCATGAACATTGTTGTATATTAAGGTCTAGCTTAACTCCGTTCTATATCTTTAGTTACTTTCGTTGGTATGAAGTTGTGAGAAGGTTGCCATTGTTGTTTGCTGTTCCTTCACCATATTTTCCTGTTATTGTATCCTATTTCGTTCTTCCGCTGTTACTATTTGATGCCACAGCACAATGAGTTTGCTACAGTTGTCAATTTTCAATATAATGTGGTTCAGTAGGCAATTGTAATGTAAGCAAAACCATTTAAATTTTTTTCGATGTAGGTAATTTTAGTGAGAGAGATTTTCGCCTATTTGAGCTATCAAAATTGTTCCAAGTTTTACGTAACGTTTAAGTATTTTTCTTTGGCAATAAACTTACTTCTATGGAGAAATGCAACTGCGACAATAGTCAGCGAAGAAATGGTGTGAATAAGTACCAATCTGTGTTTCCCAATAATATAAAAGCATGACTTAATTATTCCAGTTGGCGCTATATCATGTATATTCTGTGGGACTCTGTCTGATAGTATGTGCTGTATGAAGAGAGAATAGTTTCCGCCTGCGTCAGAAAACACAACACAGCTTCCCCCTTAGTGGCTGGGTAGAAGGTGGTGCGCTAAATGGAACGGAAGAGCAGTTTCCCTCCCGCCTGCAGGGAAATTTGCGAATGGATTCGCCGCACCCCCTCCTCGTCCGAGCGGAGCGCGCCATAAAAACTAACGAAGCGGCCACCGTCTGAGGCTGCGCTGTGTCTGCTAACGCTTCTCGCTTACTAAGCAGGTGCCATATCCCCGCGGGGTACTTAGATTTAGTAAAAGGTTTATTTCTCTTCAGAAAGCATTCAACACCTTGAGAGGACCGTAATTAACCTCCGCATAAAAATGTTCGGTTTCTTTCGACGTATCATCACTATAGCTACAGGTTAGAGCATTTATCCTTTCGTCGGTGATTCTACGATAACCGTCCCGCCACAATTTGTTAATAGATTCTTATGTAACTTGATGAGACAAATCGAAAGTAAAGAATAAATGTTTTTGATATCTCACTTAGTTCTTAAGATATCGTATCTCCAAATTAAGGTAGTCAGGCTGAGATGTGTCCTGGACTAGAAAAATATGGCATATTCACAATTAACTACATGCTGGACATGTACGATAGATGTTTTGTTTTCTTCCTAGCAGTTGTGATTAGATTGAAATACGGCATGGACCAGAAGATAAACGTCACCAAAAGCACAAGGAATTATTCCGATGACCGAGTTTGGACATACGATATCTCGAGATATCAAAATTTTTTATTCTTTAGATTTATTTCGTGAGGTTACATCAGAATTCATCATCAACTTGGGGTACCAGTCTGTGACGGGAAGTGAATGCACGAGTGGCTGCTACGTGCGTTCCGTGATAACTAGTGATACTCTATAACTTGCGCGGATTATCTTCTGCTCTTCAATGCTTCTCCTTTGCCCTCTTCTGCACTTGAATTTTATGCTTAATATTAAATAAATGCGAGTATCCTGGGTTTAAGGTTGCATCTTGGAGGCTATTAGGAGAGGAAACGGACAGCTATCTGTAACAAACAAGAAATGCTGGCTCAACGTCTTCGCCTCTGTGAAACCTAACTAAATTACATGATTCTGACACTAGAATTTTGAACTAAATGACGTCCTGTTAAACGTCCGAAAAAAACTTATGTTTCTTTTCATTCTCATCTTTTGCAACGATATTATTACCGGTGAGGTAGAATCACTGGAGCGGGAACATTGGTTGAGGGATTTGAAGGGATTGCGTCTTTCAAGTTCCATAGAATCCATTCTGAACGTTATGAACTGATACGTTATCTGTCTTAATCTATATTAGTCATTGTTCTCATAGCAAAAACTTGAACATTAAAAGTTCAGTTCACAAGTTTTTTCACATTTACTTGGGAAGTATTGTACAGTGACTGACTATGTTTGTTGTTTATGTATTCACTATCATAAAAATTCGCTATCCTATAACGATATGTCGAAATGAAATAAAACTTGGCAAAGTTAATACGAACGCTTACAAAAATAACCGATTACATTATAAAGCCAGATAAGGAGTTTATTCGGACAGTTCTTAAAAACCTTTAATTCCATGTTGCACCACACCTGGTGTGCATACATGAGGACGTGTAGTCATGGAGTGATCTATTGTCATCTTATGGAAGATAAATCTTGTAGAGCCGTTGTTGCCTTCCAAGTCTGACCAGGAGGACCAATGAGAAATGTCAACATTTCGAAGTCAATTCTTAGAATCCTTGCTGTGCATGGGCTGGCCCTATAATTTCAAAAATACTACATCAAGTCACAGATATGAATGCTGTAGAATAGCTTGGGCGTACTATAGTGTAGTCATTGGTTTGCTGATAATTTCCAAGGAAGACTGAATCCCATAGAGGATTGCTTCCGAGACGGTGATGGCAACAGTTCTGAAGTGTCATTCAGCAAATATGACCAAACCTCTGTACAGGAAAAAAAGAAAAAAAAATGTATCTGCAAATGAAGTCGCTGGCGTTGAATCTCCGATGAAGGACGGCTTAGAAGTCTTATAGAACAATATTCTTCATTTTAAAATCACTTTATAATAGTGGCTGTGGAAACAGGGGTTCGAATGATGACTGATGGTGAAAAGATCCTTTTGATAGAATTCGTTGGTCACCCACAGTCTTCCTGCTGAATATGTATTCACTATTGCTCCCAATACGGTCCCACAGCACAGTCAGAATAGCCCATGTCGCCGATAGTTTGACGGAACTTATAATCTGCCTCCCGAATCCAACCATCCGATTTCTCTAAAACTTACTCTAAAAGTTGAATATGCATGAGACGAAAGTATCGCCGAGGCATACGGCCTTTTCCCTGATGCTCACCCTAAATGTACAGTGAATATGCTGCGTGCAGATTCATCCTACGGCCGTGCCAGAACTATACTGCTCCCCGGTGAAAGTTTATTTTCTATTGTAACCGAACTATAACGAATTTCAATACTACCTGGGAAGGTGCCGTGCTTCAACTTTCGTCAGTATTGTATAATTAGTTTCGGGTGTGCCATTGTTTATGTCAGCAAGCATATTTCTGTTTTAATACGAACTAGCTTACCTGGCAATGCTTCACTATTGCTGGACTTGAGTAGGCACATAGATTAAACGAAAAAATATTTACATATAAATTTTAAACTGCTGTTTCATTCATTTTCAGTTGGAAAGGCTGAGAGGGGATGCGCTTTGGAAAACATATGCAGGCAGTATTTTTCTGTTTGTTTCAAAGTATAAGTGTGCAAATTCCGATTGAAATCTGATGAAATATGTGGTTTTGTCTGAATTATGTGGAGGAGGGTTGGGTTTTTTAATTTTTTCTTTGACAGGAACCTTCTCTGTCATCCCGTCGACAAATCACCAAAGCTTCACCGTAATCGGACGAACGGTTTGCGGGTTTGTTTAAATTATGGGGTGTTATGGGGAAGAGGGGGTAATTAAGGTGGTGGAAAGAGAGGAGAGGGATTGGGTTTTTGTGAAATTAATGTGTACAGTATTTCTCCCTCTTTTTTAAAGTATAAGTGTACAAATTCATATCTAAATCGGATAAAATATGTGGTTTGCCTAAATTATGGGGTGAAAACGTAATGGGGTTGGAAAGGGGGAGAGGGGATGGATATTCGGAAACCATACGTCGGCAGTATTTTTCTGTTTGTTTTAAAGTATAAGTGTACAAATTCTTATCTAAATCGGATAAAAAATGTGGTTTGCCTAAATTATGGGGTAAAAACGTAATGGGGTTGGAAAGGGGGAGAGGGGATGGATATTCGGAAACCATACGTCGGCAGTATTTTTCTGTTTGTTTTAAAGTATAAGTGTACAAATTCTTATCTAAATCGGATAAAAAATGTGGTTTGCCTAAATTATGGGGTAAAAACGTAATGGGGTTGGAAAGGGGGAGAGGGGATGAATATTCGGAAACCATACGTAGGCAGTATTTTTATGTTTGTTTTAAAGTATAAGTGTACAAATTCCTATCTAAATCGGATAAAAAATGTGGTTTTGCCTAAATTATGGGGTGTTATGGGGAATAGGGGGTGACTTTTTGGAATTTTTTTTCACAGGAACCTTCGCAGATGCTCACTCGAAAACTCTCCAAAGTTTCATTGCAATCTGATAAATGGTACAGGAATGCATAGAAGACGAACAAACCCACAAACCCACAAACATTGATTTTTATACAGGGCGTTCGCCGGAAAACGCTACCCTCCCAGTCTGTTGCCGTCGGCAACTTGCTCGGTCAGTGTAGCCAGCAGTTTCCGCCACACGGCGCCGTGAATCACCGCACTGTTTAACACCTCCGCTGCCCCAACAGTGCAGTGCAGTGACCCTTACATTGTTAAGAACGGTTTCTGTGCATTGTAGATAGTTTGTGACTTCAGTCTCTTATTAATCAGTGTTGTGAATAAACGTTTCTTTGCGGTTTGGCTGGTTTGGGGATTCATACTCTTATTAATCTGTACCGTGTTTGAGTGTGAGTAAAATTATGGTACGTTACAGTTTGCAACAAAGAATATTTCTCTACGATACATATGTGAAGAAGAAGTCGTTTAAAAAGTGTCGCAGTAAATTTCGTCGCGAATTTCCTGGCGCTTTACTGCCAGCTAAATCAACAATTCTGCGTCTGGTTAAAAAAGTAAGAGAAACGGGTTCATTTTTTAACAAAAAGAGACTCGGGCAACCGTATTCTCACAGAGGAGAAAATTGACGATATCGCTTTTCGACTAGAACAGTCACCCAAAAAATCATTAAGTCAGTTAGGGCAGCGTGATTCTCGAAATATGTTCAGAAGATGTGAAATGTGCATTACACAAGAGGGTCAACACTTCCAGCATCTTTTATAAGGTAAGCTAATGAATTACGTCACATTTAAATGCTTAGCACACAAGTTTATGAAGTTTATGAAGCGTAATTATTATGAAATAGTCCGCGGCCGACGGTCGAACAATGCCGGAAACTGAGCGCTCGCTCGCCGGGAGCAGTTTCTTCCTTGTAGCGCTAACAGTGGGTTGCGTTTCCCGGCGAACGCCCTGTATATAAGATAAATGATGCTCGTTTGACCTACGCATTCTTTGAATAAGTATACTTTTTTCTTTTGACTTTATACTTCGTCGATACCTAGGCCATTGGAGGCGGAAAAGACTGGGAGAAAAGAACAGGAAGAAATTTGGCCATTGTCTTTTGAAGGAGTGATTTTGGGAAACCATGGAGAACCCAAATCTGTATGGCCGGACGGGGATTTGAACACGTCCTCCCGAATGCGAGACCAGAACTTTATCGCTCAAGATAAGTATACTGTGTGCAAGAAAATTATTAAGAAGTAAATGATAATATTGTAACAAATTGGGAGCATACTAATAAATACAAGTAATGCTCTCGGGTGACTAGCAGAGTTATAGAAGTGTTATAATAATCACAGAATATTTCGGCACTCTGAATCGTCGGCGCCATCTTCCGGAAGATGGCGCCGACGATTCAGAGTGCCGAAATATTGTGTGATTATTATAACACTTCTATAACTCGGCTAGTCACCCGAGAGCATTACTCGTATTGTCAACGCCGAGAAAGACTTCGTAATTACATACTAATAAAGTTCGTAACAAAAATATTAACTTCTAAAATACCAAAAGCCGATTTACAAAACTACTACAAAGTAAGAAATTATTTCTACAAAATAGGTACTATCAATGGACTGTACAAACTGTATTCTCCTATTATAATTTACATTCAGTGTCGTATTATTATTATTTCTATTCTTACCTATAGCTACTATTTTTCATTACGATTTGTTAATGTATTGACAATTACTGAAGACGGTGTTAAAGAAGACATCGACTGTAGTAAAACAAAATTGAGATTCTAAATACTAAAATCAATTATTTATAGCGGTCTCCGAAAACATTACTCAATATTTCAGTTTAAGTCGGGATTATGTGTTTCGTTATTGATTGAATCTAGTGTGTTTAGTTAAATTTACAATCTGCTGATATATTTTTTTTCTATAGATATATTTTGAATTGAGAATAATGAAAATTTCAAATATTAAGAATTTTATGCATATATTTTCGTCAATATTTTCAAAGATAAAATAAAGTATAAATATTTTTTAGTACAATTTTGTTTAGCACTGTAAATGTCTTTGTGAAATATATTTATAAGAACACTCTGTTGACTCAGGTTGTTGTGTAGGTATAAGTAGTGAATATTGGTAACATTATGAAAGAACCTCGAAATTTCGTTACTGTTTATACTCTGTCGCAGAACACTAAATGTCATATTTCTGCGATCAAAAGTGCCAGGGATTGCTTGGATTTTTGCCAGTCGAATTACAAACAATTCAGGAATGAGAAAAATCTGCTTCAGTTATTAAATTTTCTCAACAAAATTTAGAAACATTTTTTAAACTGCAACATATCAAAATTCCTGATATCCTTTCATCAGCTCCTACGTCAAGTAATTTTATTCCGTCATTTGAAAGTGATTTAATATTTTTCCAAATACGCCGTAAATTGACAGAAATGTGAAACATAGTTCCATATGCTTCATATTAATCATTGAGTTACAGCAATCCAACACGAACTGACAGTTTGTAAAAGTAATACATCACTCTAAAATGTTGTTTGTCAATCATGAAACTTTCATCACTGTATAGAGATATATTATTATGACAGGAATGCATTTTAAAATAACTTAATGAGTTTAATTACCTGTGTAATGGATTAAGCGTAATAGATTGAGAGCAATAATCATCTTCCAGCATCGAATGGCAGTTTGCTTTCTATCCGGCTGAAATAAAAATATTCGTTTCAAATTATTTCCGTGCTTCAGATTTTTCATTTTAAATGTAACATACTCAGTTACTTGGCATTAAATTACAACAAATGCTTGCGAAAATCAAACCGCTTGTTGCTTTAGATAAGGCTATTTGTTCTTTTAACAAAACATAACGTTTCATATGATGGTTCTCTTGAAGCTTTTTTATTATCACGTCGTTTGATTATCCGGGTGTTGAGATGTGTTGTTTTGATTTTGAATTACGCATCGTTTTACACAAAAACTCCGGAAATCCTCTAGGTTAAATTTAGATCTAGTCGTGACTAAATATTTCTAGCTGTCAACAAAGTAAAATTAGCTTGTGACATACCAAAGGTATTGCGTTTATAGTCTAGAATATGGAAGATGTTATTCTTCTTTGTGCCCAATTCCAGCTCGGCGTTTTCCATGGTCATACAAAATACATTTACAAGCTTTACATAGTCTTCATCTCTATTTGATATTTAAGTATTTCGACCGCTTCCCGTAGTATAAATGACAAATATCTTTGTCTCTGTCCATAACTAAGCTTCCGAAATATGTTCGGCAACAGCTGATTTAACGGACGACATAACCTTGTATTTCGTTGGTATTCATTGATTCACGTTTCGATAGGCCGTTTTGTTTCTCTCATGTATATCTTTCAATACTGACGTGGAATATATATACTGCGAGTATAATTAAAAGCTTTACGGTTTTGTTTTACTTAAAACTTTCTTTTCAGTATACTTTTTTCAGAGAGTAAAAAAAAAAATGATGTGCGGATAAATGAAACGAGAATATCAGGAGTTCGAGGCTACGTTTATTTCCTCTGTTACAATAATAGATTGTATGATAGATACGCAAGTATCTCGGCTTTCTTCCATCATATTGACAACTTCTTTTCTATATCAAAACTTATTTTTGTAGGACTCTTATTTTTTTTTTTTACTTTTCTTTGAAAGGTAGGACACCCGTTATATTTAAGTCCTACAACTGTGTTAATAAAAACTGTATTTTAAACATAACTGAGATTTCTTATAAAAAATCGAGTTGAAACTGTACAGCCCAATTGAACAGTTTGACCAAACGCATAAAAGTATTACAATAAATCATCTGGGGCCGTACAACCAATCTCTTCCTGACCAGCTGTAATGAACTATTTCTACCCATTTTTTCACACAAAAATAGTTTCACAAACAGAGTACTAAAAAATTCCAGAAACAAATCGTTCCTTTTGAAATGTGACTTTCGCTTTCCTCTCTCAGAAGATAGATCAGTCTCAAAGATCTCAAGCTTCAAAGAATCAATAAAAAAAAATAAGTACAGTGAAATAAAATTACGTCACTCAAAGATATACGAAACTGAAAAATGTTGAATATTTTGGACGAGGTCTTCCAGCGAAATTTTGAGTGTAGTAATGTGGTTCATTGAATTAGATTTCGTGACCAGTGTCTGTCAGAAGAGATTTTCCATTGATGTTATATGTAGAGAATTATTATTGAAGAGTGGCTGAACTATTGCCATTAATAAATCAGGCGTGCTCATCTGATGCAGATACAACAGAGTGTTTATAATCTTTTCACAAGAATGGATACATATAATTACAAATTATGAGATATCTCAAGAGAGTTTTAATGATTTTTGGAATAACAAAGAAGTGTTTAATTAACACAGACATTCACACGCTCATAGGAGAAGAAACATTTGCAAATTCTGTAGGCTTCTTACAGCAGCCTGATAGTTGGATAGTTGCGTTGTACTCTCTCTCCATTTGGTATGTGAGCTGTGGGTTTATGGAAAAAATGTATAATTTGGAATCATTTGGATTATTATTGCATCCACAATTTTTCAAGATATCATCTACATAAAACAAAATTTCATTTAATCACTATTAATTGCTTCCATTCAAAGTCTAAGGGTTTTTTTTTTTTTTTTTTTTTTTTTTTTTTTTTTTTTTTTTTTTTTTTTTTTTTTTTTAACACCAAGTAGTAATTCAGATTTAATTTTCTGCTTTTAATGGCTGACATTTCTGTTTTTGAGCTGAAGAAAGAGGTCTATGTGCCTTTCATAAACAGTAGTGGTTGCATACACGTTGCGAAATAATCGATCTTGTTGAAAATTTTTTAGTTGAGTTACACATTCCTAAATCAATATGACGGTGATGAATAGGTATTATGTTTAGTAAGATGATCAAGTGATGAATTTCCTGTTGACAGCAACTGTAATCATTTCAGCAGTTCGTGTTGCAATAAAATAGTCATGAAATGTGTTAGTATTCTCTGAATTTCAAACTATGATGTGATACCAACATATAAAGGAAAGCGCGATCGTTAATAACCAAGTGTTTACTTCGCACTTCTTTGGCGAGGAGAAGATTATTTTGCTTTCTTAGCGTTGAGTAAATGCTGTTTATTATTATGAAAAGGGCGAAGGGAACCGTACTAAAGGATTTTGGGTGGTAATATTTCACTTTCCCGTTAAGTATGAACCAAAGGTTTGCTTAGAAATATGAAGACAATCATATACAACACTAACAACGTGGATTCTTGACGCAAGAATGTGGTTGACTAAAGTTTTAAACCAGAGCCGCAGATCCCAGTTCAACTATCAGAACCTAATTTTAACAAGTTTTCGTACTCAGAGAAAGTAAGAGCCTGTTTACATGATCTTACTAAGTTCCAATTAGTCTACAAAATGTAAATTTTTCAATGACCTTTTGAAGTAACCATCCTGGCATGGGTCATAAGTGATATCGAAAAAAAAAAAAAATACGGAAAACCGAAATCTAGATGGCGGGGCCGGGAATAAAACCCTACCGGACTCAAATTTTAACAGCTCACTAATCAGGCTCGATTCCCACATGGGGGCAAACCTTGAGACAGCATACCACTTCACATACGAAGTACAGTGAACAGACTTTTTGAACGCATTCTGAGAAAAATTATAGTTGCAAGACACACCTGGTTTGGCAGAATACGTCTTACTGCTTCCGCGGTTTCCTCGCCAGTGAAAAATACTGGAACTAGGTAGCCCGACACCGATCAGGATACGGAGAGTTAAAACTTAAGAGCCCTATCACCATTCTACTTTTGTAACTTCCAAATTTACCAGTACTTAAGGATTTGGGATACCACTCAACCATGTGTTTTCAGAAAGTAAGGAAATAAGCGTTTGTTGCAAATATTTTTTCACGTTATTAGCTTCTACAACATTTCAGAGGAAAATGCAATATACTGATGGGTGTGGAAGCTCCGAAGAGATCCTCACAATTACTATTTCAATTTTCCATTCAATCTGCCTCAGTCGTTGTCAAATCGAACACGATTTAATATGTAATCCGAAGCACGGAACGCGCTAGCATTTGCACGCGATTGAAACAAAGGTTTGCCGCCATGTCATTATCAAGAGTATTATGAGCGAAAAGTAATAAAATATTAGAAGAAATAGTAAAATTATATATTGGAGATTAATACCAAAAATCCAGGTTAAATGATATTGCTTTATTGTCAAAGTATTCATTTTGAAACCCACTAATAGCAAATGTTAATTTGTTATATGAAGGAAGACAACAAAGATTTAATAATCATTGGCACTGGCAGAATGCGTTCAGACTACACAATTATGACGTCCATCTTAGCTTTAAATTATTTATTTAGATCACAAACATCACACGGCAAAAAATACTTGAGAAACTATCAATTATTGAAATGTGGATTCAAATTCCTGTATTTTGCTACTTTACAACAAATTTAACATTGTTAGAAAACATATTAAATGTATATATATATATATATTAAACTCCGGTGCAGCCTGAAAAAACTTTTTTTTGAGGTTTTGGTTGAAGTAACGTTTGATTATAGTAGAATATTTTAGAAAAACATTTATACAAATGTGCAAATGCTTCACTATTTGCAGAGAGTTAGCCATACTCGCAGCATTCACTCGGGATGGAAGTGAATATAGTTCTAAAAGAGAAGTAAAGATCAGACAAAAGTAAATAACAATTTTCACAGTTGTTTCTATTAATATCTCCGGAACATAACTGAAGCTTATGGTTGTACAAGAAGGTACGATATTTCATGTTCTGGATGACTAGCATTCAGATCCCAATCCAGCCAAGTGGTTTATTTTATTTTTTCCCTGCAAATTCCATCGTCAGTATTTATAGCTAGAGGAATAGCGAGGGACGTGATGAACAATTTACAAAAACGCTGAAGTAATTTAAGGTTAAAATTCGTGA
This sequence comes from Vandiemenella viatica, assembly GCA_031002005.1. Taxonomy (NCBI): domain Eukaryota; kingdom Metazoa; phylum Arthropoda; class Insecta; order Orthoptera; family Morabidae; genus Vandiemenella; species Vandiemenella viatica. The sequence goes on from JARYHS010013630.1 coordinate 180,749,213, forward strand.
TTGGCAAAAGTAGATGGAAGGTAGAATTTATCTCTCAAAGAATATAAGATAACAATAAAAAATAATAAGAAAGGGGTAATTATGATGAATCGAGAAATTGACACCAGAACCTGTGTTCATAGCAATTCAGTTTCCATATTAGACACTTGTTTTTCGTACTTTGTTGGTTTTCGCTGTGAGCTGCGCCGCGTGCTGGCGGCCCTTCCCCCAGACCGGCCGGGCGGGCGGGCGCCTGGCGTTCGCGACGCTGCTGCACCCCCGCGGCGACGCGCGCAGCCACCGCATCCCCTGCAGGCAGGCAACATGTCGCGCGGCAGTGGCGCGCCGCGCTCATGGCGGGCAACATCGTCGAGGCGTGGCTGCGCTCGCTGCACCTCGGCCAGTACGCCGAGTCGTTCCTCGACAACGGCTACGACGATCTCGAGATCTGCAAGCAGGTCGGCGACCCCGACCTGGACGCCATCGGCGTCGTCGAGCCGGCGCACCGCGCTCTGCTGCTGCGCTCCGTGCGCAGGCTGCGCGAGCACGGAGCCGCCTCCGTCTACTTCACGCTCGAGGAGGGCGCGGGCAAGCTGAGGCACGACGCCTGCGGCTGCGACAAGCCGCGGCCCTCCGCTCCCGCGCAGCAGCTCGCCGCAGCGTCCGGCTCGGACTCCTCGGCCGCCACATGCAGCGACGACTACGAGGAGGGCCGCGCAGAGCTGGTGCGGGTGCCCAGGCAGCACTTCCGCAAAGTGGCGCTCAACGGCAAGCAGCCGCCTCAGCCGCAGCAGCAGTACCAGCGCGCCGTCTGCCTCGGGGGACAGCACTTCCCCACGTCGGTGAGTACACACTCAGGAGCCGTCACTATAACACCACTGTCACGAAAGGAGAAAGTTTAAAGTCGGTCTTCAATAGTCAACACCATACAAAATTCATCTCCTTCGAACATTGAAAAAGTGTAAAAATTCTTAAATAACGCAATCCTCAAAAAGTTAAATATATATATATACCACGCACGCGCATATGTTTAAAAGATTTTCTCTCCATGTTCTCATCCTTGAATTCGTAAAGTATTTTTCACTTTTATATTTTCTCGGAAACTTAACGAAGAAATGCGACGTTATACATGTTTGAAAGCAAATTCTAAATTTAGAAGGCTTACAGTTTTTATAATAGTACTTAACCTTGTTTACCCATTGTATATTTATGACAATTTGAATCCTATATGATTTTCATTTTCTGTTATTTTTGTGTTTTGTTTGAAACAACGAACAATATCTATGTAACAATGTTTTATGTTTTTTTTATCTTATAAATATCATGAAATTAATTACTTAATGTGATGTAACTACCCCTACAAGCACCAGTTTATTCATTCTTTGTACGGTGAGAAACGCATACAAAGTATTTGCGTTAACTATTTTGCCACAGTTCTTGGTTTGATAATTCTGATAAGAAAGCTACTTAAAGAGGTTTGGAAATAACTAGGAGTTATTGAAATTTCATTCACTACCAATTCAGACAGGAGTATTTTATGTTACATAGATATTAAAATAATTTTTGTCCTGAGAAAATATCTACTAGTGTTTTTATCATGCTCCTAAATTATGAACGAGACCGCACACAGATCAGTGGGAAAGATGACAAAGAAATTGACGCATTATTACAAATACCATCAAAGACATGAGAATACATCTGTTGACCCACAACGTAAAATTGAATGGCTAAATTTCCTAAAATCATTTTAATATCGGAGACAGAAACCAATAAAGGAAATAACAAAATTACAAGTGCAAATAATAATCTGAGAGGATAAAAGAAATACTTTGTATCCTATAATTTTTCTGATACAAATTAATAACGTTGCTGTAATTTTTAATATGAAACTGGAAATACTAATAAATCGAAAACTATGTGATTAAGAGCAAATGTTGAATACATGTGCGAACGTTTCTTGTAGATTTCAAGAAAATAAATACAGTAATCATTGAGGAATAACGAAGAATTGAGTATTGAGCCCTGCGTTGTTAGTGAGTTCATTTCTCTTATACATGGTTATCCTACTAATCATAATTTCTGATATTATCTTTAATAGCTGTCAATGAATTTTGATTATGATAAAACAACTTTATTGATTTTGATATGCTCTCGTTAAAGTTAGGAAATTTCGGTGCCTCGTAGTGCAGGACTTGGAGTATATTTTACTAACTCATGTAACACATGACATTCATTATTTACGGTTAATAAATGCCCTAGTGAATGGGACTATCATTCTGCATGAACTGTGTAATGGCGGTACATTATGCTACAAGAATTTTCAAAGAGTAATCATTTTTAAAGAGTAAGTATCAAGCCAGGATTCTAGAAGAAGGGAACGTTTACGGCATTCAACCATTTTTAGCAAACAAATTAGACGCAACTATCACTTTATAAATTTCAGCTAAGTATGGGCTTAAAACTTTATTGTAAGAATGTAAAGACCTGTTATTCACATTACGTCGCAAACACTACTAATCGTAATAAAAAAATGATTTAATTTTTTTTTCTGTTGCTTACTTTACTGTTGATTAAACTTAAAATATTTCACAACTACGATTACCGTATTCAGAGGTATTTAATTTACAAATAATCTCTTTTAAACCATAGATAGTAATATTCTGCATTTGCAATTTTCGTATTTTTCCGCGTGATGATAATTTATTGACTAGCAATCTATACTCTCGCAATAACAAACAAGTATACTTCGCCTATGAAAACACAACTAGAGAACCAAAGTTTTAGCTCAAAGAAAATTACTTTTCTGTTTCTGGAACGCGTCAACAGTATTAAACCATTTATAAAACTGCGATCCCTTAAGTTATAGTTATTGATATACAAAACAAAATACCACTTCTTCATCCCATATTAATTTATACATTTCATTAAAACTTTTCTTGGAAGTAAATTTAATACATACCATTTTTTTTTTTTTAAATTTTTTTTTAAAATTAGGAGGATTTCATTTTAGTATTTTAAATTGTAATAATAGTTTCAGAGAATGTCTCTTACCTACGGATTCTGTCTACTGCATCCTGTGTGATGCTTCGTTGAAACATTACATTAAATTATTCAACATTTGTTCTAACTGTTGTAAACTGAGGATCGTAAACCATAACATATTCAATGTTACGACGTTCATGTTTGTCGGGCAAGTACTTACAGAAACCCAATACTTCCATCTTCTTAAATTCATCAGAATAAAGTACGCTATAACAGTAAAAATGTATATAATAAATGTCTGAAATAGCACCTTTTTAAATCGAAATTGAAGCTGATAACTTAAATAGTTAATCAGCAGATTTGCAAGTTTAATAGCACAGAGATGTTTCTTTTTTGTCACTGGGAATTCTTGTCTCGTCGGCGTCAAGGTCAATAGAGGCGGGAAAGGGTTGGGATCAGGGAACGGGAAGGAATTCAATCACGCCGTTTCAAAGAAAGAACTTCAGCAATCGCTTTACCGAGCATGGTGAGTGAGCGGTTAACGCCGGTTCGAATCCCCGTCCGGGCATCCAGCTATGGATTTTCCATGGTTTTCCCATATCACTCCAGTCAAATGGCGGGATGCTTCCTTCAAAAGGCTATGGCCGAATTCCTTCCCATTCCTTGTCCCCAGTCCCATCGCGCCTCTAATGACCTTGACGTCGACGAGGCGTAAAGCCACAAGTAAAAAAGCATTCGCTTTCGAGAAACATGGAAAACAGAAAACTAGATTACCGGAAAGGAGATCTTTCTGAATGCCTGGGCCGAGAAACGCTCATGGATCTCATTGTACAAAAATTAATTCATGGTTCATCGAATGTATGGTTAGTTACATTGATTTCCGTTATCTTACCTTACTTTTAATTATTTTGAGAGAAAAAAACAAATAATAAAGAAATATATGACGTTAAAAATAAATTTTCTTAAGGTCAACATTATAAAATTATTATTATTTCATAAAACTCTTGCAGTATCACTTGAACGAAGAGTCACATAAGTTGATCAGATATATAGATTAACATTCCGGCAAAGAACGATACAGACAGATGACATTTCTATTAATATTTTGATAGGAAATTATAGCAAAACAGCGAAATAACCCGAAAAGCACTTTAACATTTTTAAAACTGTGCAGCACAGAGTTTAGGTGGATCAAAGTTTGTAGCACTCTACAATATACGCGGTGAAACACTCAGCAATCGGTTCTGGTTGACTTTTTTTTTTCTCCGCATCATTCAAAGACGTTAATGTTTTAAGGTAGTACCGGGTTAATCTGTTTGATGACTGAATAAGTCCTTAGTTAATGTATTAATGTCTCTTTACAACAGTAGGGTGTTCAGCGTCTCTGAATGACGATACTTCAGCGAGAGAACAAACATTAAGGCTACAAAATTTCCTAAGCTTTGAAATAGACGGCAATTATTCTCGTTTGGAATTATTTCCTTACATACCTGACTAACCTACCTCTGTAAACAAAAGTCTACTATTTAAAAATGAAAAAAGTCTACAATTTGTTTACAGTAGTCCATAATTTATTTCACTGGTCTATTCCAAAACTAGTTTTTGTTCATTTTACTGGCTTCATTGAAAACTCTTTTTAAGGAGAAGGCTATGAACTAATTTACTTCAAGATGTGTAAGAAATGTATGTTCAGAATCCAACAGCACAAACAAATACTACCGAGCGTGGTGGGTGAGCGGTTAACGTTCTGGCCTCACATTCGGGAGGACGCGGGTTCGAATCCCCCTCCGGGCATCAGGATTTGGGTTTTCCATGGCTTCCCCATATCACTCCAGGCGAATTCCGCGATGCTTCATTCAAAAAGGCCATGGTCAAATTCCTGCCCGTTCTTTGACCCCAGCCCCATCCCGCCTCTAGTGACGTTAGCCGTCGACGAGGCGTATAGCAATAAATAAAAAAGGAAAAAAAAATATTTTTATTAGATTATATAATTTTATGGCAGTTTATTATGTGTTTACAAACAGTATGTTCATGACTTGTAAATGTCCATTTCTTTTTGTTACAGGAAAAAATGGTGGTGGTATACCGCAGGAAAACGAATCGTTAAAAAAAAAAATAATCGACGTAATCGACAATACGAAGAGCCACCAGCCCAGTTGTACAACGCAACGAAGATTTACCTGTCCACTGAATGAAGCATCTAATCTACTGAATGTTCCTACAGAATCTTGCAGAAGGTGTCCTAGGATCTGTCACTAAAACCGATACGTTCCTCAATCAAGTCACTATAGTATTAATAAATAAAGCGGAGAGTTAAAACTGCGTTCGGAATAGAGTACGGGTTCCTGCAATTCATGTGCTCCTTTTGTTACAGTTTATCTTGCTGCGATACGTACTTTTTTAAATGATCTACATTTTCATAACAAACAAATGGTTTTTATTGATGATGAAGTTACTATCAATACAAAGTTCTACTGCCTCACTGTTACAACTGCCGCATCATACACATCAATACCTCTGTTAAAGTATGTTTTATTACGAAAGACGAGTAGGGAGTTGGAGGACAAACCACCACGTTCTGGTTGTTTCGACTTTTCAGTCGCACGGTCATAGTAAGCAAGCAATAAGATGTAGCCTAGAATCCCTATAGACAAATTCTTCCTGACAAATGCAATAATGTAGATTCTAAAGTACAAATAAGTGTTTTTTTTTCCTTCAGATGAAAAGAGCGTTGCATGACACTGAATACTTGCAGAAATATAATAACATCATTGATTCCTAATGCTATTTTGTTCAGGTCGAAAATTTTCAACGTTATGGCTGATTCATTACGTTTTGAAAAAGGAAAGTGGATAATTCTATTTTCGTTCAAATTCAGAAATATAGAATCGGAAGCGGGGAAAAATGAAGACCAAAACCTTTTCATAAGACAAAATGCAGTTCTAGTTTTATTTATAGTAATTGTTACTGTCGATATAACACTTGTAGTTTGACTTTAGTACTGTTACAGTTTATATTTACTATTTTGGTTTAAGGAATACTATAGAAACAAATTCTTATCGAAGTTTGGTTATGATTATTTATCTACTATACGTTATATTCCTCTGTGAACTTTCGGATTTAACGCAGTCATAAGAAAGTGGTTAAATAGTTAGCGTCGAAACTTAATTAAATAACAAGAAAAACGTATTAACGAAGCTTTCTTTGGCCTGTTGTTTTATTTAAGTAAGGCCAAGTTTTATGAAAAACAAAATTGACATATATATATGTGGAATTGATGGCACTGAAATTTATTTGCAGATTAAGAAATATTAAAAGCAACGCCCTTTCTAAGGTGTATAACTAGGCATCTCTTGGTGTTCTGAGCTGTAGTAAGAGAAACGAATCGTGTAACTGGAGTGACATGTTGTACTGTGTGAGCTATTAAAGGAAAGAGAAATGCTCGTTAAATTTTTTCGGATATTTTGCTGATCTGGAATAAAAAGAGAGAAGCAATAACGATGAAAAGTGTCCATAATCTATAAATCATAAAAATTCCTTAAATAGATTTCTTATGGAGATCCGGCGTAGCAAAATTGTGACGACAAATAAGTAAGTCCATCCCAAACAAAGTTCACGTAAGTCATCGTAATTGATAGAGACAGGTGTTCTGCGACATTTGTACTACTCAAAAACTATTTTTATTGAAAATGGAAAACTGTTGATGTCTGTGGCAATTATTTTCCAAAAACGTGAAACACTAGGATTTCTCTGTGATATCTATTGGTTATAGTTTAAAGCGGACGGGATTAAGTGGAGTGATAAAATGAACATGAATCATAAGAGTCACAATCAAGGAAAACTATCCGAAATGCAATAAATAAATAAAAAAAAACTTTGTACACCTTTTATACTATTAGTTTATGTGTCATTTAATTCCTTTTATTGTTTGATATTTTTTTTGTAGTTGACTCTTTTAATAAAGTAACAATAAGAATTTTCCATACAAATTAAAATCTTGAAAATTTGGGGAAGAAAACCTCTAAATCCTCGGAAATTATTTACCTTCATGTTGAAATCAACGCTTCATACACTAATCTTCTGTTTATTATCATAGTAATAAACACATAAAATATATTGGCAAAGAGATTAATATGTTTCTTTTGTATGTTGCCGCTAGAAGTTTGTTTCAGTGATTCAATAACCTCAGTATCTGATCATACAAAATTAATTTCTTTCCAAGAATCTTTGAAATTATGAACGGCAAATTTTAAAGTTTCAAATGAATAAATAACGTCAATGAACAACATTATTGTCATATTATATATTGCGTATTAATCGCTCAAACAGAAGAGAATATTACTTGTCCCCTTATATAAAACGCTAACGTGTGGTCTGCTTCTCCTATTGGCTAACGAACGGCCAATCATCAATCACCATATTACGTTCGTATCACCATCTTGCTTTTCGTTTATTTACAGCTAGACGCTGAAATTCATATAAGGAGAAGGAGATTCAATATTTGCACTATTTTATCCATATCAGTTAGACACAGAAATTGAGAAGGGGATTCAATATTTACGATACTTTATCTGCATCAGTTATGAGCATAACCTAAGATTTTTTTTGGCAGAAGGTGAGAAGCAATGAAGTTTATTAAAAACTAGGAGAAATGTACATAATGCGAAATGTATTTGTCACATAAATAACGGTTACCCGTTTACGAAATTATAGTCTCCGTAATCTAAAGTGAAATGCATTTTTTTATTTTAAAATCCTAACAAAATACTCTGATAATCTAACGAGAATAACGTATTCGTATAACTAAAGATATCATTAAGGATGACTTATTCGTTTCTCCTTATAAGCTTTTCCATAATAAATTCCTACTACCATTATATATGATACCCTTAGTTTTTGATACATGTGTTAGCTATTAAATGAGATTTAAGATAACTTTTTTATCAGATTTAAATCATCAAGGATATGACACTCGCAATTCAACAACGATATTATTGCCGCAAAATAGCAGTGAGCAGTGATATAATAAATACTGAGAGTAGGGAAAAAAAATTAATACCAGGCAATTATATGTCACAAAGTTACAATTATTACGTTCGATTAAATTTACATATTGCTTTTTATTTATCTACGAGAACCAGATGCAGAAATTAATGTAAGGAGAAGGGTTTTCATTTACGCTATTTTACCTGCCTCAGTTGTAAGCACCAGTTTAAACCGTAAACTAAGAATTTTTTGGCACACGATAAGAAACAATGAGGTTTATTAAAAATTCAGAGAATCGTACATACGTAATCGCGACATGTATTAGTCAAATAAATAACAGTTATTTGTTTTCGAAATTGTAATCTCCGTCATCTAACGTAAAATGCATTTATTTATGTGAGATCCTAACCAAGTGCTCTGATAATCTAACCAGAGTAACGTATTCATATAACGAAAGATATAATTAAAAAAGATTATTTTTCTTACAAGGTTTTTCAGAATGAATTCCTAATACCACCATAGGTGATACCCATCATTATTCATTTGAGGGTAATAGAGGCTATGATTTTCGAACGCAATATTACTGGAGGTTGTGGTTAAGTTTACCAAAATCGCAACTGACACATTTTGTTACAGCATAATTCACTCTGAAACGAGTTATACAAACCAATTAAACTGCTTCCATAAGCGCCATGTTACTAAATGTATTAATTAATGCGGGTGGAAGTAGTTTCATATTTAACGTGCTGAATTGTGCCTGGACCAGGAATAAAACTGATATTACATGGATAGCAAAAGTTTTTGGAATTCCTAATCTGATTTTATTTAATTGGTTCTTTACTTCCCGCGTCATTAATTCAGTAGAAGTTACTACTGTATGGCTATGTGAACGGCAAATGAAATATGTAGAACTTTGCAAAATCAAGGTCATTAGTATTATGTAATATCAGTTCCGTTTAATTAACCAACTGCAAAAAAAATGAGCTGCCAGAATATTGCGTTCAAACCGTCATTTTAGACGGGCTCGAAGCTATATCTAATATTTTTATAAAGTAGATCCTTACGGATGTACTGGAATTGAAGATGTGGAAGAGACTTTCGAAGAATACACGTATTTGTTGATGCACGTTGTGTTATCTGTTTTCGTGTTCGCAACTTACTTCATTTATGTAATGATAATATATACTATTATGATTGTAGTATAAATACTTGCAGAAGATTTTTTCCTTCTGAGGTAAAGTTAATTATATACAGGAACTTTCTTTCGTCATTATAATCTAGTGGCACCAAGACGTCCCCCTAATTGAGGTAAGTGCATTCAGTGGCAATAGGGTTAATAACGTTAGCGAAGTAGCAAACGAATTCATACTCAAGAAAAAATTGTTTGCAGCTCTTAGAAGAAACTAAATAACTGAATACAATACTAAGTATGTTTTAGTTAAAATAAACGCTGATGGATGTTGACGTAATTCCGACAAAAATATTTTGGCCGATAACCAAGGACAACGTTCCACCGTTTAACCAAAGCTAATTTTACAACTACTTGGTGATCAGAAATGAATCTAGTAACAGATCAACTTCAAACAAAAGACTTTATCAGATATTATTTTCGTATTGTTCAGTTTCTGAGCCTAAGTTGAGGACAGCAGACAGTAGCCTCCGGTGTGTCTGGCAGGGGGGTCGCCAGCTCATCGACCGTCGCTGGAGGACACGTTGGATCCGCTTACAGAAACCTGAGTGAACAACTGAGGGGGAGCTGGCAAGCACGTGCGGTATTGCTTCAAACACAAGTTACATTTCGTCCTATCACCAAGCAGAAAAATGCTCAACCTTCTCAGCGGTTTCGGAAACAAACCACAGGCGACCGCCTTACTGACCACCAAACGCTACTTTCAGATTTGAAGGTTAATCATAAACTCGTATATAGAATCAGAATTTGTGTTGCTTCAAGGTTTTCGAACTCTGAGTAGTGATCAGAGAATGTAGCACATATCGTAACCTTATAACCTGTGGATAGCAAACATAAATATTCTACCATCTTAAAAGAGAAAGTACTGTTTATGTCGTCGTATAATCGACGCTGGAAATCAACAAATTTATGAGCCTGTGTTATTTAAGACTGACAAATATTAAAAAGTTTCAAAGTTAAATTTTACGTAACATTTCAGACAACGAAAGATAGGCACATTATATTAAACGTGCTTTAATTACTTGGTAACATAGCACCTGAAATGATGAGAAATAATTACTAACAATTATGTGATTAGATTCTCACATATCACCATTTTCTTTACACCTGGAATATTACTCGGAATAGGGTTTTTAATCCTTACTTGGTTTTCAGGATTTACGTCATGTTCACGTTTTAATAATTAAAAATGAGATTTTACTAAAGTCGTAATTAAAACTTGTTTGTAACTAAAGGAATTAAATTGATTGAACTGTAGCAGTAATGGAAGATTGATCACAAAATTTACTTTTACACCGATTAGACACTCATACTCTAGCATAAGAAATTTCTATTTCTGCAAAGATGAATATATGTTAGCCGGGATAGATGTGATCAAAAATTTACGCTGTATTCACTGTTTCGAGATAAAGATAAGCTATTAAATAATAGTTGATTGATAAAACAGGAAAATACAATAAATTGTGTTAAGAACACGGAGAAATTTTACAGTGGTGTCGGAATACTGGGATATATAAAGCGAAAAAAAAGGAAACCTGATTTTGTAAAATTTACGAGAGTGAGTCAAATGAAAACCTTAAATATTTTTTAAGATATTATTTATTGTGCAGAAGTGGTACAAAGCTGTATCACCTTTCAATATAAATCTCCCCCAAGCTTAATGCAAGTCCTACAGCGCTTACAAAGTACATAAATTCCTTTAGAAAAAAATTCTTTTGGTAGTCCGCGTAACCACTCATACACCGCGTGGCGTACCTCTTCATCAGAACGGAACTTATTTCCTCCCATTGCTTCTTTGAGTGGTCCAAACATATGTAAATCACTTGGGGCAAGGTCTTGTGAGTATGGTGGATGAGGAAGACACTCAAAATGCAGGTCTGTGATTGTTGCAACTGTTGTACGGGCAGTGTGGGGCCTTATATTTGTATGTTGCAAAAGGACACCTGGTGACAGCAATCCACGTCGCTTTGATTTGATTGCAGCCCGAAGATGATTTTTTAGGAGATCTGTGTATGATGTACTGGTGACAGTGGTCCCTCTAGGCATGTAATGCTCCAAAATGACGCCTTTTTCGTCTCAAAAGAGAGTCAGCATAACCTTCGCTGCTGATGGTTCTGTTCGAAATTTCTTTGGTTTTGGTGACGAGGAATGGCGCCATTCCTTGCTCGCTCTCTTCGTTTCCGGTTGGTGGAAGTGAACCCAGGTTTCGGCCCCAGTTACGATTCTTGCAAGGAAGCCATCACCTTCTCGTTCAAAGCGCCGAAGAAGTTCTTCACAAGCATCAACACGTCGTTCTCTCATTTCAGGAGTCAGCTGCCGTGGCACCCATCTTACAGACACTTTGTGAAACTGGAGCACATCATGCGCAATGTGGTGTGCTGAACCATGACTAATCTTTAAACATGCTGCAATGTCATTCAGTGTCACTCGGCGGTTTTCCATCACTATGACTTCAACTGCTGCAATGTTCTGTGGAGTCACAACTCGTTGTGCCTGACCTGGACGAGGAGCATCTTCCACTGAAGTCACACCATTTGCGAACTCCATACTTCATTCGTAGACTTGCTGCTGTGACAGACATGCATCACCGTACTGAACCTTCATTCTTTGATGAATTTCAATAGGTTTCACACCTTCACTACTCTAAAACTGAATAACAGAACGCTGTTCTTCCCTGGTGCAAGTTTCAAGTGGGGCAGCAATCTTTATACTGCGACGGTATTTGTGCATCTGCACTATGCTGCCACCTACAGGCCATTCTGCACGCTGCTTGTAGCACGCTTACCAGCTTACAGGATAACGGCACGAAATTTCGATTTTTTATTACAAATTTAAGGTTTTCATTTGACTCACGCTCGTAAGATCGAAAGAATTATATACTAAACTGCTGATGATTATTTCCTTTAACCGGTGACGCAGATTTGGTGACTGACTTCCGTGGCAGCTTTCTTGACAAATTTATGTGGGGTGGTGTTCCATTGCCTTCCCCTTTGGCGTATGTGTACGGACGAGTTAACTATTTATGAATGACTATGAAGTGGGTATGTCGAGTGGTGTGTGTTGCTTACGTTGAAAATGAAAGAAGGATGAAGGAAGGGTGGTAGTGAAACCAGGTGTCAGCCAATTTAGCTCTTCACAATATCACCCAGTGGCCGCGAAGCTTAATGCTCTCTACCGACGGACGAATCACTATTAACTCTGTGGTATGACCTCATTCCACACGAGGTATTTAATACACAGTTTTGTGAATGCGAATTGGACACCACTACTAACTCTCTTACCCTGCCGGGCAAGTACTGAAGAAGAAAATTTCTTCTACCACAGATAAGCCGGTTTTAGGCGCCGGTCACCATTACGGTGTCGCAACCACTTGAGACAACGGGGCGGCATACTAATCAATACAAATGACGAAAGGAAAAAAGAAGGGAGGTAAATCGAAACGAAATATAAAAATAGTTCAACAGAATAATTTCAGAACTATGAAATAAACATTATTGGAATGTGGGAGGATGAGAGACTGTTATTATTGATCTAAGAAATAGAGGGTCCAGTGTCGTCAGAACTGATGAGTGGTTGAATGATCTTACAGTAAGGAAATATGACATCACTGATATGAACAACGGAAAATATTTTCTAAAACAACTGAAAATACTAAATCAACAGGTTTTTAAGAATTAAAATTGCAGTTTAGTCTAAAAGGTTAAACATATATTTGCCCGTGGGAATTCTTCCTAAGACGGATAAATATAAGAGAAACTAATATGTATCACTGCATAATTAACAAACATACGATACGAAGTGTCACTGTGGAAGAATGTATAAGACAAAGATGATATTGGTACTTAGAAAGAAGTACATGTCATTTGTTCACTGCTTAGTATATTCTACAAAATACAACAACAAGCAAACAAAAAAAATACTTAGGCACAAAGTAGAAGATCATGCGGTTGATAAAAAATTCACATAAGAAAAAAGTATAGAAAAAAAAATGTCGATATGATTGGAGACAAATGCGGCTTTCATTGATCCTTAGGAAGCTTACTGTTTCATTTCGCAACAGATATTAAAGAAGATTGCAAAATGCGATGTATGTACAGTCATTATTTAAAAAACTTTAGAAAAACTTCCAATGAATCATGAGGGTCCTGTTTTTCTGTGCAGGTACTTTTTTTGAGGAAAAATATTATAAAATTATAAGATGAGGTGTGAAAAAATTTACTGAACATAATGGTCGTCAATGAATATTTATTTCAGAGTATTTTGCGTATTATGTTTTGATTTTTGAATAAGATAATAATGATTAAGGTTTAACCCGGACGTAGTTCCCAAACTATTTCCGGGAAATGGAACTGATGTATTAAGGGCACCTGCTCCGTTATTAACTGTGATAGTAATTTATGAAAATTTACTGAAGGAGAATCGATTAAAAAGCTCTACGAATTTATAGACGTAAACGGAGCAGTTGCGCGGTGCAATGGCGCTATAAAATGGTAACAGCATTTTAGGGACTTTGAATTGATATGGTGAGATGGAAACATGTCAGAAAAGACTTCATTAAGAATAGAACTGTTATAATGGCGACTTAATCACTCCGAATGATGAGAGAAAGGAAATTGGTCCTGAGAGCGGATTATTTTGGAAGAAACGTGAAATTATTCATATCACAAAAAAATATATAAAGAAATAGGGAGGCGAATAATGGCCGAAGAACGCTGTTATAGAAATGATAGAAATATGGGCTTTAAATGTTTTGAAGTGGCAAACAGATGGAGAAATGAAAGTGTGACCAAAGATATATTTCAATAAATATCAGCCAAGAAGGACGAGGCATCAGAAAGAACATTACCTCCAAAGGAATGCGTTAGGAAAGATCAAAATGTATCATTTGATAATAGGAAGTTGGAAATAACTGTGAAATTTTCCCTCGGCATAAGGCTATAGTCATTCCAGGATAGAACCAAAATATCAAGGAATCACCAGTGTAATTTACTCTTTTAAATCACTTTTCACAGTAGCTGGGCGCATCCTAGTTGTTCAGTCTAGTTGGTTTTATAGAAACGGTAAGAGATCGTAATACTCGTGCACGATTAAAAGTGGAAAAAACTTATTTTTTGTGCGCTATATCCGCCTTACCTCAGTTGATAGACTTTGTGTGGTTACTGTATGCTTATGGTAGTAGTGCTATGAAACTTATAATACAGGTATTCCTGGTACAGACACTATTAATGCTATAACATCTGTTAACTCTTGCAGTAATAGTCCAGCAGATAAATGCTACACCAAACTGATAACGGACATGCTCCCTAATGGAGATAAATCCAGATGTGGACGTTATTAGTGATTTACTGTCTATCTGTTACCTTGCATGTCGTCAACAGATTTGTCTTCATCACTAATCTTATTTACAGTTTTATCGGAATGTCCTACTCTCAGTTTTTGAGTTTGTGCTGTAATTACTGATGCCTCAGACTGTTTTTTCACTCTCCGTCTTCAGAGCTACAGGTGTGTCTGGATGATATCGCATGCTGAAGTTGTGATCCTCTAGACAAAGTGTTAGTAGAGGTTCTTTGCTCTCCATAATTCCTTCAGTTTTTTTTCCAGCGAATCTGTACAGAGATATTTCCAATACTTTACAACAATTATTTTTGAGTTTTCTATAGGGTGTTCAGCTTTTTTTCTAGAAGAACTTACAATAACAGGTGTGTCATTATCTATTGCAATTATATTGAGTGTATCACAAATGGTTCCTTCTTTTGCAAATTCTTATACCTCGAGTTCGGTTTAATCCAATTAATGTTTTATTAATTCAGCTTGAAACGCAAGCATTAATATTCATCTCTGAAATTTTGCTTTCAGATTAAGTTGTTATTGGAATCACTTTCATTTAACAATACCGAATTATCTGTTTTATCATCGCTGCAGACAAGTAACTATTAAGGTGACTATGGCTGTCCGAAAGGCGTGGCGTCTTTCCTGTCTGAAAAACATCGAGTTACTAGTTCCTTAGGAAAGATGTGTAAATAAAGGTCGGAATTTGAGATATTAATAAACCTAGTTGGCACCAGAAACATTCGTTTCAGCGTACGGTGTGTCAATAATTACAAAATTTAAAATAGTTTATTTAAAATTTCTATGTAAAATAAGATTTAATATAGTAGCAAGAACTTAATGACCTGAAGTTACTCGCATTTTGTATTGAATTCGATATTGGTATATTTTTCACAAAGATTAGTCGAATATACAATTACGCATAAATTTAAAAACTAGGACCACTGAACTGACAGCTCCTCGCCAATGACTAATTTGTATCATTCAAACACATTTCATTAACTGCCGGTTTGGTTTCAATGTTCTGACTCGTCCAGTTACTTCAGAGGCAGAAAGATCCATGAAGGTTGCATGATACTTTTGTTTATAATGATGTTAAGTGTGATTTTTTAAATTTATTTTTGACTTAAGTATAAAATATCTTAAGAAAAGGGAAAGCAAGAAAGTGTTTTCTGCTTGCTCATGGTTTCTTCTTTTGGTTTTTATAACTAGTTAGTGTACATACCGCTTTGTGATATTACAATAATTTGTTCGTAATTTTAGCACAAGGTAGTAATTACTACATTGAGATGTCATGGAGGCTAACATTTGTTGTCTTATAACTTAAAGTCAGAACAATGTGGATGAACATTTACAGGCTGTTTCACATTCCGCCTAACGAACTGGCGATCAAGATTAAAACTTAATGCGTTCCAGCAAATGACTTGTTTAATTTGGTTTCGAAATATTCTGGTAATAGCTGTTTTGAGTGAGCATTTGTTTGTTCCTTTTCAAAACAGTGTTTCCTTCACCGTATCAGCACAAGTCAGTAGTGGTCCAATCTCGAAAGAGTTAATATGGAATCTGTCGAGTGAAGAGCAATGTTCTGCATTTAATATATTGTTAACTTTGCTGTTCGGCTCCAACAATAATAAGTGGTACCTCTAGGCGTCACTGGTTGCCAGAATTGTTGCATCACTCTGGAAAGAATTGTAAACAGTCGGGAAATATTGAAAGCACGAGACTTCAGGTTTTTCCAGTATATATTAAGATTTAAATTTATTTTTTGCTCTTTTATCTTTACTTACTGTTTTCGGAATATTAACTATTAAACTGATTGCATGAAGAGTATTGACAATTAGGGCATTTAAGTGAATCTAATGCTCACAATGCTAAGTATATTATTAAATTATAACACTGTCCTGGGCATTAAATAGAGCCAGTAGACGAGCTGTGATCGCGCCTAGCATTCGGTAGGACGCAGGTTCAAATCCCCTTCCGGATATCCAGATTTCAGTTTTCTATGATTTACAGAAATAACTCCAGGAGCCCGCCTGGATGGTTTCCAAGAAAAGCACTGCCGATTTCCTTCCGATTAATTGTCTCCCATCCTCTCCATGTTCTAATTATCCCGACATTGACAAACCGTTGAACGGAAGCAAAAATAAAGAGCCCTCAATGAACTATCAGTGCAAACAATGTAACATACACTGAAAGAAAGAGGTAACTCCCGTGGATGAGTGTAGCTGCTGGGAGCTTGTCATTTTGGTCCTGTAAAAGATAAAGGCGATAGATGAGCAGAGCAGCGTTTAGCTTACCTCCTCCGCACACACTTTAGACTTCACAGAGATGAAACTTCAAAGAGAACACTCCAAAAAACTGCTTACTGATGCAAGGACACTGAAATTTCTTGTATGTCAGCTGACATTGTAGATAATCTAAGAATCTTTCACCAACAGCGATTTACAAGCTTGTTCTCAAATAAAGAATTTCCCCTTAAAAGTGACTGATCTGAGATTACAATTAAAAAGAATCGCCATGAGATTCAATACAAAGCGCAAATAAATTAAATGGCAGGAAGTTTGTACTTATCGGCGAGACATGATGTATGCAAGGTTTGTAACAAAGAAAATGATTTTTTACATTTTTTTTATTATTATTTTATTTTTTATATCCTAGTACATAATAGCCCAGCACCTAGTTTCTATTCTGGGCCAATATTTCCAATATATTACAAGAGGTACATAAGATAAAATTATAGTTTGAAAAATAATAGCTAAATATTGTTTAGGATGTAAAACTTATCAAATTTCACCAAATTTAGTTACATAATTAAATTAACAATGTGTATGAATATATTTGATAGGTGTTAGTGTTTTTTATTGATATATATATACTGTAAATTAGTAATTTGAGCAACATACGTTCACACACAGATACTGCTACATATAATTAAACAAAGAAACATTCACATACACAAATCACTTACTGCACTGTTGTCTCACTGTTTCTCACTTTGTACATTTATGACACTTTTACACATTTACTCCCGGCAAAGCCACTTCGGAGTAACTTACCTCCCTCAAGAGATGACTTCTGGAAGTAGAGGTGTCCTCCTTCGACCCATCGGGAGTTTCTTCAGGAGTGATCACTGCTCGGTCGCTGACGGTTGAAACTGTTTCCGTCAGTTTAAACTGTTTCTAAGGGCCAAGAACCTTTCTTTGGCTGCTTGTGAGGCCAGATTGCAAGCCGCTTCAAGGAAGTACCATAATTCTTGGTCACGCAATATATTAAAAATGCGTCTGCCCTGTAATATTTGCTGGTATGGCGCTCATTGTTCCGCTGTTGAAACACATTCCCATACAACATGTTCCGGAGTGCCCTCGTTTCCGCAGTCACAGCTACCGCTGTCCCCTATTCCTCTTCTTTGCAGTTCACTGTTGTAAGGGTCATGACTCGTTATGTAATGTACCAGCCTAGGCGATGGGAGAAGATGCGACATTTTGAGCCTTTCACAGACACTTGGAAACATATCATACGTCCTTCTTCCTGTTGCGCTAACATTCCAACTTTGCTGCCATTCTTCCAATAACAGCCTGTTTTCCTCTGCAGCTGTTGTTGCCGATGCTCCCGTGATTTTCTCTACCTGTTCCATATTCCCTTTCCTGAGCCATGTTCCCCGCTTGCGAACTTCCAAGTCCAGTGGACACAATTCAAGTGCCACAGTAAGGGCATCAGTTGCTGTTGATTTGTAAGCATCACTCAGCCTGATTAGAATACTTCGCTGTGTCCTCCTCAAAAGTTTTGCTGGGTTTTACTTTTCTGAGGTGTATCGCCCAGACGCTGGCTGCATACCCTACAATTGATGTTAATATTGTATTGTGGTATATTCGAATAACAAGCCTTTGCCCCGTGCTGATTAGTTTATTCATGACTGAGGTGGCTCTCCCACATGCTTCCTCCATATGGGCCTTAAAATTTAGACTTTATTAATTTCACACCAAGGTATCGACTGAAAGGACTTCTTCTTATTGTAACTCCGTCTATTTTAATAGTTGGATTGTTCTGTAATCTGCCTTTCAGTAACATATAACAGGATTTTTGAGGTGCTAATCTTAGTTTGACTTGTCTGCACCATCTACTGAATTCACGCAGAACCTTTTGTTTTTAGCCTCAATTTCGGCTCTGGTTTTACCCTCTATAATTAAGAATAGGTCATCAGCAAAGGCAATAAGTCTCAGGAGTTCCGGCATTCTTTGCAGCCTTGCCATTCCCGGTTCAAGCCCAATGTTCCAAAATATCGGACCAAAAATGGATCCCTGTGGGCAACCCTCTGTTAACTTTTTATCAATGGACACTCCAGGACACTTAAGTTTGACATATCTGTTCTTACAGTAATCTTTAAAAGTGTTATACAAGTTCTTTGGACAATTAAGTTCCTTAAGCCGTGCAAAAAGTGCAGGCCACCATGGATTATCAAAAGCCCCAGATATATCGACAAGAATCCCTATCACTTGATTCTGATTTGAGTTCTGTATGATTCGTTGTCCGGTTGATTGCATCCTCTGTAGATCTACCCACTATGAATCCATATTGGTTTGGATTCATCCCTTCCTTCTCCCAATGTTCTTGTAACGTCTTGCGCAGCACCTTTTCTCGTATTTTTCCCAGCACGTTTAGCTAGCAGATGGGTCGATATGATTTAGGAAAGTTTGGATCTTTGTCATCTCCTTTCTTGATGATTAATATCTCACTCCGCTTCCAGATTTTTGGTACTCTTCCCTGATGCAGGCATGCATTATAGAGCTTAGCTTACACAAAGTGGGGGTACTGGCACTACCAGTTCTTGTACTACTTCAGTTGGAATACCTTCCGGACCCGGAGCTTTGTTCCTGGACAAGGTATTTATTGCTTGTACTACCTCCAAGATGCTAATATTTGGAGTGTCGATGATCGTTTGCCTATGTTCGTCTATTTCCAGACGGAGCAATCTGTGCTCCATCTCGTCATCCTCCACTTTATCATCTGGAAGGAGTTCTTGGAGTAACACTTCTGCAGTAGTTTTCCAGCTCTTAGTCATGGTTCCATCTTGTTTCTTGACAGTAGACAGTGTAGTTGGGGGTTTTACCTTTCCTGCTGCAATTTTGTATGGGTTACCCCATGGGTCTGTACGCAAGTGTGTTTTCACAAATGTTTCCCATTTTTTTTTTTTTTTGTTTAGTTAGTATTAACAGTTCTCGGAATTCACTTTTAATTTGTCTATATCTTTCCAGCAGCTGTCCTCTAATGATTACATGGGTTTCCCGTGAATTGTAATTGTGAGTTACACGAAACAATTTTGGCCAATAATTTTGTGAATATAGCTCTTATGAAATACACCCAGTGCATAATTTTAGACGTAAATATATATTTCATTGCATATGGTTTTAACAATATTTGTTTATTTTGATCGAAAGAAGAATCTGATGGAAACCATATGGCATAGTCTGGTATTATATTGAATAAAACGTGGGTTATATTGTATTAATATAGGAAAATACGTATTACAACAGTTAAAAGCTTATCCGATAATTATGAAGTTTCTCAGAATGAAAAGTGGCTCCTAGTGCATTTAATTAATTTCGGTTTTCAGCATTTATTCTACTATAAACAAAGTAGGGAACAGACGACACGCAACGTAAACTTTTAGATATGAATTCACATGGTAAGTATTTCATATGTAAATCGTTAAGAATAGAAGTCAATTATTCTGTGGTATTTTTTTTTTTTTTTCGTATGCCTTTTTTGTGCTTATAGTTTTACGAATTGTCGAGGTCATTAGCGGTGGGAAAGATGCGGGAAGGAATTCGGCCCTTCGATTTTAAAGGAACATTCAGCTGGAGTGATTTCGGGATACCATTGAAAACAGAGATCTGGATAATCGTACGGGGATTCGAGTCTCACGGAATGTAAAATTAGAACGTTAGGGAGCGTCCATAAACCACGTTGCTCCATTTTGGCCACCTGTGAACCCCCTCCCCCTCCCCGTAGCCCGATGTGGCTTTGGCTTCTATCATCCCACCCCCCTTTCACACACACGTAGAACGTAGCTTTCACTCCCTATTGATTCCAGAACACGTTTTGTACTGTTTTTTCCTGTCAGACTGTCGTTAATTGCATAGGGAGATAATTATATGACGGAAATAAATATTCACATGCTGTTGTGTGTTCTGAACCCCGTTTTAACTTGAAAAATAATATGAATGAAAAGCTACGTGACCTGGTTCGGAACTCCTCTCAACCCTCACGTAGCCCAGCGTAGCTTTCCAGCTAACCCCTCCCCCCCTCCCCCTAGACCGAGCCACGTAGTTTATGGACGCTTCCTTACCGATCACCAACCACGCTCTGTGACTGTATTAGAAATCTGTTTAATGGCCGGTGTTCCGTATAGTAAAGGTTGACGTAAACATGTCTAGCACAATGAAAATTGTTTCGCAAAGTACGGCAGGATACATTTACTTTCACCAGCAGGTGTCTTTGTACTTTAGGTTTCTTTAGTCAGATAGCGAGGTGTACTCTTGATGAGCTAATTATTCCAGTACCCTCGAAGCCAACGGTTAATACCTTGGTTTGCCCACTGCTAGCATCATCACAGTTGTGATGTGTACCGATACGCTGATATGCAGACTCACACGGCGCCTATCTTGGGATCACTCATCTGCTCATAGTTCAGTTTTGAGGATGCAGCCACGACCGACCTACGACAGTTGGTGAGGAACTGCAACTGCCCGGAGGTCGGTCGTGGCGGTGGCGACTATGGCTGTAGAGCACCAGGGCATCAAAAACAATCTGGTGACATATTAAGGGTTGGAACATGTCATGAAATAAAATGGTGGCTACAAATTTTAGTAAATATTTTACAGATTTCCGGGCTGAAGATTCTGAAATAAATAACAATATTGAACCTAGCCTTGACCATAACCGTACAGTGATGCACAATAACGGTGAAGCGTTTTTCGTGAGCTAATACTTTCGATTGTCATTTCATTACTGTTAATATAGCACACTTTTCCAGTTTCCAATTTCCAGTTATTATTTTTGATCTTACATTCGCCGAAGTCAACATTAATTACCGTGAATGAGTATTTCTGGTGTGAGAATAACAGGAAAATTCCCTCATTTAGGAAGAAAATTAATGTAGCATACAATTTAATACTCTGCAAAGGAAAGACTTTTCTTAAAAAAAAGTGTCAGGATCCGACTTTTTGTAACATTTCTTAAAGCGGAACTTTTTGACTTGAAAATATCTATCAAGTACGCTACTTGGTGGCATCCCTCAATGATGGGTGATATCACAATTATCCAGTTTTAAACGATTAGATTAGTACTCAAAGATACTTAGCAAAGGACAGTGGGACGGTAACCGTTCGACGGAGAAAGCTTGAAAGGTCAGTGTGTTAGGCGGCTTCTCTCCCGGCCCCCAGTCGACGCGAGTGAGAGACGAGATTGGTCAGGTAAAGAAACGGAGATTCATAAAGTACCTACCAGACCTAAAGGGTAGACACCACTTTATTCGGGGAAAAATTAAATCATTTCGCATGAACCACATTTCGCTGATCTTATTAAGATCATTTCCGTATAGATAAATGCAAATTTAGAAAAACTGTGATGGTTTGAAATTGTAAATGTCAAAGCGCATCTTAATAAAGTGGAAACAGAAGCAGCGGAACGCACGTAGAATTGAAGCAAACCACATTCGAAAAGAGATGTGGTGTCAGCTTTACTTAATGAGGACCAGAGGCGTGTGAAAGAAAGCCATGGATGGCCACTACTTTGGTGGGATGTGGCGATGTGTGAGGAGGGAGTTACGGCAATACAGGTGGTGTACTGCCCGTAGGAGCGCAATGCTACCTCAGTTGATCAGCATGGGCCTCTTTACTTCTGTAAATCTCCTCTGAACCTAATAAAATGTTTAACAGTTGAGTACCTAGCACTAGAATTTTCTATATTTGTATAAAAAGTTATAAGTAATATATGTGATTATTGCAGGCCATTTCTTCCACAGTTGCTTGTTAAACTAATTATTATTTAGTAAATACGCCAATACATCCAACAACAGTTGTATTGGCGTATTTACTAAATAATAATTAGTTTATAAGTAATATTATTATTCTATAATTTTTTTCTAAAACTACCTTTGTGGCAGTTAAGTAGTAAGCTGTAGTTTATCATATGTGCCTTAATTAAATGTTGAGAATTTAAGAACCTCATAGTTTTTCTTGTGTACCGAAATAAAATGTTAAGTATAAACAGTATTTCTTTATTAAATGTAGTATATGTAGTTACACTGCATTAACACTTGCTGTAGTAGCTCCTACTGTCAGTAATCTACAAAGTTTTTTATGTGAAAAACAAACTTAAGTGAATTTCGTCCCTAGTAATATTCAATATTTTTCTCGAAACATGATGATAGTATCAAGCAATAAAACCTCAAATGAAAAAGTTTTAATACGGTAACACACTTACAAGGTGTCGTTTTCTCCAAGTATTACCCTCGTTGCAGTAAAATATTTCCCCGAAGGTTTTCTCCGTAAATGTCTTAGTGTAATTTGTAAAAGCATGCAACTTCCTTGTATACATTTCGAGTTTATTTGACGGTTCTAGAAAAAATTCCTGCAATGTCATAACCGATGGGTTAATAGATGTATTCTGCACATCTACACAATCTTCCTAGGTTTATTTGGAAGCAACTGACGAAGTTTTAGTATCTACTCACATTTTACTGCTGAATCAAATACAAAAAATTCCTTACAATTTCCGAATACTACTGGTAACGGTTAAGTGTGGCGTTTCTGCATTAGTTACAACCATACTGTGCAGCGTGTAAGCAGTATTCTTTGAGACGTGTACCGAGGGTGCCTGTAATGAAACTAACCCGCAAAGCAATATCCGCGGTACATACTTCCTCCGAGACAGACATTATAATTAGGCGGTGTGCACAGTGGATGAACCCGTCCCCTTTAATGTCTCATTCAGCACTGCTAAGCTGTGGGTCTCCTATTTTATAAATTACACGCCTGGCCTTATCTGGTTTGCAGCTTCTTCAAGACATTACAATAGCTCATTGTTTGCAGTGCAGAGAGATAAAAGGACGATCCCATTATACGGAACACGGCACAAGGCGACGTTGATAAGCGCTTCCTGAGTGCAAAGGGACATCCTCCTGTGTCTTTAGCGCCCAGGGAGAAGTATTTTCTAATTAGAAAGCAGGACGTGCCCAAGGAGACCTCTGTCACGACGATTAATCACTATCACTTTCCACCTGTGCCACGTGTCTCGGGAAGCTTCCAGGAAATTGTTAATTCGATGGTCGGCCCATCAGATCTTTCAAGAATGCAATAAGCATGGACATTAATTTAAGTCTTCAGGCGAATTAAATGCAGATGGAGAACAAATTTATTTTTCACGAAATGAATCGACGTTCCGTGACTGCAATTCCAAAGGCGACTGTGAAAAAATGCGAAATTAACTAAAGCAAAAGGTTCAGTGGACGAAAACGCTTGAAAAATTTGTGGGTCCGTAGTTATCCAGAGTACAGAGCTGACACACGATCAGGAAAAAAAATCATAGCAGGTCACTGAGGCGATACGGGAAATTCAGTGCTTTCTATTATCATTAGTACCGCACGGTGGTCGGTGAAAGGTCGTTATCTCTTTGTCACGAGAGCAGTGCGGATGTCCCAATTGACACTCACGTCAGATTAACGTAATTCGTCAATCAAACGTCAGCACCAGCAATTCAGTTTAAGAAACTTTCTGTAATATTTGGTTTAACACAGTGAATGTAGATATCATGCGTTCACACAAACGTAGAAACAGGTTTTTGAATGTGTATAATTCGAAAAGCATGTGTGTTGTTTTTTCTTTTTTTAAAAAAATACACACTTCTCACAAATATTTTTAGACAAAAGGTTCAATACTGAGTACTGTAATTGCTTATTTACTTACGAACCTTCAATATTTTGAATAGAGCACCACATTGTTAACCTTTGGATTTTTTCCGTACCTCTTATTTTCACTATCTGATCAACTCTCAATTACTGATATCTGATTACTGATAAATTCGTTCCTGAATTTTTATTTTTTAGTAACTTTCATACCATAACAGATAACAGAAATTACCTACTATCAACGCTTTGTCTCAGTGTCTTAAGGGGATATTATTGCGATATTACTTTGGAATATCGCAATAAGCGTGGCAGTTTAGCCGATTAGGGATTTTAGATGATTTTCTGTAATTTTTAAAAGAATGGTTATCTGTGATATTCTTGTACCTCAGCTCGAAAAATACTCGAAGTTTATTAAAAAACACCATTAGTAAATAGTCCAAACATGTGTTTACCATTGTAGCACACATTGTATTTACAGGTATTAACACCACAAAAAACAGAAAATTCATCTCGGGTGATTTTCTTTCATGCCCCTCAAATGTCAATACTCTATTTATTTTCCACGGACATTTAGAAATATCTCGACTGCCAATAAATAAGTTTTGTGATAGGATCTTTGTTATCTCAGTGATACACAAAGGATGAATCCTGCGTCTCGTTTGTATCAATGACAACGTTAGTGCTTTTGTTTAGATTACTTGGTATTATTTCTCCCATAGGAATTTGTTTATTAGGAATACCATTCTGTTAGAGGTATCTGATAAAGTGCTGACTATTACATTCACTGTGTTGGAATTCCTGATGTTTGGAGCGGGAAATATTATTGTACATAGAGATGTTTGGCTTCTCTCCAGTTCTCTGTGGTATTCATTAAATTTTACGTTTTGTCAGACGCATACGAATTGCTTATAAATCCAATATGCGTTATTTGAATTGTGGTCAGTAAAACAGTAATGTCTTCGAAAGCATAGAACTGTAAGTAAAAGTGAGAGTATATGTATATTTTAAGCATGGCATTCAAGCCCTCTCATTACACATTCTGCATTTTTGTTTTTAGTAAAGGAAAATAGTATCGTCATTTTAAATCAGTGATGGTGCATTTTAAAATTATTGCTGAAACAGCTGTCCTTGTAAACAGTGTTGGTTACAAATAAGAGATTTGTGGATGAATTTTTCAGAAAATTAATTAATCATTTTGTTACCATAAAGTAGTGTGATACAGAATTGCAACGGTAAACTTTGAGTTTAAATGCTTCATTATCTAAACAAGAAGAAAGGCAGATGTGGGTATACCTAGACATAGAAACGTAAATAGATTGAATATTACTATTCCTTATTGATATGTTATTTTGAGTAACTTGTACCATTTTGTTACTCTCTGAAATTTTAATCCGACGTTCGAAGTAAAAGATTTTAATCATGATAGTGTTTTGATTCATGTATTGGTATTCACATAATGTTTTTCATTGGATTAGATTTATTAGATTGGATTATTTGTCAACTCTTCCTCGTGAAATATGCAGTCTTGGTTAGATGCCTTCACCGTGTGGTGTAACTTCGGTTACAGTAAACAAGAATAGAACGCATCAGAATATAAACACAAACTGAACCATTAACAATTTGCACTGGATTGAAATCAAATAAAATTTTCCTTTCTGATTTCGAAGTTACAACATTAGTGCCGATCACTGTTTTGTATATTTGATTGATTATAGGCATTCAATCATGGTTTAACGATACTCATGTGATTTTTTTAAAAAAAAAGTAACTGTGTTTCAGTGAACACATAAATCCAAATAGTCTTTCTGCAGAACAGATTTGTCGCTTCACTAATACAGGTAAGAGATACTCATGTGACGTAGATGCAGGTAGGAACGTAAGTGAGTAAAATAGTTATTGGCTTATGTTACTTCTTCGAGACAATACCTTCCGCAATTTCAGTTAGGTGTGTGTCCCAAAAATTGCTGATGGAGTGGTGATATGTCGTGAAGACGCAGTCGGAGGCCGAGTCTCCGTCAGATTTCCCCTGGGAGCTGTGGCGGGACACTGCCTGCCGGGTCATAACTAGCGGAGGCGCTTCTCCATCGCCACTGACCTCCATCGATCGGAACGGCGCCGTCGGGCGGTTTGCGTAAGCGACTAGACGATGCCGAGCATCGGCCACAATATCATTCAGTGCGCTGACACAGGGAACACTGCGCTCAGACGCGTTCTCACAATGAAAATGCAGTGGGACGGCGGAAAGATTACCACATATTGGCACCGACATCTAGATATTATGACGCAATTGACAATCAATGAGTGAATGTTCCAGATTTGTAAAGAACCAAATATATCTCAAAACCCTTAGGACATTGAATTTCATTAATGTAAAAACTTCGCGGAAGTTTTGAAATCTAGAAATTACTCAAAATTCTCGAAATCGAATCAACAGTAGTGAAAGTTAACTTCGGAATTTATCGTTTTTTTTTCGGTATTTGTGTGTAGATTATATTACTTAATTCAATATTTATGCCATTGTCTTGCGTTCTCTTTTGTAATTACAAGCAGTAAGCTATCATTTACTATCCAAAACTTTTTTGTTGGTAAGCTGCTAATGCATGCTTTTACTCTCAAGTGAAAACAGATGGGTCAAGATAGATGCGACCCTTTCATGTACACGCAGTGCTCGTCTGTGTGGAACGTCTTCACTGTACATTTTAGCATGCAAACCTGGCGATGTACATTTTCTAAACTTACATTTAATATTGTTTCGAAATAATTATCAATTACAATATTCAGATGTGTACATCTTTATCAGTGTTTACGCCTGTCAATTATTGTAATGGTGTGGGACGATCGCAGATTAATAACTACTAGTAGGATACTAGCAATTCAACTAAAAAGTGGACTTTTCTGGCAGAGTTCTGAAACCAAAAACGGTAGAATAAATGCTAAAATGGATGAATTTAGAAGAGAAAAAGATAGTGCAAATATAGCGCTGTGAATAAAATCTTCTCGGGTAACTAGCCGAATTAGTCCATCGATAAAACTCAACGTTTCGGAGGTCATAATCTCTGCCCCCGATTGTCAAGTGAAAACTTACAGTCATTTATGTTGATCTGTTAGAGGACTTCGTGATGTGCCAACCTTTGAGTTATTGGGAACGATGTCTGCAATTCTAAATTGCGATTCATAGGTCGTATTTTGAGGAATTGTAATGCTCATACAAAGGAGATAGCGTATAGAACACTAGTGCGTCCGCATCTGGATTACTGTTGTGGAGTTTGGGATCCGTATCGCAAGGTTCTGATTGAATCAGTGGAGAGGGTGCAGAGGAGGGCCACCCTTTATGAAAGCGTCACAGAATTGATACATATATTGGGCTCGGATAGTCTGGAAGACAGACGACGTAGCTTGCGTTCGAATTTATTGGAGAATATGCGAAAAAAATTAAATTTCGAGTGCAATGAAATACTTCTTCCACCAACCTATTTAGGTCGTAATGACCGGAGGGATAAGATTAGAGAAATAAGATGCCATACGGATGCTTTTATGTATTCCTTCTTTCCTCGCGCTATTCGGGATTGGAATGGGCGGGTTTAGGATTGGTACTTAGAAACCTCTGTCACCCACAATGTTTGTGACTTGAAGAGTATGGATGTAGATGTAGATGTAGAATGCGCAGGGGTTATTGTTGTCTGCAAACATCGTGCAGCAGGTTCTTCTGTTTCAGTAAGCCGAAGTTGAAAGTGAAGGAATTTATTATAATTGACTTAGTTAATCATGAATAACCGATCAAAAACCACATTCAGGAAAGATGATACGTAATTGTGAGGATAGTTCGCACTCAACTCGTTAAAGTTCCTGTCTTCGACGGTCGTTTGTCCGCGCGTCCAGCAAGTTGGAACACACCTGTCTGACCTTCCAGGTGATTCCTATCGCGGACATTCTACAGACAACCTATATAAATTATAACGGTTCGCAGAAACGTGAGATACTAGTTTGTAGGTAGGGTCTAGGCGCACCGTCGTGCCAAACGACAGATACATTTCAGGGGTAGCAGCGTTGGAGAATTTAATGACATAGTCGAAATGGAAGGCTATAGCGGTTAGTATCTTGACAGAGGACAACCTGATAAATACGGATGGCACAGGTCAGCAAGTCTGTTGATTTTGTGTTTCGAAGTCTTTCTCATGTTCTGTGAGATCAAGCTATCAGTTGAGGTGTAGATACAATAGATTCTGTGGTAAAGAAATTTAGTAGGTTTAAATATAAAGGACAAGGTGTTCAGCCGTTACTCCTCCAGTTTCTAGTCAGGTCAACAGCCTGTAGAACAGCGAAGCCATATGACTGCGCACGGAAAGCAGCGAAAACGATTATAATCTGAACGACAGAAACGTACAGCAAGGCATAATTTATATATGGTAGAAACATATGGACAAAGACGAGACAGTATTCTTACTCGAATAAAATCGTTAACTTCTATTTAAAAAAGAGAGTGGTGGGTGTGCGGTAACGCTCTGGCCTTACATTCGGGAGGAGACTGCTTGGAATCCCCGTCCGGTAATCCATGGTTTCCCAAAATCACTCCTGGCGAATGCTGGGATGATACTGCACTTCTGTCACATTTCGAATTTTATTTTTTCATTAAAAGGCTGGAGATAAAAATAAATTTTATTTTATTAGTTAACATTGCATCATTCTTATGTTTATCTTCTTCCTATACTTCATCATTTGAAAAAAATATTTATCTATGTCCAGAAACATATGATACTTTTCCTTTACTTATAATTTTGGCATGGAATTAATAATTACGTTTCCACAGAGAATATTTACATGTTGTGAAGGTACGCATCAGATCATAACGTGATCGAATAAGCGTTGGTATCCGATTGCAGCACAGTATATTGTTATTCCCTGTAGTTGCTATTCTTAGTCGTCAACATGCAGTCAGCTCTTTCCAATTTACTGCACAGCATTAAACACTTCATTTTATCTTTCCCAACCTGGTTTTAATCCATGTCTACGTTTGTTATGCAAAACTATCATCTGTAAATTACGTTAGAATTGTTACAGGTTTAGTATTAGAGCAAGAAGATCATAAGCTTCTCCTGAGGCCAAATGTACGAAAATCCAATATACCGCTTGCCGGTTCGCATGCAGTAGGTTTCCGTAGATTTCATATAACGATTGTGTTCACGTTTTCACGTGAAAATATGACACTACATGGGAATTATGCATTGTGAAAGATGAAAATAATATTGGAATTATACTCAACTACATTTTCTGAGAAATCTGTGTAGGGTTCGTTGGAATAAGTAACTAACTAAACAAGTGCTCGTAGTTACGACGTACATTAACTAAATTCAACAGGCGTACATACGTCATTGATTTAGTCAGGTGCTAAACTGATTTGTGCTGATTTTGAATTACGGCGACGTTTCGCCCGAAGCCTCTGGGCATCTTCTAGATCGAACTTAGATCCACATGTAACTGAATATTTGCTGGCTGTCAAGAAAACAAAACAAAACAAACTAGAGATGTCTTAGAGATACTACATTTGTAGTATTTAAAATATATATATATGTTAAGAATAGGAGTAACCTCGCGTAATTCAATACAACGCCTGAATAAAGAAACGAGGCATGAAATTTCAACTGCTAAACCGAGTAAAAGTTTTACAACAGGCTTTATAATTCTTAATTAACTAAAAATGTCCCAAAAGAACATTTTTTTTGTATTTTTGAATACTTGTTCAACGCTTGGTGAAGCACGGTAAAAAATAAAGTAGTAATAATATTAATAATAATCTAGAAATTCTCGTCCGTATGTTGCATGTTGGCAGGTACCATGGAAAGGTCTTTGAGTACTTGTATGTTTTGCTGTCAATAGTATACACGTTCCTGACAAATATCACTATAAAGTTAGTGTAAAGGCAGTGGAATTTCGAGGCTCATATACACGGACGGACAGGTGACTAAAGTAGATGAACTTCGTTTATTCCACGTTGGCAGCTGGACCATAAAAGATAACTGTTTTCAGAATCGCCTTGTTCAGCAAAATATTTTTGATTCGTATTACCATCATACATATTTATGGCTTTGTGCGCTGCGCTTGTCTACATAAGTGTTTTGATGATGCAGATATCCAGATATCAGATACACGCTGGTCGATATTAAAGGTTTCGAATCTCATTTAAGTGCTGGGTTTGGACATAACTTTACATAGTCTACGAAAGTTCAGGGCTGTATTGAAACTGTAAGAAGAAAACAGAAACTCATAAGTGACTCTTATACATCTTTAGGAGCGAAAACAGAGTTTTGGAGTGACGCGAAGAGAAAATGCGATGGCTACATCCTCTTCTTACGTTAGTGTTGTTTATAAATTATTATTTACTTAAATTAATAGTGAGTAATTCTTGTGCCGCAGTTTTCGTTTAGAGTAGAAGTCATATCTTTGAAACCAGGGACTAAGTACATGATCATTAAATATTAGAAGGAATGTAAATAAAAATAACTGATTATTTCGTTTTAACAACTAAATCACGTCAGTAAATTTTGGAGAATCGTAATTGTAAAGTTACAGGTTACATTGCTTGTGAGAGAAACATGAACGTAACAACTACTCTACAGCAGCAAGGATTTTCTTTTGCTCTGTAGATAAACAAAAGGGTTGTCCGGGGCGCCAAATTCAGCCGACTCGTAGGTAATTGCGATCTTCCTGGAGGGAGGGACTAATGTATTATTCGTGTACGGAAGTTCAGTAACGATATTCCGTCGGCACTAAAACGTTTTTATTTATTACGGGGAGCGACCCCTGTAAGATCTGAAAATGCAACAGCGGGACTTCAAAGCGGAACCGCGGCTCCCCGCGTGGATATTCATATTTTATGAATCATAAAACGTGACGGGAGAGCGTGATATGGCGGTGTTTGCGCTGTAGGCCGGTAATATCGTCTGGCCCCCGCCGGGCGAGAACCACGCTAACAAGCCTTACATAAAGGCTCTGCTTCGCGTTACACACAGCCAAACTTCTTGCCAGCGTACGGAGGAGCTAATGCGAACGCTGTTTTACATACTTCAAAAGGGTGAATGAAAGTAGTGGAGAAATGTGACAGAAATATTTCTAACAGCAACACAAAGAAATTAGTACGCGTCTCTAAAATTTTGATATCTCTGAAAAGCTATTTCAGGTCCGAGTATATGTTAACTCAGCTATATTTTGTTCAAAACGTTTGACGGATAGGTACACGAGATATTGAGAAGCTTTAAATTAAAAATTCTATTTATTTATTGTGTCAAAAACAAAGAAATTATACAATTGAATAAATTACAAAAAAACAAAACAAAAAATATCCACCCATATCATGGTAGACCAGAATTTAGCACAAATGTCACCTCGTTTAGGTCTTTAATTGTGCACTGGGCTATACATAAACTGCACTGCAGCAGTTGATCTGGAGTTAGTTTGACTCCACATTGCACACGTCAGACTCAATGGGAAAGCGCCACTTTTTCAGGTTGGTCTTACACCTAATAAACCTGGATCGTAGTCTCTTAAGTGATCTCCAAGTACCTACTTTTCTGCATGGGCAGGGGAAAGTCTTTCATCAGGCTTTATCCATTCCTGTGGATTCTAAATTCTCGCCTTCCACTTTAGAAGTCTTGATTTCTTTGATGACTATTAGTTCCCGTGTTGTTCTAAGGAAGGTCTGACTGGTAGTCATACGAAGGACGGGCATGAGATGGTGATGCGATGTTTTTGTCTTTTCTGGCAGCAGAGAGGTGCTATTCTATAAAGACAGTTCAGCTTTTCTAAGGAAGTAGATTGTAAACATCCATCGTACGGCATGCTTCATTAGGAGATTCGTCTGCCATTTTGGTATGGCTAGAGTTGTACTATACTGAAGAGGATTACTGAGCTGCAGGTTACAGCTGCAAGGTTAGAGGTCCTTATTGTGCCTGGATGTGTTCCCCCTGTTGATCCCGTAAGTTTCACAACAACATTATTTCTTTCGGCTTCTTTTTGATTGGTTTCCCAACAGTCCTTATGTATAAGAGCATGATCTAGAGTATTTTGGAATCTCAAGAAGTTTCAGTTGGGTTCCTTGCCACTATATCTGTAAATCCATGTTTGCCTGCTAGCTCCTCAAATGGAAAGCATATATCTATGTTTTAGCTGGATTTAGCCTCAGCCGATTCCCCTTATGATAAATGGAAAATTCTTCCAAAGCGCTGGACAGTTTCTGTTCCACCCCATCAAAACTGTCATCTTGGTCGGTGACTGTGCAGTAACCTTCATACATAAAACTCTAGATCCCTCCAGATAGGAGCTGGTCATTGGTGCAGATGTTGAACAATCATGGTGTAAGGACTATTTGTATTATCTTGGTTCTCCGTGTGGAGCAGCGTCGATTTATTAAAAAATAACGTTTCTGTCATCGTGCTGTGACCTTCTTCAGAGGACTCCTTTGTTAGTTGCCGGTATCGCGTTATATAATAGCAAGAAGTGATCGCGCGCGCGCGCGCGCGCTCGCTAATCGGCCGCGGTGACGTCACCGTGCCCAATGTAGGCGGTAGGGTCGAGTTGTTTGTCTTGGGTTTTTCTGAGCAGGTATGACCAAATATCGTCAAGTTGCAAACCATTGTCGGCATTCATGTTGTTCGGCCGTTTCTGTATTTCTTAGACTTCTAGGTCGCCATCTGCTCTCAGTGGCTATAACGCTGGTCTTATCAAATAAAACTGAGTGGCCACTATCGGCTCAATTTAAAATTATAGCGGGCTTGCTTGCGTCGTTATTTTTCAAATGTCTGATGTTCTCATTGAGCCTCTCCTTAACGGTGCGTCCTGTTTCCCCAATGTACACCTTGCCGCAACTACAAGGAATTTCATATACCCCTGGTGTTTGCAAATGTTCTCTCTTGTCTTTCATGCTGATCAGGATGCTGGACAATTTCCTAGGGGCCTATTATACGGGACAGATGTTCTTCTTTTTAAGCAGTCGACCAATCTTATCCGTCATTCCTTGGATGTATGGCAGGATGGCCACTGCCTTGTCAGGTGGTTTGTTGTTCTCCGCCGATGATGCTGCGGTGTGAGACAGAGTGGAGCGGTCAAGGCTTGTCAAGGCTCTATTACAAGCAGCAATGCTATAGCCATTGGCTAGAAATGTCTCCTTTAAATTTCTTTTTTCAGCGGCCATACTCGCTTCGTCACATACCATGGATGCGCAGAGAGTTAATGTTTTTAAAATACCACTTTTGATAGCTGGATGATGGTGAGAGTCAGCGTGGTTTTACCGATTAGTGTGTGCTAGTTTTCGGTATACCCAGGGGCCCAAGGATCCGTCATCATTTCTTGTAACTAATACATCCAGGACGGGAGCTGGTTGTCGATTTCAATCTCCATAGTAAACTTGATCAAATATGGGCTCTGTTTAAATGATCAAAGAAAACATGAAGCGACTCTATTCCCTCGGTTCAGATGACAAATGTGTTATCCACAAATCTCAGCCATAGCGACGGTTTTGGGGCGTTATGGATAACTCCAGCTTCGAAAGCTTCCATGAATAAGTCGGAGACGACTGAGGACAGTGGGCTTCCCATGGTGGCTCCTCCCTTGTGTTGGTAGAAGTGGTTCTTGTACTGAAAGAGGGTGGGTTTCAGGCAGAATTCACTAAGTGAAGCCCATTCCAGTGGCAAGTTGAGTGATTCTAATCGCTCTCTGATTATATTAATGACCTCGTCTACTGGCACGTTGGTAAAAAGCTACCAGAATTTAATTTTCTCCAAGTCGTCTGTTCCTGATAATTTCAATGAAATGGGAGGAATTTTTGATGGTGGAGGAAGAGTTCCTCCAAATCATAAACTTTTCTGCTTAATATTTGGCCAGTGGATGCGTAGAAGATTGAGTGCTGACGAAAGGTCTCAGAGGTACACCGTCTTTGTGGATTTTTGGAAGGCCGTAAAATCTAGGAGGGAGATTGTTGGAAGTAGTCAATTTCCTCTTCGCCTCAGGTTCAATTGAGGTTGCTTCACGAGGCGTCTAATCTTCTGTAGAGGATTGATTTTTAACTTCTCATATGTCTCATCCTGTAACAGCGTCTCCACGTTCCGATGGTAATCGTTAGAATACATGACAACAGAAGCGTTACCTTTGTCAGCTGGTAAAATAACTATATCTTCCCTCTCTTTCAATTGACGCAGGCCAACACGGTCTTCTCGAGTGAGATTCATTGCACTTGATAAAATCTCTGCCGTGGCGCTTCGGATTTCGTAAGCATCGTCAGCTGTTGGGCACGAAACAGAAGACTCCACTGCAGCAATCACTTCGTCCTTTGGTATTTTGGCCGATGTTATGGCGACGTTTAGTCCTCTAGCGAGAACTGAAGTAGTAGCGGCGTCTAATGCTTCCTCAGTGAGGTTGACAACACACCGCTCCGACATATTTGCTTGCTGCTGGGGATGCTGCTGATCTGCTAAATACGAAAACTTCATGATTTGCATCTTCCTTGTTTTTTTTTCAAAAGCGTCGTAAGCTTGATTCCCCGACAGTTGTTCCAGCTTGGTCCAGTCACTGGCGCCTAAGAGGTTGCTAAGGAATAAGTACAGGTTGAAGATTCTTACTTCCAGTGCTGCTAATTCTATTCGCGTTTGGTGGATTCGTTCACGGAGCAGTGCCTGTGAGCTCCACTTCAGGATCATATGGTGTAAGGACGCTACCTTGGGGTAATCCATTATTCTGTGTCCTCCATCTGTTTATATGCCCTTGAAATTCCACAAAGAACTTTTGTTCCAGAAAGTGCTTTCTGTTGAAGAAATTATCGGTATTTTCTAGCATGAAAGTAATAATTTCATATTCATCTTTAATAAGATGTTATAAGGGGTCTATAATAATTTGTCCATGTATCCTTGTATTATGTTCTCGGAATGTACATTTTTACTGATGTTTGACATATGCACTGTACTCCGTTCAGCATCTATTTCTTCATTTGTAAGGAACTATTTGAATACATATTTCAGAAGATAAAGTGGGAAATATGCTCTAGTTTTTATAAGTTCTGTGGGTATCCCATTTGTTCCAAGAACTCGTCATTTTTTTCCAATTATAAGAACACTTTCGATCTCTTTCAGAGACATAGTATCATCGTATTAGTAAAATATACCAAATCATGGGTATAGCACCACCTGACATTCGTAGGAAAACAGCTGCAGAGAGGGAGAAGAGGAAACAAGAAACAGACCCCAGACACCCGTTGTTTGGACACGAACCTCAACCCACAAGGCTGAAATCAAGGAAGAGCTTCGTACAATCAACTACAGCCATAACATCTTCTACTGGAGCACGCCGTCTAGAACTATGGAGAAATTCGTTGCCTGAAGAACAGTGGAGGAACATCAAAGAGGCACCGGCTGCGGGATGTAATCAGCCATATGCTATATGGAAGGCTCTAAACAGATTAAGAACTGAAGTGTCCCGATGTAAATATAATATTAAAAAATGGGGGTACACTAATGACAACGATCTATGTGAATGTGGTGAGCTTCAGAACCCACAACATCTTCTGATATGCAGGAATCTCCCTGAAACCTGCAATATCGACGACCTTTACAGGGCAAACGAGAAGGCCATCAAGATTGCGGAATTCTGGTCCCATTCTACGTAATTGTGTTTATAGTATAATATTAATTAATTAATGTTATTTGTTTTTTCAACTTGTTATGTCTTGGACACGAGAAATAAATAAATAAATAAAATCGTATTGAGTAAGAAGACACAAGTGACTGTGTAACTTCATAAACACATTAATATGTTCTCCTTTTTTAAGCTTCATGTATTTGATATCTGTTTAAGTTTGTTCTTCACCTGTTCTCTCTCAATTGATAGCTGCAGATAAGATAATTGCACGTCATATTTCTTTAATTACTAGATGTTTTGACTTGAAATCAGGTCTGTGCTAAAAGATATTTATAAGTTTTTAAATAAAACCAAAGGCTTCCCAGTTATTTTTTTAAAATTGAAATTTTATTTATAATACGCCGAATTCAGTCACTATTTTTGGATGAGATAGGTTCTTATTTAACCATATACGTATCGCCGATCTTCCTCATTAAAAAAAAACAACAAAAAAAAAAAAAAAATACCAATCCCCCACGACACCTAGAATCCTGTCATCTCCATTACGCCATCACTCTCGTTTTGTGAGCCTGGATTCAATTTCAACCTATCCTAGAAGTTCGCACATCATCAGTTATTAAGGCTTAGGTATACCCTGAAAAAAAAACGAGCAAAAGTGTAATCATCAAAATACAGTATCCACATTGTAACGATCACTTCCATCTTTAGTCTTATAAAAATGTTTTTCTGAAACAGTCATCAATCTGAATATGTACCAAAATACCACAAAAACATTCTTGTAAAAATAGGCCAAATCTTGTTCAGAGCCAATTCTATACTTTGCAGTGTGTATTCAGTTTACTTTCTGAAACAGAATGGTTTCTATCGGTGTTATAAATCGTTTATTTAGAATTTTTTTAAAAAAACTCTGGTGACTATATTTTAGTAAACCTGTATAAATACCTTAAATGTGTTCATTTATAAAACTTACACATACATAAAAGCCAAGATTTCCCTCGTACTTTTCTGTTTTAACAAGTTTTAGAATATGTCATATGCCTTCCGTTTCAGTAAAAATTATGACATGCATAATGGCCAAGTCACCAGAGTTTTTTAAATTACATATGAACGATCTATAACACCAAGCGAAATAATTCTGATTCAGAAAGTGAAATGAATACACATTGCAAAATATAGACTTTGCTCAGAACAAGAACTCAAACGTTTTGTCATTATTCATTACACAAGCACGAGACTAGATTTCTGATATATATATACGTAATAAAAATTTGAGACATGTAACGTCAATAAGAACGAAGAAACTGAGGTTCAAAAATGGCTCGAATTGTTTCGAGTAAAGGGTACCGAGCGTGGTGGTGTAACGGATAGCGTTCTGGCCTCGCATTCGGGAGGACGGCGGTTCGAATCCCCGTCCGGGCATCCAGATTTGGGTTTTACATGGTTTCCCCAAATCACTCCAGGCGAATGCCGGGATGCTTCCTTCAAAAGGCCATGGCCGAATTCCTTCCCATTCCTTGCCCCCATCCTTTCCCGTCTCTAAAGACCACGTTGTTAAAAAGGGACGTTAAACTATTACAAAAAAAAAAAAGTAAAGGGTAAGCAGTGCCGTCGTTGACTCTACTTGGCGGGAGCACTGCCGTGCACCCAGATATACGTAGTCTCATTTTACATTATTCTTAAATGTTTCTGAAATTCTAGAAAATTATTAGACAGCATCAGCGGAAATTTTTAGCAGAACCCACCACATAACGTCGAATTCAAGAGACGTAGAATATTTAAAATGAGTTTTGCAAAAAATAGAAATGTTCTTAAATGGTTTTCCGCGACAATCACAGTTGTATTTAATTAATCAAAATGACAATAGCACAGCTTTCACTCGTTTTCTGCACCCAATATTACGTTGTTTTCATAAATATATTACTGTAATGTGGTTTTCACGGATTTGTAGCCGGATAGTATCACCAAAAGACAGCTTTTCGACGAAGACCTCCGTTCTCTTCACCAATTATGTGCTGTTCCAGAAATCCAGAAGTACATACATACGTGTATTAAGGATGATAGAGAGTATTATCAATACGTTGTCTTTTGATGACACGATCCGGCTCCAAACCTGTGAAAACTAAATTGTATTGAAACACAGGGAAAATCTCCGTTCACTCAAGATGTTACTGTAAAATTGATGGTCGTAAAGAGATTTAAGAGAAAAAATGAAATGGAAACTAATACATGGAGGACATAAAATAATAATAATCAAACTTTAAAAATAATCGGCAGTAATTTTATATATATATATATATGAATAGACGTGTTCTCACTTTTCAGCCACCACTATCTAGCACAGATCATTGTGTCTGTATGTGATAGTAGTATCGTGCACAACGTTGGCCGAATGCCGATAAATGTGGAGATCTGGGAGATATGATGGTTAAAGGTGGGCGATGTAGGGCATTTTCATGTTTTAACCAAAGACTTGTGTGTCCCTATACTTCTCTTTCCTGCCACATCTACATAGCGCAGATCATTGGTGTTTGTGTGTGGTAGAAGCATCGAGTCTCCCATTGTACTCTATGGTGGTTGTAGTCGACCTGGGGGCACTTTTGCATTCAGACCAAAGAGGTATGTGTCCCTATGTTTCACTTTTTAGCCAAAACTATCTAGCGCAGGTCAATGGTGTTTGTGTGTGGTAGTAGCATACAATTCGCCGATCGTGCACAACGTAGCCAGAATTCCAATAACTATGGCGGTGTGGGAGATATTGTGGTCGAAAGTTGTCGATCAAGGACGATTTTCATATTTCGACCAAAGACATGTGTATCAGGATACCTCACTTTGCTGCCACAACTACATAGCGCAGACCACTGGTGTTTGTGTGTGGTAGCAGCATGGATTGGCCCATCGTGTACTGTGCTGGTTAGATGTTGATAGCTGTAGGGGCGTGGGAGATATAATGGGTAAAACTGATTGACCTGGGGCGTTTTCATATTCCGACCAAAGACATGTGTGTCGCTATATTACACTGCGCAGATCATTGATGTTTGTGTGTGATATTAGCCTCGAGTCCCCCATCGTGCTCTATTGTGGTTATTTTTCGGTAGCTGTCAATCAATATTCTTTACAAACACGAACGAAGTTGTGGGCACCAGCTAGTTAATACTTAAGCTATAGCATGAACTGTCTGTTAATGACAGATAGACGTTGTACCTTTGATGAGAATATGATACACAGTGGAAAATATGTTTTATGATATCATTATTTTTTCCACCTTACATTGTCGAACATGGTAAAACTAAAAACGGCACGCCGAACAACGTTAACATCTGTATCACTTTTTTCAATTTAAAACTTTTTCCGGTCTGCAGGAAGAGAGTTCGCTAATTGTTAGCTTGCCGCCTCACTGTGGTTCGAATCTTGTCATCACCAGGCGAGTTTTTAATCGAATATAGTGATGTTTGTACAATGTTGAAACTTTAATAATGAAAAATTCTGTGCACGCAAATGTGAGAAAAATAACATTCGAATGCGGCAGGATGAGAATAGAAGCTTACTGTTGCGGCAATCACAGCAAAATAAAATTAGGAAAACCTGGTCTGGATAATAACTATTTATGACATCCACAGGCAACCTAACTGTGCGAAACTGGAGTTTCATTATTGTGCGACTCAAAATTGACAGTTCTTTAATTTTCCTGAAAATATGAGTCGTTTTTGCTGTAACAACGCCTATACCTCTAAAACCCACTGATATTCGAGAACTAACAGTTACAACAATGTTTTTCATAGTTTTAGAGTTCCGTATCTTCCCAGTGGATTCCGTCATAAACGCTGAATTCTTTTACTTAGAAGTTTGTAATTGTGCACTACTTTATTGGTTCTAACCATAACTGTAGTGACCGAGGTCGTTCACCTGCCTAAAAACCTCGTACTTCTCAAATCAGTATACAGAGCGGGCGAGCTTAAAATAGTTAAGCAATGGAAGAGTGTTACTACCTGGGAAGGGGAAGAAGCTACTAAACGTCTGGGCACAACAGCGGGGGCTGCCCGTCTGTCTCTCTCTGAAAGTCTTTCGACGTACCACATCGACGCGGATGAGTCATGAAGGCTTAGCCCTGTAGAGATATTGTCAATATTACACTTCGCTTGGGCTGCGAGGCGCCCATCAGTTACATGCTCGCCCTTGTCCTTGGCTCTATGCCAGTTAAACGCATGACCGTTTTGATATAAATCCGATTAAACATTTTATATACTCACGCATGCCATCAGGTCACTGCTAATGTTAATAAATGTGTAAATATGTAAGTTCCATTTGCTGTAATTATCCTGGCATCCTCAGCCATTCCACTATATGTCGGATCGGGAGTACGGAGCTACTCTACTAGATGGCGCCACAGACGCAGCGAGCAGGATGCCAGCGCAACAGCGAGTAGAGTGTGATCTACGAGGGGCTACTTAAGGGCAACATACATCACACGGAGCTCTATTCATGCCTGACCATCGAGGCAACATTATTCCGCTATCAGTCATTGTGTATTGTAAGACTGAGCCTAATAAACCGGATCCTTGTATCCGCTTTGATCTTGTAGTTTCTCTCCACGTCCGAGAGATATACACAGCCTGCCTTCGCTATTGAGCCATCTACCTCGAACCGGGAACTTCATTCAACCCGCCCGACTCCTGATCTTTCCCGGATGGATTCGACATATATGAATATACTGAACAATACTACCTGTCAGATGTTGGAATAGGGACCTATGATGAATATCCACAACAGAACCATGGTCGACTTCTATGCTCGACCCTTATCCAAGGCTCCAGTAGAAGCTCACCCAGTCCCCTCTTGCCTCTCGGCTGACAAGGTCTCTCCATAGCAACGACTGATAATGATGCTTGCCGTACCTGGTGGCCTACGACGTCGGCACAGCCATGGAGGTAGTGACTCTCCCAAGCCAGTGTGTGGGGAAATTTAACTGAGGTGGTTTCCTCTCGCCGTCCTCAACGATGGAAATTGTAATCTTTCTTTGCCATAATTAACTAAGAATGTTCGATTGTTCTGAATGTGGCCATGTAATTGTTCTTTACACACAAATAGCACTTGCCAGAGCAGCAGAACACTGTCTTGTCGGTCGCTTTGAGATTAATAAATAAGGTGTATTTACCGTAATACAGTCAGGTTATGTACCGCACCACGACTTTGTTTCATTCCGCTTATAGCTTTCATAATTCCTCTACGCTGAAATAGAACCGGGTGTCTTCAGATCGACTGTCTGGTTAACTATGCTGAATGAGTTATTAAATCAATTAAAGTCTAAGGACAAGTACGTGATGTAGATAGAAATATACACGCATGTCGTCAATCACAGTTCACTAAAGGTTTAATTCCACTTCACATAGATTCAAAAAAAGCTAGGCACCAAACATAATATTTCCATCAACGAAGATAGCAGGTTTCGTGCAGGTGAAAAGTTAGGTGAGTAGTAGCCTCACTAAAGTTCACTAAAACAGTTTATGCAATGCAGTTCTGTTGTTCGCTCTCGCAGACTTCGCGAGATCGTCGACCGCAAGTTACAGTCTCTCATAATACCACGCGAACCATGCCCAATGTTCCACATATGGCAAGCTCATTCTCACCACACTGCTTCACTCAGCGTCCCGGCGATTATATCGGATGTTAACGGACTGTGGTACCCATGTTTAAATCCACAGCCGTCTTAGCACATCTGTTCCCAGTGTGGTCTTGACTCAACTCCAGAGATATTCTTGAAACATCTCTGCGATCTCATGTGCCTATCAGTCCACAAATACACATAATTCTCACAGTGTCATTGCAAAGTGTATGTAAGAGTTACTGTCGTGTGGATGACTGTGGTGTGTTTGTATTCAGTGTAGTACGTCGTTCGCGTTGTGAATGAATGAAATTAATTATTAATTAAATTAAATTTTTCCTTGCCCAATGTGGTCTGCCCAGTTAAGCAATTTATCAAATGTAATGCCAAGATATTTACATTTAAACTCTTCAATAAACAATTCTTTCCCCACCTTATAATCATAATAAACATTTAGTTTTTTATTTGTGTATCTAATAAGCTGACACTTCTTTGCATTTATCTTCATGAAGGTATAGAGAAGGTGAAACCTTGTGCCAGCCCATTGGGGCCTGCTCTTCCGAAGAACTTGTAGGTCCCAATTCAACGAACGAATAGCCAGCAAAAGTGTGAGGTTTGGTATTTAATCAAAGAGTTTTGTGCAAGATCTGGTGATTAAGACATGTGCACCACCACCTGTGCTGTCCTTCTGGTTAGGTCCTGATAAAGAAAATTTGTTCCACTACCACAAGGACTTGAGCCAGTTACTCTGTGTCAGGTGCCACAACCACATAAGACATTCTTTTTTTGCTTATGGCTTTATACTTCGTCGACGTCGAGGTCATTAGAGACGGGAAAGGACAATGGGAAAAATACGGTATGGAATTAGGCCATCGTCTTTTCAAGGAACTATCCCAGCATTCACCTGGAGTGATTTGGGGAAACCATGGAAAGCCGAATATGAGAGCAGAGCGTTACCGCTCACTCACCAATGCTTGGTACCATCAAAGACAACTAGACCTAATTTAACACTACTATAACATAAAATTTAGATAATCGTGTTGGGTGAAAAAAATTATCGACGCTTATTGCGAAATATTTCTGTAGATAATTTTCACGGGAACCAAATATAGCAAATCGCTGATACTCAAAATTTTAAATTCTTCCTTTCTTAGGGTACGGTGAAGCTTTCGGCAATAAAGCATAAAAAAATACCTTTCGATCCTTTATTTCCGAAACTAAATACTTTCAAAATTTCCAGTGATATATAGCCTTAGCAGTAAAACGTATATCTCAAGAAAGTGATACGCTTGCGAAATGTGGTGATATATGCGAGTTGATGGAGAGAATGTGGTGCTACGTTAATTCAAGAATAATAAGGATCCTCTTAAAAATTCCGCATATCAATTTTTTTAAAAATACGAGATTTAGAAGAACAGATCATTTTCTAATTTGCACTTACATGGAATTTCTTAATCTGTCTGTTCGCAACGATTGAACATTTCCATCAATATGTGGAAATTATTATTAAACATTTTAGTCAGTATAGTAAGATTATTTATTTGAGAATAAAGATGAAATGTCACACTACAGGTGTGAACGATATTAAATTTGTGTGTTCGTAATGAATTATGTCAAGAATTTTTTTAACAGTTGCGCAATCCGCTTAGCCTAACCCGGTAATCCTACCGGGTGCAGGGGACCTACAGTTTAACGTGGAATCCGAACTACGTAAGCGTCCTGGTGTACTTCACATTACACAGCAAGCTGTGCCAGAGGTGAAGGTAGGGTAAAGTGCCTTAGACAATCGCCACTGGCACATGCATTCGAACCACGGATCTTTCGATCTCCAGTCAGAGGTCTTAACCACTGAGCCGCCATGTTGCTCTGTTTATACTATGACACGAAGCATTCATGCATATTATTTGAAGAAAGAAATATTTCAAGAGGAATTATGATGAAATTTTTCTTGTGAACTATA
Organism: Vandiemenella viatica; assembly: GCA_031002005.1. Classification (NCBI taxonomy): domain Eukaryota; kingdom Metazoa; phylum Arthropoda; class Insecta; order Orthoptera; family Morabidae; genus Vandiemenella; species Vandiemenella viatica. The sequence goes on from JARYHS010013630.1 coordinate 180,792,762, forward strand.
CCGAGAGACAGCAATAGTAGGCAGATACGAGTTGTTACTCTCAAAATTTTTTAGACCTGCGTTGAAATGACGTATGGTTTCCCTTAAATGAAGTTGTAAACGATTTGCAGATGGGCAATATACAAGCGTGAAGTGTACTGGCACTGAGCAGCAAAGGAGTGATGTTAAGTCGGAGCTAGTTTGTGGAGGGTGCTCATCTGGTGCACTCCGCGTCGCGTCCATCACGCTGCTTCCGGCGAGGACACACTACAACGGCAATTTGCGACAATGGCCGCCGCCCGCGAATTAAAAACATTAGCGGGTTGTCTGGCTTTGTGGCGTGGCGTCAGGGATCCCCGTGTCAGCACAGCGCGCCGGAAAAATGTGAGCCGCGCGCGTCAAAAACCCAATTAATGCGACGCTGTGTACCGAAAGCTCTCGTCCCCGCCAGAGATGGAATGAAAAAAACAGGGGGGGGGGGGGACACACGGCAAAACGAAACAAAGGCAAACACATTTCTCGCCAACAACGCGCCGGTGTGCATCCAGTGAAAGTTAGTTTTATTTTTTAATGAGTTCGCTTCGGGTGACGCCGGGATGCTTTTGTAAATGACAGTGCCATAAAATCAACATTCATAGCACTCTGTCTTTCCGAGAGCCAATTATATTCGACACGGCAACCCACTATAGGCTGTGTCTTTCCAGGAACGGCGCGTGCTATTGAACATAACATTTGTCAGACATATCGTACGTGAACCAACACTGTAGCATAGTTTTCAAATCTCGTGTTCTGTACCTCACTAGCAAATTTTAGGTCTTCTTTATTTCGAACTTTTCATGGAATTTATATTTCGGTAATTACAAAAATTCGCCGATGTGCCTGATTTCTCCTTTTAAAAGAATTTCTATCGTAAGCATTGATCATCTCATTTTGCAATAACTGATTTGGATTGTTTCAGAACTGATATACTTTAATATCGCTATAGGGTGCTAAGTCATATTCAGTTGACTTAAAGACCGCTGTGCGTAATTTTTCGCAACCATTCATTGAAAATTAAATGCTACTGTTTTCACTTAGGGTTCAAACGAAATTATTGTGCAAAGCAAGCATAGGGAAGCAGCATGTGACATCTACAGTAAAATTTCTGTTGTTTACTCAGTTTAGCAAACTGTAATGGGAAATGGTTATAAAACTCGTTAGAAAGCAACGAGAAAGACAAACTCCTAACTACAGTATGAATTACAATAGCGTACATGTTGAAAAATTGTACTGAATGTGCCTAAATAAAGGTGCCAATAAAGGTGATCGAGAATCGTATTAAATTCATAAAGTAAATATTGTGTTCTCTGTTCATTTCGTTTACTGGTTGCATTGGAAGCTAAATACACACAAAGCGCACTACACAATAGGTAATGATGATGCATCAGACTAGAATTTTTCTTTTCTTTAAGGTACCCTATATCACTCCTGGCGAATGCCGGGATACTTAATTCAGAATGCCATGGCCGAATTCCTTCCAGTTCTTTGTTCCCAGTCCCTTCCCGACTCTAATGACATCGACATCGATGAGGAGTAAAGCTAAAATGAAAAAAAATATCTTTATTTTCTTTTAGAATATCTCCTTTATGGAAGGGAATTTGCTTTAACTAAATTTGATACTCCTAGTGATATTGAGAATATTAAATAACCGACGTTTACTTAATTTATCGATTTATAGTTACGTTACAACACACTTGATCTGCAAACAATATCGGGATATTGTTATCAATTAATAATTTGAGTCTGAATAAATACGCCAACTTATTATTAAATAGCGAACTTTGTTACACTGGCTGTTTTAAACAAAAAGTAATGGTTAATTTTTACAGCTGGGCTTTCGTCATAGTACTACTTTGACTTCGAAAATGTAGAAGATTCTTCACGTTCCTTTCAAATTGACACTCAATAGCCAACCAAAACAGTTATTTCATATTATGAAAAGAGAAAACAATATGCAAGTAAAAGGAATTTGTGATGGTTTCACATTAGTATTATTCGCATTTTGTTGAGCAAACCAAATCATCATAAATCATTGTAAATCGAAAGACCCAGGTTCAAACCATAAAACAACATCAAGATTCAGGAATTTAGCTATCCCTTTTCGACAGAACTTATTTCATCACAGTCATAGGCAATAACACTCGTTCATTCAATGCAATTATCACAAAAACATTAAGTAAACATTCTTCAGTATATTTGCTTTAGTTAACATTTAAACCTTCTTACGCCAGAAATAGCTTACTATTCATTATTACTAGCTTTTGACTTTAATTTAGTGCTGTTGTTTTGAAATGGCCTGCAACTTCACCTCCCATATTTCTCATACATTATCAGAAATTCCAAATATTTTTCGTAAAAGTATTACTTTTGCACTTTACTGTCGACGTGACAATACTTTCCGACACCGACTTAGCTTTTACTCAATAAAAACTTCTCCCTGCGGACGTTTACACTTTACATTACGGAAGAGGACTGGCAATATTACAAGTTAAACAGTTGCGTTGATCGAAAATAAATCAATCATATTACAGTATTCAAACACCGGACACTATTTGTTCATTCATTTCTCGTCTGCATTATTAGAATAATCATAGGAACAACTATTACATGAAGTACAGAAGAAACAACTGTAGAATGATGTCGAGATAGTCTATCGATACGATTTTTCTTACAGTAGTAGCGTGGAGAGTAGACAGTCCAGCAAATAACCATCTTGTGAACATTTCTCCTCGACATTCCCAACCGTGTGCTTCACACCGTAGTCACGGTAGAGTTCATCTGTTAAGCCCAAACGATGTTTGTGCGCCTGCATTGTAGCACAGCAGAGCGCGGGTCAGTCGGTGTGTTGTGCAGCTTGGAGGAGGTTGTATGCCGCGAGCTCTTGGTCTCTGTACAATTTGATTGGCGGCTGTATACCAGAAAATACTATCCCAGCTAACGGCTTGCATGTATTGAATGAGGATAATTCCGCCCGTTCATCCATTAATGGAGTGGTTAGCTCGCAATTTGGTGACCATTTCAAGGATAATTGGTAGTTCGCATATGGGCAGCAAATTTCAGGATAGCACACAAAGGAGCGCACCTGTCAGGTTAGCTACCATTTGGCGACGCTGAGTACACATTAACTTTTTTGTTTAGTCATAAAAATGCTGGGTTTACAATCACAACAATGCTGAAATAGGAGAATACTTTATCCAAGTGCAAATGATTATTTATACTCATTGGTCATAAAATTACAAGTAAGTATTTGGAATCAAAGACGGTATTAAACAGAAGCGAGGTATTCCATAGTGTATCAGTACCCTGTACGGAATCAAATAATACTTGTTTATATGTTTGAAAATAGCAGTAGTATTGCTCTCTCTACGAAACAGGCGAGTATCAGATAGTGACACCAAAATTCACTGGCTGCTAATAGATCTTATAAGTTGTGGTACTTCAGTAGCCTGAAACATCATCGTAAGTTTTCCTAAGAAGCAGATTTAACCGATAATGGATTTAAAAACTATTTTCGGTCATAACTTATTATACGGTGATACAGAAAAAAAAAATTTTATTTATAAACGAATACCTCCGTTTCACTGATGTTTTACAACTAATGGCTAAAATACGGTCATTAATATTTCTGTTTTTGCTGTAATCAACCAATATGTAAATTTATAGATCACACTTAATTTTATTAATGAGACTGCTTTTTAATTATAACAGTTATATTATTAACTTTGAAATTTTGTAGCAACAGCGAACGTGTAAGCGTGATTGGTGTATACAATACTCTTTGAGTTCTTTATTTGATTTTAATGTACAGTGAAAGTTTTGTTTTATATATAAACTAGTTTTTATTGCATACATTGAGCAACGACGCGACAAAAACGAGCGCATTATTTATCTCAGTTCAGCTGCGACACTTTGTTTTAATTATAATGAACTCATCATGTGAATGTTTTATCAAATTTTGATTATTGACAACTAGATCTCTGGGGAGGACGCCGGTTCGAATCCCCGTCCGGGCATCCAGATTTGAGTTTTCCATAGTTTCTCAAAATCACTCCAGGCGAATGCCAGGATGCTTTCTTCAAAAGGACATGGCTGAGTTCCTTCCGGTTTCTTGTTCCCAGTCCAATCCCACATTCTTAAGAACTCGACGTCGACGAGGCATAAAGCCATAATTAAATTAGCTGTCTTCCCAGTTGCTCAAATCAGCTGAGCGAGTGCATATGAATATATGGATCCGCTTACATGCTCATTCGGTAAAGATGCCACCTCTCCTCAATTGCAAAGAAATTTGCGTCAATTTTACTTGCATTACGCTTTCTCTACTTTCACAATTTGTATTTTGGCATTTTTACTTTTAATATTCGACATTTTATTCACCTGTAAATTATCTTAATTTGGCCGCCGTAGTATATTTTATATGAAACAATATTATTTTGGCTCAAATCGTCAAACGAGCGAATGGACACGCACTAACTTAATCGTTTCGGTACCTGATCGTTTGTCGCATTGTCGCGTCCTGTGTGTGTGTGTGTGGGGGGGGGGGATTTTGGCTAATACCATTATTCCTTTCAAGATTTCTTTGTCGACATCCGTTGAATAATCATATTTTCGAAATGGACAGTTTTCATGTCGCTAATACTTTTCTGGGCTGCTACTAAATACCGACCGAAATCCACAGTAAGACTTTGCTGAGGTAAAATTCAGTGCGATTATCAGATATCAATACTTGATTTCATGCCCGCAGTCGAAGAGGGAAACAAGTTTATTTTAATACAAAATTTATTTTCGTGATTCCGCGTTATATATTATGATCAGTTTCTTAGAATTTAACATTTTGTAATTTTTATGAGTTCCTTAATAGGTACATACATACACTGTATGCGCTTACTGGTAGGTTCTGGACTACATGAACCAGATCATAACCTCTTCGTGGTCGCTGAAACACCTTGACTGTGTCTGGAATAAGTAACAGGATCAGCTCTTTTAAGCCACGTGGTGTGCGAAATTTTCATCGTCCGGGACTTAGCCACATGAGAAACTAATTCGTGGATTAAATGCAAAACAGCTTCTGAATGAGCATGTAGTATCGCCATAAAACACATTTGATGACGATTTCCTGTCCGACGAGATCGTTAAACGTGGTAGCGCCCTTGATGTATGTGGGTAAAGTAGGGATGAATGTGGTGACATCGGGTTTTATTTGTTCTTTTATTTCATTTTTAATCGAACACACAAACAACACGCTAGACTGTACTCATCAACCATTGAAGTAAACCTCACATAGAGTAACAATAACGCTTTTACATTGTGGAAGGCGATATTGTAGTGACATAATACCCTCCATAGTAACCGCCCATACCCGGCGCCGGGTATCTAAATCATTTTGTGTTGTGAGTTCCATCGATCTGTTCATTAATATTTCTAATTTTGATTACTTATGAGACGAAGACCTTTAAGCTAATTATATTTAGAATGGCTTAGCAATGTTTCAAATTTATTACTTCTGCAATTAATAGTTCAAAGGAGAACTCACTAAACCATAATTACTTTCTTTATTTACTATAGATTTTCCACCTTACGTTTGTTTAACTGGACTGCTCTGATGAGCCAAAACATAATGAGAACTGCCCTCCGCGATTTTGAATGCTGTCTGTTTACGTTGCTGGTACTCATGCGGTAAGGAAAGTATGCAAGCGGGCAGAAACAAATTAGGTGTCATTCTATTGACGATGCGTGTGGCAAATGGGGAAATCGGCTGTTTGCGTGCGACGCTAGTGAGCGCCTATGGAAAGTGGTTGAAGGACGGCGAAACCACTAGTAGGCGACAGTGTGGTGGACATTCACGTCTCATCGTGGAACGCCCCGTAAAGCAGGATAGGAGCGATCTATGGCAGTACCATGCTGGGGCGGTTAAAAATGTTTCGGAGCACACCGTTCAGCGCATATTGTAGAGATGAGGTTCCGTAACAGACGTAAGTGTTTCCATTCTGACCCAACGACATCGTCAATTATGACGGCAGTGAGTACGAGATCGTGGATCAATGGGGTCACCTGGTTGGAAGAATCACATCAGGTCGATAGTACTGTCCGGATACGCAGAATCCCACCCTTACGGCTGCTCGAAACATACACAGCGCCAAGGACTCAGACTGGTGAATGCAGTATGAGGGGCATTCACCTGGGCTTCCATGGGACGTGTCGTAGTGATCGAAGGTACCGTGACAGATGTGGACTACGTGGAAATTATTGCCTCCTACCTACCTACCTTCATGCTTCATGCCTTGCAAGACGGCGAAGGCATCTTCCAGCAGAAAGTCCTGCACCAGTGGTTTGGGGAGTATGGTAGTGAACTCTCGTTGACGTGATGGCCACCAAATTCGCCTGATCTAAATCTGAAAGAACACGTTTGTGACGCCATCGGGCACTAGTTTCCGCCCGTAAACCACCGACTCGAAATCTAAGTGAATTGCTTTACCTGTGCGTAGACATCTGGTGCCTACCAAGGACATATAGAATCCATGCAACTTCGAATCACTGCAGTATTGCGTTCCAACGGTGGGAAAACGCGCTATTAAGCAGATAGTCGTATTGTTGTTGAACATTAGTGTATTATAAGTATTTTATCTTTATCTTTTGAGTTACACACATAAGTTTTATTTCTTGTGCTTAAGTAACACCAGGCAACCCAAAAATATAAGTTTAGGTTAGATTGCATGTAGGCAGTAGACGGATGTTTCAATTGATTGATTAAGAATTCAGTTTTCTAATGCAATATAAACCGTTTCGATATGGATGTGTGCGTGTTGCAAAAGATATTCTAGTATGAACTGTTATATGATGTGAAGACAGAATAATTATAATGAATAATTTCTTGCGTGAAGCAAAGTATCGTAGTGGTGTTACGGCCTCTAACAGCATCTTTTCCAACGTGATGGGATTACGTGTTTGGTAGTCGTACCACAGAAGCCCATTAGCTGTGTTTTGATGATGAGTTGTCGGTTGGCGGAAGGTCCTCCTGTGGCTATGTTCTCGCTGTGCCGACCCAACAGCATGTTTGGCGCAGCTGTCGTACAAGAAGCAATTTTCCAAATAAGTCGCCAGTACTAAGTGTTAAGCATAAGGTATCAGGTCTTGACCGTCTTGAGGCCCTCTCCCCCCAGAAACCTGGTTCCCCTCCTGTCACAGTCACCAATCAGAGCTCCCGCGACTGGGTGCGAGACAGCAAAACTGTTCAACATTATCGCACATTCCAGCGACAGACCTTTCTTATTCGCCTTTGTATTAACACGGTATTCGCTCACACACTACTGGGTGGTCTCCTACTCTACCGTCTCTGTCTTTCTCATTTAATCCTTCTCTACGCGTTTCTTCATCGACTATATTGCTAGACATTCAGACATGTGATACTCTAAAATCTTTTCCTGTATGAAATCGTTAAATATGAATTTAAGCTCCTGTAGCTTCGAATTTGTTAAAAGTCGTTCATCCCTTAATTTTTGAAATTGCGATAAAATTAGGTTTTATTTCTCAAATCAGTCGTCGATGACAGAAGTGTTTACACTTCCTGACGTGAAAAACAGAGCGCAAAACAAGTAGAATAATTTTTATTGATGCGTTCGTTTTACAATTTGGTGAAATTATTGAACAAATACCGAACAGGCCTTGCATAAGCAACTAAATTATGGCCGATGCTGTTATTTCCAGACTAGATATGCGGCAGTTGATCATGTTCGACATAACGCAGTTTCTGCTTAGGAACAGTAGGACTCTCCAACTAATTAATGTCTGTAATGATTGCTCCGTGATGCTTAACTCTCAGCTAGTTTCCAATGTCACTTCATAATATTTATGTGGCTAAAATTCATTTGGTGGAAGGTGTTATAGAGTGCCATTCTATGGGAAAAAAGTCGATGTAATCGAGATGCCCTTGGCTCGGGCCTGTCTACCTGTACGTCTCGAGGGTGGCGGAGACTGCGCCCCCAGAACTGCTCACTAATGGATTCCGCAGTAATGAAGTCGTCCTCGCAACTCTCTTCTTCCATCTAATTAAACCTCACTTCCGCGTTCGGGCGCCACTGCAACAGCTCGCCCGCTAGGGCCATCTCCACTCCGATGACGATATTAATTTTCGCAGCTTACTTAGCGAATGTAACGGAAAGTAACGCGCAAACTTTCATGAAGGTCTCTAACGTTTTCGAGTGGAGAGGCCTTCCATATTAATGAGGCGGCAGACGCCGCCTGCACAAGTTGCGAACTGGAGCCAGAACTTTCCTCACCTGCAGTGCAGTGTTCGAGGCTTCAATTGTCGCTAGTGTGCAGTGAGGCCAGGCGGCGAGTATTTCAAACTGATCACAAAACAACAACAATCATATAATTTATTTGATTCACTTCAGGCGCTTATGACTTCTTTAACCTGGACTCAATGGATTCTTAAAATTTCTCATCCACATTGCAGTAATACGTAAAAACATTTAGAATATTATATAGTCTGCACGTTTTCTGGTTGTTCTATGAGTTCGTAGGTGTTTTATGCTTGTGTGTTATGACCATTATTGTAATGGCCGTCTGGGAATACATGTTAGATTTGTTTGTTTGTTTGTTTGCTTATGGATTTACATCACGTCGAGGTGATTAGAGGAGGGATAGAACTGAGGGCAAGGAACGGGAAGGAATTAAAACCATGTCATTTTTGAAGAGGAACAATCTCGGCATTCGCATGGGGTGATTTGGAGACACCATGGAAAACCCAAATCTGCATGGATGAACGTGGATACGAATCCAAGATCTCACGAATGTGTTGCTACGACGTTACCGCTCACCCACCACGCTCAATTTCTTCACTCAGAATGATCACTGTACTTAAAAAACACCAAAAAAGATGACGAAAGGCTTTGACATAAGAGTATGCTGTTGTTACTCGCTTCAAAATTTTAAATCTGCTGACATCATAATAACTTTTCATTCTAAAAACCCTGTTTCAGTCTAACCTGTTAATACTCTGCTTATAACTGTTCCTCTCTTACTGAGCGTGGTGGGTGAGTGGTAACGCTAGGGCCCGATATTAAGCAGTACCAATGCTCAAATCCTCATTGAGTCATACAGATATCGATTTTCCACGGTTTCCCTAAATGATGTGGTTATAATCACAATAAGTAGGCTGTTCATCCAAATCAAAGGACAGATTTCTTCCATTTGTTCCAAATTTTCTTTCTGAGTTAGCAAGTGGTAGGTTGTCAGCACATAGGAAGCTTTTAGTTTGAGGCAGGAGTGGTTGATTGTTCGTATGGAAGTTAAAAGCAAGTGGAGCCAGGACACTGCCTATGTCTTCTCCGTATACTTCGGTGGGCTTGAAAATCGACACAGGCATTGAAAGAGCCTCCTAGATCACTGTGCAATACTATACATACCGGCATTCAGTAGAAAACTGTAATACACAGGTTTCTTCTACCACTCCAGAAGTGATCAATCGTTTCAAATTGCCAAAGGATCAGGCAGAAACCAAAGAGACTAGCATCGCTGAATAGAGTACACGGCTACCATTATTCACTTCCCCAACTATTTTTCTTTGTTTGTTCATTCGTGTTACGAAATAGTCTGAAATTGTAAGAATTATGTGCACTAAACGTCTTAAAGAAACCTTAAATTTTTGTTGTTCTGCGTGGTGACTCTTCAATCAAAGTAGGAAATGTGGATTATCGACTGACGCTTGGTCCACTAATTTTCGATAACGTTTATAGTCATATTGATGAACTGACCGGATTTTTTAATATTTTTACAATCGAGTTGTGGAACTTAATTTTGTATACAGCTTCGGAGTGGCAACACTAAACTGTATTCCCTCCATTTTTTAAATCTTCAGTTATGTGAAATGTTTCAAAGTATAGAAATAAATCTGAAGTAATATTCACGTGAAAACTGGAAGACAAAATAAAATATGCTCTTTCGAGAGCTTTACATGTGTGCTCGCGGAAATCGGATCATTATGACATTAGACATCTGGTTTACAAAAACCATCAAATAATTGATAACTACTTACTTAATAGGTTTATTGTTTTATGCACATTATGTGCGCTGGCAGAATGCACTAGATATATCGAGTTTGGTTTCTCATAGAGTTTTTACCTTTTTTGATCGAGTCAACAATTTGAAGAGCTATTTGATTATAAAAAATCAAATATAAGCATGCTGACCGAAGTGAACATTTAGATTTGGCTTTTGTTAGCTGCATCTACCTTAGGTGCGTTCATTCATATCTGTTCCAATGTTGCTGGAAATACGCACCAGCACTATACTGAAAATCTCTTCTTCCGATAGGGACTGCAGATATATTTCACACCGAAAACAGAAGCAACTTGATTACGGGATAGAAAACCATGCAGATCCATTCTAATCAGGAAGTCAATAGCTTCTCAAACACAAATACTATATTTTATTGGAATAGTTGTAACTGCTTTGTAGTTACACAGAGAATGACTCAAATATCATGTTGGAATAAGAAAGCTATTTAGTTACATAAATGGTGAACATTGTTACCTTAAACAATGAAAAAGGAGATTTTTGCTCGGGTGTGATGTTTTATTGTTCTTCAGGGTCCCAGATTATAATGAAGATGCATATGAAAACCACCATTCTTTAGGGATTTTCAAAACTTCTGGTTTTAGCCTGTAAAAATAGCAGATACATTCACACATTAATACAAATTCCTCAGTTATTGGTTCACTATAAGCGTTCCAGACGTTTCCACACCGTTATTGAAGCAGAACAAATGAGTTAATTGATTATAACCTGCGTTTATTATTACTGTTTCTAATTACTTACTGAAATAATGAAGAAAAATTATTAGTATGAGGGTTTAGTGCCGATCAATCTCTTTATATAAGCTTTGGAATGGTTTAAACATCGATTCAATTTATCACTCTTCACCTTAAAGTTCAGGAGACTTCCTCACGGAAATTTCCATTAAGAAGGCAATTTGCATCTGCCACTATTCATACCCTTAATAAATGCTGAAGGCAATTCCGGAGGTTTATAGCAGCCTAGTCCGTTACGTGGTACGTCACAAGGTGCGTTATCAGTGTAATTTAAAAAGACGGGAGATCCAGTCAGCGTTCACCTGCGCACCATACACCAGGCGAGAAGAGGCTGCCACTCCTGCTCTCAATTTATAAATACGCTTGGCATGTTTAATAATATTTTAGCGAAACTCTAACAGATTTTTTTTTTCTTCAAACGACCGGGCGTTTCATTTTTCGGGAGTCGAGCATACGGTTATTAACGCAGAAAAGTTGAGAAAATTGTCTAAAAAATATCGTGCACCATTGGTAGCTGTAATTTTTCAAATTTGCTTATTAAAAACATTTTCCCCTGTTTTGACTGGCATACGAGTATTATTCCTTCACGGATAAAAATATCAAGTGCCACATTCAGCACTTTGTATAAGGTGAAGACATAATTAAATTTCCTGCTATAGATACCCTATTCACAAATTTTCATTAAGGTAAATTCAAATTACTTACTACTAAATTCTCTTATCTTTCTCCAGACATAGCCTCAATAATTTGTCATGCGGTCGTACAGCTCTCGATACGCATGAGTGCGATTGGAATAGCACTTCGTCCGCACACATTCCATTATGTTTCAGAATAACTTACAGCGCTTCAATATAATTGTCATAATATGAGGAAACGCAGGTAAATGGTTTAATTCAAACATGGAAAACCAACCGCAAAAAGTCTCCCTTCTTGATTCTAAAATCAATTAAGATGCTTCATCATACTGGGAGAAAATACAATATGGCATTCCACAAAGCTCTGTCCTAGGACCCCTTTAGTTTTTACTACACATCAATGATCTTCCTGGAAACCTCACCGACAAGACTAAAAGCGTTTTATATGCAGACGACACCAATCTGACTGAAAAAACACCAAATAGTAATTTGGAATTAATTATAAATGAAGGACTTAGTGAAGTAGCAATCTGATTTAAGGCAAACTTGTTAGATTAAATCTTGATAAAACACATTGAGTTTAAGGGAAGCCAAAGTGCTGCCCATGTAAAAATGATAAAATTTTAGGAACATTTATGAGAAAATAGTTCAATATACGAACTTGACACTTTGTCAACATATACAATGACTCAGTTTTGAAGTTAAGCCGGATAGATATTATGTTATTTTTTTCTAGTTTCCTTTGAATAATTTCTTTCTAAACAAACATTTTTTTAAAAATAATTCTATTATATATCATATCAACTAATTGAGTTATTACTATCAAGCATGTGTTAAAATGTAATTTGGACAAGAAAGGGAAACATATTTAAATATTTTTCCCCAATGTTGAGCATTTTTTGAGAAAATGTTCCTTAACTTTCAAAAAAGGCTACCAAAGTTTGTCAATACATTCTCGCACTATATAATGGTGCATATGAAAATATTAATAATTTCACTTCTGGGATGAGCATAAAGCTAAATATGTTCCTTGGAGAGGAAGGTTCAAAGTAATTTTTAGTACCAAACGAATATATATATATTCTTGATTTTACCACATCCGGCTCCGCTTAAAATAAACATTGAACAAGATTTTCAAATAAATTATTAAAAAGAAAAACACAACCATCCAAACAAAGATTGTAAAATTTCTTGGCATAAAAATAGATGATAATCTTAACTGGCAAGAACATATCGCATTACTTCTGAAAAAGCTAAATAGTGCCTCATTTGCAATAAGAACATTTTCTCTCACAGCTGATCTGGAATTAATGAAACAGGTGTCATCTTATTTTTATTGAGTCATGTCATATGGCATAATTTGTAAAATTCCACTTCCTTTGCGGACTTAGTGCCACATCAATGTTGTTGCTCCTGCCGACGGTTAGGCATCCAACCTGTTGCCTTCCTCACGACTATTTCCAGCTGATGTATTCTCAGATGACGTATGGTTCTACCACCTTGTCATTCGCCTGTACATTAGGTGCATTTTGTTTGGAAATAGCAAAATAATTGATGCAACGCCAAACCCACTAGGTAAGAGGAATTTTACAAATATGACGCCTACTAAAAGCATCAGATTTTCCGTGGCATAATTGTTTGGATAAAAGTTTTCAAAGCACAAAAAAGACTTATTAGGATGCTAAGTAGGGTAGAACTAAAAACTTCTTATGCATAACTGCTTAAAAAGCTCAATATTCTTCCAATGATTTCTCAGTATAAACATTATCACATTGTTTTTGCATAGAAAATTTGAAATTATTTCCATAAAGTTCACAGGCACACAATTTAAACGCAAGAAACCAATATAACTTGTACAAAATACAAACATCATTGTCATTAGTATAAAAGGAATTAATTATTCTGGGACAAAGTTGTTTAATATACTTCTGAAAAGTATAAAACAGTCTGTAGATAATAAATATGTATTTAAAGAAAAACTAAGGGATTATCCTAAATTCAACTTGTTCTACTCCATTCAAGAAGTTGTATAAAAGAATTAATAGTGTCTAGTATAGCTTTTGAAAAATTTAGTTTTGAAAATTAATGTTTATTTCATTTGTTTGTTTTTGTTGATTTGTAGCATGCAATACATTTTCATTACGATTGTTGGTGGTTGGTGTTTTCTGGCGAGTCGACAACGAGGTCATTAGCAATACGATTATTATTGTGTGCATATTTATATGTTTTCCAAGACATGTTCCACATACTAGAGGTCCTCCCTTAGCAGGGGTCTTGGTGACCCAAAGTTGATTTTTGTGTAGTAAAAATTGTTAGTATAACGGTACACAGAAACCATTACGTTAAGGTTTTAAATTTCTAAAAACTGAATCGGTCACCAATAGAATGATGAGCATGGTTACTTTTAATACGAAACTGTAAGATGTATTTTAATACACTTTTATTGCATAATGAATTTTAATATAAACATCAAACTTACCTAAGATTACTAACGCGTATCAGATGTCAAAATCTTCGTAGCTTCCTCCAAGCAATATTCCGATCGACTTAGCCACATTCAATACTGTGTGGGACATTCTAGACGCGAACCAATGTGCCCCCCGCCGCTTCCATAAAAATGCTCCAAATAAACAACTATAATAAAAATAATTTAAAACATGCTTAAAACTAGTTGTCATTAAATCAAATGAAATCATAAAGTTTACCATTGTATTAACCAAAAAATATTTTTTTAAATAGTTGAAATACGCTCAAATATGATAGCTAGCGTAATAAAATATTAATGCCTTTCAATTAAAATTCGTGATATCGCATTCCATTTAGCACACTTTTAAAGTTAAAGATACTCATTCACAACAGATTTACTTAAAATACGAAATAAAATACCGCACCTTAACTGAAATGAATCATTTCCTTCATTTTACACAAACTTAATTATTTAAAGGAATTCGATGAATGGGAAACAATGGTTATAGTTATGTCAAAGTACATCCTATCAACTTCTTAGATATTTTTTCCATGTATGACAAATACGAGGGAAAGCAAAATCAAAAATGCAAAATCACAATCAACCTCGATAGTTATTTCAAAATGAAAGATTGCCTAGCAATTACGCAGCTAGCAGAGGATGGTAACAAGGATCCATGTTGGCGCCAGTGTCATTTAACACGAACGTTATTGATCTGATAGAAGATGAATCCAAGTCGTCTACGCATGCTGCACATTTGTCTACAATGAGAATTCGAGAACATAGACAAATTTATTTCATATCATACAGGTTGGTAAAAATTTTCAGTTTAAAATGTGTCTGATTTTAGGTGAACTTACAGATAACGTTTCACAATTTATAATCAGTGTCTCCTTCTTCTTATCATTAATCCAGCGTTGAAGCATCTGCTTTCTTCCATTTGTGCCGATCTTGAGCATCTTCAGGTGAGCCATTGAATAGATACATGTTCTCTCGCAAGGTATCCAGCCAGCTCTACTTGGATCTCCCTCATGGTCTTCGGCACACCGATCTTATATCGAGTGCTGTTCTCACCAGTGAGGTATTGTTGCTGCGTAGTACACGGCCGTACCATCACAGACGACCCTCCCGCACTTTCTCAGGAGTTGGAGCCACACAAAGTGCCGGCTTCGGGCCTTGAGAATACCGATGTTAATGGTAGCCATTCCATGTGTTGGACTAGCTTCTTCACCCCACCCCGTCCTTGAGTGGGTATCCCGAGACCATTTCTCACCGCGGCGGACGTCCTAGCTGTTGCCATAATATGTTTTTGTACATCATGATGTGACGTTTAAATTTCGGCCAACTTGTCGCTGCGTCTGAGGCCCAGCATTTTGGAGCTACTGCCAGCATATAATTCGGCCGCCCCTAACAAGGGATTCATACGCTGTTTGTAGCAGCCCTCTCCGGGTCAGATGCTATAGTAGTGCTAGTTTTGGTCCGTCCCGGGGATTTTTTTCCCCCTGGTACCATCCATATCTGGGAGGCTTTCACCGATCCGCCACCTGGGGAGGCGCCCGATGGGGGACTAGTAACTCCATACAATAATCGATAGTCAGTGTACAATAGTTAATTCTCTACCAGGTGGCTAAAACATGTCATCTGAATGATCTGCGACCTCTTTTGTCTTATATTCTCAAGCACCGCGTATAATGAGAAGTTCTTATGTAGATAAAATTTAGCATTGTTAATAGCTATATTGTATTTTTAGAAATAAAACGATTACCGTTTAATGTTTTGCTGAAACAAATTCAAATCTTCACATTACCAAACACTATGACTTCCATTTCACTTCTGTTAGGCAGGTTTTGAGTATCATAAACAGAACTAATTCAGGTCTTATATGTTAATAAAGCTATGAACAAGCATATATGTAAAGCTATATACCGCGTCATTAAGACAAAGGTTGTCTTAATGACAGCCGAGCGCGGAATTAGAGCCGGGCAGGACAGGGCAGGGCAGTGCAGGCTGTGGACAGGCACTGTGCAGTGCGAGCGTGGTGCGCGGGTCGTCGCACTCGAGGAGAGTGCGGCCCTCAGGCACGCGCCGCGCCGGCACAATAGCGCCGGCTTACGTGGCATCTGTAACCCTACCGCGCAAACAAAAGACCCACCTGCAAGTTCCTACCACCCAGTAGCACGCCACTGGCTGCGAGTATTGCCATCAAATTCAAACATTTTTAAATCTGCAAGCAGCCTTCAGGAATACTGTGAGCAATACATCCATTACATCTACAGATTTTCATTTGTAATCTTACAAACCTTAATGGTACCATTAAATATAACAGTTAAAAATATACTTATTGAAACATGACAGCTTGAAAACAAAAATTTTTGACGCTGTAATAGTTTGGATTTTTTTGCTTATGTGCTCTCGATGGAAAATAAGAATTAAATAATGTGCTATCTCTGTAGCCTTGAGGAATCAATTTACCATTAATCATAATTGACGATGATGTGCTAACTTGATTTTAAATATTTGTAATTCTTTGAAAACTAAAATCGTTTGAATTGTTGTGTACGATGTTATCAAAATTGTTATTTTCTTTGCGTTTATCATAGTAATGTATAAATTAAATTTCTCTCACTTCTACCACATCTACGGAAAATACTGTTACTATGTTGAAAACAACTGCCAATTAAAGGGAAAGCTATAACTACTTATTGTTTTTAACGAACATTTCAAAGTTCTCTTAAAAATTATTTTGTATTAAAAAATTAACAAATTATAAAACAAATAATTGCAAAATGCTATAAAAATTTCCAGCTCACCAATAGCTTTCTTGCTGCAAAGAAGATTATAGATTTTGACAAATGGTAAATTTACCTGGGATGTTGCTGTCATACGATGGAATTATTCATGTTTTTCGAGTTTTTGTCCCGTCGACCGGTAAAGTTAAAGAACCATGAACAGTGTTTCCCTACGTTTTGATTGCCTTTGCGTCTCTCTGTTCGTGAAGATTACGTGGCACTTTCAAGCACAGACACATTCCAGCTAAATGAACTGCGCTGCCGGTAGTGTACGGAGGCAGAGTTCTTCAAAAGTGCGCACGCGGTGGACGGTATTTTTATTATCTTCCTCCTCTGGTGCCTCTCGCACTGTGGTTATTGGCTAATCAGATTGGCAGCGCCGGCAGCGAAGCGGCAAATCCTTCCGTCTGAGAATCTGCCGAGCGTAAACTGCCGCCAAATTGCAGCCCCGCAGCACAGGTCCCCGGCCTCGCTGTCTCACTGTGTGGGCAGCGACGGAAATCACATCACCTCGCGCCATCCTGACAGCAGGTACTGCCTTCATTAACTGCTCATATCCTGAAACATAACAACAACAATGGGCACTGAATACTGTCCCGTCACAGGTGTTTTAGTTATTTTTATAACAACTGTTAATCAACAAGAGCACCAACTCTTGTTAGAATTTTACTTTATAAGTCGTAAAGGTTAGTAAGCAGGCCTCGGTAGCGTGGGGGCTAGATTACTAGCTCCGCGTGCCGAAGGTCGCCGATTCGAGTCCAGACGCGGGAATGGAAGTGTATGAGAATTCCATGTCCGTCCTATGTTGTTTATAAATGGTTACTGGTAGGAAAATACATACAAGAAGAAACTGAAAGCACTGAATCACACATAATCACCGTTGAGTTGGCTGTCTAGCCTCAGATGCCGAAAGCCGAGAAAGATAGGTTGGTAAGAAATTTTCTTGAACTTGAAGCATATAAAATAAGTCCAAGCTGATGATTTTAATTTTATATAAATTGAACAACTTGTTCAAGAAAATGGAAGAATGGAAGAAACTATTACACCTGATCTGTAGCACCAAACAATTGGTTCAAGGAAATGGAAAAATGTATTGAAGTATTTTGCCTGGTCTGTTCACGCGGTACTATTGGTTCTAGTAAATGGAAGAATGCAAGTTAGTATTTCACCTGGTCTGAACAATCGATTTAATAAAATTAAAGAATGGAATAAAGTATTTCACATGTTCTATATCACTTCTAATTCGACATGAAGAGTTACGGCAAAAAACCAGGTAAGTCAACTTTTTTTTAACTCAATTACACAGCTCCATTCACGCTGATCATACAAAAATCATGCACGTCAACAGATATTTGCATTGAAAGTTTTGTTTCATTGGAAAAAAAAAAAAAAAAAAAAACAGGGAAGCCAAACATTGAAGTTGTTTTTACTGACACCCGTGAGTAGTCTCAATTTGTTGCAAGAACATAGGTGTTAACGCTTCAAACAGAAAAATCGAAATATTTATGGTTTCAGATTAACCTAATCACCTACAAGCCTGAGGTAAGATGCAAATTTGGTATCTTCGCTTCCAGGTATTGATAAAATGATTCCATTTTTCCTTTTTTAAATTAATTTCTTTTAATTACATTATTGTGACCAAAAATTTCTATGTCTGTACTTATTTGTATCAGTGTGTGTTCCTGGTAGTGTCTGGAGCACTGATTGTCTAACGAAATATGCCTCAGGAATTGTATTTCATCGTATGTTTAAAGTTATATTTGAAATATGACACGTATTTAATATCAATACGATTTATCTTAACAATACGTCAAACAGAAAAGTGCTTCATAAAAATTTGTATGGGGTCGTACACCTATTTTATTCACACATTTTCCTTTTAATTCAGAGGGGTATTTAAAACTTTGTAGTGTTACATTTCTGTTTTCAGTTTCCGTTTCCATGACGAGACAGTGTAGCTGTTCAGATATTGGAAATCAAAATGAACTGCCCTGTTTCATTATCCGCAACTGTCATATTTATCGCAGACACCACAAAAGAGGTAATGTAAACTTCAGACACTACCACTACTACTAATCGTTAGACTTTGAATATTGTCTTTTGTTGTGTTGGTAAGATTTCGACTTTAAGCTCATCATTGTTAGCGCTATTGAGTCAGAACGGAATTTTGTTTAAGTTAAGCGAAGAAATAAGGTTTTGATTAAAATAAACCCATACTCTATATAGACTTTTCGTTGACAGAAGTTTTACTGCTAGCGGTAGTCAGTGAATTGTAGAGATTTTCAATGAGTTAATTCCCATTTGGCTAGGAATCTAGAAGTATAATTATCTGTCAAATCACATAGATTATTGCGTATTACAGCAGTTTATCATATTAAATATTATTAGCTAACTCATTTATAACTACACCAATAACCTGTAGCTAACGGATAATTTTGTGACTTCTCCATTCTTTAAATATTTTCTAAAAGCTTACTTACTATAACATTTGCTATAATTGCTATAACTAGATAACTTATTGTAATGTGAGTTTTCAAATTCCATATTTTATACCAAACTGTTGAAAAGTGGAACTTCGCTGGGAAATGAGTTACACAAACTGAGCACGAAATGTTTACTTTGTTTGTATTAAGATTCGTTTAATGGCTGTATCTCTTAATTAATAGCAACCTAGTAAAAAAATGTGGAATGCCTGATGTATGACCTAGATTTTATAGTCCACCTTTCTTCTTTGAATACATGTTTGTGTTTACAATTTCAAAACCTTAGGCCTTTAGCATTCTTTTCCAAGCGATTAACTCTTTAAAGTCTAAGGATATTCGATATGTTCTTATTGTTAAATGTAAGGTGACGTAGTTTTGAGTGCTAAAAATTTTGTGAAACGACGACTAATGAGTGTTGCCAGAAAGCCTCCCGATCGATAGTACGTACTTTTATCTGCTCTTACAGAGAGTCATCCACGCACAATGAGGAAATCAGTTAACAACGTATATGAACATAGAAACATAATTAAACCTTAATTACAACTAAATCATCAAAACGAGAGAATGCGGTGTACTTTAGCTCATCTTTTCATTTCGCGAATCGTGCTGAAACTTCGTGAAACATCGGATAACGGCAAAGCGATACCAAATTGTCAGCTGCTTGTAAGTCCCCCGCCCCGCCAATACACGAAGAGGAACAATGTGCAGGAGTGAAAGATCCGACCCTAGCAGTGTAGAGGTAGCGTTTCTGCAGAGCTCGCCGGTTCGATCCAGCCTAAGTGTTTTGTTAAGTTTTGCGTTCGTCTTGTGTTACCCTCAGCAAGCAGGAAATTGTAATGAAGAGCATATGATATGTAAACATTGGAAAACACAAAAATAATAAAGTGGTTATACGTCTAACATGAACAAATGCCAATTAAATTTAAAAAAAATTAAATCTGTGAAGGAAAGTTGGTTGCCGGTCCACCAAGCTGAGAGACCTAAAACTCTAGAAGCCTGCTCCGGATACGATCCCCGGACTTAGCAGCCATAGCGTGATAGTGAATGACGACACCTGTCCAAAAAACTAAGGAATGCTTCACCTAATCCAAACAATACTATGAATAGTGTTGTCACTATACAACTTTTTCTACAGATGCTCTTTCAATCCCGCTATTAATAGATCCTTACCATCAGGTTCTACGTCTAGCAAATGTAGGAAACGAATGTGCACTTGGATGTATCATAGGGTATGAACCTTTACCTTTTTAACTGTCATGTTCTTTGGTCAAGAATGGATAACCGCAGACGTCTTAGTTGATTTGGGTCACAACAAATTGGGGCCATTGACAAGTTTCAGCTTCATTTTGAGTTATTTCAATTCCCTCTTCAGATTAAGTATCATACTTCTGTCTTAATATTAGCTTGCTGTGTTCTGTAATTGTTTCAGGTCGTTTCTGACATTGTTCTTAAGGTCATCTGTAATTTATATTGTATATTTTCAGATTCTCTTTACCGTCTCATTTCGTAGGTCCTTTCACAGATGTTTGAAACCTAATCTAAGTTTTTCACTGATTCTACCATATTTTTAGAAGATCAATTTTTACGAACAGTTTCCCTTCGCAGCTTTCTTAGTTCTATCTATTCCAAATGCAGTTTCAGGCCAATAATTTGTATTTTCGTACGTGGTAGTTCTCTACATAATTATATCTTACACTGACTGGAATATTTGTATCAGATATTAGCATGAACTGGAGATCTCAGAGGAACTTAAGAGGCCTCCTACGGGGATAAAATGTAACTAGTTAGTCCCTGTCGGAAGCTACTAATTCCGCAGTAGCTTCCCGTTTCTCTGCCGCAATACCAGGCCAAACAAAGCCACAGCAGGAGGCCGCCATTACCATCGCGGTCGCACCATAAATCCACCTTAAACCTATGCCGGCGGAAATCCCGCTATTAGCAAGACACTTACAGCGAAGAGGGCGGCACACCGTACTTAGCGTAGCGGGTTGCGGAGAGTCCCTTTCAACGAGTGGCATTTTGGTCCAAGGCAACGCTCACTGTTATAAAACGGGTGATCCACATACTCAATAACACAAAACATGATTTCAGTACACAGAGTATCATTTTCCAGCATCAGTCATGAGCAAAATTTTCGTAGCATTATTATTTTCACACATAACTATATATTTTTTGTTCATGGATTGTGAAATTACTTTACGCTAAGAAGAAATATGTATTTTCATATTTGTACGAATTAACGCCTAAATATTATATACGGATCTGATGTGCGATAATGCAACTCCACCATTTTATTTTTTTAATTTACTTCTCTTTCTTCCTTTCATTTCTGGCAGTTTAAATGGCGCCTAAAATAACTGAAAAAGAGAAGTACGTTTCAAGATTTTACAAATATCAAGTGTTATATGAAGAAATTGACCTGATTTTCTGTTATATCACTGCACTTCTAATTACGCAGACATACGATAATCTCGACGGTTTTTTACATTGTCATATTAAGTAATACTCGAAGCTTCGTAAGAAATATACAGCTGTTTGCTAGGTGTAAGAAATGTAATTTCGTAAAATTCACTCCGTAGTAAGAAAAATGTATTAGTCCAGATAAATCTAAAAAATCTTGTATAACAGCAAAGAAGCAGCCGTTATTTAACGTTAATCCCCAGAACAGGCTAACCATTGAGTTCTGAAGTAAAGTTTAATAATATAAAAGAGTTAATCATTTTAATATGAGTACAAACAAATAGTTCGTACTTATGGTTCTCTGCAATCATTATAAAAATTCCCACTTCAGCATTTATGGTTAACGGGAATAATAAATCCAAATTCTCTAATCGACGTGATTCAAACGGGATTCACTGAATATGAAACGCCTTTTTTATTTTACCGTAATTAATTTAAAATGCCGTTTATTTTTTACTATCGATATCCCCAAATTTCTTTACACCATAACTTATGTAAACATGTATCATTACCATTTCGTCGTAGGGATTAATCTAGAGATAAAATTCTCACAATTTCACGCCGTGACACCTGACATTGCTCATTCCATACTTTTCTCCGTCTGCAGTTGCTGTATTGGTGACGGCAATTAAGTAACAGCTTCACCGTTGCACAATTCTTGAATCTTCTTTCTCCTGACGCATATCAGTGCACATGATCAGCCGCTTAAATATGCGGTGGGAGCACTCATATTTTCACTAATTTTTTCCTTCAATTCAGTATCTGCAGTTTGTTTTGCTTTCCCTTTTCTGAATCCCTACCATACGGTACTGCACTCTAGGACTGTTTGTTTATGTTACTTTGACTTCCATTCAGGATCTATACGTCTTGGACTGTTGAGGCGGTACTCTTTTTGATGACTGACGTAAGTCGTCGCTGTAAGGCTATTAGATAGAGGATAGTTAATTTTTATTCAGAAAAATTACACCCAAATCAGAAATTGAAATAACAATTTCTTATTGATCTTACGCTCTTGCATTATTATGTAAATCCCAATAGTGTAGCGAAAAAACTTCAAAAATCCTTATTTTAACCCATACATGAGTCATGGCACTTCTTTGCTGTACAAAATATGCCTTAAGAAAGTTGACAACAAACTATGGAAAAAGTGAATAACTCCAGAGCAGTATACTGGCATTTACAACGCCACTGCTGCAGAACTTAACTGCAACTGAGCACATCACTTGTTTATTAACCAAAGAAGCTGCAATATTTGAATATCTTATAAAATAAACGTATTTTATTTGGACAATTAAAAAGGATTGATTCTTAACGAATATGTAGGTATTCCGATGGATTGTATTACTTGAGTGTTTAGCATTTAAGAATTTAATTTAAACCTCACCCTCATATTCACCGTTCTGTGAAATTTGAAAATTTATTTTAAAAAATGACTTAAATCGTCTTTAGTTTCGTCAAAAAAAATTTACTACGAATTTTTAGTTGTATTTTGCACTTAACCTTGTCAATATACACCTATTTGGTTTCAAAACATTATAAAGAGACTTCCTCGAAGGAGATAAGCAACTGGATTGTTGTAGTACATATCCGGGACGAAAGCACATATATTACACAAAAAAACAACTTTTAACTCTAATTCTGTATAGCTTTTTATAAGATTAGGCGTCTTGCTATCAGTGTATGGTTAATGGAATTTGGTGTTTTATACCCCATTATATACGGTTTCAATACAACTAAAATCATTCATTTTTAACGAGGAATGTGACAGAGGATGTCTTTTAAAGAAAAACCAGTTTCTCACCCTATAACTGTTGATCATGAGCTTTATGCCTATCCATTAAATACCATTGTTTTGATCGAGAGTAAAAAATAGAGAATACTGCAGAAGCCGCACAAGGAAAAATTTCTTGAAGATAGCCCAATAAAGATCTGGTACATTCAGCTTCCGATCATTCTCATAACACCAGACAGCCGTTTGAAAAATTATTAGCCAGCTGACAGAAATTTATAATTAAAAATAAGTAATTAAATCTCTGAAACGATACGTTATTTTCGTATGTATGAACAAGTTTCCTTGTAGTAACAAATCCCCTTCTTAACATTCAAAACAGAATCTTTCTCTATTAATGGAAATATATATATAAATAAAAGATATCTGCGAACTTATAAATGTAACTAATACCCATGGCTAGTATGTAAGCAATTGAAAGTTACACTACAACTTATTTTCAAATAACTTTACAAATATTTGACTATTTTTGCATACAGGTTATCTGTGACAAGCGGGTATTAGCAAGTGTAGTCCGCGGGCGCGTCCCCAAACACAGGTCACGGGCAGTGGCCGGCGCTGTTTGTGTGGGACACACGCGTGCTACATCCTGACAGGCAACACACACAAACACACATGTGGCCGGCACTGTTTGTAGGAGTACGTCCTCGTGGGGAGGCCCTGCGGGGAGATTGTTATGGAAACTAGGCTGGCCACCTCCGGCGGGACTTCCCAGAGGTCATTAACGGCCAGATTAACGAGCAGCAACCCCTCACCCCCAGGGGTCAAGACGGCTCGCGGACACCCACCCGCTCCGCGCTGTAATCGTTAAATTATCACGCGCAGGTGTACACAACACTGTGGCGGCCCCACAGTCACAACGCATTCGATTGTTTGTAAGCGTGGAATTAATTTTTAGATCCTCCATATATACTTCATAGAAGCTACAGCAGATACACAAAAATTTGATTTTCAGATTTGTTTTTCTCTTAAAACAATATACCGACTAAAATTTCTTACAGACGCAAAGGAGAACGTAGATACATTAAATTAGTTCAGTTTCACGGGTTAATTTGAAATATCTAATTAAAAATTTTGCCTAAATTCCGGGAGAAAATATGAAAAGCTATATGTAAGTTTAAGTTTAAACAGAAAACAAACACCCAAGGATTGACAAAGTAGAAAACATGAGAATAAATTGCTTAACATGAAATTTTACGAAATCGCAAATTTAGAATTGCAAGCACATCATGCGACGTACGAACACATAAACTCTAATATATTTCAGTCAAGTGAAATAACATTTAAAAATTTCATTAAAAAATTAAGTGGATTTGTTCTTTGTTCAAAAACCATAATAGATCTTCTCATCGGTTTGGAGAGTACAGCAAACTGTTTGAAGCCAATAATTTTACGTAAGTACATGAATTTATTATTATTATTTTTTTTAAATTTGATTTTTTACGTTTTGTATTGAAATGACTCCGTTATTCTTGTTTTTCACAACATTTACCAAAATGTTTCCATACGTTAACAAACAATACAATAAATATTATCTGGCCTCGCATTCGGGAGGACGCGGGTTTGAATCCCCGTCCAGGCATCCAGATTTGGGTATTCCATGGATTCCCCAAATCACTCCAGGCGAATGCTGGGATGCTTCCTTCAGAAAGGTCATGGCCGAATTCCTTCCCTTTCCTTGTCCCCAGTCCCATCCCGCCTCTAATGACCTTAGCCGTTGACGAGGCGTAAAGCCGCAAGGAAAAGTAAATAAATATTATATTCTATGAACAACCTCATTTGTAATAAAATTCATGAGATAAGGTACAGCCATCTCAACAACTTGATTTCTCAAGAGATAATTGTCATCTGTATCTCATATGCATGCTTAAAGTTACTCTTTCTAATCAACTGTGCCCGCTAAGAAACCTTGACGGCTCCCGCCACGCTATCAGCTTTAGTGAACACTGGCAATGAAAGGAATTTTCATCGGCTAGTACAGTATAGTAGGAGACGTTATCGTACACGATTCATTATCAACAGATTGTGTACCAAAGTCATGCAGCAAATATCATTTCTCTCCAGAGTGCATGTGAAGTGGGGGCATAATACACTGCTGACAGTGATTCAGTCAGATGCGGGCGTGTACTTGGTGGTCCCTCTGTTGACTTTCGGAGGAGTGAACCTGTATAAGTGAGTACAGCGCTTCACTTTCGTCCTCTTTCTTTATTCATCCACAACACAAACAACACTCTGCACAAAGTACACACAGCATTACTGTCACGCACTCATATAGTATCATAACATTGACACCTTCACACTGGCGAAAGCAGCAGGAAATCTTCTCCCCCCCCCCCCCCCGAGATATTTGAAATAGCACAAAAGTATTCAATACCAAACCTTGATTTTACTATGAATTATGGATTTCAGTAAATGATTCATGAGAAAATATCTCATTCGTAAGTATATCGCCATTTTAACTGACAGAGACAGTGAGATGCACTCACTTCAAAGATCCACACTTTTCTCGTGAATAAATAAAAACGAAAAAAAAAATATATGCAATAATATGATAAGGGGGCATTTCGTTAGAGCTTAAGGGAGCGATGTTGAATTCTGTTGACTGTTATGCATGAAATGAGGACATTTTTATCGAAGTGCTGTTAGCAGTTCTGTAATCCAGTTATCATGTTGTAAAGGTCGTTTTGGGCTTTATTACTAATTAAGAATGATTTTGTAAATGTTGGAGACATTGTCGATGTTAGAGTGAAAAGTTGCGGTCACGCGGTGCAAACGCAAGCAAATTCGTTGCCCGTTTCTGGAATTCTCAATAGCATGTCAGCAACACCTACTTGTTACGCAAATCAGAGCCGAAGTGGGCCCTGTATAACCAATAAATAATTCTATTCACTACAGGCCAGCATAGGAGCAACATCGGGTAGTAGCGAACCGCTAGCTTAAAGCTTAGCCGTCCTGTCTCGGACGTCGTAACGATCTTAAGTTCTATTCAGTATTAGTAGACTGACTTTCACTTAATATCTTCTAAGCCCAGACTAGCTATCCAGTAGAACAAGAGTGGACTCTACTTCTTGGTATCATCGTCAAATGTATTATCGGCAGCTTGATTCCATTAAACCGTTCATCCACACTTCGTGTTGATCATTTGAGTATATAGTGTTCCTATAGTAAAAGGGTCGTAACCTACACGTGGTGTCAGACAATCCTGATTGAATTAATTAGTTAGCTTGCAAGAAGTCAAGACGGTATCCGGAAGAAGATAAGAATAAGAGATAAAAGCTAAGGTCAGCCACATGTAAAGCCACATTCTCAGTTAATGGTCAAGACGCCCAACGCAGTCACCTAACCACAAGGCCAGCCCGCTACAATATTCGGTGTGGCTACATAAGGCTATGACATCTCAGCTCCAATGAGGAAACACAAATTCTACTTTCACAACGGTTGATCACTCCAATCACTAAAGATTGCATTAAAAGGTAGTAATATAATTAAAAGTTTTCTTCATTAATTCATATGATCTACAACCTAATGTCGGAGGCTGTATGAAAAGCTGCGACCGAGCGTGGTGGACGTGGGTTCGAATCTCCTCCCGCCCAACCAGATTTAGGTTTTCCATGGTTTCCCCAAATCACTCCAGGCGAATGCCAGGATGGTTCACACAACAAGCCATGGCGAATCCCCTCCCGTTCATCGCCCTCGCCTCTAATGACATCGACGTCGGCGAGGAGTAAAGCAAAACTAGAGCGGCGAGCAATGGAGTAGCAGTTTTG
The DNA here is from genome assembly GCA_031002005.1 of Vandiemenella viatica. NCBI lineage: Eukaryota > Metazoa > Arthropoda > Insecta > Orthoptera > Morabidae > Vandiemenella > Vandiemenella viatica. Next base: position 180,819,978 of record JARYHS010013630.1, read on the forward strand.
CGCTAAAATAACTGGTACGCTTATGTTTCATTTCTTTTTGTGTCCTTGTTATTATAACATGTGACCTGCGTTTAAGAAAAATATAACACTTAAATATGTCACGCATTCCCTACGCGGGAATACTAATGACATTTGTTTCCATCTCCTTCCACAAATTCCGGAATCCCATGTTTTATTCATCATAGAAACATCCTTGTTCCGAATAGATAGCCTAAAACTTTAGCAAATAAGGAATAATTTAATCCGCGTACTTCTTATAAAACCATCTCGGCAATTCTGCATTATACCTTTTGATTTCTGTAAGTAGTTTAGCAATCCTTGTTAAATTAACAGTGGTCGCTCAGGATCTGATATCTTACTGTCCTCGACAGGAAAAACGCAAATCATATTTTTTTTGGGAGTGAAAGTCTATTTGATTAGATAGTTAAAATTTCACTTTATCCTTGCTAATATCTACTGGTCCCTTATTTGACTTGATGTGTACATTCGAGTCCTATGGAGAGTCTTGGGGAACGAGTTAATTTTAAATTATACAAAAGTTATAGGTACATTGTTTTAAGTTAATAGAAAACGGATCAATTTAATATAATACGCAACCGAATGGACTTGCTTGCCATGTTGTGTAGAAGTCTAAAAATTTTGCGCAACAGTTTTATACCACATTTAATCTAAAGCCAGTTCTTTCCATCGTATTTTTTCACATACAATGAAAAGATTAAAAATATCGAAGTTCTTCAGTCGCATGACTGTTTTGCATGATTTATTGATATAAAAAACAACATTACACTTTTTATGTGGATTACGGTATAGCTTTTAATTACCAGCATTTTTAAAATTACTTGTTCTATTCTCATTGAACGCCATATGAACTTTTTCCGGATAATTAATAACAACTAAATATATTTATGAATATTTTGACAAGTTATTCTACTAACCAAGCATTTCTATGTATATTTAGTGTAATTCTTCGCTTTGCTTAGTCGAATTTTTAGAGTAAGACGATAATAAATAAAAGTCACATCCTCTTATCATCGGCATGTTCGCATATTATTTAAAATTTTGTGTTAATAGAATATTCAAATAAGCCACTGCTTCAGAATACGATGGCTAGTTTGAGGGCTTTAATGTAAATTTAAGATATCAAAGATACTATGAATGATCTGATTTGGAATTCATCACTTCTTAAATGAAATAAATACGCATCAAGCATTTGGTAAAAAGCACCTTCCTTCCAGAAATGCCAGTAAATTTTGAGAGAAAGCTGTAACGCTGTGGTACATTTATCCCATGCAATCATTATAGGTCAAACGTTGGAAAAGCTTTAAGCGTTCCGGTTCATGTCGGATGGGTGAAGACACTAAATACTTGAGAAATGGCTCTGAAATTCGCTAAGCAGCTCAGACATCAAATCCTACTCCGGTGTACACAAAGGGGGAAGCTACGAAATGCCTCAGCAGTACACTTGCTTCTAGTGTACAAAACGGGCGAGGGCCAAATGCCCATTCCTGGCGCCTTAAAACTGGTACACTTCGTTGCAGAAATCCTTAATACCATATGAGGTACTCTGGTAGAGCCTGAAGTGGCTGGTACGCTCTGATAGCGGAAAATCACCTCCGTAAGGCAGAGCATTTACTCGAAATACTCGTAGCACAAAATTTTTGAACAGAATGAATAAAATGACGAGGTCAAAAGCCGATTCCGGGGTGAAAACATCTGTGAATCGAACCAAGAAAGTAAAACAAATATTTAAAGTTGCTACATGGAATTTTAGGGGACTTTTAACGATAAAAAATAAACTGGATACAGAATTAAAAAACATCATACCTGAAACTGAAAGGAAAATTTTAGACTTCAGTAATACAGAGCTTTGTAAGTTTTAAACCGAAAATTTAGCAGCAGTAGCATTATCGAAAATCACCTAAAGAGATAATGTACTGAATATGTAGACGAATGTAAAATAGAAACGTGGAGAGAGACCAATTTCACGATTAAATTTTCAGAAGATGGAAGAAGGAGGTTACAAAGAAGTTCTACCAATAATTCAGATATCATTACATGCAGCAATAAAAACTAATGTATTGTCATACATTAGAGCTAGCATAGAAAACAAACTTATTGAAACAGCACTACAAAAAAGTAAGAACAAATTTATAAGATATTGAAAAAATAATACCTATTTTTGATATCAAAATCGTGTTTCGTTAATGTTTATAAAAAATAATAAATTCCAAAATCTAAAAACCAGTTTCGAGTATAAATTTGGACGTATCGCAAAAAAAGAATGGTGGTACCGAGTGCGGTGGGTGGGTGGTTAACGCTTTGGCCTCGCATTCGGAAGGACGTGGGTTCGAATCCCCGTCCAGACATCCAGATTTGGGTTTTCCCTCCAGGCGAATGCCGGGATGCTTCCTACAAATGGCCGTGGCCGAATTCCCTCCCGTTCCTTTTCCCTCATCCTTTCCCGCCTCTAATGACCTCGACGTTGACGAGGCGTAGAGCCATAATAATAATAAAAAAAATCGAATGGTGATATCTTACTATTCTCGTGAAGACTAATTTTAGATTTGAGGAGTGAACACAATCAGAAACTTTTTAAAGTTTTTCTGACTTCATCTTCAAGCCATTTACAGCGCGGGATGTGGGAAGTACAGTTGGTGAAGATGAACAGACAGATCAGAGAGAGTTGGAAGTGCTTTGTGCCACGACAGAGATATAGTGCGGCTATCAGGGAGAACACTTATTGGTTTCCTGCGGGAGGCGAATAGACGTGCTTCTTTTGCGAGAACAGAGGCCGAGGATCAAATGGCGGGGGAGCTCATGGCGCATGGACGTCACGTCCGTCGACATGCAGGTGACTCCAGCCGGCCCTCGCTCGGCTGCAGAGACGTCGAGCCTCGTTACGCCGCGATATATTGCTTGCTCCTGCTGGCGACCAGATCGACCAGTGACGAGCTGTAAAAATAAATACGACTTTGCCCTCTTGTAATCGTGGAATCTTAGCTGAACAGAGAAAAAGTCTGAGTTCTATCTGTGCGCGGTATCTGTTATGAAACTGGTAACTTCAGTATTAATGGCCATAGATACCCAGTTCCCTACCAACGAATCTCACTGTTTTCCTTTTTTAATTATTTGCGCTTTACGCCTCGTCGAAGCCGAGGCGGAAGAGGACTGAGGGCGAAGAACGGGAAGTAATTCAGCCATGGGCCTTATGAAGGAACCATTCCAGCATTAGCCTAAAGAAATTTCGGTAAATGACAGAAAATCAAAATCTGTATGACCCGAGGGGGATTTGAACTTGTTTTCTCGCCAATGCCAGGCCCTATTGTTACTGCTTAGCCGTCAGGGTCAGTTTTGTTTTCCTAAATTAAGAAACTTTTGGCGAGCATTTCCTATTATAATACTCATAAAGTATCTCAAATTAACGGGAAGCTTTTACTTGTTTTCCAAAGCTTCCTCATGAAAACTGACCTCCAGAAAATATGGAGGTGGTTGTATGATGGACGTATCCATAGATGTCATGCAGTGGGTGAGAACAACATACTATTATTTGATACAAACGTATACATAGTTCATAAACGTAAAAAACTGCTACTATCTCTTTTTTAATTCTTTTAATGTCAGACCAATTGAATGTTTAGTACAAGTTACTGACTGCAGGTGGAGGAGCCACTACTGACACATATCTCCAGTTTGTGTTTAAATATATATTTACTGTCTGCAAAATATTTTTTCCATTCAGAAAATTCATTGAGTTAATTTATCCTTGGATACATATCACAATTCTGAATGAATGATTATGATGTGCGAGTTTTAATACAAGTTATTTCTATTTCTTATTCGTTGTACCAGGGAATTTAATTTGGGAGACCAAAAAACTTCAACAAAATATCGTCAGAAATCAGGGTAAGAATATCGAGCTTTCTAAGGTGTTCTTTGCATCCAATGAAGAATACCAACGTTTCTGAATGGTTATCTGCATGATTGACTTTGCTTTGTCTCGATAAAAAAATGTAATAACAATTTATTGCTATGTTTTAACGATATTCATTAGAGAAATAATAATAATATTTTACAACCAAAATAATGTACAACTATAATAGATTAACGAGTTTCTTATAATTTCTCAGTGCCTAATTTAAAATTTGTTCAGTAACTTGCTCAAAGAATTCGATAAATTTTGTAACTATGCTACTCGTATTTTTAGAATTTACGTATGATATTTTCAGTCTGAGCTAAGTTTTATAAATTTTAAATAACAATTTAGTTTTATGAAGAAGCAGTCAATAAATATAAGATATGCTGATATTAATATTATCTGAGTATACATCTGTATCAATTCTCGTTTAGTTTACAGAGTGAACCTACTTTATTCGTTGTTAAATTAGTGTTTTGTCAGCCAAGCAGTATCTAGTAGTTTGTTATTTTGATTTTTACCCGCTATTTGCTTATGTTTGTGTCTTGGTTACTATTTCCATGGAATGAATGTGGAAAGCTTCCTAAACTTGCAATAGTCTGATTCATAGATTTGATTCAGAACTTATCGTTCCACAGTCGGATAAGCTGATAAAATAATTTATGGCGTTGAAGATTTAGTAAGTGAAAGCGATACAACGACAGAAAAGGAGTAACACAGTTAACGGAAACAGAGCTTGAGATGTAGGCAGCTTGATGGTCACGGGCCTGACATTAGAGAGGCCACGGGTTTAAACCCGCCATGCTATAAGGATTTCGGTTAGTGACGGTTTTCCGAAAACACGCAAGCTGTCCTTTAAATGCCATGGCCTAATTCCTTTTCATTTGTTGCCCTAAATCTTCTCTTGACTGTAGTAATCTCGCCATCGACGTAGTATAGAATAAAGTTTGAAGGTTTCTTTCCCATTTATCCTCCATGTGGTGTGAATATCCATGTATAGTGACTCAACACTTCTGAATACAATATTAAAGAGATCTATCTAATTCAGTGTAAACTATATAGCCAATTGAACAAAAGTTACTCTTTCGGCTACAGAATCTATTTTTAAAATAATTTTGGATTGCGAGAATAGGTGCGTTAAAATTACTTTTTAAGTTCTTCTCTTTTTCCTTTATTTTAGAAAGAATATGTAGTCTTGTATATAAACACAGTTAATTCATTGCCAATGACATGACTCTGCTGGCATTGCATCCAATTGCTCTCCATACAAAAATAATGCACAATACATATACAGCGCAGAGATTTCCCTTGGCATTTGGCACTTTGATTCCAGGCTGCATTGGGAACATGCAAATTTAATGTCAGCGAGAATTCAGCCTACCATCAGTCCGATAGTCACCAAATGAAAACTCCAGTCTGGTTCTATGCTTGCTTTTAGTTTCGTTGACGTCACATGTGATTGTTACCTCCTTTATAAGTGCAATTGGTATCAATTAAATTGTACATGTAAATGAAATAATAACTGGTTACTCATAGGAATCATTGATTCGGTGAACAAACTGAAATATAACGACGTTTTCGCACATGCTAATAAGTCATATTAACTGATTTCATGATTTATGTATATTATATATTCACTTCTGTCACTGAGACACATAGTTCTGCAATCTTTTAAAAACCATTACCGCGAGCTTAGAAACGGAATGTTTTTAAAAATATAAAATCAACTTTCAAGTTGTTAATTCTTAAGGCATTCACCTCTAAATTTATGATGATTATTATATTACAAGACGTCTGCTGGAACTTTAAAAAGAAGTCTCTACATTACTGTCAAATGACGTGAAGTAAACTTTACTTTTAAGGTCGAAAGGTGAGAGTAGGCGTAAATAAATATACTTGAAAAAGTGCATTTGTTTATCGCATATTGAATGTGTGTATATTATCTAATTTACTAGGGAAGCTAGAAAATTTTAAGTGTTAAAATATTGACTACTAGTCTCCAATATGCCTATTCATAACACGTGTATCTAAAATCTTTATAATATATTTAAGGATATAGTTCTCCTTCAGGTTTTATTGAGTACTAGCTGACCCGGCAATGCTTCACTATTGCTGGACTTGAGTAGGCACATAGATTAAATGAAAAATATTTACATATAAATTTTTAAACTGCTGTTTCATTCATTTCCAGTTGGAAAGGGTGAGAGGGGATGCGCTTTGGAAAACATTTGCAGGCAGTATTTTTCTGTTTGCTTCAAAGTATAAGTGTGCAAATTCCCATTGGAATCTGATGAAATATGTGGTTTATCTAAATTATGGGGAGGAGGGGTGGGTTTTTTAATTTTTTTTTGACAGGAACCTTCTCCGTCATCCCGTCGACAACTCACCAAAGCTTCACCGTAAACGGACGAACGGTTTGCGGGTTTGTTTAAATTATGGAGTGTTATGGGAAAGAGGGGGTAATTAAGGTGGTGGAAAGAGAGGAGAGGGGTTTTTGTGAAATTAATGTGTACAGTATTTCTCTCTCTTTTTTAAAGTATAAGTGTACAGATTCTTGGTTTGCCTAAATTATGGGGTAAAAACGTTATGGGGGTGGAAAGGGGGAGAGGGGATGAATATTCGGAAACGATATGTAGGCAGTATTTTTATGTTTCTTTTAAAGTATAAGTGTACAAATTCCTATCTAAATCGGATAAAAAATGTGGTTTGCCTAAATTATGGGGTAAAAACGTAATGGGGGTGGAAAGGGGGAAAGGGGATGAATATTCGGAAACCATACGAAGGCAGTATTTTTCTCTTTGTTTTAAAGTATAAGTGTACTAATTCTTATCTAAATCGAATAAAAAATGTGGTTTGCCTAAATTATGGGGTAAAAACGTAATGGGGTGGAAAGGGGGAGAGGGATGAATATTTGAAAACCATATGTTGGCAGTATTTTTATGTTTCTTTTAAAGTATAAGTGTACAAATTCCTATCTAAATCGGATAAAAAATGTGGTTTTGCCTAAATTATGGGGTGTTATGGGGAATAGGGGTGACTTTTTGGAAATTTTTTTTCACAGGAACCTTCGCAGACGCACACTCGAAAACTCTCCAAAGTTTCATTGCAATCTGACAAATGGTATAGGAATGCATAGAAGACGAACAAACCCACAAACATTGATTTTTAGGGTTGGAAAAAGAAAAGGGCTGTTTTAAGGGTTTTTCCGGCAATTATTCGAATATTTCTCGCCGTAAAAACCATCCTTGAACTCCAACGAACATTTTTTTTTTTAAATTGGCCAAATTGGTCCAGGCGTTGTTGAGTTATGCGCTTACCAACACATTTTGCGATTCATTTTTATATTATAGATTATTTTTTGAGCGGATTTTTACTGTCTGAATACAACATCGTTTCTTCCAACACTTTCAAGTATGGAACTGGTTTACCAATTCTTGTATACTGACGCATCTCACCTTCATGAAAGGATTATAAAAGCTTTGTCTTTATTGTTGATTTTAATATGAGATGAATTAATTGAAGTATTGCGTAAACAAGACTGAATGACAGTATTGCTTATATTGGCTGATTCAAATATCTCTGATGGATTATCACCCTGGCCACACGATATTTAATGCTTATACAAATAAAAACTGGTTTAGATATCATCGAGTACTTTTCTGCCACTGGCTTGATATCTATGATTTCAGTAATTCGCATCTTCGCCTTCGGTGCTGGTGAACGCTGCTCATGTTGAAAGTCGGGCATTGCTGCTGCACATAAGTAGCAGCATGTACGATGGATCCTGTAGATAAGATTAGGATTAACAAGGCCAATGTTAAGAAATTAACTAGGCCAACTGTTCACGAAACTAATGAATGTTTAGTTTAAGTTGTTTCTTTTATAGAAAATAATATTTTATAAATTTTCCTAAATTCCTTCCAAAATTCTGTTTTTATTATGTTTGAAAACAGGTTTGTTAGAAGCTTATCAAAGATTTTTCATGGAATCTCAAATTTAAGCTCACAAATAGACAGTTTAGCATTGATTAAGTATCTAGTGGCGGGAATTTAATACCGTAATGCCAATGCTGTTAACTTTCATTGCTTTTTAAAAGGAAACCTTTTTAGAGGACCTGGAAGAGGAATAGCAGATATGTAAAACCAAACGGAGCAGCTACCTTGAGGACGGAAGTCATGAGATATATCTCTTCGTATGCTACGGTTGGGAGTATCTTGCAGTCGTTATTGATGACGGACAGCTCTAGACGTGTACTGTTTGCAACCTCATAGAACATGTTCGCGACCACTGCACAAGAAAACAAATTGTTGTCATCCCGATTCAGTTTGTAACGAAGTTAAAATATTATCATGGCGAGAAACAATTTCTTTCTCTGAAACAAATTTTTACCGTTACAGCATCGGAACAAGCGAGAACGAAAACATTTCAGAAATCCACTATCTATAGACGTGAATGAAACGAAGAAAAATTAATTAGATATAGCGTGGCAGCAATAGACAAAATTTGTCAGCTGATTCTTTGATTCCACTCAAACAACCAATCTAGGCCTGTAAGGAATCACAGCCGACTCCTATTATGGAAACACGGCATTCCTCATTAGAACGTAGAAAGTAAAACACGGGAAAATACTAGAAAATAACGCTGTGGACGCAAATAAGCTGTGAAAACTTCACAGGCTTAACAAAATAAAATGGAATCTTTAAAACCATGCTGCTCCAAGAACAGCGAGGAAACGTAATAGCAACGAGAAAAGGTCCTCCAGTTTCCTCTAATAACAAGCAGAACTGAGACCTAACACAGGTACGGGAAGGAAAATCAAAGAAATCTTCCATAGTACAAGTTGGTAGATGATGTACAGGGAAATTCCTTAGATTTTTGGGAGAAGCCTGATTCTCTGCTCAGAATTGTAAGCATTCCTAACAGATGTCACCTCTGTTAGCCTGTACTATCAATACAACTGCGATACTGGTGATATTCGGTGTCACCTGTCGCTCTCTTTGTCGTGATGAGCGAATCAGAAAAGCGTGAAATCGGTTGAATGAACCTGCCAACCAATCACTGCTATTTTCCATTGTTCACCTGAAATTCCTTTTTCTCTTAAAAGAAAGCAAGTATTCGTCAGAGCTGTAATTCTGAAACTCTCAAAACTGTTTACACAGATGTATACTGGAATTCACGCTCTGTCATTGAGACATACCAAATCGTTACAACTCTACAACGCCCATAATATGATTCCGAAGATAATTATAAGTTTAAAAAACAACCATACAAATTTTGTCGAAGGACTACGAATTGTCGATTAGAGAATGTAGACGTTGAGAAAAGAATCATGATGGAAAAGGTACGAAGAAAATGAGCCAAAGATAACTGTTTTATTAATAAATAAATTACGCCAACGCAATTGACTTTTTTGTATTTTTTGGTCCCCTGTACGCGTTTCACTTCTTTTGCAGAAGCATCTTCAGCGGGTTTTTATCTGTTAATTACGTACAAAAGTTGTAAGCAGGTTATTTTGTGTTTGGTACAGTGGGATGAATTATTATCTAACTTATAATCTACTTACATTTTGTGGTCTATTGTATTTCTTTTAGCTCCATTCTCAGCATCAGTGTTTTTGCATTTTTGGTGAGAAGTTTCTTGATTATTTAGATTCACAACACTACACTTTATTGCACTGCACTTGTGTTTTTTCTGGCGACTTTACAGAACGACCATTCCCAAGTAAAACACAAGTGCAGTGCAATAAAGTGTAGTGTTGTGAATCTGAATAATGAAGACACTTCTCACCAAAAATACAAAAGCACTGATGCTGAGAATGGAGCTAAAAGAAATACAATAGACAACAAAATGTAAGTAAATTATAAGTTAGATAATAATTCATCCCACTGTACCAAACACAACATAACCTGCTTACAACTTTTGTACGTAATTAACAGAAAAAACCCGCTGAAGATGCTTCTGCAAAAGAAGTGAAACGCGTACGGGAGACCAATAAATACAAAAAAGTCAATTGCTTTGGCGAAATTTATTTATTAATATTATCAGTAATTGAGGAAAATGATCCACAACATCCAGATTATTAAAGATAACCGTAGTGTACAAAGTATTGTGAATAATTCATGTTTTAAGCAGTATGATGTACATATTAAAGAAGAATGGGGTTTGGTGATACTGATACGAGAACTAATTTTTGGTACGTGGCAGAAAGCACAAGCTTTTGGTTTGATGACACTGAGTGTCCACCTAATTCGAGCAAAGCCTTTATAATGGCAGCAGCTTTGGTGTTTGATGTGAGCGCTTCGGCAGTGCTGCGGTATCCGCAAGGTGGCGCCAGTGTTTATCCCAGTCACCAAGGAAGCTGAGAGCGGCCCCCTGCATTCGAAACGGAAGAAATTTCTATTTGCGTGGCTCGGCACGCAGCTTGTTAGCGTTGTATAATCGGAGCCAGCAGATAAGGCGGAGTCGGCACTGAATTCGGGTCACGTGGCTCTCTCATTAGAGCCGCTGCTCTCTTGCTAGAAAGAGATTACCGCCGACCTGTGGTGGGGAGGCCTGCTGCTTCAACCGGAAGAGTGGGCTAATCAGTGCGCAACTTCTGCTGCTAGATACGCCAAAATCGAAATTATCCTCTGGTTAACCTATCAGTTGTATGACAGAGGAAATCAATGTTTCATATCGGTGGCAGTACCATCCACCTGTACGCTTTGAAAAGATCATAGGTGTAATTTCTGGTAAAAGGAAAATTTAGGATAATTGAGAACCAACCGCTGCCCCCCCCCCTTCCCCCTGCTTTCTAGGTTTATAACCAGCTGCAAGGGCTACATCGAAGAAAATTTTAATGGAATTTCGATGATCATATGTAGCCGAAAGAGGATTTATACTCAACAATTTACTAGCTAAGAAAATAAACAAATTGTGAATAGTGGAACGAGGACAAAACGCCGAAAAACTAGCGTCGTTACATGGAGTTCAGTCCTCTAATTAATAATATTTTTTCCTAATACGTATTTGCTAACCAAACTGGGGACAATGCTTCATCGTTGCTGATATATTTTAATAAAGAAGTTTTAGAAATCTGTCCTTACTTCACCAAAGAGAGGCGCCATCGAAAAGCTGTTTCAGAACGTAGGTCACAACTTAATAAGGTCGGAGCAGTGCGGGATACATTATTTATTACAATAATGGGAGATGGTGGGTTTTCTCTCTGGAAGTGGCGTGGTATTTGTTTTCGGAAAGGCCAAAAAAAGTTGTGATCTTATGATATACAGGTAGCTTAAACAGAAAGCAACATTACATGATAAACTATTGCCTTTTCCAGGATGGACAGTAAGTTCTCAATAAGAATTAAATATTTGAAAAAGTAAAGTGAATAACAGAACATTCTCCTTAAAAGCTTCAACAATGTCCACATCCATTGTTGGGTTAGGAGATGACCTGACTCTCTTTCTTGGATTCGATAATGTAACCACTACTTTTGAAGTCGGTATCTGAAAATAACTCTGTGACCCCCATTTTTTCCTGGACTTAATCGTGTTCATATGGAATACTCGTAGCTAATCCTAATAAACAGGACAACAACCTGAATATATATAGTTTTATTAATTTTTGTAGAGGATTCAGAGGAATTGAGGGTCAGTGATAATAAATCACAAATTCTGGTCGTTAATAAGAAAATCAAGTTACTAATTCAAATTTCGTAATTCATACCATAATTATTATAGTTTCTAACAGAAATTTACTTGGCAATGTAAGTTTCATAAAGAAAATAACTTCAGCGAAAACGATAAGTCGGAAGAAGCGGATAACTTTTTATCTTGTGATACACCTGAACTACTGATAAACTTTTGTAGTGGCTAATGATATTACAATAAACTATTATTTTTTTAAATAATTTATTGTCTTTCGGAAAGTCATGAACTCTCCAAATCAAAGATGGGAGCTTATAGATCTCCAGAGTCTTCTGATCACTTTTTCAGTACCCAGAAATTTTAATATCGTGGTATCAATGCCATTTCCAAAATTGTATGTGGAAATAAAATGTTCCCAGATGGAACATCTGGCTTAACATAAAATAAACATTTGAACTGATTTGTGTTATCGTCATAAGTTGTTAGACTTAAAGAACGCAGTGTAGATATGGGATTTGATCGGTCGATACGTTCAGTAATGAATGTACATCGTTATCAACATGTTTTAATCATGTAACTGAATTATTTCTGCCATTTAAATTTATTGTCAAAGCTAACATTATCAACGGTCCTACTCCAATAAAACAACCGCCGTTGCATTTTACGTGTACGCTCATAATAAACTTATCACTTGTGATTGAGAAATTACTTTTTGCCGCTTCGGTCTGCAAGGAATAACTGGGCTTCTAGTCTCAAAATTTTTTGAATGGGAACCGCTTAGACGCTCTGCTTAAGTGTCTTTACAGTTTGGATTTTTAGTATAAAAATCGTTGAGTAATACTTGAAACTTATCAGTTGTAGTAGACGTAGAAACGCAAGCGCTTCTGTGGATCCACATTTCTGGTGTATTTATTTTAGTTTTAGTTGAACTCACCAGCAAAGGAAAATAAACTACGAAACCTAACAACCAGATTTGTGTTCACGTATGCGGTGAGCAGCTCCATTAACTCCCTGTTTGACGCCTTTGGGAGCCTTGTTTTCTGCTCCCTGTCAACGGCCGAAATGATCAACGATAATACATGGTACATACCAAAAGTAGTAGGACTGATCTTTTTAAAAAAAATTATTGAAGATATCTTTACAATTCCTTAATCCTCTTCGAAATAGCACCCTTATGCAGCTACACGCCAAAAATTACGCTGCTGCCATTGACCGTACGCCTTCTGGAAGTCAATTTCGGGGACGCTGTTGAGAGCCCTCGTCGATGCTGCTTCAACGTCCTGGATTGAGTCAAACCGCTGTTCCTTCAGCTGATTTTTCATCCATGTGAGTAAGAAAAGTCAGATGGAGCCAAATCAGGACTGTAGGCGGGGTGCAGCAACGTGGCAATATCAATTCGGGCCAACAGTTGGCTCATGACGGCGCGCCTTGGCACGGCGCATCGTCGTGATGCAGTGTCCAGTAGGCGGAGATGACTTGTCGGACGCGATTCACTCGGTCTCGCAGGCGGTTTAGCACTTGCACGTAAAAGTTCGAATTGACAGTTTCCCCTGGAGAAACGAACTCCTTATGAATCACCCCGCAACGGTAAAAAAAACACGATCAGCATTGTTTTGATCTTTGATTTGCTCATGCGAGCCTTCATTGGACGGGAGGATGAAGAAGGCAACTGTTGGCCCGATTCAGCGTTGCCACGTTGCTGCACCCCGCCTACAGTCCCAATCTGGCTCCAACTGACTTTTTTTTTATTCCCACGCATGAAAAGGCAGCTGAAGGAACAGCGGTTTGACTCAATCCAGGACGTTGAAGCAGCATCGACGAGGGCTCTCAACAGCGTCCCCGAAACTGACTTCCAGAAGGCGCATGGCCAATGGCAGCAGCGTAATTTTTGGCATGTAGCTGCCTAAGGGTGCTATTTTAAAGAGGATTAAGGAATTGTAAAGATATCTTCAATAATTTTTTTTTAAAAAAATCAGTCCTACTACTTTTGGTATAGACCTGTACTACCCAGTCAGAAAAGTACTTACTACAGTCCATAGCCGCTGATGCTACCGGAAAACTATGAAATACGAAATTGTACGAAAATTTAGTAATCGTCATTCTCTACACAGAAACATGTTTTCAGAGACATTTTGTTAATGTGGTTGTTATTACGACCTAGAGCAATAGACATCTTCAACTGCGGCTACGGCCGAGAACATTTAGGGTATATTAGTATATACTTGAGAAGTAGATCCATATTTTTGTGTTCACACTGATAGTGGGAACTGTTCAGTCTGCCAGTAAAGGCCCCTGCCAGGCAGACCTCACACACAACGCGCCTGCACGCCGGGATACATATACGACTCCAAACAGGCGCAGAGACATCAAAACAAACCAGGAAAACAAATAGAATCATCTAGAAGCTAAGTGGGACTATTTCTTACAGAGGTCGCCGTACTACCACACAACGGAATTCCTGCGCCAGGCCGCCTATATAAGCGTAGCCGGCCGCTCCACCGCCAGTTCCGGCCTGACCGCGGAACCAGCTTCAACTGCAGAAGACCACCGGAAGTTCGCGAGAAGTAGAAGCCGTCTCTCTCTACCCCGGATCAGGACCAGGCTAAATTTCTCGACGGTCATCCGCTAACTGTACCACATTTGTTATTGTTTACCAGTGTTTTGTGTACATAGTAATAAACCTCAAGGAACCATTAAGTGTAGTTCACTTCAGTGGCGACAAGGTTGGGATAAGAACTCTCGACCATCATGGCTACGCCAGCAGCACCTACGGAATGGCAACAGTTCCTCCAAGGACTTCTACATCAGTTCTTCGAATCTCAGAGACAACTAATTGCGGAAGTCAGGAATCTCCGCCAACCCACGGCCCCGCCTCCGTTCCCAGCATTCAACGACGACGTCGAAGAATGGGAGACCTACGAGAAGCGCATAAAACAACACTTCGCAATTCATCACATATCCAAAGAAGAAGACCAGCGTGCATATTTCCTTTCCTGGAACCAATCAAAGATGTATGTCTTGCTCACCAAACTTCAGCCACAAGACCCCGACACCCTCACCTTCACGACCATCTGTACGACACTGAATGCATACTACAGACGCCGGTACCATGTCGTCGCGGCCCGCGTCGAATTCTATCAATGCCGGAAGAAGCCCGATCAGACGTATCGCCAGTGGGCGGCCGAACTCCAAGGCCTTAGCAGAAAATGTAAGTTTCAAACTCGTTGTTCCCACGAATCCTACGCCGACGACATGGTGCGTGATCACATCATACAGGCTGCACCAGATGCCGCACTCCGGCATGACGCCCTCAAGTTAGAGGACCCATCCCTGGAGCAGGTCATCGAACTTGCCTACAAATTCGAAATATCTACGGCCGCAGATCGCCGCCTGGAGTCTTGGGCGGATGTGGCCGCAATCCGAACCGACGTAGAGGACACACAGGACGTCGCCGCCATCCAGAGCTCCCAGTCGCGCTCCTCCCGACACCACAACCGGGGACCGCTTCCTCAGAAGGACATCGAACCGGCCCGTTCCGGCAGGGGCACCAAGTCTCGGCAGCAGCAGCGGTTCCCGCAGCGCCGACGCCGCAGCCCGCTCCGCCTACCCTCCTGCCCCGCCTGTTATTCAGCACATGAGAGGGAAAATTGTCCGGATCGTTGGGCTGAATGCTCACGTTGCGGCAAGGAAGGACACCTGGCGTCCGTCTGCCGCACCAACACCACCAATGCCAATCCCGGCTCTCGCCGCCCAGGGTCTTACCAAGACAGGTTGAGCGGCGCACCTATGGATATCAATCAGGTAGACACTTCCACAGCATCCAAACTTTTTATTGACGTTACGGTCAATGGCAAGCCCCTGCGCCTACAAGTCGACACAGGAGCAGCAGTCTCATTGCTTAATTATACTACTTACGTGCAAATTGGCTCGCCCCCCCTCTCGCCGGCCCCCTAGCGCCTCCTGACATACAACAAACAGGAAATAGCACTCCTGGGACAGTTCACAGCAAACGTCATGTATAAGTCTGTACATCGTTCAGTCCCCTTTTTAGTAGTTAACAGTTCTCTCACAGCAGACTTATTTGGACTGGACGCTTTCCGCTTATTCGGATTTTCAATTGAGGATAACATACACCTCGTATCTCAGCATGTTCCTTTTCCTGAAGTGGACGCCCTTTGCACCGAGTTTCAGGACCTGTTCTCACCAGGCGTCGGCTGTGCAAAGGACTTCGAAGCATCACTCCAACTCCGGCCGGACGTACGGCCTCGATACTTCCGGGCACGCCAGGTACCCGTAGCGCTTCAACAACCACTTCAGGAAGAACTTCAACGTCTCCAAGACGAAGGGATCCTCCAGCCGGTGCGGTTCAGCCCCTGGGCCACGCCGTTGGTCATAGTTCAAAAGCCAGGACGCCGCTTACGTCTCTGTGGTGACTTTAAGACCACCGTCAACCCACATCTGCTGGTAGACGACTATCCACTTCCGAGACCGGACGACCTCTTCCGTAAACTAGCAGGAGGTACCTACTTTACAAAAATTGACCTGGCAGAAGCATACCTTCAAATCCCTTTGGATATCCAGTCCCGACAATACACAGTCATCAACACTCCCTTTGGCCTCTTCCAACTCAACCGGCTCATGTTCGGCTTGGCCAGTGCTCCAGCGATTTTTCAACGGTATCTCGAACAACTTCTCCAGGATATTCCGGGATGCATCAACTATCTCGACGACATAGTCGTCACGGGACCCTCCGCTGCCGAACACATGACCAACCTCCGCCTACTCTTCCTCCGCCTCCGTGCAGCAGGATTAAAATGCAACCTTTCCAAGTGTCAATTTTTTCAACAATCCATTTCCTACCTGGGTCACATCATCGCTCAGGAAGGCATCTCCCCAGCATTTTCCTATGTGGACGCTATTTCCAACTTACCTCGGCCTCAGGATCTACATCAGTTGAAATCTTTTTTAGGCAAGATTTCATACTACAGAAAATTTATACCCTCAGCAGCACAAGTGGCAGCACCCCTGTACCACCTCTGTCGCAAGAATGTCCCGTTCCGTTGGACCCCAGCTTGCGAGACCGCATTCCACACCCTTAAACAGCAGCTCAAGTCCGCAGCATGCCTCATGCCATACACTCCAAACCTCCCCTTGATACTTGCCACAGATGCATCCGATTACGGTGTGGGGGCAGTTCTGTCTCATAAATTACCAGATGGCACGGAACGCCCCGTAGCCTACATCTCCAAAGCCCTATCGGCTGCTCAGCTTAAATATTCTCAAATCGAGAAAGAGGCGCTAGCTATTGTTTTTGCCTGCTCCAAATTCTATTCCCTTTTATATGGGATTTCTTTTCATCTCATTACCGACCACAAGCCACTCCTATCACTATTTGATCCGTCCACACGTCTGCCTGCCAAAACATCCCACCGCATCCAGCGTTGGGCACTATTCCTGTCCCAGTTCAGATATACCATGCATTTCCGTACCACCTCCAGGCATGCCAATGCAGACGCCTTATCCAGACTACCGCAGGGACCAGACCTTGCCTTCGACAAGTCGGAACTTCTGGTGTTCCAGATCGACGATGACATACAAGAAGCACTGAAGACATTTCCAGTCACGGCCTCAAAAGTCGCGGCAGCCACAGGGGAGGACCCCCTCCTCCGTGTCATCCGACACCACATCCAACACGGGTGGCAAACACGTTCCCCTCCACGCCATCATCAAGACCTCAAGTTCTACTACTCCATCCGCCACCAGCTCTCAGTAGTAGAGGGAGTGCTCCTCCGCACAGAACCAAATTCCACCCCGAGGGTCGTCGTTCCGAGATCCCTACAACCGACAATCCTCCAAACTCTCCACCAAGGACACTGGGGAATTGCCCGCACCAAATCCCTTGCCAGACGCCATGTATTCTGGATCGGCCTTACCACGGATGTCACGAAGATGGTGCGGCGCTGTACCATCTGTGCCCAACAACTGCCCCGCCCCCCTCAAAAGTTCCTTTCCTGGCCGGCACCGTCCGGACCCTGGGAACGCATTCACCTCGACTTCGCTGGCCCATTCCTAGGCCACCAGTGGCTCCTAGTGACGGATGCCTTTTCCCACTTCCCATATGTCGTCCATTGCTCCACAATCACCACAGAGGTCACCATTTCAGCCCTCACGAAGATCTTTTCCATCGAAGGATTACCATACGCTATCGTCACAGATAACGGACCGCAATTTCGAAGTCGGGAATTCCTATCCTTCTGTACCGCCAACAATATCCAACACCTCCTCACCCCGCCCTTCCACCCCCAATCTAACGGGGAGGCGGAACGGCTAGTCAGAACATTCAAAACCCAAATGACCAAATACACCACAAGTCACAAACTCGAAGAGGCATTGACACTCTTCCTCAGTTCCTATCGAACCACTCCAGTGGGGGCCAAAAGCCCGGCGGAATTGCTACATGGCCGCCAACCTCGCACTCTCCTCCATCTCCTCTTACCCCCGCCCAAAGTACAGGTACCTTCGGGCCCATTCCGTTTCACCCCGGGCTCCCTAGTCTGGGCCCGCGGGTTTGGCTCCCGGGCCGGTTGGCTTCCGGGGGTCATCCAGCGGCCCCGGGGCCGCCAACTGTTCGACGTCAGCCTGGATGGCCGGATAGTGCGACGCCATCGAAACCAACTACGTCCCCGCTACCCCACGGCACCGTCCTCTTCCACCACGGCACGGCCATCCACTTCTTCCTCTCCTTCCCTGCCACCTCCACCACTCCTGCCGTCTAACCGTTGCTCAGGGACAGTTACAGCGCCACCAACGACGCCACAACCTGTCGGTCGCTCCGACACCCTTCAGCCGCAGCCTCTCGACCACCTGCGGGGACCATCTTCAGCGCCCCCCGTACAGCCCCCGGTCATCGACGCCGACGAACCGATGCCGTTAGCTCCACAAGTACCTCCACCACAACCTGCACCACGACGCAGGTCGGCACGCATCGCCAGGGGAACAGCTCCGTACTCCCCTGGAGGTAGCCTTCATAGTCTGCTCCAGGGCGCCGCGGCAGACGACCTCGCAGACGTCGCAGACATCGCTTCCCCCCCTCCCCCCCCCGGGAGGGAGGTATGTTCAGTCTGCCAGTAAAGGCCCCTGCCAGGCAGACCTCACACACAACGCGCCTGCACGCCGGGATACATATACGACTCCAAACAGGCGCAGAGACATCAAAACAAACCAGGAAAACAAATAGAATCATCTAGAAGCTAAGTGGGACTATTTCTTACAGAGGTCGCCGTACTACCACACAACGGAATTCCTGCGCCAGGCCGCCTATATAAGCGTAGCCGGCCGCTCCACCGCCAGTTCCGGCCTGACCGCGGAACCAGCTTCAACTGCAGAAGACCACCGGAAGTTCGCGAGAAGTAGAAGCCGTCTCTCTCTACCCCGGATCAGGACCAGGCTAAATTTCTCGACGGTCATCCGCTAACTGTACCACATTTGTTATTGTTTACCACTGTTTTGTGTACATAGTAATAAACCTCAAGGAACCATTAAGTGTAGTTCACTTCAGGAACCATTAACATTTCGCCTAAATGATTAGAACAAAGTACTTAAAAAGAGATGAAATTGTATGATAATTGCTGACGACTTTATGTTATGTGAGAGTCTTGCTATTTGTCTGCTTATAGGAAAGAATCAGATAACCTATGTCAGAATCTCTACAGTGGGAGATACTTGTATGCTAAATTTCCGTCTCTTAACTGGGAAAAAATGAGTGGTAAAAACAGTTTCTTTCCAATACTTCTAATATTGTTATTACCGTCAGATTCAGGAACAAAGTGTTTCTTGCAGAATAAAATGTATACAACTGTTGTAGTATAATTTTCTAACTCATTTCTTTTTTTAAAAATAGCTTCTTCCATATTACAGAATAAAGTATGATTCCAGAGATTTTTTTGTTAATATATCTCTCCTATGTATTTGCCAGTAATGACAACGCTACTAATCGTTTTATGAAATGATTCTGGAAGATTTTTATAAACCTCCCATTCCATTTAGTCTATTTTCTGAAATTATCTGTGGTATTTTTCATTCTGTTTTTTTTTCTGAAAATAAACATATAATCATAAAACTCTGCTTCGCATTTCGTAAGACAATATCTTTTACTAGTTTCAGTTGTCGGATAGAAACATTAACTTCGGATGATTCTCAGGTCTATTGACAGATTGTAGTGCAATTGTTATAGATAAAAATAAATTTATTTTTATTTAATATTAGTCTTTTCATAATTTCTGCAATTAATCGTTATTCAGTTCGTGCTCAATGTTTGTTGGTGTGTGGCAACCATTTCTTTCTCCACAGTCTCCCCAATCTTCTTAATCTATTTCCATTTTTAATTCTGAGACTACGTCATCCCTTTGATTAGTTTAATTGTTTGTGCCTCCTTTAGCGAAAACGCGTCTTTCTAGAAGATGTGCCGGGAATTAATTAAGATACTTTCTGAAGCTATTCTGCCACCTGAAGTCTTTACGTAACAAAAAGAATTAATTAAATTGCTTTTAAACAATGTTTCAAAACTTGCGCGTACAGTAAAGAGTATATTTCAAGCAGTATTTTGGCCAGCTAAGATTTACTATTGCTTTGATTAAACGCGTTAACTTGAGGCATAACTAGGAGCAATAAAACTGTTTGCCTTTAATTGTTATATTTAAGTGTTATACTTCTGTGGATATGTTCTGTGATTGATTAGTGCCCATGTAGCTTAGAGAAACAATGGAAGGTCTCATTTTTTTTTTACCAATTACAGGAAATACAATCGCTGACCCGTGAGTGAGTGGGTGGTATGTAAACCAAGAGTCATGTTTCGGTACACGGTTTTTCGAAGCCCCAAGAGAGCTTTAGAAATGTGAGCAAACGGATAAAGCAATTAATGGTAGTGTTCCGCTAATGGATTGTTTTGTCGTGGACAGAGCTGATGGACCGACAAGACGGAAATGGCTGCGAGCTGCACTCACGACGACTGGAACAACACAGCAGCCTGTGGGAACGCAGGCAACACGCTGAGGAAAGACAGTGCGCGGATAATAGGGGAACCATACGACCAAAGGTGATGCATTAAACACAGAAAGATTTCTTATCCTGATGCCATTCTAAACAAAAAGCATCCCAGTTTTCTATAAATTCCTCTGAGAGAATTAATTTCCTATGCCACCGATAATACTACTAAATATGCGATAACTTCTGCCCTGGGAAGTCAGTAAATTAGATCGGTACTGCATTGACAACTACGCTACTTACGTTTCTGAATTCGATCGCAGACTTTGGTATTTAGCGTTTCACGTGAGATATTGCACAATTATATTCCACAAACAACACACTTTAAGTTACCAGAAGCTAATTAATAATAGCAAGCCAATATGAGAGCTTAATTGGTTAACTAAGACTAGATGATAAGTCTTCGTAGTACAACACATTGACTCCAATTTATATTTGACAGTACATCACGAGGAAAGGAATATTGATCCTCTCTGCTATGGACTAAATAACTGCCCTCTCACATCATTAATTAAAATAGGTAAGGCCTGAAGAGAAGAAATTAATGATTGGAATGGATGTGATAGTCACGTAATCAGCAGCACTATACTGCAGATAACTCAATTTATTGTCGATGAGAAAGCTCCAATCACATATTCCGTATACAAAAGCATATTTCTACATCTTATTTGCTGTCGGATTGTTAGTGAAAAAAAAAAAACACCCTTACGCATGTCCGCAGCGAATTGATTCTTTAGCAAGGTGACTTTTTGATACTTACCGCCGCGACCATCATAATCACGCGCGGCCAACAATACAGAAATCCTAATACAACTAACGTAACATTATCCCAAAAATTATACGAGCTACTACGACTGTGTAATCTTTGGACTACTAAATAATACAATCATTAAAATAGTATTTACACACAGGAGTATAATAAATAACTTGAGTGTAGTGGGAAAGTCGAAAAATAAAATAGACATTGTATCTATATTGGTTATTGTTATTAAAAATACAACATTAATCACTTAGCTATGGGGTAGCGCGTTGAATAGTAACTCACTGTCAGTTGATTAGCGTTCATGCAAGTATGACATTAGTTACCCCTTTTTTTAATAAGAATTTTAATACTATAGGTGACAAATAATTGATTGTTTATAGCTTTTACTGAACAGCCCAGAACCGATAGAAATTTCAAATAGGATTTTCAATAACTAACTATATCTTGCAGCGAAATATGAATATGTCATAATTTAAAAGTTTGCAACAACTACAAATACTTAGAACTTCGACTACAAAGTCTCTGTTGGAACATCATTCAAAAATAAATAGTGGTAATGATTGTGTACGAACAGCAGAAATGTTATCCGCAGCTGTTAAATGAGTTACGATGGATAAAATATATTATAGTAAACCTCAAACAGATGCACGACAGTCAAATCGCATTTCCAATTTCCCATTATTGGAACTGTAGCATTCCTAGTGCAATGTGCTCAAAATCAACATTTGTTGTACAACATACCATTTTCGTTGGGCGGAAGAGTACTTATTTTTAAAATGTTTAAATTCACGTGAAAGGGCAAATAAGTGAAGTACATAAAAATGTGTTTACTAACATTTAAATGGTTATAAATTAAACACAGAGAGTTGAATTGTTGCAGTCTGTTGAGGAAGAACATTGGAAATATCAAGAGAAATTGCTATGCTGGACAAAGGGCCTTCGGAAAACCATCAATGATAACTGGAAGTATGAACACCCCTTGGTTATTCATTAATGTTGGTTGTCATCGTAGTTGTGAAACTGGCTTGGTATTTCAGTGGGTTTTATTTCCTCTATACTCTTCCAGTTTTTCGATGTTTTAATGGAGATGGAGTTCATGGTAAATCTTACACCTTGAGGAATTAGCTCGTTCTCCCCTTGCTACCAGTTGTGTAACATGTGACTAAAAAAAGCCGTAGATCTGAAGTTTGTTGCAGTAGTAGTAGCTGCTACATACTCATCAAAGCCATTAGCTGCTAATACATATTTATACATTTTTTTAAGCAGTGACTTTGAACCTGATTTATTCATATACGCTAATAAAGTAATGGAATTGTCTATTGTTTGAAAATGAGAACAAATCATAGGACATTCATCCAGAATCTCGCAGTAAAAAGAATCTATTCTGTAATTTTAAGAAAATTTACTAGGACTGAATACTTGAATTAACAATAATTATTATTTAATATTTATGAAAGAACTAATGCCTTTAAAAAATGCAGTTGGTCTGTTATGGATGTAAATTAATGGTCCTTTATTTGGGCCTACTTTACGAAAAAGACTATTCGATCGCCCACACGGAGTTTGTATTTTATTTTTTAATTTTTAATGTAAGTTAAGATTATTTATAGCACCGAAGTTCCCCACAAGTTTGTCTTCCACACGCCACCCTAAATTTCTCAGTAGAAAAAAGTTTTTTAAATCATGGTAAAATTGACATTCTTATCGGACATAATGCGCAAAGTTGAGAAGGAGAAGCTGGAAGCTTGGCGTGGTGCAGAGCTAGCAGGCGCTAGGCGGCAGGTGTTTCTCGGGTGGCTGCTCGCCCATCCCTGGCAATCGCAGATCCGATTGGAGCCCTGATCACATCTCCTACGGGCCGACGCGCATCGCACCAGTCGGCCGACGGTCATCGCAAAAAGCCGTTCGCACCTTCCTTCCCGAGCAGCGACGAAACTAAAATTGAGCAATATCGTGATAGGAATACGTGTGTTGTAATGTCGTGTAGGCAATAGACTTAAGGAGACTAAAGCTCTGGGATGAATAGTTTTTATAATTAAAGTAGAACCATATTTGAAAACTTTAATTGCCACTAGTAGTCCTTAACACAACATCTATAGTACTAATTAAATTAATATAAAATTAAATGTTTGTAACATGTAACTATCAGAAACGATATAAGCTCATGTATTAATGACGTGATGACAGAGTGTTCTCTGGCTGCGCCTTCTGCACCCATCGCAACCACCTTAGTCAAACCCGGTAAAGCGGGCCTACACTTTCAGGTGGAATACGAACCACGAAAGCGTTCAGCCGTAATTCACAGTAAGTTGTGCCTGAGGCGTAGGTCCGGTCAAAGGTCCTTAAAAATCCTCGCTGAGAGAAGGAGTCTGACCGAAAAACTTTCAATCTCCAGTCAGACGCTTTAACAACTGAGTCACCCGACCGTTCTGTAACTTTCAGAAACATTTATTTAATGGTTTTTATTCATTAAGTGTGGCTCATAAATAAGAGGTAGAATTAAGGGTAGAATGACGTATTTATGATTAAGTTATGTGGAGGCAGAATTTATTTAAATGTTCGTTCAAATTTATTTTGAGTACAGATTTTGAGGATGTAAAACAAATTTGGGCTCTGTCGTGAGCAGTGAGTGCTCCGAATTTAGTCACTGAACATCAAAGTTGCTTGTGGTTCACTGTTCTTCAGATAACAAGGAACTGTCAAAGCGCAAATAACAAGTAAAAAGTGGTTTCAGATGTCGGAAGCCAGTGGGCAACTTAGATTCCCGAGGAGTTCTACGGAATCTTTCTGGTGATGGTAATGTCCTGGTCAGTAATTTGAGAACGTAGCCATCCACGGTAGCGCGGGGATAACGAGGTAGCTTCGCGTTGTAGAGGTCACCGGTTCGAGTCCGGCCCAGGGCATAGGTGGTTTTGATTAAGTGTTCGTCCTGTGTTGTCATTTCACTTGAAAGTATCAAAAACACTAGATGAGTGTGACGCAATTGATGAAAATCAAACACCGATCTGCTGGATGAATGGATAAAACTCCGAATGCCATTTTAATATTAATAAAAAGCTTGAGAGTGTAAGTGCGACGACTGCGCGGGATATTCTCACCTCGTCTCTGTATTTCGTCCTGACAGGCAAGACATCGAATGCAGTCGGCATGATTTGAAGCTGTTCGTTCAGAACATCGATCTGGGTTTATTCTTGACCTGCCACGTTGTGTCCGCTCCAGCTTAAGTTCTCAGAGTACCATGGATTCAGGCATATGTATGTATAGCCTGTCGTGTTGTGTCACTCCAGTTCAAAACTCTAAGTTTAATTTTTGACTTAAAGAAAACTCAGAGTCAGTATCTTTTTTTTTTTTTTTGTTATCAGTCTCTCCACAGGTTTTATGCAACCCTCCATCAAGTCCTATCTTACGCTAGCCTTTACATCTCAACATACCACTTACAACCCACGTCCTCAATTATATGCTTCAGATATTCTAATCTCTGTCTTCCTCTGTAGTTCTTACCTTCGACTGTTCCCTCCACAAACAAATTAAACAATCCAGCATGTCTCAAAATATGACCTACCAGCCTGTCTCTTCTTTCTGTAAGCTTCTTCCCCAAACTTCTTTCCTCACCCATCATTTCCAAAACTCGTTCATTTCGTACTTTGTCTGTCCACTTAAGTTTCAGCATTCTACTTTAGCACCATATTTCAAATGTTTCAATTTTCTTTTTGGTATTCGTAAAGTCCATGTTTCGCTACCATAAAGAGCTGTGCTCCACACATAGAGTTTTAAAAGTTCTTTGTAAGTCCTAGATCAATATTTGAAACTAAAAGATTTATCTTTTTCTTGAAGGCTCTTTCCGCTAGTGCTATTATGCCTTTAACTTCATTCCTGCTTCGATCAGTGGATGTAATTTCACTTGTTAAGTAGCAAAATTCACTAACTTCTACTATTGCATCCGACCCTATTTTTATATTTAGTCTACTATTATTGGTATCATTTCTGTTACATTTAATCTGTTTTGTCTTGCTTTGGTTTGTATTTAGACCAAAATCTTCATACAGTAATTTGTTCACGATATTCAGTAACTTCTCAATATCCTCAAGCTGTTCCCTAACAAGACAATGTTATCAGCAAACCACAGGGTACAGATTTTTTCTGATTGAACACTTAGGCCACATTCAAATCTTTCTTTCGGCTCGTTTCTTCCACATACAAGTTGATTATTAATGGTGATAGACTACAACCTTGCTAATACCATATTTAACTGATGCGTGTCTCTCATGATTATCTACTTTTATTATAGCTACTTGATTCTTATAAAGATTAAACAGGATTCTTCTATCTCGGTATATTAGACCCGATCTCTTTAAAATTTTGAACATCTTGTCCCACCTATCATTATCAAAAGCTTTTTCTAAATCAACAAATGCCATAAAAGTATATTTGTTTTCCTTGTTCCTCATTCAAGTATTAATCTTAACTCCTGAATCGCTTCTCTTGTATCGCGGTTTTCCCTAAACCCAAGCTGATCTTCACCTACTTTCTCTTCTACTATACACTTCAGTGATACATGTAGTTAAATTTAAGACGCGCTGAGTTCTATCGCTACATCCATTATATAATTAACAAAACGTCAATGAGACTAATTGTTATAATGCCAAGATTTTTGCTGGGAGTATCACTTGTGCTTCAAAATTAAAGAGCGACCTCTTATATAACTACTTCATTCAGCGGAGAAAGATTACGACTACATCTTAACGGTCCTTTAATCTCCCAGGCACCGTTAGCTACAAATGCAAAAATGATGCTATTGCTTGTTTAGAACCCTACTAATATAAATATACAGAAGGCGTTCGTGGAAAACTAACGAAACAGCAATTAAAGAGCTGTTATATTATACTTTCACACTCATTACAATCTTTCGAAATTTTGTTACGTAAAATTCGCGGTAATAGTTATTTATAGTTCTCTATATCATACAACAATTGTTCAACACCCTTTACGTTGAAATGAAACTGCAAATAAATGTTTAATACGTTTGTTATCGATATACAATTTTGCTTTAGGAATAAAAAATTGAGAAATTTTCATACATAACTTACATGCCAATATACGGAATTTGTCCACAGTCATAGGTTGCTGTACTCGCATAGGTCAAGATCAAACTGAGAGCTGTGACGCGCATGATTTGTACTAGTATCACGACAGAGTCGTGAAAAATATGCAATTACTGCCATTATTTGTGCGAAGTTTATATATCAAGTTTGAGTGTAAGAAACTTCGAGTTACGAAACTGTTATTTTATTTAAAACTCCTGGCTTGAGTCTTATGTGAATAATGCGACAGGTCATCGATCTACAAATTAAAGGGAAAGTAGTAAATAATCATTTACCATGAAGTAGTTGGAAAAGATTATGCTTGGAAAGTGGTTCAATCTGCAATAGTAATAGCTTCAAATGGGATTATGCTAATTTAGATAGCCGTGAATGGAGAGAGATACATACCTCGTATAAACTTTTATTGTAATACTGAAATTGGATGCAGACAGGAAAAGCTCTCTGTGACTTCTGTAATAATAATATAATTATGTACTTCTGTTATAATCGAATTAAAGTTTAAGGAATCTGAAAAAATAAAATGCAGTCGTTATGTTCTTGAACACGGAAGAAGAACATCTTTTTTTTTTTTTGATCGGATATTATTTACATTTCATTGGCCAATGTGCTTATCATATATATCCATTTTATCCAGCGTAAATCAAGTATAATGCCATGTTAGCATGAATAATTCTTTTTGTAAAGGTAGGGGTAGTGCTGAAATATTGTTTACGTACGTATATACGTATTAGAATTAGAAATTTACAGGCACGAAGTTATAAGTAAAAATTCATGTAAGTACACCCTGCGAATGGAATAATAGTTGCCAGTCAATATGAGCAACACTGTGAAATGTATCGAACGAACAGCCTCATTTTAATATGAACAAGCGATTTTAAAATGGATTTCAAATGTGATGACTAGATGGTAAAGAGATAAAATAACTTCTCATCGTCAAATTCACTAAAGTTTCTTGTTTGATTTAGGAATAGAAACAGTAAAAATCAAAAGAAATGAATTTAAACTTCTAGAAAGATTATTATTAAAACAAAGAAACCTTCAGGTCACTCAAAGATATTAGGGCTTGTATATAAAATGTGTTTCTCAAAAAGTAACTGTTATCAAGTGTAATACTATAGAAGTGATACTCTGTGCCCGAAGTCAGTAGTAAACACTACCAAAACTCTTTATTCGTAATTGATCAATTATGCAGGGCTAACGTACAGCTCTTAAATTTCGTTACAGGAAATTCCAATCTAAGTGACACAGAAACGTTAAAGGTTCAGGTTACCGATTCCTTTAAGTGATATCAATGAGAAATTCTGCAAATTTGTTCTTAAATTAGAAAGAAAGAAATTTATTGGACTTCTCCTCCTAATTAAATATTTTTTACAAATGGCGCTGGAGGGACGTAAGCTAATTAAATAGTGACTAATTAGCAGGCAATTACTTTTAGAGCAATAGACGCTCTCCCACCGGCAATCAGCAGCCCTCTGCTGTAAAATATCTCCGTTGGATATTCCCGTTGAGGGGGAGCTCACTTCCAGGAATTGATGTCACGGATTCTCGAGGGACTGCGGAAAAGGCATTTTGCTCACAAAGAATCATCACTTCAAAATATTTCTCTCTGCTTTGATCTCTGAATGGGAATTCGTCAAAACTTACGTGTTTTAGATTATGTTATTTTTTAATCCAACTAACATTCAATTCTGCTGTTAGAATAAAGTTGACAGAAATAACTACAAACATAAAAAACAAAAATGGAGACGTTTGTAATTAAAGTGAAAAGAATACACTTTTCTTTACTTGCAAACGTCAACACTATCAGTCTTAACTCTCAAGTTTCTCATTCAAGTTACAAAACAATTAAAATTAATTAATCGCAATTTTTTTGACTTAAAAATAAACGTATCTACTTACTTTCTAACGTATCATCGGAATTATCAAAAGCACGTTAGTTGTCAGAAAAACGTTGCTAACAATCTTATGCACTTAAGGTTCAAAATTTTGAAATATATTTCGTGTCTGATGGATTCGAGACTATTGTCAATACGTAGATAACATTTTATATGAAGACTTATATGATGATGAAGAAATAACATTTAAGTTTTTTCGTAAATTTATTTCTTTTCTAGCTTTTTGACCTTGTGTTGTTAGAGAGTAATACAATTATAATAAAAATGTGTAAGATTGTGGAAATAAATTTTGCATCTTTTGTGTCTAAATATCATGTGAATTGTGCGTAAATTATAAAACCACAAGTTATGATCTCACTATATTCCGCGAGGATTACCGGCTCCACTTTTATTCTCTTTGTTCTCTGACCGTGGAATATACAGTTTTCTACTCGTTCCTTTATCACACTATTATGCTGATTCAATGAGCGCTGCTGTTTCCGTCCAGGTTTTCAGATTTGCCTCTGAAGGCAGATTACGTGTTGCTAACTTTGTTCACAGCGCATTGCCAACTTTACTTTTGAATTTCGTATTGCTTCTTTTGCTCCGTAACAAGGTACTTTCTCAGTGAAAGAAATCCTTTGTGGCAATTCGCCTGCAGCCGAGCGTAGTGAACACTCTCACCACGGGCCGAGACTGCCGGCTGCAGCCATGAAATATGTGCCCTCATAACGCTCCTGAATACATTAAAATATACAAGACACTCCAGTTCCTCCAGAACCCGCTGCCGCACCTGAAATCCTTCCACGACACAGGAAATTTCACTTGCAAACGAAACATTTTGCATACCACACGGAAGTTTGATTGAGAATTATTGGCAATCAGAAAAACTGGAATCAGAGTTTGGAAACATAGTTTCGACCGGCGAAGGTTTAAGTGACATAACCACCCTGAATACTGATGCGGCATTCAACACAGTGATTAGATTTTTTCCATAGGCTGCCAAATTGTAGTAAGACCAATGTATAACAATTGTATCCTAACGTGCAAATTATAATCTGACAAACCCTCTTAAATCTTCGTTTAGAATAACCAATTATCATCTTTCCCTGTCATCATATTGTCGCTACTTTTTACGTGCACAGTATGTAATAGAATTAAAAAGGAAGTAATGAAAATTACTTTTGAAATATACTTATTTTAAATTTTTGTTAAATAACGTTATCGTTCTGTGTATTTATTGTTTCTCATCTATTTTGGGATTATACAGTAAAAGTAACGAAACCGTAACGTATTGTAATTATCTATTCCGAGGCTCGAACTAATTTATCAGTCCTTTTCATTTGTTCAGTAATTTAAGTGAAAATTCAACATTTTTGGCCTTATACCTTCTTATAAATAATAATATTCTGAAATGAAATCTTATCCCATGGGAAAAGATTCCATGATTTGTGGCGACGATTTTATTTAAACTAAAATTATGCTAGTGTGTTCAATCTAATTATTCATGAACCGGTAAACTCTTTGGTTTTTTTTTTTGTTTCGTTGCGTAAATCTACGAGATTTGCCTTACGTTTCTGTACTCTTGGAGAGCATATCTAGTTGTTGTAAAAGATAAAAGTGATTTTGATTGATTATTCATACGCATTAATGGTAGTAAACCTTCAGAAGGTACTTTTTGCTACTTGTTTTGCATACGTTTCATTAATAATCTGGCAGCATCGAAAGGTTCATATTTATCCTTATTAGTACTGACTGTGACCAACCTTTGTTTTCAAACTATTTGTTAAAGATCACAGGATACAATTTATAACGTTTATTTTAACTGAAAGTAACCCAGTGTTAGACTATTTCTATTAGGAAAGAGAAATTATTTTAGGATACCAGGCGTGTTGGGTTATCGATGTATAGAGCTTTCCAAGTAGATGTCTAAGTTATTCTTTTTTTCGCTTAAACGTAAAGACGTAAATGTGTGTCAAAGTTGTCATTACATGATAAAAATGCTATTACCCATAAACTTAGAAATTTGTCCCCAATGTCGACTGCATACTATATTTAAACGATAAATACTAAAAACACTTAAATTTTGTATACGTTATCCATATGATATGAGAATAATAAGCAAACTTTATTATTTTGAGATTACTTTGCCCCATATTAAAACACATTTTTTAAAAGGTCTAAATACCGAGTACATTGTGTTAGTAAAGTATTTGTAGTAAATCTGATGTTATTAGCAACATGGCTCGGCGTTTCTTAGAAGTAGTGCGAAGTCCACTGTCTAACCTGGAACTGTGTCATGAATTGATTTATTTGATAAGTGACAACCGCCTGACCACCGCATGTGTTTAGGTCATACGAAAACGGAACCCTAAATGTTCGAGGCTTAACTACAATTCCCTGGATACTTCCTGTTCGGAATGTACACACTTTGACAATAAATTTGGCCGCCTCTGAAAAATCCCAGGAAACAGTAATGCAATACTGGTAAGCCAGTATTGCGTTACTGTTTCTTAGGATGACATTGATGTCAGATTGTGCAAAATAAGAGTGATAGAATTTTTCAGCGGCTGCCAAATTTATTGTCAAAGTGTGTACTGTAATTAGGTTTGATTCATATGTTTTTCCTTCCCACCGAAGTGAAACGTTGCTTCCTCGCTCCATTTAACAAGTAAATTTCCTTTGTTCAGTAGGCGAAACTCCTCTGTGGACGACATTTAAATTTATTCAACTAATCCCGATTACTAAGCTACCATTGTAAACATTATCTGGTGTTATTATATGTGATGGCACACCCAAAAACATTGAAAGTGTCGCTATTTCCCAGGCTGTCCTTTTAAAAGTTGAATTGCTGCAAGCTTTAAGGGTTCCAGTGTTAAGCGTTGTAGGTTCCATCACGACTCAAGGATTTTTTTTTCCTGTATGCGTCCTTTTTTATTCTATTCACTCTTTGTAGCATAACAAATTTATTTATTTAAAAAAATTACGGGAGTAAACATTATTATTTTCATAATAACTGATTTTCGATTTTGCTGTTTGGAGTGGTTTTGAAATACAATTATCTTAATATTGTTATTAATTTTTTTTGTACTGCTTCGGCTAATTTCCACGTATTTTTACGCACTCGCATACTATTATGTAATTTCAATTAAACGGACGAAGTACATCAATGAAGAGGAGTTAGCTAACGACAAGCGTGCGCTCGATTTTATGCATAAGGGAGTGGTAAAGTTTTCTTTTGTTGGTAAGGGTGTCAGGGATTGGAACAAATTACCAAGTGTAGTGATGAATAATTTTCTAAAAACGCTTAAGGAATTATAGAATTAAAATCTGTAAATCATACTAGTAAATGGGGGAGGAATTTAACATTCCAATTGTAAAAGAAATTTTTTAAAAAGGGGTAAATTGATGACTCTGAAAATTGCCATCAGTGTTAGCTCCATCGCAAATAAATTAATAATAATAATATGATGCGAAGTGAGAAACTACGTAAACAACATTCCTTTTACAGTTTTATTTCCTGTCATAACTTGTGCCATATTATAGTATATTAACGATAATAATTTACAAGTGGACAAAAAGAGAACAGAAGGTGCGTGAGCTTATTTGGTTCATGACGACATCATCACGAGAAAAGGTATTTTTAACTGTATATTGGTTGGAGACGATTCAAAATGTGAGATCAATAATAAACGTGTACTAACAAGTACTCTTATTGTGTCGTGAATTTTACCATGATTCTAATCTTATCCATCCAGCTCCTCACCTCATGCACCAACTTGGAAACAACTTTTTTAACTATAATTATTATTTTAGAAACTCAGTTGACACATCCAGTTTCGCAAAAAGAGTAAAAACAGTCCAATCAAACCATTAGAACAAGCTAACTCTCTATGTCATCTCTTCAACGCATGTCGCAAGTCGATGTTACTGTCTGATCCCTACGAAATATTTCCCTGCATCCTACAAATTTAGTTTTGTGCCACATATTCCTTTCAAACCAATCCTTGTCACTGACGTTGATAGTTCATAAGGAACTTCATATAAGCGTAAGACAACGCTATGTATCGAAGACTTCGTCTTAATCCATCAGATCATTTTAATTTTACATACTTAAGCAACTGATAAGCATCCGAAACCTTATTTTATGAAACCACAAGTTGTATCCAAAAAGATTTTAAAAATCATACTGTATATTGTTTCAGATTTCGGATAATTCTTTATATACCGACGCGACAACGTTAACCTGTACCACCCGGTTTTTGAAGTGTGATCAATGTATATTCTTCAATTAGACAATATAATAATTAAATGATTCACTTATGAATGGATATCACAATCATGAGAGGGAAAAGAAATAAGTACTACTATTATGACGGATCAGCTACAATTTGTTCCTAGAAGGTGCATTCTTATCCCCTAACAAGTTTATCAGGAGAAACATAATTGTAGCTACATGTTTCCGAATAATGCTCGCCTTATTCCTTCGGTTTCATCTTAATTTTTGTGGAGGCAGAAATACAAGAAGAGTGCGCTTAGATGAAGCGGCCACGAGTATGCTAGAGAGATTTAAATTTGTACCTACTCGTTTGCGATGTGACGGAGTTTTACATGCTTGGTCAGGCAGCCCAATAACAACTTGTACATAATTTATTTCTTGCCGATTACATTATTGGAGTGTTGTGAAGTTGCGGATTGTATTCCATTGTGCAATAAATTATTATTTTCAATATTTATCCTTCACCGTCGTAGTGGAGTGTTTGCCATTTTTTATTTTTATTTATTTTGATCAATATAAATTATTTTTACCCTCTCATTCACTCCTTAGTCCACAACCAGTAACTCTTCAGTGCAGTTTCTTTGAAAGGAAACTATCAGAATAAAATTGCAGAAAACTGTAACATTGCAAATTGTCGCATATTTTAAGTATTTTGGAAAGACTGATATAGAAAATTGAAATAAACCAAGATGCCAAGTATTTTTTGTACGTAATTTAAGTTACATATATACTATAGTGTACAAAGATGGAAAATACAAGTATTTAATTGATCTAACAAAACATATGTCCCATAGTTGTGGCGATCTTTGTCGTCATACTTTTTAGTTAATAAAGATGAGTACTGAACACACTATTTCACTCTTACATTTATTCTCAAGTAACTAGAACTATTTTAATAGAGGTGACGGCTAAATTACGGAAATTAAAACAAAATACACGACAAATAATTGACACAGAGCAAGTCTGCTAGTGACAGCTCAATTTCCAGCTAATGTAGGTACTGACATGCGATGGTGTAGCAATAATAAATCTCCTTAGTTGCCCCTCATAAGGGGCCTCCTGTGAACCTCCCTCCCCCATGTAGCCTGACGTAGTCTTAGCCTCTACCCCTCTTCCTCCCCCCAATCGTAGCACGTAGCTTTTTGCGTATTGATAATATCATTTCGTATGAAAGCCAAAACGGAGAAAAATTTAAGGCTATTCAAAGATAGGTAAAAGTAAATTTCGAATAGTTATGACACAATAAAAATGAAAATGTCAAAGTGCGCAGAAAGAAAGTTGGAGCAGAACTACGGGATCGCAAGTACAAGTGATCCGAATCCCCTTGGAAATGCGGCTCCACCGTTCGAGGGAGAAAGTCGACCTAAAGATAGCCATGATAGACCACGACCTCAACTCAGCCCTGCAGTGCGGGGAACGACTTACGGCAACGGAACTGCCTCTGATGGACTTGGACTGCCCACATATACACACTAATAACGCTGTTGATCAGCCTAGGCTTTTTTATTTCTGTAATTTATGAACAATGTTTTTACTACCGTAATCCTCCTCTGCAGCAGTTAAGTTTTGAGCAGGCGGGTCTCTAGTATACCTAGTGTTTTGGGTTAAGTACATAGTAGTAATGTAATCCTCTCGGGTGTCCAGCAGAATGTTGTCGTATAAGCACAACGTTTCGATAGCTAGCTCTGCTGTCTTCATCAGGACTCATGTCTCTTCCAGCTGTCACATGTTGGCTGTCATTGCGTAGACTGGCTTAGCCTCCTGTCGAACTTCCTTATATACATTCAGGAATGGCGTCCAAAACCTGATGAAGACAGCAGAGCTAGCTGTCGAAAAGTTGTGTTTATACAACACCATCCGACTGGAGACGCGAGAGGCCGGGAAAGTCTCCTTTCCTACGTAGTAGTAGTTTCTCCAATGTCAAACTACACAACCATCTTGGTTGTTTCACTGACAGTATGGCCAGAGAAAAACTTATTCACATTAATATTAGCGGTACTACCTGCGACTACTATCTACTCCCAATTTTTTGTAAGTTAGTGTGTAATCTAATGTGCACGTAGTTACTTATGGTGGAAATTGTGTTTCGCATTTTGCTTGCAAAAGTATGAATTTATTTTTTTATTTCTCATATGGTTCTTTAAATAGAATATACATATTTAAGTTTTTCTTTATATTCCGATAAAATCTATTCTTATAAAATGGTTATTTGGTCATATTGTTCTGTTACGCGGTAACGTCACACTTTGACGTTAGGCTATGACACCATGCTTTTCGCTTTCGATGCCCAACTTACGACCAGAGAAGTTGTTCTAGGTTACGCACGTTAATTAATAACACTTTTATTTAGCTAAGCATCGGAGAATAAATTAACACTGAAAGAAAAGTACGTATTCCAGTTAAATAAACATGATAATTATGAGATGCTTATATTTATTCAACATTCGTTCGAAGTAAAAGTATTCGTTGAAATATTTGGGAATAGATATATAAGATAGCACCTTTAATTTTCGATTAGCAATGATTAGGTTGTTATTATAATGGGCACTTGACTTTAAAGCAGAAGGCATGAGTAAATTGTTATCTTTTTTCAAATTGGTTTAATGAATGTCCAGTTACTTAAATCGTTACTTGCTTCTATTCAGCCTAGACTACAATTAAATCTAGTATTACCTGGCATGACGTAAAAGATTTTTTAAAATTTCCTTCGCTTTTACTGATGACATATTTCAGCAATATGTAACTGCATTAGCCATTGAACCGTTGTAATATAGATCTGAGTCACAGATAACAAAAAAAAGAAGCTCTAAGAACCCGGGAAAATTTTTGATTTAGTTTATATCGCGATGCATGATGACATTGATATGTGATACAGGAACTATATTAATTGGCGTATGTTTGATGCTTTGATTTTCTACTGGAAATGTTAGCGGAGATTATGGTTAAACTGAAATGCAACGTTGACCAATTTGACAACTGAAAATTTTTGCTACAGCACAATGGACGAGAAATGACATTGAGCTTTATTTTATAACAATTCTATTTAGTTTAGCAATTGCAAAGAAATTAACTGCCAAAACACTCCGTTAAACCCGTCATTTTTGACGGGATTTGAGGCTAGTATAATATAATAAAAGTATAAATTTAGTTTCCAAGTCTCCGATACATTTCCGAAAGCTCTGATTTTGATAGCTATAGTTTGGTTATCCGAGTATCAGAACATGATACGGATAGTGCCCGACTTACAGTATAACTAGTGTATGGGCTGAAGAACACTGGCTCGAGAACAGATATCCGTGGTAGCCCATTGTCGGTGGTAAGTGATTGGCTTGTTAACCGACTTCAAAAAAAGGAGGAGGTTCTCAATTCGTCTGTATTTTTTTTTTTTTTTTTTTGTATGTATGTTCAGCCATATCTTCGACAATTTTGAACCGATTTAAATGAAATTTTTTTAGTGGATAGGGTATACCTCCAAAGTGGTCCCATATGAATTTCATTGAGAAACCACCCCATCAACCCCCTTCAACCCCATAATTTTTATACAAATCCACATTTTTTATTCGATCTCGATGAAACTTTGGACATATATAGCCAAAAATAAAGAGAAAAATACTGTCAACTTTTGGTTTAAAAAAACTGAACCCCTCTCCCCCAATCCACCCCCTTAATTTTTGCCAATTTTCTTTATTCAAAGCTACAGTCGACACCATTTAACTGATCTCCATTAAAGATGGCAATTACATGTAGGGTATACTCCAAAGTGGTCCCATATGAATTTCTTTCAGAAACCACCCCTTCTGCCCCCTTCCACCCCCTAATTTTTATACAAATCCACATTTTTTATTCGATCTCGATGAAACTTTGGACATATATAGCCAAAAATAAAGAGAAAAATACTGTCAACTTTTGGTTTAAAAAAATTGAACCCCTCTCCCCCTATCCACCCCCTTAATTTTTGCCAATTTTCTTTATTCAAAGGTACAGTCGACACCATTTAACTGATCACCATTAAAGTTGGCAATTACATGTAGTTTTTCATGGAGAAGGATTCTGACAAAAAAATCAAAATAAAAAAACCACCCTCTCCCATTTACACCCCTTAATTTTATAGAAACCTACATTTCTTATCTGATTTTTACTGAACTTTGCCCATGTATACTTCAAAACAAAGAGAAAAATCCTGTCAATATTTAGTCTTCCAAAGTTCAACCCCCCCCTTCCTCCACCCCTTTAATTATTGTCAATGTTCTTCATAAAAAGCTACACTCAACACCGTTTGACCGATTATCATCAAAGTTGGCATATACATGTAATTTTTCATGGAGTAACTGACCAAAAAATAAATTTAAAAAACCACCCCTCTCCCCTTTGCACCCCTTAATTTTTATATAAACCCACATTTTTTTATCAGATTTCGATGAAACCTTGGACATGTATAGAAAAAAATAAAGAGAAAAATACTGTAAACTTTTGGTTTGATAAAACTGAAGCCCTCTCCCCCTATCCACCCCCTAAATTTTTACCAATGTTCTTTATACAATGCTAGTCGACACATTTAACTGGTCTCCATTAAGGTTGGCATATACATGTAATTTTTCATGGAGAAGGTTTCTGACCAAAAAAAATTAAATAAACCACCCCATGTCTCCCTTTACACCCCTTAATTCTATGGAAATCTACATTTCTTATCTGATTTTTATTGAACTTTGCCCATGTATAACAAAGAGAAAAATCATGTCAATGTTTGGTTTGCCAATGCACAACCCCTTTCCTCCTTCAACCCCATTAACGTTTGTCAATGTTCTTTATAAAAAGCTAGAGTCGCAATCGTTTGACCGATTACCATGAAAGTTGATGCTTATATGTATTATTTTTACGAAGAAGGTGTCTGACCAAAAGATCTAAAAACCACCCCCTCTCCCCATTAAACTGCTTAATTTTTATACACAACCTCAGTTTTTATCCAGTTTAGACAGAACTTAGCAAATTTTTACTATAAAACAAAGAGAAAAATGATGCCAACTCTTGGTTTGCAAAAAATGAACCCCTCTCCCCTTTTCCATCCCCTCGATTTTTGTCAACTTCTTTTTAGAAAGCTACAGTCGACACCATTTGACCGATCTTTATTAAAGTTGGCACATATATATGTAATTTTTTTATGGATAAGATCTCTGACAAAAAAATAAAAAAAACTACCCTAGCTCCCCATCCCTTAATATTTATATAAAACCCACATTTTGATTCGAATCGGTGGAACTGCGCATGTGTATGCTTTAAAACAAATAGAAAAAGAAAAATACTGTCCACATAACTTTCACAAAAATGCAAACCCTATCCCCCTTTCTACCCCATTAATTACTGTTCTTTATACAAAACTACCGTTTCTTTCTGGTTTTGAAGGAAGTATGCACATGTATACTGCAAAACAAACAGAAATATACTGTCTACATTTGGTTTCGACAGTCCAAACACCGCTCCTTCCTTTCCATCATTTAATCTACAGTTTCTTTCCGATTCTGAAGGAAATTTGCACACATATACTTTAAAACATACAGAACAATTTTGTTTAAATTAGGTTGCTTAATTGTTTTTTTTTATACATACCTACAGATTTATCTGATATCAATAGAAATTTACACACGTATACTTTAAATCAATCAGAAAAGGCAGTCTATATTTGGTATACAAAAGCTCAATCCCTCTTCCCCTTTACCATCACCCCTTTTAATTTCCAATGTTCTTTACAAAATATTCACAGTTTTAAATTCCGTCAAAATCAATTAAGCTATTTTTAAGTCATGGCTTAATATTTATAAAATAAATGTGTCGTAATGTCTCAACATGTACTTCAGATTTCAACTTTGATCCCAAGCTTTCACCAATTAATAATCTATATTTTTTGTGTGATGCCGGAGCAAATAGATATATTCGAGAGAGATTTCTGTATGTGGTATGTATTAATGCCCAGATGTTACATGTTTCGGTTATCGAGCAGCAGCTTTAACAGATGTTATGATAAGATCGAAACATAGCCTTACATTCCTTAACAGAACGCCCAATTCACCCCGTTCTGGAAGTGGTTGTGGTATATAAAGACATAATTCTTCTTTGAAAGCAAGTGCTTTGATCTCTGAGCTACCAGGAAGTTCGCAAAATGGGAACTGCTGCGGCATATTTAAAATACTAAACGAAGTATAATACCACTAAAAATTTAAAAATAAAATAATTGTTTAAAAAAACATAAAAACCGCCTTCAAAAAAAGCACTAAAAATTTTAAAATAACTTTATACCTTGCTTAGGAAAAAGTAAATCTAAATAGACAACATTTTACATTACTTTCATTGAAATATTGACATTAATTAGTTATTTTTGGAGTCGGTGCCAGCCAAAGCAAGAAAAACAAAAAGATAAAAACAATAAGGAATAACAATAATACTTAAAAAATCATGTTACTGCTTACCTACAATTAATGCTAGAAACATGTTTCAACAAAACTGAAACATACAGATGATACGCCGATATTATACTCTGTAAATCGTTTACTTCATAATGCAACCTACCAACTGACACTGTAGCGCCAGAGATATTCCTGGATGACCAATAAGGCCAAGCCACAGATTAAAATACTATTAATTTGTTTCCCTAAGATGTCTCCCACCGTAACACAATCTGCCTCACAACATGCTGTAAAATATTGGGAATTTTTGTTCGTACTACCCGTTTCGCCTCTAACGCCAAAAAAGAAGTTCATTAATTAGATCTTCGCGATGTGACAGCTGGCACCGACTCCAAAAATAACAAATTAATGTCAAAATTTCAATGAAAGTAATGTAAAATGTTGTCTATTTAGATTTACTTTTTCCTAAGCAAGGTATAAAGTTATTTTAAAATTTTTAGTGCTTTTTTTGAAGGCGGTTTTTATGTTTTTTTAAACAATTATTTTATTCTATAACCAATTATGGCATTGAACCAGTGGCAATCATCATGTTCTTCAGAAGAGTTATCAGCTTCTTGCATGGCAAGTGCCTCTTTAGTTTGAGTAGTAATTTAACCAGCCACACCGTGTCAACTTCAGCATCGATTTACGATTTTAGAGCTAGAACATGGTCAGAGCTACTTAGTAAGATTCAGAAACCAGAATGGTAGCTGGATTTGAACTTTTACCACTGCTTAAGGATGAGGCGTTCCAGTAGCCCCACTCAAATTATCAGTAGCGCGATAGGACGGTGATTGGAATAATTGTCTGGTGGTTTTTCTGCTTAGTGGATTGCTAATGTACAGTTTGTATTATCTTAAACTGCGATGCTATGTTTCCAGTTTAGAGTATGATGATGAAAAGTTTTGTCGGTTATATTGTTCCGCGTTTCGTAAAAAGTCAGGCTACATGCAATCCAACCCTACCACCTATATCAACTTTATCATCTTACAACTATTGTTGTTTCGCATTCACTGAACGGATTTTAAAAGGTAGGGTCATCCTGCACGTTGTTGTTAATGCAAATTAACTCTTCTTTTATATCACTATTCACCTCCAGCTCTGTTGATTATCTCTGTGCACGGTTTTGATGTGTAGAGCTATTACTGATGGTGTGACCTGCGGAACTTGACTGCGAATAGTAGACGCGGAGCAGTTTCCTTATATGAGTTCTCGCCTTCATGTTCGAGTGTGTGAATTTAGTATGGGAGGTTAGTTTGTATTCCTTTTCGCTTTCTTACTTCATTGAATTCTTGTAAAGTTTTATTGCCAACTTCGGGACCACCAGTATCCCTGACAGGATTTATCCAAAGCTTGGACAGAGTCATCAAAACCTGAAATGTTCCTTTACTAAATCCCTGTGAAATGTCTCGTTCTGCGGCGTAAATAATTGTCCCAATGACTCTCTCACAGCTTTTTGATTTTCATGAGATCCACTGCAGATTGCTCTCATTCTCTTGTCCGTTCTGTGTCCCGTTTTCTTTCTCTGAAATTCCATCTGGTTTTATTTATCGATTAGCAGAGTACCCAGCGTTGCCCGGCATGTTTCACGTTGACTATACAGTAATTTTAGTCGCACAATTTGAAATATGTGTGTCTAACTTCCCCCAGCCTTTCCGAAAAAATAACAAAACATTTTAGAAAGTTCTATATATATATCCCAACCTACCGAAGGAGAGGTTGGGGTGGTTGGTAGTTGTCCTTCTGAGAGATAGATTAGAAAAGATTTTTTTTTACAATTTTTAACTCTCATTTTATCATAAACAAAATTCTACAGTGAAGAATACTATCAAGACGTGATACTTGAGGTTTCATACTTTATCAAATGTCCGCATTGAACGAGTCTCATTGCGAACTCACTGAAATGACGGAACGACTGTGGTACGTGAGCGGTAAAGCTCTGGCCTCACTTTGGGAGGACGCGGTTTTGAATCCATCTCAGACCACCAATATTTATTGCATGATTTACCCAAATCACTGCAGGCAAATGAGAGGCTGATTCCTTCTAAAAGGTAACGGTCGAATTCCTTCCCGTTCTTTGCCCTCAATCCTTTCCCGCCTCAAATGACTTCGACGTCGACTAGTCATAGAGCCAAAAGCAAAAAAAAGAAGGTAACATGACGTTAAAAAATTGAGATTACATACACATTTTCATTTCCTACTCCGGCCACAGTTCATAAAGCATCATAAGAAATATGCAGATTCTAATTCAAATCTTAAGCTTTCAAGTTTTCTAACTAAGATTATAAGGTTTGTACTGTTTTCAAGTCATATCAGATAATATGTTAAATGATTTTAAAGTTTACAAAAGTTTTCTGCAGCTGTGAATCAAATTTCATGAACGACTAATCCCAAAAAGAGGTCGGCTGGGTTGATATTTTATTCCTACAATATTTTTAGCCACTTAGTCAGTAAAATGTGTACCAAATTTCATCAGCCATAGACATTCGTGCAGCAATTGAAATATTGAATTTTTTCAGGAAATTTAGAAAGGACTGAATTTTTCTATAATAAATTATAAAAATATCTGAACTGATTTACTGAATAACATAATTAATTGTAAAATGAATAAATGCAATATTATAGGAGAGACTGACACTTATAGGAAGCAGAATGTGTTGCGAGATGCAGTACTACCAAATAAAGATTCGATTGAATAATGAGAGTCCAGAATTATTTTCCTAAACTGGTTTTAATACCAACACTAACGATTCATTTTCATTTTAAAAATCATCATGTATGCATTACTTACTATTAACATTGAATATAATTTCACTCCAATCAGAGATTGTACGAGATCTGTGGCCTAAGACCGTAGCTTATTTATTTATTTATTTTTATTGGCATTTGCTGTGTACCATACAGCCAGCAGATTACATCTAATCAAATATTACATATTATTCTTTGGTTAAGTACAGGGTCAGATTTACAATTTATAAGTGCATATACATTTACCGATATATGGCATACAATATATGTACAAAAATATGTGACATACAAATTTATAAAATACAATATTTAACATGCAAGATATTAAATTGTTTCACTCAGATTATTCTGTTGGTCAGCCTATAGGATTTGTTTTTTGTAGAGTGTATATGGTTTTTTTTAAGGTCCGCCCGTGTGACTTCTTTATTCGGCTCGTTCAGGTGTCATATTTCGATGTTGTTCCTCGCTGCAAACTTGAAGAGGGTCATGAAGATTTCCGCGTTATTCTTTTGAAGGAGGGTTTGCACCTTGGTAGGCAGTTCTTCCCCGAGACAGCGCAACTCTGCTATTAATATTGATGATTCATCCCAATGTCGTCTGCAGTCAAAAAATATGTGGTCAATATCCCCAAAGCTTCTGCCATCACACTCACATATGGGGTAGTTGACCATGTTGATCCTGTAGAGGTGGCTCGGATAGCGACCGTGGTTGAAGTTCAGTCTGGATACAAATGGTGTGACTTTCCTTGTAGTTGGCGTGTTGTCATACCAGTGGGTCCGTGGGATTGTTCGTTGGATTTGTCTATAATGACTAACTTTGCGTAGGTCTTTTGATCTCCACTCTCTGTTCCATTCCGTTCTAGTTTTATTACGGAGTAGGGGGATCAAGTCAGAGGCCGGAATATGTTTTATTTTTATACCGTGATGTGGTGTCAGCTAATCCATTGCCTTCTATTCCGGCGTGACCTTTAGTCCAGAGCCATTTTCTCTAAGCCTTGCTTCCAACTGTAGGACTTCGTACATTAACCAGTTTCTTCCGTTGCCCGCTGTAAGGTTGGATAATCTCAGTAGGACGGATCGAGAATCTGATAAAATATCCAGCCGGTCTGTCCGCAACTGTAGGCCGTATTATCAAGCTTTCACAATGCCTTGTAATTTAGCAGTTTAGACCGATGTTTCTTCTGGTAGGTGATATAGG
This sequence comes from Vandiemenella viatica, assembly GCA_031002005.1. Lineage (NCBI taxonomy): Eukaryota > Metazoa > Arthropoda > Insecta > Orthoptera > Morabidae > Vandiemenella > Vandiemenella viatica. Next base: position 180,862,961 of record JARYHS010013630.1, read on the forward strand.
CCCCACTTTTCATTCGCAGGATCCACAAAGGCGCAACCCACCAAGTTTTCAGATCTAGAGCTATCCGTGTATAGGCATGTGGGATTGCCTGCCAGATTCGTAATGTGGTTCTTCAAAATAGCTTCGTTATTACCACCTTCCGCCATAAATTTTATGTCCAGGATAATATCTCATCATGGCACTTATAGTTTTATGCAAATGTACTGGAAGGAGGCATGACCAGTAGATTATGTTACTGTATTGTTTACTTCCGAGAAGGCAGTTGTGAGGGGAGGGACCTTCTTCTGGTGCCAGTACCTCCGATTCGTGAGCTGAACTGTAAAAGCAGATATTTTTGCAATGAGTTGGTTACCCTTTTTTTCAAGTAGTCTTAGGATGAACTTACGCCTAAGGAATGTCCAACGGATGTGTAGGGGCGGTTCTAAACATTCCACCAACAGTGCGTTTGTAGGTGTGGATGTCATGGCCCCGGTGCACAGTCAGAGCGATCGATACTGGCATTTATCGAATTTGTTTAGTAGTACTTTATAGGCAGATCCAAAAAAAAAACATATTGCCATAGTCGAAATAAGGACGGAAAAGTGCTCGATACAGCATTATTGTAGTTTTAATGTCTGCACCCCAAGCTTTACCTGTCACTGCTCGAATGATGTTGATCGCCGCTTCGCTCTTTTTGAGTATATGTTGGATATGACCTGACCATCTTAGGTTGGAGTCTAGCTTTAGACCAAGGTATGATACGATTTTCCGCACTGGGAAGTTAAAAGGCTCCAGGGACATATTTGTCGTCTGAGGGAGTCTATTTCGTGTAAATATGATGACGGAAGACTTTTCAAGGGAGAGGTCGAAGCCGTTATTCTACATCCAAGTCGCCAATCAGTTAGTGGTAGCAAATAAACTTTCGGTCATATGATTAAAATTAATTTACGTAGTTTCCTTTTGTGCCATTTGTATTCAATATGGCCATCTATGGGATTTAAAGAATGAAAAACGAAAATTTAAGGAATGAACCGGTACATGCGGTTATACGGCCTTTTTTTTTTTTTTTTTTTAACGAAGTGTGACGTATGCATCTACTAGTTGCAATTGCATCTTTGGTGTTTTTCACTATACGTTCCGAATTTCATTAATTCTTCGGCGTTATGTACCGTCGGAACATAAAACACACCAAACAAATTCTGATCCTACGCTTTAAAATGGTGAAAACACCAACGAAATCTGCGCAGTAATTTTTAAATTTTTCTGGAACATGCGTACACGGATTTCATTTTATTGATATAGAAGATATATATATGAGAATTCAAGATCATTGATAACTATTGTGGCCCATGTTGGCTTCTTGGAAAGTGTTTCAGTATTTTTCTTCCGTGGTATAAAGAGAGTTTGTTCACATCAGTAGCGACAAGGCGTAGGTGAGTGATTGTGTCGGTTTGTCATCTACATGAACAAAAGGTTTTGGTATCTTTGAAGTCATAGCTAATGTAGAGATCCCGTTCAATCTATTCAAATGGTTTCTCTTCGTTTTCATCATTAACTGCATATTTCTACATAATGTGCTACATTCAGTAAATACCGGGTTTTGGTATAGGTGGCGGAGATGGAGTTGGACATTTTGTGTCAGGTAATTTATAAATTTAGAGAACAGTTTAACTGTTCATTACTATGACAATTTTTTCAGTGTCATTTATATTTTGGAACAAAGCTTACTTAAAATTGTTGAGGTCCACGCATATGAAGCTGAAGACTGGCTGTAATTTTTTAACCTAATCTTGCTCCCAACGTCAGATTTTCTTCATTCATGTGGCATTCTTGAAGAGCTGTGATTTTGATATTGTGATCTTCAGCTAACTTGCTCAAGCAGTCATATTTGTCCTTAGTCGAATTCCCTACATTGAGTTCTTGTCTTATGGCTCTGAAAAGAGTCCTTATGTTGTGGCTTGCATTTACCATGAAGGATATTACGTGCAATACGGCCTACCTTTGTGTTAGCAGTCTGTTGTTCAGGCTACACTATCTTGGAGCTTGTCTACACGTCGTATCCTACATTTTTTATGATTTGGACAGCAGTTGTTAAATTTATAATTTCAAATAATCAAAATTAATTTTGTCCAGTTACAAGCCAACACCAAACGAGTAGAAATATTCACACTGGAACAAATTTTCTTACTGATGGTATCCCCGTGTCTTGAAATGATTTCGTAAGAAAATGCTTGAAACTTCAGACAAAAAATAGGTTAGAAAAAAAATACTTAACAGGTATATCACTCCCAGGTAAGAAGCTAATAATCATTAAACAATCAAGCATTCACGGAAAGAATATTTACAAAAGAAAACCCTGGCATTGTTTCCTATATTTTCATCATTTAAGAAACCATTCATTGGGTCTGTAGTTCGGCCTACGTTTGTGTTAGCATTCCGTGGTCCAGGGCACGCCATCTTTGGAGGTTATTTATACGTCGTACCTCACATTGTTTATGGTTTATAGTAGCAGAAGTTTGGTTTACAATCTGTAGGTCAGGAGAAAATTCTGATTTTCTCTTAGCAAATGATATATTACTAAACTAAATAAAGGAAATCTTTGAGCGAAAGTAACGAAGTGAGTACTGAGAAATAACACGCACTACAATTTTAAGTCACGAGGCAACGGGGAATACAACAAGCTGATAAGGAGAGGACGATTTTACTCTCAAGATACGTCCTCTGCTTATCTAAATGGACATCGAGCTCTGGGAGGAAGGCTGTCTTGGGGGCTATCGCTTCCAGAGAATTATACTTGCTTAGAAAGACATTACATTCAGCGACTCGAATCATAAACTTTGAGAACATTTAATTGCGATTACATTCCAAAAAAGAACTAGAAAATACATCATACACAGTGTCTACATACCTGCTTTAACATCAGCTGTTGTATTCAGTGTCTATATATAATGCTGCAAAATTAATGTGCAACTGAAAGAGTTTCTTCTCCACAACTGATTTTAATCTGTACATAAATAGTTGTCTTGGATTTCAGAAAGGAAAAAGAGATTTCTTTAACAAAGAAGAGCTATGTACTTTTTTTTTTAACGATAATTCGTATTTTTGCTTCTTGTTAATTGTATTCTACGATGAGGACAGATCTTATGTGTTGATTTGTTCAATATGTTAACCTGCATATAATATTATGCTTCTGTGAAAGTTTCTATCTCATTCGAAAAAAATGTTTAGATTGAGATAATTCTTATATTAGCAACCCATCCCCTTTATATCCACAAAACTTGCTTTTATATATTGTACTACTGGGGTTTTGTAACTGTAATCGCTTTTGTTTATGCGATTTATATTCTTCGTTTCCGTTTTTCCTCTTTATAGATAGCTTAATATTTTATTTTCCTATATTGTCAATATTTTATTGCGGTTTTGAGTTATCCTTTCAGTCAGTCAGTTATTTAGGCGCCATTGTTCTTCTAGAAACTTCATTCTTTCTGTGGTTTATGATGTTGTAATTACTACACAGTTCAAGGCATTAATAACTATTACATCGACGCACCCTACAGCTCCAACAATGATTTTATTTATCTGAAGAAGGCTTTTGGAGACGCGTATCTATTATGTAAACTTTACCTTGAAAAGATAATCTTTCTTATAATTTTCTGTTTCTTTCTGAAATTTATTTTCTTTATGGAAAAATTGTCGAAGAAGAAGGACGTTTTCATAATTCTTTTATTTTTAGTGTAATACAAAGACCACAATTAAAAGAAGAACTACGTCACTATATCTTCATAAATCTTAATTACAGTCCGTCCTACCGATCTCAAAATATGAATAGTTAAATATTGTTGAATACCAAAACAAGAATTTCACACTCATTTTATTGTCTTATCTTTGATTTCTCTTAATTGCATTTGCTTTTCCAGTATGGCAAAATCATTTAACAACCAGGAAAAATATATAGTGAAGACCATTTCATGTATACATAAAGAAATTAAAATTTTACTGTAGTTTTGACAATGTCACAGTCTAATTGTAGTTTATGATAGAATCACTAGTACAATTAGTTTGTAATTAAGATATTTTCACTATCTTCCTCATACCTCTGAAAGAGTGAACTTAATTTATTGTTTCATGGGTTAACCGAAACAACCGCAGTTCATACGACCACAATGGCTCTTTCACAAAGGCAAGGGTCAGAGTTCCTTCCAGTTTCTTGTTCTGCATCCTCTCCCGGCTGTAATAACCTCGAGGTCGATGAATCAAGAAGCCCGAAGTAAAAAAGAAAAATACGGCAATACATTTTTAAAGATTTTTCAATAATTTATGTGATTTTAATTATCTTTATATTTGCAAGAGTATTTATTAAATTCTTATTCAGTCATTTGTTTACCTCCGTGTGTATGTTTGTGTATAACACAAAAAAACAGCTAGGCTGTTAAAAATTACCTTGGACACTATGAAAAAGATTTCAGAATTTCACATCTTGGACCGTAGATAATTCTTTAAATGATCTCGGTCAGGTGTTAGAGGATATAGGATCAGTCTGTAGATGAATCGCTAAAGATGACAGGATTATATGATGGTGGGTAGAGCTATAAATAGTATTGATGGAATTACGTGTAATAGTATAAACCGAGGAAGATGCTGAAGGAGACACAGCATACTAAGGAAGGACTAACGCGGGTCATAAGTCATCATTGGAGGCCCAGCAGTGAGGCCTGTAAACGTAGAAACAGAGGTAATGGTTGGGAAAGACTTTTTTTAATTGATATTTCAGGGACAGATCAGGATGTGTATATTGAACAAGAGGTTTAGTTTGTTAGGTTGAAGTACTCGCCAATTACTGTCAAATAAAACCTCATAAAATGACAGAAAGCTATTCTGAGCTATATTACATTTGCAGTGGAAAGCTAAAAGAAAGACAATTATTGGAGGGAAGTTAAACCAACAGATATGTAGATAATAAAAGTTGATTTTTGAGAAGAAAAGTGAGACAAATTATGATAGAAAATTCCAACCCGACGCAATCTATTTGCTCACCTGCCTGTTTCTGTAAGAGTTAGTTTCTGATGGATTACAGAATAAGTTGATATTTATTTCGGCGTAGTATTTAAAATTTGTTCTATGGAAATTTCGGCCTTTCTATTGAATTCAGAATTTGTCTTTATGAAACTGTAAATGTGAAAAAACTTGATGTGAACAATGCTGATAAAGTCTAAATCATCGCTATTAAAAAAAAAAGTTACGTTTTACAGTAAACACGACGGATAGTGAGCTGAATAAAGATGTTTCTATCGTGCTAATGGAGAGATCCACTGTTTGTAGAGGCTACAAGTTTATAATAATGCTTACCAGAAATACAATATTGATATATTTCAGAAAATAAACAAAACAACAGTAACATAGAGGAGTAGGAGATTTCGGCCAGCGCAGCATGCAGTTTGGAATTACTTCAACACAGTGTGATAAATCAGGAAAAAGTATTGTTATTTCCATTTCGAACTTTGCTTACGGGTTGTAATACTCCTCAAGGTAGCCAAGTGTAATCTATCACTGCTATCTTCACTATCCTGGCAGTGTTAAGCCAAGTGTAATACTCCTCACAATTATTATTTCGTATTACCAATTAAAGTCCACAGGTTTGTTGACGGTTCGGCCCTTATACCGTCATTTCACCCAATCACGCGGACTGAGGAGCTACTTATCTTCATTTTAAAGGTTCTTATTATACAAATAACAAGAAGACGTTTAACTTCGTACAATCAATAAGTTTCTATTTTATTGATCAAAGTCCATTTGCTATTCTGAACAACTTTATAAAACCACAAATGAAAACACACTCTTTCGTATTTTAAGAATAATCACAGACCCAACAGGCTCAATACAAAATTACTAGACCGCCGCCACAATCTTGGCGCGCAACAACCCGCGCCCGCTCGCGGCCAGCACTCTCTCGCACACACCAAAACCAAAGATATTAATGTCACTTATATTACCCCTGTTTACAAACTTGGTACCGTCTGTGGTCTCCATGAGTTAAATACATTGGCTTACAATTCATATTATACATTCATTTCAATACTACAGAATATACTTATAAATACATATATATTTCCGGGGCTAGTGGATATGCTACACCTGCCCCCACTACGAGGCAAATTAAATTTAATGCTTGGCATGTATTTCACTTTGCCGAGAAGTCATTACTATCTGTCCATATTAACTTTTCAGTCAAAATCGTTAGTGTTATTTTCTGACACATTGATTGAATAACCTTTTCACACAACACCAAATGTTATTATGTACACCAATTGAATGTTTCCTTATTAATCACATTTTACACCTTTTTCTTTTTTATGAACTGTACATGGTCCGTTACAATTAAAGCTACCAACAGCTGACTGAGGTCAACAACCAATTCTTTGCGGTGAGCACACACTCTATTGTCAGATTCGCCGAAGCGGGTAGTATACCTGGCGCTCGGTTAGGGGCGTAACCGCACAGCTGATTTTCTTTTAACGTCAAAGTTACTTGTGCTACTAAATCACTTACACAACAAGCACATTTTAAAGTCCAAATACTCTAACATTTACTTTAATGTCTTCATTGTTCTTTGTACACTCTTGGCAGGTTGAAATCTTACATCTATTCAGATCACTTATATTTTAATGTAACCTTTCTTCCCGCGATAGTATTTTATTATCGAGACTACAACCAGGGCTACCAATCCCTGAATATCAACAAAAAAGAACTTCCAAACTTAATTTCCATATTTGAATCGAATTTACTTCCGAATAAAGGACTGTTACTTGCTCTATCAGTTAGTACATTACTCTATATCAACTACATACAACAATTTTTTACAAACTATCTTTAGTTTTGTACAGTTTCAAGTCTACTATGTTTCGCAAACCCAGTTTTTTATTTGATTTAGGATATGCAAGTAAATATACACTAGAATGAGGCTTAGAAATTATACGGAAAGGTCCAAAATAAACTTTGAAAAATTTCTTAATCTCCGAATTGATATTACTGGACTTACATTTTGTTTTCACCAAAACTAAATCATTCAAATCGAACTCGGTAGGTTGGATTCTTTTATCATATCTTCTCTTTCTTTCATCCGCCTTCTTTCTCATTCTTTCTCTGACTTGATTTAGAAGTTCTTGTCGATCAAGAGTGGTAGCGACAGGAAATTTAACACTTTCTCTTATAAAATCTGGAGGATCTTTATCGAACATGATGCGGAATGGAGTGTATCCGGTGCTCTCACTCGGAATACTGTTTATCAAATTTTCGAATTCTTTCACATACTCAATCCATCGTGTGTGTTTCTGGCTACAGTACGCCCGAAATAATCTGCCAAGTTCTCTCATTTGTCTTTCACAAGGATTACTGGCTGGGTGATAACTTGATATTCGAATATGCTTTATATTATTATCTTTCATGCAAGAAGACCAACTGTTTGACAAAAACTGACTACCATTGTCAGAAAGCAAAGATAGCGGCCGTCCGAGATTCACGAAATAATCTTTTACTAGTTTACCCACAAGTGCCTTACCAGTAGCTTTCTTTATCGGGTATAACTTTACAAATTTTGAAAATACATCAAAGCATACAAATAGATAAGCAAATCCGCCTCTTGATTTAGGTAGCGGCCCGTATAAATCTACTGCGACAAGATCCAACACGTCGGTGGGCAATATGTTTTGCATCAGATTCTTACTTGTCGTCACCGATACTTTCGTGCGCTGGCACAGGTCACAAAACGCCAAGCGTCGTGCTACTCGCTTCCGCATATTGTCGAATATAACAACTTCTCGTAATTTTTGGTAACATTTTTCAACAATGCATTGGCCACAGTGTGTCGCTACCCTTGATGTATCGTATCTCAATTGTTATGCCCCCATAACGTTGATTTTTTCTTTCTTCCTTTTCTTCCAATCTTTGGTTATGCGCTCGTAAAAAACTTCCGAAATCGCCGTCAAATCACTCCCGGTATCTAAAAGCGCTTGACTTTGCACTCCAAATATTTTTAGACTTATCAAAGGTTGTCTTATTTCATTCTCTACAGCTTTTCCGATGTCTTCTTGTAACAAATCATTTACTATCTCCTGATGCGACCATCCTATTTCTTCCTGGTGGTTCATTTTAGATAGATAACTCTTTTTGAAATCAACCGAGCTCGCTTGGCACTGGCTGTCCTCAACTACACAAGATAATAAAGCTTTTTGTTCCTTACTTTGCTCTTCTCCGTCGGCGGTAGAATAACAAGCTACGTCGGTACGTGTTCGTAAAGGGACTATATTCGCATTTTGACAACTACCTGGTGCTTCATCTGTTTTCGCCCTTACCCGTGATATACCTTTAATCTCCGATTCATCATATTTCCTTATAAAAAATTTCTGACTTCATTCTCATTTTCTTCTTCACTGCTTCCAGATTCCCTTTCCTCTTCGTTATCACTGCTAGGAACAATTTCCCCAGTTTCGTCAATGCTAATCGCTAGCTCATTATCTTCATTCTCACAATTTCCTTCGTCGAACAATTCCATTGCAGCTTTACATTGCACCTCCGCACTATTTACTCCTCCTCCGGTATTCTTTTCATATTCTTCTTCATCCTGTACATCGATTTTAGCCAAATCTATGACTTCGTGACAATTCCAACCACCCCCTTGCTTTAATGTTGAAACATCGCATTTCTCATTCTCTATCTCATTGAAACATTTCCACCATTGTAGATATTCATCTTTGCTGTATGATTTGCAGTACTCAAATAAATGCTCTTCTTCATTCTCTTTTATTTTAACATTATTTGGTCCATAAGTTCCGATATTCGCTTCCGTGCGGACCTTCACAGTCGCGGTTTGGAGTTTTCCGCCTCTTCTTCTTTCTCATCCTGTACTTTTTCTGTTTTTCTCATATACATCATTTGTTTAGGCTGCTGTCTGTAATCATGGCGTTCACCTGATGCGTAGTTACTACTATAGTTCTGATTACCGTATTTATTATTATTAGCCACATTCTTGTCAAAATGCCGATTCCCTCTTTCTTGCTCGTACATTTGCCTCCCACTTCTTCCGTATATGTCACGTCCTCTCTGTGAACCGTTATCCCACCTATCGTTGTGTCGATAATCTTTCGTCCTATCCGCACTCCGGTCGAACATTTTGTTTCGTTCTGTGTTGTTTTCATAAGCTTCTTGGTAACTGTCTATCCTCTCTAGTATGTCTAAAAAGTCTTCCATCTTGTCCCACTGGGTTGCAATTAATTTTTCCTGGACTTGTCTGGGCAACTTTTGTAATAACACTTCCATTCGTTCAATTTCTCCGATAGGCTGATCTAGATGCCGTAATTCTGTCTGCATTTTCTCACAAAAATTTCTCATACTCCCATCTGTCCTGTGGTAACGCTTGCAGTTGTAAAAATCACTTTTTACTTTTCGTTGTCGTCTCTGAGACCAGTACTTATCTCGGAACATTTGTAGAAACTCATTAAAATTATGACAGCTCTCTAAAATTTCACACCCCCAAGAAAAAGCTTCGCTCTTCATTTTTCTGTGTACGTATTGCATTTTATCAACCTCTGACCATTCTATGGGCAAAGTTCTAGCATAAATTTTAACAAAGTCAGCGGGATGAACATTTCCGCCCGGCTCAAATATAGTTTCGGGTAGCGATAATTGACAAGCATTCGATCCGCCGCTCACAATAATATTAGGCTGTTTTTTGACCTCTTCTAGATTTCCTTTTATGCTGATCATATCTTCGCGTATTTGCGCGACCCCGTCCGACAATTCTACAAATTGTTGCTCTATACATACTGTTCTACTGGAATGTTCAACGACCTGCCGTTCTACTCCTTGTATCTTCTTATCACATTGTTTCTGACCTTCCCGAATCTTCCCCATCTCATTTTCAACATTCTCTAGATTTTTGTTTACATTTTCTAATTTTTCTTTAAATAACCTTTCGCTTTCGGCCACACTTCGAGTTACCATAGGAATTACATTATCATTTATCTCTTCCACAATTTTTTGTCGCATATTATTTTCAATTTTCAACATTTTGCTTTCAATTTTTTCGAATTTTACGTTCATCTGCTCTGTTACATTTTCAATTCTTTCATGGACCTGTACTACCATCTGATTGAAGTTTCCAGTAATTCTTTCTTCCAAATCTTGCATGGCGGTTTCTTGTTTTCGGCTAGCATTTAATATGGCGGTTTCTTGTTTTCGGCTAGTATCTAATAGGGCGGTTTCTTGTTTTCGGCTAACCTCCAATAAGGCTTTTTTCTTGTTTTCGGCTAACTTCCAATAAGGCTTTTTCTTGTTTTCGGCTAACTTCCAATAAGGCTTTTTCTTGTTTCCGGCTAGCATTTAATATGGCGGTTAGCAGCATATTAAAATTTTCAGACCCTTCCCGAGTGTTTTCAGACTGATTCAATTCTGGTGAAATTATTCTTTCTACTGGGTTCTGCCCCCCATTAATTACACTCGTTCCTTCAACTTGCTCATTATCCTCACTACCGCTACTAATGTCATTAATTGCAAAACGACTGCCAAATTCATTGTCATCCCCATTAACAACCGGACTACTGCTCAATTCGGCTTGCACAAATTTACTCTTTTCACGTATCCCCATACGATTTTCATATTTTTCATCAAAACTTACTGTTCCCGAACTTTCGATCATAATTCCTGAATTATTACCGTCTGATTCCCCCAAATCAGTATTACCTTCCGTTCGGACTAATCTATCACAACCGTCTTCCATATTCAAAGACATTTGAAAATTCAAAATAGAAGAAACACAATTACATTACACTCCAGTTAATAGGAAAAATTCCGTCAGACAACAATTCAAAACTCCAAGGTCACCAATCAACAATGAGTCAACGCCGCTTTTAACAACGCCGTTAACAACACACAACAAAGACAAACAATTCAGCATCTAAATCACTACCAAATCTCGTACTTCCTCGTGTCAGCTGAAAATTTACAGTTCACAGAAACAAAATAGTATTTAAATTCTGCTCTCCTCCGGCCTGAAATAAAATCAAACATATAAATACATTACAGATTTTAATTCTAATCACGAAGTGTTTTCCCCCCTTTTTTCTTTATAATTTCTTTATTATTACTTGCTTCTCATCGGAAACCACAGACGCTAACTACTCTAAACAAACTACTGCAATTTGTAACAAACTTTAGACTTTCAATGATAACTTTTTATTTTACAATTCTTAATAGCAATTCTTTGTTTTTAGATATTCTTTAACCAAGCGATAATTACTTAAATTATTTCGGTCAGGTGTTAGAGGATATAGGATCAGTCTGTAGATAAATCGCAATAGATGACAGGATTATATGACGGTGCGTAGATCTATAAATAGTATTGATGGAATTACGTGTTGTAGTATAAACCGAGGAAGATGTTGAAAGAGACACAGCATACTAAAGAAGGACTATCGCGGGTCATAAGTCATCATTGGACGCCCAGCAGTAAGGCCTGAAAACGTAGAAACAGAGGTAATGGTTGGGAAAGACATTTTTTTTAATGGATATTTCAGGGTCAGATCAGGATGTGTATAGCGAACAAGAGGTTTAGTTTGTTAGTTTGAAGTACTCGCCAATTTCTGTCAAATAAAACCTCATAAAATGACAGAAAGCTATTCTGAGCTATATTACATTTGCGGTGGTAAGCTAAAAGAAAGGAAATTAAACCGAAAGATATGTAGATAATAAAAGTTGATTTTTGTGAAGAAAAGTGAGACAATTTATGGTAGAAAATTCCAACTCAACGCAATCTATTTGCTCGCCTGCCTGTTTCTGTAAGAGTTAGTTCCTGCTGGATTACGGAATAGGTTGATACTTATTTCGGCGTAGTATTTAAAATTTGTTGTATGGAAATTTCGCCCTTTCTATTGTATTCAGAATTCGTCTTTATGAAACTTTAAATGTGAAAAAACTTGATGTGAACAATGCTGATAAAGTCTAAATCAAGGATATTAAAAAAAAAAAAGTTACGTTTTCCTGTAAACACGACGGATAGTGAGCTGAATAACGGTATATCTATCGTGCTAATGGAGAGATTCGCTTTTTTTAGAGGCTACAAGTTTATAATATAGCTTACCATACATAAAATATTGATATATGTCAGAAAAGAAACAAAGCAACAGTAACATAGACGAGTAGGAGATTTCGGCCAGCGCAGCATGCAGTTTGGAATTACTTCAACAATCAGGAAAAAAAATTGTTATTTCCATTTCGAACTTTGCTTACCGGTTAGTTCTTTCTTTCTTATTAACTTATTCCTTCCAACGAAATTCTGTCAAAACAATGTAGATTTTTATTATATATTTGTTCCATTAATTAAAGTCATTTCGAAAAACTGTTTTTATTAATTATTACACTGTAACTGAATTTTCTTTTAATAAGAAATTGTATCACACAATACACTAGTAATCTGGATTATCTGAAATCGCTCCATCCAGTTTCACAGCACAATTTATGTGTTTTTCTGACTACAGGGTTAAGAATAATTTCTTGAAAAACAAAATGGGTGAGTTTGACGGTAACAAGGATGAAAGCTGCTACGTCTACTTCTTTATCGTATAAAACCTGGGCGCATAAGTGTTTTAGAAGCTGTAGTTAATTACATTATAGAGATAAGGACTGAGTATATAGAAGAAACAATTATTTGTTTTTTCGATGAGGTATTTTCTGAATCCCTTATCACCGTAGCTGATGAGAGATTGAATTTTAAACGGAATGAATTTTCAAGAAATTCGATGCCTGTTTGTACTGCTTTGTTACCCTTTGAGATTACTCAGATTTTGATAATAGGTACTGTACATTCCTATAACACAAACTGAACTTTGGGCTGTGGTTGCTCTAATCGTGTATCTAATTGTGTATAAGATTAGAATTTCTTTCTTCCCCTCCAGCAGATGTTGCTTGTCCGTGGGTCGAGATATGGTATACACCTTTCTTTACCGAAATAACTTAACGTGATGAAAGCCAGGAAAACTACAGCGACCCATGTACACTGGTGGAAATGGAAATTGATACATACAGACAGAGTTATGATAAATGTATGGAATGTGGCCCTAAGTGTCACCATGTAAAGAGTATTGCGTGATTAAAAATATAAAGTTGTACGTGTAATAGTATGCGAATTAAGAGGCTAGTTACTATGGAAGATTGGTGCGCACTGTGGTATAACGTGGCACAAGTTATTGGTGACTAAGTATGCCAAGGCGAAAAGTAACGATCCTGCCTTTGAGAGAGCTCGAATGATTGGCGTATTTGAAATGGGTGTGTCATATCGGGAAATCTCACAATGGACTGGCTATAAAGCAACGTCAGTACAGAGCCATGTTGTGCTGTGGGTGCAGAGGGTTCTAGTAACCGTACAGCTGGCACCAGTCCACACAGAAGGATCACAGCAGTGAAGATCACCAAAATAATGAAAATGGTTGTTGCTGACAGACGGCAGGTCAGATCTGAGCAGTTGATACAGGTAGGGTCGTCCCACGGACTACTGTATACTAGTTGTCTGAAGATGGGTTACACTCTCGGTTCCCTATGCTGTGTGTTGCATTAACCTGGTTTCACTGCCAGCAGCGTCTTATCTGGCGTACTGCAAAAAGCAACTGGCCACATGAATAGCATACTGTTATATTTAATGACGACCCTCGATTCTGTCTGTGGCAAAGTGATAATCAACATCATGTACGCCTGCAAAGAGGAGAAGGAACGTCACATTGATCCAACACCTGCTGTCGTGATTTAGCAAGTAGTCAGTTGCGGCAGGAGGACTAGTTGTCGTTGAAGGCACAATGTCGGTCCACCAGAACGGGAACAGGGTGGTACACCCTGTTGTGATATTCTTCACGTCCACCATGCAAACGGTATCTTTCAACAGGATAATACCGGTCCCCATAAGGTGGCTTTCACGCCATAAGCATTGCAAGGGGAAACGATCATGGATTGGATCGCACGGTGTAGTGGAACTCTGTGGTGCAGGGTTTGAGTCCTGCAGATGCACCAGAATTAATTGGGTGGCCGAGTGATTATTGATTGATTGTCTATCGGGCTTGGTGTTACTAACCTGCTCGATAGTGACTTCTTCTTGACATTTCTTCTTTATCAGGATGACGATCTTCTGTCGCTGACACCGTGCAATCTTTAAATAATGCAGAATTTTCAAACTGCTTGGACAATTAGCTGCTGGAGCCAACCTGTTAAAGATGTTATGTAGTGAAAATATACTGGTATGAGTTCTTCGTTACCTGAGTGTTGTTGGTCTGATACGGATTAGAAGGTTTTGCGTGATAAAAACAGTAGCTACAAGCAAAGTTTCAGTTTGTTGCAGTATATTCAACACTGACGATTACACAACACAGAGCGTAACTTCTAATCCACGCAATCACAGTTAGCTGTTACCCCACTACCCCGCTACCTTGAATTTGGATGATTATTGGCGAAATGGGGTGCAAAGTTGTACAATTGGTAGTAAATAGGGATTTACGCCTACATCTGTACTGCCGCTACCCGCCTCGAGTGCAGTTGCACTGGTGGAATACTGACGCCTTATTACGCGTCGGCTTTATGTTACAAGCGCTCGCTGCCGTTCAGACCGGCTTCAGGCGAGGTATACTCACTTTACAATTAAGAAATATTACAGGGATTTATCGGTCCCCTTACAACGATCTCCAGATTTATCCCCAATAAAGCATGTCTGAGATGCCTTGAGTAGACACATTGGGTCACATGGTCAGTCACCCAGTACAGATTGTACAACAACTGACTGCACAAGTCATGATGGCATTGAAAGGCGTACTCAAAGAAGACATTTAAACATTTATTGATTCACTGCCGGCAAGGACCCACGAATGTATAAGTGCTAATACTGTAGACACTTCCTACTGACAATGTATCTAAAGGAAATAAATTTGACCTGATGCATTTAATTTTTTTTTATAATTTCCTGTTGGTATGGCTCTTAATATATCTGCAAAGTATCCTGAAATTCTGCAATTTTCGTCTAGGTGTATCGCTAATAATTTCAGCCAGTGTATTTGATTTTCAACTTATCTATACAAAATTTTTATAACCATCTACTGACAAGAAAGATTTTAATAATGGAACGTTCAGTAGTTTTAATTAGTTTCCAGTCGTTAGTCACTTTTATTTTGGTTTGAAACTCGTTTTCCCTCTTTAGCAATGCAGGAGGAGTTGTTTATTAGAGACTCTGTGGAGGAACGTTGTCTGTTGGAGCACTCTGCACAATAGCGGTGGGTGCGGCGCGGTGATTGTGTTTGCCGGACCGTCGCCCCGCGCCACGCCGGCCGCATAAATCACCTCACATGGCTACTGTGCGACGGGAGCCCAAACCAGTCCAGGTGGGAGAAAAGCCTACAGTCACACGCTGCATCAAGCTGAATGAAGCCTTCAAGTATACTCATTAGGAAAATCAAATTGTTTTAATCTCTTCTCGTGCGTCTGAAGAGCACGAAAAGTGGTATTTGGCAGTTTTCGGTTAGGGTCCTGCCTAATTTTTTTTTTTTTTTTTTTTTTTTTTTTTTTGTAACTTCTTAACGTCTCTTAACAGCAAGGTCTTTAGAGACGGGAAAGGATGGGGGGCAAGGAATGGGAAGGAATTCGGCCATGGCCTTTTGAAGGAAGCATCCCGGCATTTGCCTGGAGTGATTTGGGAAACCATGGAAGTACTGCTTAGAGCACTACAGTTTGATGGTATGGAACCTTTTATTTCATCGTTCTTTGATTCTCGTCTCATAACAAAGATTGTGGATAATTGTAAGCAACCTGTAACACTAACAAAAAATATTACATTAATTTTAATAAATAAATTACGTCAAAGCAATTGACTTTTTTGTATTTATTGGTCTCCCGTACGCGTTTCACTTCTTTTGCAGAAGCATCTTCAGCGGTTTTTTTCTGTTATTTACGTACAAACGTTGTAAGCAGGTTATGTTGTGTTTGGTACAGTGGGATGAATTATTATCTAACTTATAATCTACTTACATTTTGTGGTCTAGTGCATTTCTTTTAGCTCCATTCTCAGCATCAGTGCTTTTGCATTTTTGGTGAGAAGTGTCTTGATTATTTCGGATTCACAACATTACACTTTATTGCACTGCACTATGTGTTTTTACTTGCGAATGGTCGTTCTGTTTTGTTTACTAAGCATCGAGTTTGTGTTGTTATGCGGTGTTGTTTTGTTTTTTCCGTCTTCCATTATTTGGCGGTTTTTTCAAATATAAATGATTTCAGTAGTTGTGGTTTTGTATGTCCTTATTTACTGGTGTTTTTCTGTGTCTATGTTTCTATTTTATTTTAGCTTCAGTGTTTTGTATAGTGTTGGGTGTGTGAGGTTTGTGTATTCATTTGTTACTCGTTTTCCTTCTGGTAGTGCTTTTTGTATGTGATAGTTTTCTTGGAATGTTAGTTGTTGTTTATGGTGAGTATTTGCATGTCTGAGTCAATATTTGTTGCGTGGTGGTTGTGTTCTTGTAAGTGTTCTGTAAATGTTGAATGGTTGTTATATTTTAGAACTCTTGTATTTTCCTTGTATCTGGTTTCGAATTTTCTGCATGTTTGTCATATGTACTGTGCTTCACATTCATTGCACGTTAGCCTGCTTATTCCTGAGTTGTGATATTTATTGGATTGTGTGTTGTTTTTAATGTTTTTATGTATTGTGTTGTCTGTTCTGAATGCTATTTTTAGTCCCTGTTTTTTTTTAATATATTTGCAATTTTTTATGTGTCTTTGTTGATGTGTGTCATCACATGTCATTTCTTTCTATTTTGTAGTGTATGTGGTGTACTATCTGGAGTTGATCTATTGTGGTGTGATGGTGGGGTTGTATTGTGTGAAGTTTTCGTTATCTGTCTTATAATTTTGTTGTTTAGCTGGTGTATCCTGCAAAAGAAGTGAAACGCGTACGGGAGACCAATAAATACAAAAAAGTCAATTGCTTTGGAGTAATTTATTTATTAATATTATCAGCAATTGAGAAAATGATCCACAACATCCAGATATTAAAAATATTACAGTTTGCTGATAATTATCGGTTCTTAAAACAAAACGGGATGGCGAATATATCTGTATTTTATACTATCATCCAAAACGTGTATTATTTACAACACATTTATACATCCAGATGGTTCAATAATTTCACTTTGCTAAAGCAAAGTCGTTACTAAAGCAGGCCATCCAGTCCCAGTTCTCTAAATTCCTTAAACAAAATATTCTGAAGAAATAATAATTAACAGAAATATTAAATATTAAACCACTTTAGTTATATTCAAAGAGATATTTTTGATTCTGTTTGTTTGAAAACATTTAACCTTACTGCTGGTGACCACTTTGCATCAACTTTTGTTCTGAGATGTAAGCTTCTGATATGTTGCTACCATTAAATTTTAATATTTACATATGTTTGAAAGTCATAGCCTACACCTCTCTTAGGCCTAATTTCACAGACATGTATGAATTCAATTTCCTCTTATTATTTCAGTCTCCATTGAATGAAATCAATGAAATCGATATTGCAAGTAAAGAAAAAAATTACTGTGAACGAAGTAATCAGTTTTTCGAAAGAAAATTAAGGAGGTAACGTAATATTGGTTAAAGATATACAGATCTTAGTGAATGGAAGAGGCGATACCGTTTCCATTAATCGCATTGACCTAGTCAACTTATACAAAACATACGACAATAACAACAGGAACTAACGGGTCCAGTTCTTAAAAATGGAGGCACCATATGTATTTCTAAATAACAACAGTACAGTAATCATATTGCGGAATGTAGCGCTGATTTTTCGCTTCCCATCCTTTAATGCCATTAAAGTTAGTGGGAATACTCAGCTAATACGACACAATGAAATTATTAGTACCATAAAGGGATTTCTTATTAGAAAATGACTTATTCGACAACAAACAGTCAACAGCAGCGTATGGACGCTTACTGCTTTTTACGCTACAAGATAGCAGATTACAAGGTATCTACCGATGATCCAAGTGCTGTGAATCGTCCAGAATAGTTGTGAAACTTCCTTTGAATGCAATAAGCGTAGCTTGTAAGCGGCGAGCAGTCGTTTGTTGCAGTGTATTGTGATACTGTGTTGGAGGTCAGCTGCATGAGGGAGGAGGCTGGCTGCACGGAGGGACAATAAGCAATCAGCACGTCCCGAGGGAGCGGCCCGCCGAACAGCCGCTCAATAAGGCCGCGCCGCAAACAAAGTGAATGTTTCAACCACTGCGCGACGGCACCTCAATCATATATACCTCAGTACGCCGACCAGCGGCATCCACAGCGGTCCATAGCCAACTAGTGAGGTGAACACACGAGTCATATGCATGTTCCCACGTGCTTAGTGACAATTCATGTAAAAATAAACCAAGTCTCGTATCCGTAAAGTGACAAAAAGTTATGAGATCTTCTCCTGATCCAAGGCTAGCCTTTACAGTGTGTATTCACTTCACTTCGTGAAACATAATGGTTTCTCACGATGTTATAGATAGTTCATTTAGAATACAAATATTCTGGTGACTTGGCTTTTATGGATGCCATGTTTTCGCAGACCTATTCAAATACCTCTAATGTGTTGCTTTATCCAACTTACAAATACACAAAAGCCAAGTTTTCCCTCGTACGTCTTTTGGGTGTGACAAGTCTTAGAATAAATCATAAACAGAGTGTTCAGGAATGAAAAGACAATCCTGCAATCGCAGATAGCTCACATCATTTCATACTGTATAACAAAATTTTATTTTAGTAAAAGTCGCACTATTTTCCAGATATTCATTTTTTTAATGTTTTTTTTCGAAATATATGTATATTTTTCTTAAAACGTTAAAAAACCTTATAAAAATCTTAAATAGTATCATTATTTTATACTTCTTATTGTTTTATGGTAGTTCAATCTGCTAAAGAGACCATTGTGCATTTTAAACAAGTAGTAAAAAATGATGATAATGATTCAAATTTTTTAAAAAGTTTTAAACGTTTTAAGAAAAAAAAGTACATTGCTTTACATGACTCAAAAATCCTTGACTTAATTCAAAAAAAAAAACGGTTCAAAAAGTCTTAATTTGTATAAATGGCATGGAATAAACTGAACTTAGTCACTCCGGAGTACAAAGTTAACAATTCAGTTGTTGACACTGTGGATTCCCTGAAGTATCTAGGCGTAACAGTACAAAGCAACATGAAATGGGACTTGCAAATAACTTCTGTTGTAGGCAAAGCTAATTCCAAACTACGATTCATAAGACGTATTTTGAGAAGTTGTAATGCTCATACAAAGGAAATAGCGTACAAAACACTAGTGCGTCCGCATTTGGAATACTGTTGTGGAATTTGGGATCCATATCGCAAAGGATTGATTGACACGTTAGAGAAAGTACAGAGGAGAGCCGCTCGATTCGTGACCGCTAGTTACAGTCATTATGTAAGTGTCACAGAGCTGATACGTGCGTTGGGCTTGGATTGTTTGGCGGACAGACGACGTCGTTTTCGTTTGAATTTGCTGGATAATATGCGAAAATCTTTAAGTTTCGAGTGCAACTAAATACTTCTTCCGCCAACCTATTTAGGTCGCAATGACAGGAGGGATAAGATTAGAGAAATAAGATGCCGTACTGATTCATTTATTTATTCCTTCTTTCCTCGATCTGTTCGGGATTGGAATGCGCAGAATTAGGATTGGTGCTTAGCACCCTCTGCCACCCACAGTATTTGTGATTTGCATAGTATAGATGTAGATGTAGATGTTTCGAGAAGAAAAAATTCAGTATCTCGAAATGGTGAGACTTTTACAAAAATAAAATTTTGGCAACTTACTGAAATACGAACTGATATTTGACCCTAAAAGTTCACTCGGGAAAAATTGAAGAGTTCCTTTCTGCTTCGAAAGCTTCACGTTGCTTTTTTTTTATATTGTGGTTGGGCAAACATTCATAATGTAATCTTTGGTCATAATGTCTGTAACGGCCAGAGAACTTAATACAGATTCCAGATTATTAAATAGCTGAACAACTCTGAAGAAATGAATTGCCATAATACTCGATTCGGTAACATATTTGGTCTATTGTCCACATTAAATAACTTAATGACTCACGTATACAGCGAACATGAGCAACCATTAACAACGGTGGTCAATAAAATGCCTAAAAATCAATAATCCGTAATGTATAAACGTTGGACAAGTAGCAACATTAGCGAAAGTTTTAATTAATACGAAATTTAGTCTAGATCGGATTGACAATTGGCATTCGTTATTACTTCAGAGACCACGAGTAATTTAAGTTTCTTAAAGTTTTTAATGTTGCTTTCATTAGCGACGTGTTACTGAAAAGCAGTTTCACGTTTTATCAGTATTAAGTTTATCCATATTTTTTAAAAGAAAGAAACGTTAGGAAAAGGCAACTTAATAAATGTATTATGTCAATTAATTTCATAGCAGATGCTTAGCTATTAAATTGTGCACATAACATCGAATTTTTTCTAACTATATCATTGGTCGCTGTTAATTTGCGTACGAAGGCTGGCGCATGACGTCACAGTTCTCCAGGTTGTTCGAATTTTGTGAAATATATAAACTAGTCGTGGCGAACACACTATTTAAGAATCACCCACGAAGGATATACATTTGGAAACGTCCAGGGGATACAGGCAGATATCAGCTAGACTCATAGACAAATAGCGATTAAGGAAACAAGTTCTAGACTGTGAAGCATAACCAGGAGCAGACATAACTCTGACCATAATATGATAATTATGAAGTGCAAGGTGAACTTCAAGAGAATAAAGAAGCAATACAAGTGGAATAGATTGGAAGTGAATAAACTGAAACAGTCTATCACAAGAGAAAAATTTGCAGAAATGGTATACTTGGGCCTAAGAAGTAACACTAAAGGGAGCTCAGATGAGGACGAATGGAATGCATTGAAAAGAGAATTAATGAAAGCGTGTAAAGAAGTATTAGGCTTAAGGGAACAAGCCGCCCAAAAGCAATGGATCACAGAAGAAATATTGGAGTGAATAGATGATAAAAGAAGGCACAAAAATGCTCAGGATGAAGCAAGAACTGAGAAATACAGACAATTTAAAAATCAAATATACAAGAAATGTTAAACAGGAAAAGAAAAGTGGTTGTAAGAAAAGTTTGAAGAAGTAAAAAGAGAAATGGTCGTATGTAAAGTAGATGTGGCACATAGGAAGTTCAAACAAAATTTCGGAGAAATGAACAAAAACTGCATTCTCATTAAAGCTGCCGATGGAAAACCTCTTTCAAGCTCAGATAGAGCTAACCAATGAAAGGAATACACTGAGAAACTGTATAATCGGTATGACTTGAAAAACAGCGTAATGGAAAAAGGGTGTCGACATTGATGACTAAGGAAATCCTGTTTTGAGGACAGAATTTGATAGAGCATTGAATGACTCAAACTCCAATAAGGCAGTTGGAATTGATGAGATTCCTGCAAAACTTCTGAAAGCCCTACGGGAAGAAGGAATCCGAAGATTATGCAACATTATATCAAAAAGTTATGAAATAGGAGACATTCCAACTGATTTTAATAAAAGTATTATCTTCACACTTCCGAAGAAATCATAAGCCGACAAAAGTGAGAATTATCGCACCATAAGTCGTCTTCATATGCTTCAAAATTACTGACAAGAATAATATGCCGAAGAATGGAAAGGGTAGTAGAAGAAATAGTAGGTGAAGATCAGTTTGGGTTTAGGATAAACCGTGGTACGGGGGAAACAATTCTGGACATAAGATTAATACTTCAATTTAATTTAATTGTAATGGAGCCCACGCTCCGGTGGCAATTTCCCTACACAACCATTTCCACCCATTCCTGCACCCACCTACTTTTGCCCTCTGCAAAATTCAATTTTGAATGGTTTCAACGTTTTTGGTAAATTATTCATCAATTCGCTTGGTGAATTAAAGCAATTCCTGACATCTTTAGGTACTAAGGAAATCTGAAATCGAGTGACAGCTTGTTTCCTTTCCTAGCATTACTTTTAATTCTTACACTAATATCTTTTCACGCCTCATCACTAATATATGCCTTGTACACTCCCAAGACTCTCCTCAATCTCCTCCTGTCTTCCAATGAATCTCATTCCATCTCCTTTATCATATCGGTTACTGATTGTGTTCTACTGTAATTTCCAGAGACAAATCTAGCAGCCCTTGTTTGCACATTCTCCAAATCCTGTATTTGATACCCAAAATGTGGGTCCCATACTATACCACTATATTCAAGCAATGGTCTGACCAATGTTTTGTAGCCCAGTTCCTTTATTTCTATCGTACATCCCCTCATCACTCACTTCAACAAGGATTTTGAAATCTTTTCCTCCTATCTGTCCAACGTGTTCTGACCACTTGAGCTTGTTATCAAATGTTATGTCAAGATATTTACATTTCAAGTCTTCAACAAGCAATGCTTTCCCCACCTTGTAGTCATAATCAACCTTTAGCTTTTTATCTGTGTATCTTGAAAGCTGACTCTTCTTTGCATTTATCTTCATCCCATGTTCGTCAACCTATCAATATATCTTCTCCAGATCACTCTGATCCTAGATCCTTTCAAGGGCGGATCAAGAAAAACTTTCATGGCGCTTGTTGATTTAGAAAAAGCTTTCAATAGGTACAAGATGTTCATAATTTTAAAGAGTTCATGTCTGAAATGTCGAGATAAAAGGATGTTTTACAAATAATTAAGAATAATGTAGATATCATAAAAGTAGGGAATCATAAGAGACGTGCAACAGTTAAAAATTGTGTGAGACGAGGTTGTAGTCTATCTACATTAATATTCAACTTGTATGAAGAGGAAGCAATAAAGAAACTAAAATAAAAAATTGAATGTGGCATAAGTGTTCAAAGGGAAAAAATTAGTATGCTACGATTTACTGATGGCATTGTCCGGGAAGCAGAACAGACTGAAGGTATTGAGAAGCTGCTGAATGACATGAACAAGATACTGAAGGAAGATTATTGACTAAAAATGAAACAAGGCACGACAAATTTGATGAAATTTAGTAGATGCAATAGAAGAAATAAGTGAATCCCATTGCCTTGGAAGTAAAATTACAAATAATGGCCGACGCATAGATGACGTTAAAAACAGAATAGCAATAGGAAAAAAGTGTTCATGAAAAAGAGAACCAGAAAGAAGGAAAATTTGAAGTATGGTACTATAGAAAGATGCTGAAAATTAGGTGGATATATGAAGTACGAAATGAATGATTTTTGGAGATGATGGGTGAGAAGTTTGTGGAAGAGTAACACAGGGATTAGAATACATGATGCAGATGAAAAGGCTAGCTCAGGATAGGAAGTGATGGAGGATTGTATCAAACCAGATGACTGATGACAACAAAAAAATCCACAAGATTATATCAAAATGACTATGACGTTATGATTGAGCACCTGGTTAACCATATCCCTCTATCTCAGTAGTGCCTACTTTTGTATCAGTCGTCTGGCAATATCTCCCGGCGTCTGCGTGGTATGTTGAAAGACTTTCCAAGAGAGAGCCCGTTGTAGCTCCCAGACGGTTTAAGTCAATTCTTACTCCTGCATGGAAAGCACAATACTTCACTCTAACCTACTGTGTGAGTTCATTTTACTAGCCGATAGTTTTATTGGTAACCTCGCGATTTGGTGTTACTTCTCCAGGTCGCAGTCCTCTGCCATTGTTTAACTATTCCATCTTCGCCCTCCCTGGATGCTAACTAGAGAAATACGATGTTTTTAGGCAGGTAATCCAAATGGATCGTTTTAAATTGATTCAAATCTCTTACAAACCAGCGTTCTTATAGCACTTTTTTCGGTGTCCGAACTGTTCCTGAGAACATCGTGTCTACTAGAAACACTCAAATCATTATCTTGAAAGAAATGATTGTCACATGTTAATTAAAATTGTTTTGCGAAATTATCGTCGTTGTATTTTTATTGGACAGTCATAATGCACTAACAACTAATATGCGTATCAAAATGGGAAAACGAATAAAAATATTAGTCGCCTTAAGTATTTATATGAAACAATATGTCACGAAGTTAAAACTATTTTAGGTGATGTCACATGTCGTTTCACAAAGATACAAAAAATGCTGAATATAATTTAAAAATTTAAAATTAATATGTATAGGGTTTAAAATGAAGCACTACATTCTGGTAAATAATTCTGTATAAATGTACTGCTGTAAGGTTGAAGATACGTGGGTGATAAACTATTTTTCTTATAACCCTAGGTTTGTAAAAGACGTTCATTTTAAATTACGAAACAAGAGCACTGCAGTATTTTATTGAAGTCAAGATTTTTCTAAATTATCTCAAAACAATGTAATTACAAGAGCCTCATACCTAAACTACCATTAAAAAGAACAGAATTTCCTTTAATCACAGTTAGCTCAGTCAAGGGAATACATCCCTAAAAATTATACAGCTTTGAATCAATGGATGAATTATTCTACAGGTATCCGTTGGGTCAATACATAAAGCTGTAGAAAAGTTTGTTTAAAAATATGTATTTAAATTTAGAGTGATGACTGATAACGATTTAGAATTTTATTTTATGTTTTTAATGTAAGTTTAAATTCTTTAAAATTCTCACCGTTTATGATACAGCATTAAAGAACATTTGAAAACTGTATGCATTATTCACAGTAATGACTTTGCGATATCAGAAAGAGTAAAACTGAAGGATTTGAAATATGGTGTCACAAATAAATGAAGCTGACAGATAAAGACGAAGTTATTAGGTTCTAGAATGGTAGTTGAAAGAAGGAATTTATCGAAGAATCTTTTAAGCAGAATTGAAATTGGTCAATAGGTATTAGTTAATTTATTTGTTAAAAGTAAAGGTGAAGGGAGAACACACAAAATGGTAATTACGGTTGGAATTGTGGAGAAGCATACGGGTAGTAAAAACAAAGAGATTAATCAAGAAAGACTGTAGAGTATGAGGACTACATCTAAACAGTTATGAGAGAGATTACAAAAAATAATAACAACATACGCCAAAAATTCGTCAACCTTTGAACTCGAAAGATTCATTGAAAAACCTAGTTATACTATACTTTTGCTCCACAATGTTAAAGTGTAGAGTAAAATAAGAAAAACACTGAATAGGAGTTAGAAATTCAATGTTTAATATTCTGGAAGAAAAATTCTGAACTTCGTTGTGTTTTTCTCCACAATTTATAATAAATTTAATTCACTAATACAATTTCTTACATACCATATTAAATGAGGTATTTGTGAAAAATATCTTCATCTTTGTAACGAAGCCTCTTTAGATTTTCTGCTACAAAATAAAAATTCGATCTCGTTACCCACTGATTAAATGTTTTTCTACTTTTTACGTTTTGAAGGCGTGTTAACAGTTTTGCTTCAGTTAATGAACACAACTTTTCTTTGTTATGGTAAGAAGAATTTTTGTCATTTATTCTATGTTTCATTCCTGCCGGCCTCAGCTACAGCACCTTTTTGGTAGCTGTGTCGAGTGGCCACGATTCGCAGCTCCAGCCAGCGAAAAGTTTAAGCCGATTAGCCTCTTTGTTATTCCTCCTACTCCTCATTGAACTGAAAACCTTGTATAGAGTCTTCTCAACTACTGTATAGATCAGCTCCTAATATATCATGAAGGATGGGACATAGAGCAACTAAAATCCTACTAGCGAATATGGTCAGAGAATCGGTTTAGTGTTGGGGTACCTTAAAATTATTCTCCTCATTAGTCCTCTATATGCCAGTGTGTAGACAGACTAAAAAGAAATATAATTAAAGAACTATTCACAGCAATTTTCAAACAATCAGTGGCAATTATCTGTACCAACCAATCTTAAGAGTGATTCGAATCCAGGATCTATACTACACACCGATGTATTGACTCATAGAAACATCTGCAGCTGAGAGAAGGATATTCAAATGTCAATCTCTGTTGAGATGAATGTACTGATGACAGAGACTACATCAATCAGGCTACATCGCGTCCGAGTCTTGAATTTTGTAGATCCTCTACTGGCGCCTCATACCAGAAGCTTCAGTCAGGGGAATTGATTAGTTTCTTTAGATGCAAAGGCATGAGGTGTTATTGAACTAAATACGTTTCTTTTTTTAAAAAAGTCCTTTTCTGTACTGAGTAAACATAAAGCTAGCAAGCAATCAGATCAAACCATCTCTATCCACTGAATTTTCGGTTGGGATAATGATAAACCTCATTCTACATTTCATTCTTCGTAAAGACGGTTGCTGCCTGATGCATGAATCCACGGATCTATTTGATATTTTAATCTGACCAAACCAGTGTGATGGATGAGTGGTAATGTTTCTGCCTCGATATCTGGAGGACGCGTGTTCGAATCCCCGTCCGACAATCCAGATTTCGATTTTCCCTCGTTTCCAGAAATCATTTCAGGTGAATGCCGGGGAGGGGTCCTTCAGAAGGCCAAGGTAGAAATCCTTCCAGTTACTTGCACCTAGTCCTTTCCCGCCTTTAATGCTGTCGGCAAGGCGTAAAGTCATAAGCACAAAAAAATATGATCAGATAGCAAAGAGATATCTTAACTCCACGTCGTGTTTCTGCAATTTAGTTTGACTAAAAGCCAAATAAAATTAAGTGTCTGTAGCTAATACCGTCGTCTCTTCTAATATCTGTATCAACAATACAGGTGTTAAGTAATAATATTTGTTAAAACGGAAGCTTAGTTTCCAAATATCTACTTAAACGACTGATAATTGCTTGGTTTTGCTTAACAGGTTTAAATTTTTTAATAATTTCAGTGATGTTTAAAATGCCAATGTCTGCACCATCAAAATGGATCTGATATGTTGGTACAGGCATTGTGCAGTTAAATATTACACATCATTCCAGGTGAATTCCGGGGGGGAGAGAGCATCACTATAGACACATCAGAGTCGCTTCGGAAGCCACAGTACAGGCCATAATATTCCGATGAAGAATCTTAATACGTTTACTATTCGTCAGTAATAATAAAATACTGCATAATCTCACTTGTAAACAGTTATGTGTTGTTTCCTATTAATAACTGTAAATCAGTTAAGAAATAGTAGTAAAACATTAGTGTCAAACATTGAAGTATTTATTTTCTGTAACATACAAGGCAAAGGTCACGTGGTTCCTACAGCCCCTGCCGCTTCCCGTAGGATTGGCGGAGGTAAAGCTCCTCATTTCAATTACAACCATTGGCACAGCAATGGATGTGACGGGGTTTGAGCCATGTTCCGGCCGTTCTTTACCTTCCCGCGGAGTTTCCTCCACGGTACTCATTGATTGGATAGCAGGCTGATTGGGCCTGGGAAGCCGTTTCGAAAGTTCAGCTTCGAGGAAAAATCCGCGACAGCTAAGGTCATTAGAGGCGGGATGGGAGTGTGGACAAGTAACGGGAAGGAATTCAATCATGGCTGTTTTTAAGGAAGCATCCCGGCATTCGCCTGGAGTGATTTGGGGAAACCATGGAAAACCCAAATCTGGATGCCCGAACGGGGATTCAAACCCGCGTCCTCCCCAATGCGAGGCCAGAACGTTAACCGTTCACCCACCACGCTCGGTCACATCCATCAGCATTTGTTAATATATTCGGATATCCACTTTACAAAACAGTCCATACACGTTTGAATCAAAAAATAGTCAATACGGATCATTCTTATTTTAGATAACATGTTTTGAGAAAGTTTGCGATTTTCAGTTTTTCTAAGGACCAAATGAATACAGAGCATCTAAAGTGAGTTCTCAAGGAATCTTCTCTCGTGTGGGTGAGGCTTATATCGGTTATAAGACCTTCTCACGTACAATTTTGATAACACCTAAGAAAATAAATGTAATGTATTTTCAGTACGGTTGTAAATTACAGGCGATGTTAGGAACACAGAATGAGGAATCGGGATACAATTTGTCCCCCAGGGTTCAATTCTTTGTTTTCTACTGTTCCTAATATACTCGTACTTTCAGATGTATTAAATGGTTGTGCAAATATGATGCACATTTTTCCTCTTTTAAAATTACACGAAAATATGGCTACAAGACCAGTCACAACAAAATTATACAAAATTATATCAAAAGTAGTAGGACTGATTTTTTTTAAAAAAAATTATTGAAGATATCTTTACAATTCCTTAATCCTCGTCGAAATAGCACCCTTAGGCAGCTACATGCCAAAAATTACGCTGTTGCCATTGGCCATACGCCATCTGGAAGTCAGTTTCGGGGACACTGTTGAGAGCCCTCGTCGATGCTGCTTCAACGTCCTGGATTGAGTCAAATCGCTGTTCCTTCAGCTGCATTTTCATCCGTGGGAATAAAAAAAAAAAGTCAGTTGGAGCCAGATTGGGACTGTAGGCGGGGTGCAGCAACGTAGCAACGCTGAATCGGGCCAACAGTTGCCTTCTTCATCCTCCCGTCCAATGAAGGCTCGCATGAGCAAATCAAAGATCAAGACAATGCTGATCGTGTTTTTTTTACCGTCGCGCGGTGATTCATAAGGAGTTCGTTTCCCCTGGGGAAACTGTCAATTCGAACTTTTATGTGCAAGTGCCGCCTGTGAGACCGAGTGAATCGCGTCCGACCAGTCATCACCGCCAACTGGACTCTGCATCACGACAATGCGCCGTGCCAAGGCGAGCCGACATGAGACAACTGTTGGCCCGAATTGACATTGCCGCGTTGCTGCACCCCGCCTACAGTCCTGATTTGGCTCCATCTGACTTTTCTTACTCACATGGATGAAAAATCAGCTGAAGAAACAGCGGTTTGACTCAATCCAGGACGTTGAAGCAGCATCGACGAGGGCTCTCAACAGCGTCCCAGAAACTGACTTCCAGATGGCGTATGGCCAATGGCAGCAGCGTAATTTTTGGCATGTAGCTGCCTAAGAGTGCTATTTCGAAGAGGATTAAGGAATTGTAAAGATATCTTCAATAATTATTTTTTTAAAAATCAGTCCTACTACTTTTGGTATATACCATGTATAAACGCAGAAAATGGTGCTGTAGATACAATAAGCAGGTGGTTCAGTGCTAAGCAAGTTAAGTCAAATAATTTCAGTCTAGTTACGAAAAATAGAACAAATGATAGCTAAATTGTAATACATGAAGGAAAAGCAAGCATTCAAAACAGTTGGAAAAGTGATATAGACATAATAACTTCTTAAGAAAAATAGTTTTACATCATTTTTAAGTGCGGTCTGGTGGGTCAGTGACTAAGCGTCTGACTGGAGATCGAAAAGTCCCCGGTTCGTATGCCTGTCTCGGCAAGGATTTTCAAAGGCGCTTAACCCGATCTTCACCTCTGCCACAGCTTGCTGTGTAAAGTGAAGTACACCAGAACGCTTCCGTGGTTCGGATTCCACGTTAAACTGTAGGTTTCCTGTACCCGGCAGGATTGTTGGGTTAGGTTAAGGCAGCTACGATAGGGGCGGAATGCGCAACCAATGAAAACCTTATCCCCAGGTAATTACGACCACACGGAATTATTATTATTATTATCATCATTAAAAAAATTAAGAATACTATCCAGATTAGATGATATGGAAACAAATAATTTGGGATATTTTATGTACTTTCACTCCCTACCTATCAATTAGGTTAACTTTGAGGAACATTCTTCACAAGCACAGAAACGTACTACAGGAATTATTTATCAAATGAGCGCGGCAGTATCTTATGAAAATCCGTTTAGAAATTTAGGTATACAAGCAGAAGAAGCACAATACATACATCCCTGATAATGTTATAAATAAATGTATAGTTCAGAAAGATTGCATATCATAATTGTACTCAGATTGATAAAATTATCTATACCTTCTTTATTCAATATCCAGACACAAGAAATAAATACGTAATCCAATTTTAAAATCGATTGCAAGATTTCATCTTCGAAACCAGTTTTATTCTGCGAAAGATGTCTTTCTTTTTTCTAGGAGTTGTTAACTGAGGAGGACTAAAATATTAGTTTACGGCATAGAATTAGGAAGGAAAACTCCCAGAATTATCCACAATCAGAGAGGTGTTTAAATTTGTTCAATTGTAGCGATTGACAAGAATGTGTCGAATCAGGTTTAGTTATTAACATGGTGATGTCACTTGTTGTATTTTATATTGGAAATTATGTATACATTTTGGATTCAAAGCAACTTACTTCCAATAAGTAGCTGTTAATGTTACCGTTTCTAAGATTCATATCATGTACTGTTCCACATCCCAAGACTGATCTGATATCTTATCAAGGCGAACATATCCAACCCAATTGTAGTAATTTCGGATGGCCTTGTGAATTCTCCGTGCTATGATTAGGTACGAAAAACTGTGGTGTGGTCATGACAAAAATTTTCACGAAAAAGTACGGGAAAATTTTGTAAACATTTTGTTAATTTATCATCCGTATATCGCCACCAGTGAAAATATTCCGATAAGGATTTATATGCATGTGATTGCTGTCTATGCACATGCTCAGGTGATCTTCTTTGTTTTTCTTTAGCTTTTCTTATATTTTTACCTGTTTTCAATTTACCAGATTTTAACCAGTTTTTATTTTTTTTAAATTCCTTGTACATGGTTTCCAGTATCTGGTATACATCCAACGCTTTAACACACGAAATCTTAAACTCAATACTGTTAATTAACTATCCCAAACGTTTTTTAAAAATAATTTAAACTTTCTTTGACAGATTCATTTACAATTTATTTACAGTCTTTCAGCAGTATTAAAGTTAGAATTTGTGCTTTTCTCGTTTTGTTTTACAATAAGTAATATTCTATTTATGTCCAACATAATAACAATGGGGGAAGAAAAATTTATTCCAAGGCAGAAAATAAAGAGAAGAAGAGAACCTATGTACTATAATAGGGAAGTGAGGAGGTTAGAGAGGTTGGCAAAGAAGAGAACATAACAGAGTTAAGAGACAGCAGGGTAGTAGGGAATATTTAAAACAACTAAACAAGGACTTAATAACAACAAAGAAAGTGGCTAAATATGGGTTCATGAAGAGTATTGTCAGTACAGGAGGACCATTGACTGATGCATCTAGAAATTTATATGGCTATATCAGGAAACTAAGGGGAAGGGAGGGTGTAGAGACACTTATAGATAAATATGGAGAAGAAGTTACTGAGAATTTGAAAAAGGCTGAGATTTTAAGTAACTCGTTTAGTGAAAGCATTAGGGATAATGAATGAGAAACGGGAGGGTCTAATTCGGAGAACGAGCTTAAGAACACAATTAGAAATGAAGATAGTAAAAAATTTGAAATTCATCTTGAGGAAATCATGAAGGAAATAAGAAAGCTGAAAAAACATAAAGGGGATGGTGTAGATAATATTACTACAAATATCTTAAAGATAGCTGGATTAATTAAATTGAGTCTGGATACTTGCTGCTTACCACAGGACAGGAAAAGTGTAATAGCAGTACCGGTACATAAAGGAGGGGTGAGACATAGAGTTGAAAATTACAGGCCAATCAGTTTGACATCAGTGGTAGGTAAATTAATGGAAAGATTGATATGCGACCACATCAGAAATATATGTGAGGAACGTAAGTGGTTTTCAAGCAGGCAACATGGGTTCAGGCAAGAATATTAATGCGTATTTCAATTGGTGTGATATGCAAGATATTTCAGATGAAATAGACAAGGGAGGCCAAATTGATAGTGTAGCACTAGATCTGTCAAAGGTATTTGACGGAGTGAGACATAAAATGGTAGTAAATGACGTAAAAACTATTGGAGTGGATGAGAGAGTGATTTGCTGGGTAGAAGAATTTTTAAAAGGTAGAAAACAGAAAGTTAGGCTAGGAAATGTAGTATCAAAAGAAGTGGAAGTAAAAGTGGGAGTGCCACAGGATAGCTTATTGGGACCATTGCTATTCATTATTCTAATCAATAATTGTGTTGATTGTTTACTATCTGAAATTAGATTGTTTGCAGATTACATAATGCTATATAAAAAAAATCAAAACGATAGAGGAATATAAACAGTCGCAGCGTGATCTGGACAGGATATCTAGTTGGGTTGGTAAATGCAAAGAAGAGTCAGCTAATTAGATACAGAAATAAAAAACAAAAGGTCAATTATGAATATAAGGTGGGAAAGAATTGCTTGCTGAAGACTTGAAATGTAAATATCTTGGCATTACATTTCATAACAAGCTTAACTGGGCAGGACACATTGGACAGGTGGTAGGAAAAGGTTTCCAAATTCTGTACTTGTTGGAGAGAGTGATGAGGGGATGTACGAGAGAAGTAAAGGAATTGGGTTACAAACTTTGGTCAGACCATTGCTGGCATATGGTTGTGTAGTATCAAATACAGGAGTTGGAGAGGGTGCAAAAAAGGGCTGCTAGATTTGTTTCTGGAAATTATCGCAGAATGCAATCAGTGACGGATATGATAAAGGAGTTGAAATGGGATTCATTGCAAGACAGGAGGAGGATGAGGTGGGTCATGGGAGTGTACAGGGCGCATACTGGCGATGAGGCATGGAAAGAGATTGGAGTAGGTATGTAAAGTAGTACGTAGAAGGGAAAAGATGACCATGACCACAAGCTGGCACTCGATTTCAGGCACAAGAGTGTGGGAAGAAACATTGAAAGAATTTATAGGTAAAATTTGTAGACGGCAAATATAGGTGGGTGCAGGATAGGGGGAGATGGGGGTGTAGGGAATTTGCTACCGGAGCCTGAGCTCCATTGCAATTAAATTAAATTAAATTAAAAATTCACAGATAATATGCAAACGTTTTTTCTTTGCCCTCTGCATTTTTACATTTCACATACAAACACTAGTGAACTCTACCACCCTACGATGATAGATTTAATGTTCTTTTATGTTTGCTTTTCGCAATGCCTCGTCTTTCATAAATAATAATTTCAAATTAATGTCTTCAATCAATACCAGTCTCTTCCATCTCTCTGTTCGCGCAATGGTGTCTTCTTTGACACTATTAACGTATGTTTTCAGAGTTAATTATCCACTTAACAACACAATATTTACACAAATATGTTTACAAAAACAGACTTAATTCTATGTAAGGACTGCGTACTTTATAATTTATTTAAGATAATCTTATATATATATATATATAAAAATAGACGTGTGTTTTCCTGTATTTCACTTTTCAGCCACCACTACTTAGCACAGATCACTGGTCTTTATGTGTAGAAGTAGCATGGAGTTTCCTGTCGTGCACAACGTTGGCCGAATGTCGATAGCTGTGGGGATGTGGGAGATATGATGGTAAAAAGTGGTCGATGCAGGGTATTTTCGTATTTCGACCAAAGACATGTGTCTCCGTATATGTCACTCTGCTGCCACAACTACATAGCATACACCAATGGTGTTTGTGTGTGGTAGTGGTATCGTGTCTCCTATCGTGTACTATGGTGGTTAGATGTCAGTTGCTATTGGGGTGTGGGAGATATAGTGGTTGAAAGTGGTCGATCTGCGACACTTTCATATTTCTACAAAAAACATATGTGTCATGGTGTATCACTTTTCAGTCAAAACTATCTAGCACAGATCACTGGTGTTTATGTGTGGTAGTAGCACAGAGTCACCCGTCAATAACAACATTAGCCGAATTTCGGTAGCTGTGGTAGTGTAGGAGATATGGTGGTTGAAATTGGCCGATCAAGGATATTTTGGTATTTCGAGCAACGACATGTGTCTCCGTATATGTCATTCTGCCGCCACAACTTCATAGCATAGACCATTGGTGTTTGTGTGTGATAGTGGTATCGTATCTCCTATCGTGTACTATGGTGGTTAGATGTCGGTAGCTATGGTGGTGTGGAGGATATGGTGGTTGATAGCGGTCGACCTGCGGCACTTTCTAATTTCTACCAAAAACGTATGTGTCATGGTGTATCACTTTTCAGCCAAAACTATCTAGCGCAGATCCCTGGTGTTTGTGTGTGGTAGTAGCACAGAGTCACTCGTCGAGAACAACGTTAGCTGAATTTCGGTAACTGTGAGAGTGTGGGAGATATGGTGCTTGAAATTGGCCGATCAAGGATATTTTCGTATTTCGACCAAAGACATGTGTGTTCGTATATTTTACTTTGCTGCCTGAAGTACATAGCGCAGATTACTGGCGTTTGTGTGTGGTAATAGCATCGAGTCGACCATCGTGCACTATGGTGGTTAGATGTCGGTAGCTGTCAATCCAAGCTTTTTACAAACACGAACGAAGTCGTGGGTACCAGCTGGTATGAAATAAAAACTATAGATTTAAATTGGACTACAGGTTTCGAAAACGGTCAAGCTGGTTCATATTCTAGATATTATCAAAAGTTTATGGTTCGAATTATTCCTTATAAACATTTGATACCTTTATCAGCTAATATATGCTTCGTGACCATTTATGATGAATGGTAACATAAAAGATTGCGAGCATATATTGTTTCAGCATTCATCTAAATTAATCATCAATCAGCAGTTACTCCATGAAATTTTACCAACCTTGATGTTTATCTTCATTACCAGTTCAGTTAACCCATACTTGGTAGCTGTTCTGAAGTGAGTTACTCGTCCACAACAACTTTGTTGGAAAATCTAACTGGGATAGTTTCCCCAGAGAGAGCAGTATATATAGACGCTACTGCCCCGTGTGAATTATTCTGATTTGTGTATGTTCAGTGTTGTGTATTGTTTCTGTATTGAGTGAATGATATGAGGGCTTTCTATTCACCCCAAGCTTAAAGTTCCTATCATAAGGATGAATTACCAAAACGGTGAAGTACGCTCTGAATCCATACACACTGCAGAGAGGTAAGAGAATTAACCTCGGGCTTTGGTTCACAATCTAGTGATTAGGAGTTACTCACCATCACCTCTGGAGACTCCAACCAGCTGAGCCCGTACCACGGTGCCACAACCACCTGAGCCAACGAGGTGGGTTCCATCAACCTTAGAGAAAGATTGCTTGAAACAATTCTTTAGTGGAGTAACAACTGAGATATAACAAGAATCAAGAAGTATTCGAGAGAATGGTTTTTTCATGATTTTTGATGGAACTAAAAGTCAGGTTGGAGTACAGTAAATGATGAAGTAAATGGGTCATCACTACAGTAACAACTAAGAAATCATTCCTGTAGTCAATTGATGTAATTTTAAAAAGGTGTGAAAAATCATGATGAAGACAACAGAGAACGTTGTCGGAACATGGGCTTTTTCTGGTGCAATCCTGCTGCAAACCCGGGTATACTATATTAAAATCCTGAAGTAACCATGATTTGAATGAAACTTGAGATTTTCTGCTAACTTCATGTATTCTTGCAAATAAGGAAAGTTGCAAATAAAAGAAACTTTTGAACCAAACTACGAAGAAATAATATCACAGAAATTAAAAGCTTGTATTATTGCTTACTTTTCATCTCAACCATCCTATGTCAAGAAAAGTTAATTAATGGTGCAGAGGCGATGTATACATATTTTCAAAATTTTGGTTATCAAAGGAGACTGGATCATATAAAACTAAAAGAAACAATCTGAAGAACCAACTAGGAATAACTATTTCCGAAAATCTGCAGGGCGGCGGGAACTAGGATCAACTGAACTCAATAAAATGCTTACATGAAGTGGATACAATATATTCATCCTAAAAAATTACCATAAAGTCAGATATTATTATGCCACTGGTTTGTTTGGTGGCATGCGATGGAGTTTAGAAAAGCTTGCTGCCTCGATCGTAAGTGGTGATCCAAAGTGCAAAATGGTTTATGTCTACTACTTTCTGATGCTTCTCTTGTAAACTCGAATGTAAAATTGCAATCCGTTCAACACAATAGACAGTAAAATTTACATTCTATAATCAGACTATGTATTTATTCACATGTGAGAGTAAATTTCACTGTAAAAGTGTTAAAACTTTTATAGGCATGTTCTGTTTAGTGTTTAGAAATTAAAAGTAGATTACAAAATTTAAATGTCCACGTAATCCTATTCAGGTTTTTTCACACGAAGATCATTCAGTATTGCTAAATTATTGAACAAATACGTGATATTGTAAGAACGAATAATTGTGTTTTGCGCAAAAAAATAAAATTGCCACGTTTCGAAGAGAGATCTTATGAAAACTTCTGAGCAGTGTTGTGAGAACTGCAACAAATGAGGCTCGAAATTTGAATTACACGCCTGAATTGACAGAGTGGAGAGACGGCGTTCTCTCGGTGACGTTAAAGACGAAGCCGGTTCCAAAACAGAACATTTGACGCCATCAAGTCTTTGAATCATAAAGCTATTTCGTCCTGAACGTGAAACAAAACCAGAAAAATAGTATTAGAATCTGGCATCAGGAAAGAAAAAATGTGTAGAAAAGTCGTGATTTGCAGAAGAAGACATTATTTTTCATCAGCGCTTGTACCCTCGTATAATATTTTTGGATTATTGAAAATCAATGCAGTTAAAATACACTTTATATACTTTCAAACTATTAAGACATGTGACTATAACACTCAGTGCGTAGTAGTATAAATGAATGTGACAAACTGAGAAGAATGGGTAAAAGACAGTAAACGAGGCAGTATGTCGATCTACGATTAACAACATGCAAATAACATCGATGTGTATTTAATCGTCCAACAAGAAATTATAACGAAACAAAAATAGTTTCCTGAGACAGATACATAACTCTAGAACTTGATAAACGTTAAATCTAATTAAAAATTTACTAACTGCGAAAGTACCATCCTTGTCCTAAAATAAATTGTGAGAAGAAAAAAACCTGACATTACACACTTTCCGCTCTTCACAGAGCGGATACGAATGGCACAAATTCAGATATTCCTTTTCAGCTAACGAGCAATTTGCCATCTTAATTAAGCCACAGCCTGTTCAGGAAATCCACAAGCTAATACACGTAGCAGCCGCAATTAATATCAAATTACTGATGATATATTTTATCTTCGTGGGGCGCTGAATTCGGCACTGGGGAGGAGTTGTCGCAGTGAATGGCTCCAATAAACCATATCCCCACGGTGTGTGATAAATTGAATTCCAAGTTGGGCGAAAAAGTTGTCGCCCCGGCGGTAATTATTTCTGGTTAGTCCGAGATATTGTTACACGGCAGGGTGCGGCTTCCCCCACCCGGCACCGCCTCCAGGGAGGGGAGGAGTGGCTCCACTGACTCACCGGAAACTGCATTTACGCTTCCCTGCACACCATTGGCACGTTTCCTTCCAGTCTCTCGTTGATGCTTGCACTCAAATGTACGACTTAACCAGATCTAAAGGTATTCTTGATATATTAGGCGTGAGTATACACGTAACGTGCGTGTAATTCAGACTACAATAAATTGAGTGGCTGGATTGTTTTGTGAACATATCTTTGGCTGCCCAATTGTGACGCATGTCAGTTTATCGGGGTTTTTCATTCATATTAATCCTGTCATGCTCTGAAAGACACCGCCAGTGAGCAATAACAAAGTTTAAATTATATCAAGCGGTAATTGCCGAGTTAATAAGTACTAAAATTTCTGCTATACCATTCCAGTTATTCAAAATTAATGATTATTTACATAGTACCAATTTTACTTTTGTATCGTTACCCTTCAATTTGTACTGTCATGGAGGAATGCGAAAACGCTAAATCCAATCTAGTTTATTCCTTTATATAATAAAATTCCAAAAGAACATTTAATGGCATCTGTGTAGTATCTTGGACAATTTAATTTATTTTATTCGCTACGCAAGTATGCTGACGACAAAAGAATTTTTGCTGCCAAAGGTTCAGTTCGTCACATTTTTAAACTTGTACACTACATCATCAGCCATGAGATGTGCCAGTGGCATGGAACTGCTTGTAGCTGTTCAAACTAACATGCTTTTTATATGGTTTCCTCTGAATACCATACAGTAGTGCAGTAATATCGTTACAGGTGCTTTGTTTCATGGGTATGTATCATACGGCAAGACATTAAAGTTTTGATCGTAATCCTCAGAGTACATAAAACCGTAGTGCTTGCTTGTCAGCCAGTAATATGACTGTGAACCGGTGTGTAGTACGTTGGCCCGAAGGCAGATGTATGTTTTTTTTCTTATGGCTTTATGCCTCGTCGACGTCGAGTCATTAGAGGCGGGTTGGGACTGGAAACTGGAAGGAATTCTGCCACGGCCTTTTGAAGGAAGCATCCCGGCATTCGCCTTGAGTGATTTGGGGAAACCATGGAAAACCTAAATCTGGATGCCCGGACGGAGATTCGAACCGTGAAAACCAGATTCTCTCCCTAACCACGTATGTAATAATTTAAAAACTGGCGATGAGTTTGTGGAATTAGTAGCAACTCATGACCCAATTTGAGTAGAACGAGCAATTTACAAATTATTAATTATAAAAGGTAATAAAGGTAAGAAGGTAATGCATTTTTACTGAATGAAAAAATAACCAACTACGGCATATTAATGGGTTCCGACTTGTATCTACACTGCGTGACTAAAAAAAAAAAAAAAAAAAAAAAAAAATCTATATATATATTCTTGTATACTTGAAATTATATCATTTTATAATACACTGTTTTTAGACTGTATTACTATTCGAGTCGCACTAAAATTAATACACAAATGGAACATCGGTATATCGGTATGTGTAAAATTCAAACAAAGGTTTACTTTACTATAGAATGTTTTCAACAACATTACAGAGAAAAATAACAAAATAGTGACACAAATCCAGAAATTACTTCGATTCAAAGCTTAATTAACTTTATTCTAATTATTTGAGTTTCAGTTACCGTGTAAAAAATCTACTATAAAATGCATGTTATTGGGGGATATCAGAGTACTGTTTCTGTAAATCGGAAGAGATAAAATTATATTTCATATTTCTGCTGTAACCTATACACTCTGGTGGTGCAGTATCGATTAGTACTGCAGTACAAAATTTCCATAATGTATAACATTTATAAGTGCAGAAAGGTGTAACATGTACCATGTTTAATTTGTGGCCAACTGTTTTCTTCGTACTAGGTAACGTACTTCATTCCAGTAGCAAGGCGCACGTGAATCTGGGATTGCGGATGCACTGTTTCTCGGAGCGAGCGCCTCGTTTTAAGAGATGGCTCTCTGAGGTGTACCTCACACCGCCGCTGGTCTCTGCAGATGAATCCATCGCGGAGCACTCCGGCAGTCGCTTCCAGTAATGAACGGCGGGCAGTCTGCCTTGAGGAGAGCGTCGGTACAGCATGCGGAGCGGCTTCCGTAATTGCGAAGCGAAAATCGACTTCTTTTGCCCAACTCCTCTTGCTTCCACATATCCATTACGAAGAAGCCCTGGGTTAACGCTCCACTATCAATAGAGCAGCAATGCTTCGTGATGGTCAAATCGGTCAAATCGATGGAGAAATTAACCGGAACGAAAATAAAAATCTTTGAAAGTGAAATTTATTAACAGGTAAATTCAATATGTTTTTCAGTGGCTTATCCTTTGACAACTACATAAGGTTAACTGCTTCGTAAAACATTTTACCAAGGCCTTCATAAATGGAGTAAAAAATGAGTCTGAGAGAGTATACAGCGTAGAATATAGGAGCATTATAACACAGAATTGTTAAATAAGAACTATATTCAATTTCTGTTGCAGAAAGATAGTACAATACGAAATGTTTGACAGTTTAACAACATTTAAAACGTTGACCCTAAGAGAAAAATTGAGTGAAAAATTGTAACAAAATAAGTTATTATTATGTTTACTATTATTCGTAAATATAAACATAGATAATATAATAATGATATTAAACGCACATTGTAAAGAAATACATAACACTAAAAATAGGAAATATAAAAAATTATTTGGCAAAAGTGATGAATCTCGCGGGCCGGAGAAATGTTCAAGGCGGGTCGCATGCGACCCGCGGGCCGCGGGCTGGCCACCCCTGATCTGCAGCATCGACAACGAGTGTTTAATGTGGATCAGCTATATTAAATAGCGATGTTTGGGTCATAGACTCAGGTCCTATTCATCACATATCTCCAGATAAAAAGTATTTTTCTTGGATTAGTAAAAATCAGACTGCTGAAAATGTTGTGACAGAAAATGGCACAATGATACCTACAATAGGAAAAGTTACTGTAAATGCAAAGATTATACATAACAACTCTGCATATAGTGACATACAAATGAAAGACTTTTATTGCCTGGCATTAAACATGGAATATTATCAGTTAAACAGTTAACTGAAAGTAACAAGAAAGTTGTTTTTAATAAAGAATGGATGTTGCATGACAGTAGAAATTTACTATTGAAAGCTGATAATAAGGGTCGCTTCTATGTGGTGAGAACAGAACCTAATTTGAAGAAGAGTGTAGTAAGCTCAGTATAATATGAAAATGGAAAGTAATAAGCATTAGATTTGTGGCATCAAAGACTAATGCATGTCAGCAAGAATCAGATTATAAAATAGGCAAAACGCAGTTTGTAAATGGTTTAAACTGTGAGTTGACAACTCCTACACCATGTAATGACTGTTTAGCAGGAAAAGCGACACGACTGCCATTTTTGACACATCCATCAGGCAACTGGAAAAGTGATGGAGTAATTTTGAATCTTGTTCATGCAGATCTCATGGGACGAATTGATGTGAAAAGCTTTGGTGACAGCAAATAAGTTCTTTTAGCATAGGGAATGATACTAGCAGATATGCTTTCATCAGACTTCTTAAAACAAAGGGAAGTGTACTGGCTGAGTTTAAAGCATGGAAGATCCAGGTTGAAAAACAAACTGGCAAAACGTTAAAGCGAGTTCGAATAGATAATTGACATGAATTTTGTTCAAAGAATTGGGATATCTTCTGTGCGAGTTACGTAATTGTACATTGAATGACAATGATTTACAGATCACAGCAAAATGGAATAGCAGAGAGATTCAACAGAACTCTGATGGATTTAGTGAGAAGTTAAATAAGCAGTAGTTGGATGCCCAAAGCATCTTGGGCAGAACTGATATGTACTACTGTATATATCAGGAACCGATTCACAAGCAGTCATAACGAAGCTAAAACTCCATATCAATTATGGGTTGGCAGGAATCCAAGTGTCACTCATCTTCGGGCAATAGGATGTGAAGTCTTTGTGCATATTCCTAAACAAAAACGCCACTCAAATCTATTAGTAAGGACTAAGAAAGGAATTTTGGTTGGATACCCAATATATGGGGGTGGGTATAACGTTTGGATGCCAGACACTCGACAATTTGATCGAGATGAAACTATCACTTTTGACTGCAGTTATGAAATTTCAGGTAGCAATCCTGATGAAAATGGGATGATCAATTATTAAGAAAATCTGTGAAGCGAGGAAGAAGACTTCAATGGATTTCCAAACAGAAAAAGTGAAGAAGAAGAAATGAATAACAATCAACTTTTCAAGTAAAGAAGAGGGTACGGCCAACGTGAAGACATAAAGAAAACCAGCAAAAGCAACACAGTATGGTCCTTCGAGAAAGGTGTTATATAAAATCAAAGAAAGATGATATCATAGAACCACAATCTCATACAGTTAAAACTAAAAAATATGGTGGAACCGTCTTCATTCAATGAGGCAATCAATTCTTCTGAAGCAGCGCAATGACTGGGAGTAATGAATGAAGAAATAGAATCGTTGAAGCATAATACCTGGACGTTGGTTATACAACCTCCGAATGCAAATGCCATTAAATGCAAATGAGTGTTTAAAAGGAAGACAGTAGGAGAAGCAGAACGTTTCAAGACACGCTTCGTTGCAAATGTTTTTTCTCATGAGAAGGGAGTGCATTATGAAGAAGTATAAGCGCCTGTATCAGGCTTCGATACTCTAAGATTACTTGTAGCTATTGGTGTTGAGAAAAAGTGGTTCATGGACAAGTATGATGTTTAATCTACTTAACTTCACAGTGATTTAAAGGAAACTTTGTATATGGAACAACCTGAAGAGTTTATACAAAGAGGTAAAGAAAAACTAGGCTGGAAATTGAACAAATCGATATATGTTCTGAAACAAAGTGGAAGATGCTGGAATGAACACCTCAACAAAACGTTAGAAATTCTTGGATTCTTTCGTAAAAAAGTCGATCCTGTGTATATCACTTGAAAAATGGAGAAGGAAAGGCCAGATTAGCTGTTTATGTGGACTATATACTTGCATTGACAGAGAACGAATCAATGAGACGTAGTGTTTAAGAACCTTTGAAGGGATGCTTCGATATTAAGTACCGAGGAACGATTTCGCATCTACTGGGAGTAAAATTCAATAAGAAAGAGGATGGCAGTGTCACCCTCTCACAAGAATTATATGTCAACAAACTGCTGAATGAATTTGATGCAAGACGCCAAAGGATTTAAAACCCCAATGGAGCAGAGGCCAGAGTTTCTCGACGAATGTAATGAAGACGACCTCAAGAAACTTCCTACAGAGAACTCATCGGTAGTCTATTGTCGCAGAGAACTATACCTGACGTTGTCTTCTCAGTAGGCAAATTAGGTCAGTACTGTTCACAAGTCAACAAGTGTCATCATAATGCTGCTAAAAGAGTACGGAGGTATTTAAAAGTGACACAAGACTAAGGAATTACATATTATCCAACTAACAAAAGTCTTGTAGTGTATGCTGATGCAGATTGGTCTAGTTGTACAAACACTCGCAAGATCATAAGTGGATATGTTCTTATACTTTCAGGCGCTCCAATCATGTGGAAAAGTTCAAGATAAACTGTGATTGTGCTGGAGGCAGAACATGTTGACTTGGCAGTTTGTGCAAGAGAAGTGTTTTTGGTAAAAGAACTATTGAAGTCCTTAAAGTTCCAAGAAATAAGTGACAGTGCAACTACAATATGGTGCGATGGTCAAGCAGTTATTACACACGCTAGAAACTATGTTGACAAATACAGAACAGAGCACATCGCAATCAGGCATCACTTTGTAAGAGAAAAGGTGATGGACGGGGCAGTGGAACTTCGATATGTTCCGAGTGAACAAAAAGTTGCAGATACAGATATCTTCACGAAGGCGCTGTGTTACAAACTACACGAGTCCCAACGCAGTCAGCTGGTGGAGCAGGGGCAAGTAGCATAGTCTCCAAAGTGAGGAATGATCCTCCACAAGTTAATGATCTTCTGAGGGGAGGATTGTAGAGATATTAGTGCAATGCACAGAGGTTAAAGTATTCTTTGCTCTGCTTGTAATCTCTCTGTCCATGTTGTTGTTGTACGTTGTATTACGCATTGGCGTGTGAATGATATTAAAGAATTGCTGTTCGTAATAACGCGTGCTTTACATTTTATTTTCGCATACCACTGCTCTACGCGCTTAACTTCTAAAATTTAATTACTAACAACAGTTTACTCAGTTTATTTTGTGCAAGTGATTTCTGAATCTGACGTGATCGAATTTTTATGACAATTTTTTTAAGATACCATATTGTTGTTGTCACTTATCGTTTCAAGCCTCAGTAGCTTTGTGGCGGATTGATGGAATTACGTCACTTCCTATTAAAAGGTATATTCGGCTTCCTGTTTGGGCAGCTAATTTCACTATGGCAATAGAATTTTAATTAGCTAATGAGCTGGACAACATGAATCGTGCTGTTAGAATGTGTCTTTACTACATGTGATTTTAGAATTAAAAATTTAGTAACGAAGAAACTAATCAGGAAAGATGAATATTTGTGTGTGGTTGCTTGGAGACTCGCCCCCTCGTAGGCCGCTGATAACTACATTTGGTATACGCGAGTTGGTGGAGGTCCCCCCTCACAATACGGTGCTGTCAATTTCCTCAGGAAGATGAGATCGGATCTCGAGAGGGGACCATCTGAAGGGCGATGATCACGCGCCACGGCGACCGCCACTAGGCAGCGGAAACGGCTCGGAATGTTTGATGTTCCGTCCCAAGGAGCCATTGATTGCGGTTAACTCCCTCAGCGTCACATAAATTTCAAGATACATTTATGTGATTATCTTTCACCACACACGCGGTTTATTGTAGGACTTGTGGATGTATGTATTAAGAACTCGTAACAAATTTGGGATTAGGACACAATCCCTTCTCTGAAGCAATAGGATGTATGTAAAACTAGAACTGTTGAAAATAGTGTCACGACATTTCATGTACTGTGTATGATTTATAATTTCAAATGCTCTTCACAGGAGCGAATCTTCATGAGGTTCTCATCCTTCTTTTCCGTGTGCAATCAATTTGTTCCAGACAAGAAATACCT
Organism: Vandiemenella viatica; assembly: GCA_031002005.1. Lineage (NCBI taxonomy): Eukaryota > Metazoa > Arthropoda > Insecta > Orthoptera > Morabidae > Vandiemenella > Vandiemenella viatica. Next base: position 180,907,195 of record JARYHS010013630.1, read on the forward strand.
CGTGGATATCTTGAACGTGCTGTACGGCTGGTCGTACCATGCTGTAAACAGGGAACCAATTCCAAAGGGAAACATGTTATGGAACTCGGAACTTAGTGTTTTGCATTGGTTTAAGAAGAGTTACTGGTTACAGGGATGCTTATACTTCCTCCAAAGTATTCCATATACTTTGCAGATGATAGGTACAGTCGAAAAACTTTTGACTTGGCTTTTATCTCGTCGAAACACGCAGAAAAACATACATAAACTGAAAATCAGTCTTCTTTCTGAGCATTTAAAGCACATTACAATAATTAAGGGCTTTGTGTTGTAGTAATGTTCCGAGGGAACTTTCCGGGTCATAATAACCTGCAGGTTGTACAGAATCGTAAAAACTTCCAGAAAACTACGAAGGGCACCGACAGTCCCTTCAGGATAGCCAAAAAATACAGAAACAATACATATTTTACAAAAAAATAAAAAAGTGCACAGTTGTGACTGAAATTAATTTTGAGCACTGTCACAGTGTTACAGTCAAGTGTTTCCGGAATTAATGCAGGCTTAGTGTGGTTTGTGTCGTATAACTCACCGGGTGTGTTAGGTTTTTCTTTTGATTAGTTACAGGCAGTTCCGTGCGTTGGCTCTGCGGTCAAGTTGCGAGTATGGGAGTATGGCGAGAGGGTAGGCCGGGGCACGACCGGCTTCATTAACTTTGTAATTACTCTCGTTAACAATGTATGGATCCGGCCGTGGAGGGACGCGAGCCAGTGGTCACACACCTGAGGGCGCAGGGCGAGAAGTCTAACAAGGGCCGCTATACCTCACAAACAACACACAGAGTGATTAACAACAAGCGTTAAGCTATAACAGGTCATGTTGCGTTACTTACTTCTTACTGACGTCATATCATTTTAATTTAATTTCAGTGGAGTACTAGTCCAGCATTAAATTTCCATACCTAACTAATTTAGCATATTTTTAACTTTAATTCTTTCACTGTTTAAGGTAAACTGTTCATTATGTTTGAAGTATTTCCTACTTGAGGAAAGCAACTTTTCACCATATAATTATGATCAACACAACTTAATTGCTGTTATTATTTTAAGATCAGGTCGGTGCCAAGAATTCTTTGGGAGTGTTCCTATTATTAGGGAATCAACATCCAGATCCTAAAGCTTTGAGAACCAAATTATGATAAATTTGAATATTTATTAATCAAAATTTCTGATCAAGTTAATTAACATATTATTGGGCTGGATGGTATATAGTGAAAACAATGTTCACAATCTGATGGTAATATTTACATATCACTTAAACGTTTAACTATACAATAACAAGCAATGATTAGTTTTCTTTTTGTTATATATATATAAAAAAAGAACAATACAATTCGCTGATCGTATTATCAGGGCGGTTCCTAGGGCGAATGTCGATGCAAAAAGTTTCTTTTCCGAAATAATGATTACCATTGCAGCGGAGTCTTGGGCCGACAGGCTCACTGAATGAATGACCCGCTCTGCAGATGCCCATGGAATCAGGCGCAACACTAGAATCCCTTCTTCACCCCTCGCTGTCGTATTCGAAAACTGTTTTTCACATGTTTTTGCTGATTCTGCCAATCTGGGCGGACAGTTCTTGTCCTATGGTTGGCTCCCAACATGAAACATAGAGTATTCAAAAATTCAAGGATAAGCTCTGCCCCACTCTGGTACGGTTAACACGGCTCGTTTTCTGGAAATCATCCGGGTACCTTTTTTCTGAAATAAAGTGCTAGTTTGTAGTCATAGTCTTTTCTTTCGTTAGATTTACTAGTCCTAATTCTTCTACATATATGCATTGGTTCATATACGCCATGTAAACTCTCGAGGTACTTTTTACCCGCTTCCTGCCCTGCAACGACTTCCAATTCAGCTCTTTTGTCACGTCAGTTAATGATTGTATTCTATGATAATTTTCACAAATAAAGCCAACTGCCCTTCTTTGTATCCGCTTCAGGTCCTATATTAGACACCAGTAATATGTTATATACACTACCCCACCATTCTCAAGCATACCTAAAGAAGGGTAATCGTAGGTGTCTATGCTGCCCATGCAAAAATGTTAAACTTTGAGGAGCATTTATGTGGACATTATTTAATATACTAACTAGAAACTTGGTCAACCTATACAGGGGTTCAGTTATAAAGTTAGGGCAGAAGGATATTTTGTTACCCTATGCAGTTTCTTTTTAATATATTTTTTTAAATCCAAATGTTTTTAAAACATTGAGATATTTTATTTCATTCCATATTGATTACTAGTCTTGTTACAATAAGACTGTGTTAAATTGTAATTTGGATAACAAAGAATAATACAAATTTCTTATCTCCAAATCTTGAATAAATTTTGAGAAAATGTTTCTTAATATTCAAAAATTTTAATTTACGATAAATGGCTTTCAAAGTTTAACAATATATTCCCGCAATGTAAGATAGCTCGTATATAACAATTGATAACTCCACTTCTAGGACGCAACGCTATGTTAATGTTTTCCGTAGAGAGGAAGGTTAAAAATAATTATTGGGGGGGAAAAAAAACTTTCTCACTTCCTTTGTACATTCTCTCATCACTTTCTGCAGTAAATGAATGTATTTATAACCTGTCCCTATTACTTGCCCAATATGCATTCCTAAATTTAGTTCAATATCAAATAATATGCTAAAGTATTTAGTTTTTGTCTTCAACAAAAAGCAATTTCTCCAGCAACTGATGATCGTACAAAACAAGGGAGTGGGATAATTTTGTTTCGTAGGTGAAGAACTCAGCGAATGCAATAAATTAGCACGGGAAATAATGGACTGTTTACCAAAAACACTGAAGGGGTTTAAATTTGGAATTCGTAACAGGCAGGAATAGGTGGGTAGACAATAATCATGATGACATAAGGTGGGGGTATTGGCACTAAAGAGTGTGTCCCATCACAACTGAAATTAAATTAATTAACACTTTTATTTTATATGTGAATAATTAATCTTAATGGCTGGGAAGCATCGGACAGGTAGTGTTATGTGTGTTCTGATTGTCTAATATACCCCGCGTTAAAATACTTGCCCATCCTAATTCGATAAATGGCATAGGCCTAACGGGTGTACCAACAAAGTATAACTAGGGGTTCGACGCTTCTCTCGCAGAGGAGGGAGCTGCGTCACGTGATCGGCACCTCGCAGAGCGCAGCCGAAGCCGCCAGCTAATCCTGGGTGTTTGAATATCGCTGATTCTGTTGACTCGCGGGTATTGCCGGCGCCGTCGAAGCGCGCCTCGAAGCCACGTGACAGGCATCGCGGAGCGATACGCGCGCCGGGTATGAATATAAACACCATCTCTGAATGCGCTCGCTACACCTGAGATCTGACAGCGAACACGCGTCTCGTGTGCTAACCGGGTGTCATCTCAGCCCCAGTTTACATCTCAACTAACACCGAATACCAACAAATCTCCTGTTCAGACAGACTCACTGGAGCACTACCTACTGTGGGATAAATATTAAAACATACAGAGCTAATATGACATGTTTATTAGTGAGTGCAAAATAGTTCTGCGAGACAAATGTTTGTTAGGATTTATCGCTATCGTAATGAGGTTCAAATTGAATTTGAATTGTCATGACGTTTTCAACATACACCAATTGTTTTGGTGCTCCCTACAAGCAAAGACCTTGCAATAGCTACGCAAGTGCGTTTGGAAACCCACGATGCATTAGTAACTAACCTAATCTCAAGTGTTGACATTTTCAATGAGTAAACAAAATATCGCGCGTGAAATATCAGTCTATAAGTAATAATAAACATTGCCTAGAATGCTTCCATGTTGCGTTGGTGTAACTATATTGAAAATCTTTTCTGCTTGCCAGACCTAAAACTGTTTCGTTTATCCCTAAAAACCCTAAAATATATACTAACAAGAACTTGAAAAGCTATTTGAAAATATTAATCACCAAAAGTGCCCACAGAGTAAAATTTAACCCATCCTGTAAAGTTCGGAACCTTGCAAACAATAACAAGTATAAAAACATAATTTCTAAATTTGTCAGTCAGTCTGGTTTTGGCCTTCTCCCCATCAAGGAATATGTGTATTGGGACGACCCCAACGAACTCGTTGAACGACTAAAGTAACTTACATCGGCAGGACATACGGCACACACCAATGAAATTTTATCAGTGATTACAGAACTTCGTGAGAGAGACATCATATTATAACATGAATCAAGTTGTGGTAGAACTCCATAGACACTGATTTAGGGACGTTTCAAGATCAGTAAAAGCATTTAAATACGCTGATATAGAACCACCGGTCGTACGAGACAGGTAAATATTTAAAATAGGATATTCCTTTCTGACAGACAACGATTGCAGCGTTCGATAATTGTAATTTTGAACGTACCAGATCCCATGAAAAATCCTCAAATACCATCCCAGAGTCAGGAGAGATTTAGGAAGACCACCAAGAACTAAGACTGTAACAGGCCACCAGGCCTAACACTGTCTAGGAAGAATAAGTAGAAGAAGAACTACTGTTTTAGCATTTAAACTATATATTATTTTCACGCATGAGTTATTTCTTAAAATTTGTAATAACTTACAGCAGCGTCTAACGTTATTACTGCTACTTCTCATATGCCATGCGCTTACAATAGACTAGTACTCAAAGGTAAATAATACCAGAGTACTGAACACACGAAAAATTCTTCTAGCCACCTAAATATCTTCGAACTGAACATTTGCTTCTATACTAGACAAAGGATGAAATAATTTTTTACGCTAATTAAGAACCAGGACCAAGGCTGGTGGGTGAGCGGTAACGCTCTGGACTGACATTCTAGAAGACGAGGGTTCGAATCCCCGCCAGCGATCCAGATTTTGCTTTCCCGAAACCACTGCAGGCGAACAAAGGGCTGGTACCTTCAAAATGTCAATTTCCTTTTAAGTTCCTTGTCCCCGTTCCTCTTTCTTATATACCGACGCCCACGTTAACAATCCTTGAAGCAGTAAGCAAAAACATGGGTGGAACTGGGGCGAATCCCTACCTGTGGATAGCGGCCGCACCGCAGTATTTCAGTTTGGGTTCCCAGACGGCACATCTTGGAACTGAGGTGTGGAATATTTTTATCTGTCGGTTCAGTTAAGAGCTCTTTGAAGTCTATCGATTTCGCGCTTTTTACGTTAGGGTCTTTTGCTGAAGTTTATGGAGATGAAGGGTGAAAATGGAACTTAAATCATCATAATGGTGGCCTCTACTCGACAAAAAGTCGAAATACATAATATTTTTAAAATGGTTTTTGTGTGCAAATTTGGGAAAGGCGGGATAAATGCAGCTGTGAGAATGAACAAAAAAAATTGAGTGTTTTATAGTAGCAAAGGCCGAAATCCATTGAGTAAATCGTTCAGGCTCAGTTATAAATAGTGTCTGGTTTTGCATAACACAAAAATAAAACAAACAAAACAAACAAAAAACAAAATAAAAACTTATATATGAGACCCAAACTGCGAAAATGATTTACATAAGAAATATAAATTTCACAAATTCAAATTCTACTGTTCAAAATAGCTTTTATTTTGTGTGTGTTAAATTAAAATATAAATTAAACTGAATAAATCTTTAATAACTCGTAATTAAAGCCAATGAACCGCCGCTCACATATTTTTAAAGTTACTTCTTCAAAGCATAAGAAGAAAAATAGAAACTTGACAAATTCATAGCGTGAACAACAACGAGATCGTAAACCAAGTGTCGGTAGATTATTTGTGAGAGTAGTTAAGAATTAAACATTATGTCAATATATACCCGCTCAGAGAATATAAAGTGTCACTTAATGCTGAGACATACTTAACGTAGAGCAACATTAGAAATGAGATGTAGGTGTGACGTATGGTATGAATCGTTCATTCCGGTCTTCTAAACCACAAAACTTTATAAGTTCCGATAATTCGATTTTGCTATAGATCACTTTAGAATGGCCTTTGGTAAGATATCACAGTTTTACCATCGTTAGCATCAGTGACTGGGGAGGTTCAGACAATCATTTCCTGTTGTATTACTCGTTAAAGTATAATATGACGAATAATCTACTTGCACTTTCACCATTGCTTGCGGGTGAGCAGATACCTCTCGAGTCTGGCATTCAGCAGGATATTGGTCTGGTCCCCAGCATGACCATCCTAAGCGTCGTTTCCAATGATTTCTAAAAAAGAGCATAACAGAACCCCTTCTCATTTCTTGTACTGTCCTTGACGTCGACTAGCTGTAAAGCCCATACAAAAAGAATTTTTTAAGGTGTATGCAGACTTGCTGTAGCGATCGTGGCAGTAAGAGAACCATGCTGCGACAACACTATGCCTTGATAGGTAAATTTTGGATACTGGATTATTGCGGCAATACTTTTTTCCCAAAATTATTAAGAGTTTAATTTGACACTTAATTTCGCAACTTTTCATTTTTGAATGGGTACACAGAATATTTTATTCTCATTCTTAGTAATGTTGACTTATCAACACTCGTTAAATTTTGGGAAGGCTATTTGTTAAGCAAAGTCGAAAAGAAACTAATACTTACGAATGATTCACCTACTTAAAAGATAGTAGTGTGAAAGCAGAACAGGCTGTTTGTAACACATGCATGGTGTCTGGGATAATCAAGGCAAGAAAACGGTTTTGTTACTTTAAACAGGCACCAAGGAGAGGAAGAACATTTGGCAGTGTTAAAGAACGTTTAGACTCTCTAACCTAGGATCATAGATTTCAGTCAATCAGAAATATGAAGAATATAATGAACTATGCCGTCTCAACCTTTAAACAACATTTTCATTCCTTGAACATATTTTGAAAATTGTTTGGATACAACACGCTTTAAATGAAAATAATTGAATTTCTTCGATTGACCATTTGTGCTTTTCTGCCACCTATTCGTCGGCTAGCTAGTTGAGCAACATCGATCATTCCTGTTTATGATTTTCACCAACGTTATTGAATTTCGGGTTAATTACAACTTCAGGAAAAAATGGCTGAACCCAAAATAAATTGCAACTTTTCTTTCATAAGATGCCGTTAATTCTGAAAGGATAAGGTCATTCCCCAGATGGAACACTGAAAAGTAATATAAAAATATTTTCTTCAATTTAATGTAAACACCAACAACTAATACTGCTTGCCGCCCCATCTCAAGGAAAAATACAAAAATTACATCAGGACGAAGCAGCTTCGGTACGATGTTATCTACGATGGTCTTCACTCTTCGATTAAAGACATCTTTAGCCCCTTACTGCTAAAGGCGTGCAATAGAATAAATCCTGTTACTTTATTTTTTTTCTGTTCTCATCCAATAAGTACCAAATGTTAAGCATATACACAGTAAGGAGATGACTTTTTAATGTAATAATATAAAATACACCATTTATTTAGATCGGGCCACTACTGTGTACTCATTGCTTACGAGAGTAAGAACATTTTCTTGTAGCGACTGTTACTCCACCTCGGTACGGTTGTGACTACTACTTTGTGCTGTGGTATCGCGCGCTCCCACCACAGCGCCGAGAATTTAAGCTCGTTCGAGGCTCGTCTCTGGAGGACGCTGCTTACAAGGCCTCGTCGCCTGCTGCCGGCACGAACAGCGCCCCGAAAATAACATTTGCTCCCCTTGTGTTCACGTATTCAGTGCCACACTTCCACTCGAACTCAGCCTCTGTAAACTACATAAACTACCTCGAGAGGAAGTTGAGATGCCGCAAGTCCCGGGCGGCACTCCCGTCTCGATGACACGTGCTCGGTGGAGGAGACATGGCACTGCAATCAGGACAGCCTCCTCGCTCTGTAATTACCTTCCACGGAAACGGAACCAACGCTGCTGAGCTCAACAAGTCGAGGAATTACTGGTTTACATCGCAGATAAGGTATAACTAAACGCTTAGTGAAGATGCATCGCTTGGGGGATGTATCTGTGTATACAGGGTGTTAAAAAAAGTGACAAATGCTCGAGCAGGTGATAATATACATAAAAATAGGATACGGGCGCCGGGAGGGGGGTGCAAGTGCACCCCCCTGCACAGAAAAATATTAAGAAATAAAAATTTTATTATTAAATTCACTGTTTGAGTAATAACTTAAGGCGCCTAGGTGGTTGTCCAAATTTGTTCAACAGTCAATAAATTCGGTATCCTTAGTTAATATGTAATAGGTGTTATGTATAATGCATAATATATAAAAAAGATACAGTTGCACCTCCCTTAAACCAATCCTGCCAGCGCCCATGAAATAGGACAAAAATGTCTAATAATCATTTGGCTGCAAACACATGCTTTCGGAGTCAAGAGCAGGTGTGCAACGTGACGTCCGCCGAACACAATGCCTCAGACCTTCAGAGTAAAAACTCACGAACTCTTTGAAACTATCGTGTTTGATCCTAATATGTGCTGATATGCACTGAAGACGTTCAGAACCAACCAGAACAATTTAATGGAATTCGTGATTCCTTACGCAGGAGGACAGACATATGCATTTCTATGGACACACGCAATTCTTATTAACTCCGAAACTATGTATTTGCTGCCCAATGTTTAGACATTTTTGTCTTATTTTGATGCATTCAATCACCGTATAGAAAATTTGACACTTTAAACACTCCGTATAAGTCATCTTGTAAAATTGTTGCACCTATAAGACATTTCTGTATGGATTAAAACTCTCTTCCTTTCTCTTTGGTACTACACCCAATAGAAAGTCTCCCTCTCCATTTCATTCAGATGTCCTGCTTTCGTATCCAGACATTATTTCTTTTATCTCTACAAATACAATCTTTACGTTCTGATTCCTCTTTTTGTAAAAAATTATTACCTAGTTCATTCTTGCCTGGTTCCTCTGTGTATTCGAATCTGCAGATCATATACGTTTCTTCTCTTTGGCTCAGCACTATAGACAAAGATTGTTCTTGGAATGCAGTTGTTTGTAACTGACCATGGTCTCTCAAACAGTACAGTGAGTTCACACAGATCTTGCGTAGGTTATTTTACTAAAAAATCTATTTTATTTAATCATCTGGTATTAAGCTAAATATTTTTTAAAAAAACTGTGGTGGATAAATAGAGCAATCTATTAGTATAATACGCTAGATGTAGCATGTCACGGCATGACGTCAATCTATGGCATTAGGCTATGACGTCACGCTTTACGGGTGATATTTGTGGGAGTGCGCGTTATTTAATAACATTTCCAAGCATCAGTGAATAAATTAACTCACAGAACACTGAAATAAAAGTATGTATTGCGTTAAAATCGACATATCAATCATTAGATCTACGTAATATTCTTTTGATACATAGAAGTATTCCTTAAATTCTTTGTCCATAGATATGTAAGATAAAAGCTTTGTATTTCGAGCATCAGTGTTGAGAAAAGTTTGGTTAGAGTATTACTTAGGATGGATCAGAATTACAACTGGCATTTGACGCTACAGCAGAGGACATGAATAATTTAGCTTTTTTTCAAAATAATTTAAACTGTTTCCTATTATTTAAATTATTAATTCGTTTGAACGGAAATAGTTGCCCACTGATCTCGAATTGTGCAGACTACACTACAATTAATAATGTAAGTTTATCAGGTTTATTTTAATCTTCTTTGCTTTCACTGAGTAATATTACTGAGGCTATTATTTTCGCAATGTGTAACTATGTCAGCTATTCGAACGTTGTAATATTGGTCTTAATCACGTTGGAGATTTTTGGTTTTTTACCTATCTTTTTTGTTGAAGGTTTTTGATCAAATTTAGGTTGTTGCGTAATCACTGTGTCTCATCAATGAATTTTGGTCGGAAAACTGTTGCACATGTTCGTTTTGTGATTTTATTGGCTACGGTAAAATAAGAACGAGGCCGAAAGAATTGTGCTATTCGTTTGAAATTTGCCTCATACTTTCCTATGGTCATATCTTTTAATAAAAAGTGTACATGAAAGCAAAATGCAACTTACGTTAGACGTGAAGCAACATGAAAATTATGAATTAACACAACACAAAACCGCCAATTCACTTCAAATTGTCACGTCAAAGATAGCATCTGTACAGCAACAACTGTGAAAACGCTGGCAACGTTACTTGACAGGATATCAATATATTCCTGCGTTGTATAATTCACTTCTTACAACAACTTATTTTATACTTATGTCGCGAAACATGACATCACCATCAATGCACGTGCGATTGAAGCTTTGATTTTGTAGCGGCAGTATTAGCCGAGATTGTGGTTAGGTTGAAATTTAGCCTGAACCAAAATAAATAATGAACCTTATCACAGCAAAAGAATGTTGAATTTAGCTATTATCAGTTATTTACGCAGGTTTCATAAGCACTATGTCACGTTTTGATGTCATGAATCACGATGTAAACTACTCCCGTATGTGGTTAGTTTAAAAATGCAATTTGGACCAGGATAGCAACCGAAACCTTTTGTTACAGCGCCAGGCAATAGGAATTGCATTCATTTTATAACAATTCAATTTATTTCAACAATTGCTAAGAAGTGAATTCCTACAACACTGAATGAAAAGTATGAATTTTGTTTAAATTGTCATATTGATTATTAGCTGTTTTTTTTTTTTAGTGATATCATTTGAATGAAAGAAGTTCCAAATTGTTCGCGATCTATACAACCTAAACCACAATTAAAACTAATATTACGTAACATTACGTAAGTTGTTGTTAAGATTTATTTTTACATCCTTCGTTTTCACTGGTGTCATTATTTCAGCCGGACGTAAGCTGTGCCAGGCGTTAAAACATCGATCTTTATCATAGACAATAAGAAAGTTGTAAGAAACTGTGAAGATTTTGGATCAAGTTTGTAGCGCATGATGCATGATTGGTATCGATGCATGATGACATTGACATGCGATACAGGGAATGTATAAATTCCCGTGCGAATGAAGCTTTGATTTTCTACCGGCTTTATTGGCGAAGATTGTAGTTAGACTGAAACGCAACCTGGACCAAATTGCCAACTGAAACTTTTAGCTACATCACAAGGGACGAGAAATTAAAGCATATTGAGCTTTATTTTATAAAACTTCAATTTAGGTAAGCAACTAAAAAGAAATCAATTGCCAAAACAGTCCGTTAAACCCGTCATTTTTGATGGGTTTTGTCGTTAGTATATCATAAAATGTAATTAGATTATAATTTGTATAAAAAATTCAGTATACAAAATGTAAAACATAACAAAATAGTAACATGTATACACAATCAACATCTAAGAAGTGAAACACGTTTGGAAAGTAAATAAATGAACAAATATTCAGTCGCTTTGACTGAATTTATTTATTAATTAATTGGCATTTGAGGAAAATGATCCACAACGTCCAGATGAATAGTCTTTGTTAAACTGCTAATACAATTTTCTCTTATTTTCAGTTTCACGAACCTTTTTATATAATTACTGACATGACTTTTTCATTTAAGACAGAGGTTTTCAGTAATCTCCTTTTCAAGTGACTTTCTTGTACAGTACTTGATTTCTTTATCTAAGGTTCAGCAAAACCTACTTCACCATAGTGTCCAATATATATACTTCTGTTCTATTGTGATGGTTTTTCGTTTTATTTTTCCAGCGTAATAGACACACAGGCGGAAAGAACCTTGTATTCTCGTTGATTGACAACTGTTTTCTTCAACTTTTTATTGAAGTCAATCTTTTTTTAACAGTGTTAAAATCGTTATAAGGATATTCCCTGCCAACTTTGTTAAGTATTTCACCAATTTTGTTGCTAAGAAAGTGTTTTTTTTTTACTTATTATTAGTACTTTAGTGTTCACAATATTGTTCTGTCTTTCTATTCACATCAAATCGTTAATGAGTGAGAACAATGGAGGTTGTGTTTTATGATACGAGAAAACAAACGGATAATAATCTATCGGAAATGCTTTTGTAAATTCGAAATACGTGAAAACAATAAAATATTTCAACCGACCACTTGTTGGCTGGTGTTTAAAAAATATAACAACATTTAAAATTCACAGAAATGAGTATTCAGAATGGCTAAGGAGGAATCAAACCTGTTATGTAAATAGAAAAATTAGCAGTGGACAGGACAATATGAACATTGCCATCAGAGGAGGTTGCTGAAATAATCCAATTATGGTGAAAACCGTAAACGAGCTAATGAGAGCATAACTCGTGGATGCGCTGTAATGGTAAGGCAAGACCTAGGCAGAGATCTACGTCAATACTCTGCATTTCGCAAACATTGTGGGTGGCAAAGGGTGCTAATCACAAATTCTAATTCTGCGCATTCCAGTCCAGAATAGCACGATTAAAGAAAGAATACATAAAAGCGTCAGTACGGCATCTTATTTCTCGAATCTTATCCCTCCGGTCATTGCGATCAAAATAGAATGGCGGAAGAAGTATTTCATTGCACTCTTAAGACAAAGAATTTCGCATATTCTCCAATAAATTCAAACGTAAACGACGTCGTCTGTCTTCCAAACGATCCCAACCCAATCTATGTATCAATGCTGTGACGCTTTCATAAGGGCTGTAGCAACCAGTCACGATTCGAGCGGCTTTCCTCTGTACCCTCTCCACTGAGTCAATTTAGCCCTTGCGATCCCAATTTTTTTTTTTTTGCTTATTACTTTACGCCTCGTCGACGTCGAGGTCATGAGAGGCGGGTGGGACCAAGAAACGGGAAGGAATTCGGCCATGGCCTTTTGAAGGAAGCATCTCGGCAGTTGCCTGGAGTGTTTTGGAGAAACCATGGAAAACCCAAATCTGGATGCTCGGACGGGGATTCAAACCGCCGTCCTCCCGAATGCGAGGCCAGAACGCTAACCATTCGCCCACCACGCTCGGTCACAATAGTAATGCAAATGGGACGCACTAGTGTTTTAAACGCTATTTCATTTGTATGAGCATTACAATTCCTCAAAATAGGACCTATGAATGTAATTTAGAATTAGCTTTTCCTACGACGGAAGTTATGTGCAAGTTGCATTTCATGTTGCTTTGTACCCTTACCCCCAAATACTTCAAGGAATCAATCGTGTCATCAACTGAATTGTTTACTTTGTACTCGTGAACAAATTGACCCTTTTTGTTACTTATTCGAATTGCCTTACAGTTTTTGCAATTAAGTGTAAGCTGTCATTTACGGCACCATTCGGAAATAGCATCCAAATCGCGCTGAATTTCTAAACAATCGTCAGAGCACCTTATTTCCCTATAGATAACTGCATCGCCGGCAAACAATCGCAACCAGTATTTAATGTTGTCACCTAGATAGTTTATAAAAATTAAGAATAGAAGTGGTCCTGTTACACTTCATTGAGGAACGCCCGAAGTAACATTTATCTTAGAAGAGGCTTCCCCGTCAACAATGACAACACTGAGCGACCAGTTAGAAAGTCACGTATCCATTCACAAATCTGATCCGATATACCATATGCTCGAATCTTCGCTAAAAGTCGGTTGTGTGGTACAGAATCAAAAGCTTTCTGAAAATCGAAGAAATTTCCATCAATTAGTGAACCTGCATCGATAGCTTTGATTACGTCATGGGAAAAAGGGGCTAATTGTGTTTCATACGATCTCTTCTTACAAAATCCGTGTTGACACGGTGTAAGTAAATCGTTCTCATCTAGAAACTTCATAATGTTAGAGCATATGACATGCTCCAGAAGTCTACTGCATACAGATGTTAGAAATATGGGTCGGTAATTCCTAGGATCACTCCGACCTTCCTACATGCATGATTCTTTATCAGTAACACTTAATGCTGATTGTCAGCAATGAGCTTAGGTTAGAACCTGTAAAATATGTTTGTATCGAATCTTGGTGAACGCAATAACACCCGGTATCTTTAAATACTATTAAAACAATTAAATCCATTAGATAAATTCATTCAACTTCACAAATTAAAGAAGCCTGACCAACGTGTATGTGCTGTAGTATCATGTGAGTAATAAATGCTCATAATTTCACAGTAAGTACAGTGATCCAAACTTCACTAAAATACTGTCCTTACTGACTGTAACAGATAGCTTCCAAAACCGTTCAGATCTCTTTTTAAATTTCCCCATGCTTTGCGTCCCACGTAATGAACACTAATTTTACCATGTAGAGTCGGCGACATTCATACTCATACATGATGTGAGAAAATACGTGATAGAATAACTATTGTGTACCTTTCCGACAGACAGATAATGCTTGGTGCTTCACGGGTGGGCGTGAAGAATTTTTTCTGTTCCATTTACCTTCTGGATTTTAGTGTCTTCTGCTCAGTTGAGCAAAGCTGTGGGTGATGTTTACGTAGTAGAGGGGTATGGGAGGAGGCAGCCTTCCACGTAGCCTCAAGGCCACGTAATTAACCATCGGCTGGAGGCCTGCCGTTAATTAACAGCCCGGGCCGACCTGCGCCGTCCTCACAGAGTGGCGACAGTACGGCTCCGCGCCGACTTGCATTAACACCGACCACCAAGTGAAACGATTATGACCACCACGCTGCTCGTGGCAGCAGAGACTTCCAGCAGAGGCGGTTTCACTGATTTTACCCATAACGAGCAGTAGGGAAAATTGATTACTTGTACATTAGAAGCTATATGGCAATCAGTAGAGAAGAGTGAAACACTAATTTAAACGTTGTTTTGTGGTGGTATATTGTTTGTTATTTTACAGAATCTCCTATTATAGTTACAGATTTCGAAAAACAGTGCAGGACTTCACGCGAAATTCGTTGTCACACGTTACAAAAGCCTCTAAGTATTGTAAGAACGGAGACTTTCCCGGCGTATGCTTGAAATGAAGTCTTCACGGATGTACCGCCGGATAGTGTTTTGAAAAATACTATCCGGCGGTACTCCCGTGAAGACTTCATTTCAGGCACTAAGTATTGTTTACGTCTATTAATGCTAACTGACGTCAATGTTACTTCTGCTACTGGGACATTCCATACAATAAAAAAGACGAAAAAGCAGCAAAAATGATTGCATCATTATTATTATTATTATTTTGTCATCAGAAGGCACAGTTTTGAGATACCCATGTTTAGCTGATACTGAGGGACTATTAGAACGAAATCTCGGCAAAGTATTAGAATACACAATGTACACCTACGTATGCACAATGTCGAATACGTGATCAGGTAACGCTAAAACATGAAATGCGCTTCGTACTTTGGTTTACGGTCTCTTTATATTCTACGGAAATTAAACTCTTTCTTCAAAGACATAAAAAAAAATTTGCTACCCGTATAGACTGAGTAATAGAATATTTGATGTATTTATTCAGTTTGTGTAAAATATAATTTTGAGGCGGAAATGGGATATGCCACCATCGTTTCCTTGACACGATGCAGATGGAGGTACGAATATCGTTCCAAGAACTGAATCATGGAGAGTTACCAAATCTCAATAAGGTGTCTTCTAAAGTAGTTCATTCAATGAACCCTCTAGTTTAATTAAACGAAATGACATTATAAATGCAACTAATACGGCCTGTTTAAGATTAATAAATATAATTATTAAACGTCTTTTCACAAAAAATATTAAATTTAAATCCTGAAACGTATTTCCTAAAAACAATTTACAAAGTTAAGAAATGCTCATTGTTTTTAAAAAGGAACATTTTTTTTTTTTGATAGTTCATGATCTAATTTCTTCAAGATAATTTTTTTTAAAATGTTTGTATGTTGGTAGCTGTTCAGAATTCAAAGAGTAGTTCTCAATTCCTCAAACCAAAATATGTCTGTAGATATGTTCCCAACATTCTAGGTATACCATTTCTTTGGTGCCTTATTAAACGCAGATATATACCCCAAAGGTAATTTAAACTCAAGGTTACTAGGCTTCATTACTTTCATAATCTGAGCTACTGTAGAGGCATGTATGGTGAGTGATAGTCTCCTTCCTGAATAGTACCGGATAAGAATGATGTGGGAAACAGTGACTCTTCCTATATTTAAACGACTTGGGCGCAAAAACCTCGCAGGTAAAATAATGATGCAAAGCCACATACCAGTAGCAATAACATGTAACGTCACCACACCAAACATTCTATGTCTTCATTTTGATTTCTAATAGGAATTTCATTCGTATCAGTTAATCCCACAACATGTTTTTGTAAAGTCCTGTATCGCTCAAGGTAAAATAACATTCAACTCATGTGCTACTTTAAGTACGTACACACAAAAAACATGCGTTATTGTATATTTATTGGGCAGCATAAAAACTTTGTTCAATAAAAGTTGCATATTTGGTACCACTTTTTAACTTTAGATCTAAAATTGTTTTATTCTTCTACATTTAAACAAGAGATTAATACTTAACTTTCCAGGTCAAGCAGTTTTACACAATTCAGTAAACTTAATGGCATTATTGTAAGGTTTTTGAGGCAAAAATATTTTTAAAATACACTAGCAGGACAAAGTAACTGCCATTTGAGAGAAATAAGAAAATTTTAGGTTTAGATACAGGAAAGACTTTTTTATAGAGCACGATGAACAGTTAGATAGAAAGAAACAAAATGTGTACCTTCGAGTACAAGTTAGTCAAGCTAATTTTTTTAAAATATGGTTGAACGTAGTGAGATAAACATGGATAATATCGAGTTAGTGCCTTCACGGCTCTCGCTGCAGAAGCCTGGAGTCGCACACATCGCTAGTATTAAGGCCAGTCAGCACGCTAACTCGGTTTCGTGTCGGAATCAAAGTGCGGTGTCGCGGCACGTCGCAAGTGCGCGACGGCGGGTAACTCGGTTACACGAAATACATCCAGTATGTTGACCAGGCGACTTGGGGCGGCGTTAATAAAATGGAGCTGGAGGCACTGTCCATATCCAATACCGACTGTCAGCCCTCCTGACGTGCACGGCCTCCTCCTAATTTAATTGCCTGCAGTCGGAGATAGACAGCTCCCGGCCAAAGACAATAACGCTCCGTGACACGAATAAACCGTCATGTTTGCGAGCCTTAACGAATAGTATACGTCAGTAGGCCCGCTCCCTCGCTGGAATTCGCATCGGCCGTGTTGTTGTTCCTGCAGAGCCGTCTGGGGAAGGTGCATACCGTCCCTGATCCAGCTCGAGCGAGCCGGAAGATCGCACTGTCGGTAGGCGAAAACTCTCTATTCGCACGGACTATCAGTCGTCAGCAAGGGCAACTGGTTCGTTAAGACAAAACTCACAGCCATACGGTAAACGACTTTTGGTAACTGCTTAACGTCTCTTAACAACGAGGTCTTTAGAGACGGGAAAGGATGGGGGACAAGGAATAGGAAGGAATTCGGCCATGGCCTTTTGAAGGAAGCATCCCAGCATTTGCATGGGGTGATTTGGGAAACCATGGAAAACCCAAATCTGGATGCCCGGACGGGGATTCGAACCACCGTCCTCCCGAATGCGAGACCAGAACGCTAACCGTTACACCACCACGCTCGGTGTAAACGACTTTATGTGCCAAATAACTGTAATGTGAAAAATATCTTCGAAAATTCATAGACACTGTTTCTCTCCGGACGTTTGAATCTGAACATAAGGACAGACTTTACACTTTGGCTATTTAAAACAGCATTAAAAATCTTAAGCACTTGCAACTTATAGACGTTTCATCATCACTGAATGTCACTCGGATTGTTAGTACTATATACAGTACTTTAGGACCAAATACCTTCAGTAAGATATTTTCAAAGATGCATACTAAACTCGTTTATGAGGGTATTCTAGTCTTCTGAATTACTTTGGATTTGATGAGTGAAATTAAACATTAATTTGAAAATTAATACAAATATTAATATAAACTGTGTTTTATATTTTCAGTCTTCTTCCGGTGACGGTCTTATCGGTATCGGATTTTGTATTCCCCCCCCCCCTTTCCTCTTATAACCTTGTCGCCAGGGACAAATGTCCCGCTTTTAACTCTTTGTTAACTTTAACGTTCACACTTATTCATTTCATCTTTTCTATCTAAATAATAATAAACTTTCATCTGATTCATTGAGATTTATTCCAGTTGCATTTCATTAATAGGCTTCCGAAGAATATAATATCCTTTGCTGGCAGTAACTGTCAACTCAAATGCACATTAACTTTCACTATCTCTCTCTCTCTCTCTTGTTACTTCCGTCTTTACCATGACTACGAATTTCTTTTATAATTTCTCCATGATCACGTTATGCCACAACCGCTCTGCTTAATTTTTTTCGCTGCTCTATAGACTTCATTTGCTTTTCCTCATGAATCATAATGTAAATCAGATGTAAATATTAACTATCGCAATACGTTTTGCAGTATCTGTGAGGATGCACAAATACATTTTTATCTAATTGCGAACGCTGTAGTTTGACATGATAGCTATACACTGAGCGTTTCACTGCAATGTAAGACCGTCTCTTAAAATCTAAATTAATTCCATATGTTAAAATAACGGGAAGATTTACTCGTACTAAATAAAATCATGAAAACAGTTAATTGTTCGTTAGGACATACAGTTACATTAAAGCCTATTTAAAAATAAAAAGAAAAAGCACAGTTGATATTTCGTGATAGTTAGAAACTGATCTTATACAATGAAGGCATCAGGAAATAAATTCAATAGTATACCATACCTCCTAGTCGGCCTACTGAATCACCACTGTTATTAGCTCACCGTCCGTTATGGAACGTTATTGTAAAATATCGTAAAAATTTGTCAAATATTTCACTCGTTAGTGAGGGAATTGAGGGAATGTGCTATAACGACAAAAAATTTAAGAATCTTTCAATTTTTTTTATTATGACTTTCCGTCTTGTTGACTGCGATAAGCACCGGGATAATAAAAGATGGCTGTTAGAAGGAACCATCCAGGCTTTCGCCCGGAGTGGTTTTCGAAAACCGTGGGAAATCGAAATGTGGTTAACCTAACGGGGATTTGAAAGCACAACCTTCCGAATGGCAGGCTATCACTCACCTACCACAATCGTTAAAATTTTAAGTTTTGAGACAGAAATAAATAAAATGTAAAGAGTTCGATAGATTCATGTGAAGTGCTTTGAACAGATTTATTTTGATCTTCGAGTGTGGGAAAGTCCATTGCAGAGATAAGACACAGCCTAAAATAACCACAAAGATTCCAAGGAACTCAAAAACAGGAAGACGTATCAAAATCTAGTAATCGCGACTTTTCACGATCACACTCTACCAGCGGTACTTCAAGAATTAGCAAACATAGCCACAAAACCGCTACATTCATTGATATAAGCAGATTGACGGAAAATATGTGAAAACACTTCGCCCGTGTCACAAATCTAATTTTAATACTATTCTAAACCCATCTCAGTGCCTCTGCTCATGTTGTGGAAATGACAAATGAACCGATAAATAAAATGCTCAAAAAAGATATAAATGAATTCTTGATGATACCACTATGCTTGTATCATTCAGGTACGTTCAAGTAGCGTAGGCCTGTGTCAATTTTTTTAATATCCAAAGATGAAATAACGGGTTATTAAGAGTCCTGTACCACAACTTTTCCCACACAAAACCACTTAAGTATATCTTTGCGTTGACAATTGTAGCAATAACCTGTCAAATATTCCGCCGTAAATTGCAATACGGTTGTCTGTTCTCATGCTTCTTACCTTAGTACGTCTCCATGTTGCCGTATATGGCTGTTAGAGTCTATTACTCTCTAATGAAAAAGTATAGATTCAAGTGATACTACGAAGAAAATTGTGTCTTATTTGTTTAATGATTACCATTTACTCGTAATTTTGTGTGTTTATAAAACACGTACGTACAGAAACTTTGTGACTATATTCTTGTCAGTCAGTTCGCTTTCATGTGTCACCTACAAAGCGGATTTACAAAATGTTAGATGCATACACAAATAATACACTAGTACCTCCATATTTAACTAACGCTTATAAGATGTCGTTCTCCATCATTACTATTGACACAGATATACATCTAATTTCTTTGGAAGAATTGCAAGCTGTTATAATAGATGTTATTGACGAAATTAGGGAACTTGACGTCTGCAGTCAGACGAGGAACACACCATATTACACTAACTCAACGGACCAAAAATTCTATTTTTTTCTACTTTCAAATGACTAATTAGCGTTGCATTCGTTTATTTCATGAAAAATAAATTGAATCATGGTGTTGTCAAATCAACCAAACGTAGCATTTTAAGAGAAAGATTTTTTTTAATTATAACCATGTATTTAAAATAGTATATTTGAATTAAAAATAATTATTCTTGGGGAATAAGTCTGAATAGTTCAAGAAACTTACCATTAACCAAAATCCTTAATATACCATATGAGTACTATCAAACTTTATGAGAAATGTTCCTTGTTTACAGAATTTAATGAAGTGCTGTAAGAAGAAATATTTGTTGATAGGTCTATACAATGTTTTATATAAGTTTTCCTAATGGAAGCATAATTATTTCATTTAAAAATATTTTCTTTCAGCTCCTAATAAAAATCATCAAAATATGCAATATAATTCGGATGGTAATAATTACTTAACACCAATTTCACATTATCATTGGCATTTTTACTGATTTTGAATAAGACTAGTGCATCTAGTTTCCTTAATTTGCATCCACTTAAGCGAGATGAATGAATGTTCTTTCTAGACAAGAAGAAAGTAATATTCTTAATTAAACTTCTGGTTATATTTGTATTTTGTTTAATCGTTATCTTGTGCATCTCATTTGGTAAACAGACTTTCTCCGAGTTAAATTTATGCCGCCTGTCCCACTGTTTCCGTATGCAATCGTATTTGGCTTTAATCTGTTTCCTGAGGATCCTGTAATTTGCTTTGCTGCTAAGACTGGCTAATTTGCAACGGTCCTTGAGTTAGCACTTTACCCGACTGCGATAGAACTTTTGTCTCTACTCGGTTCGACTTGTGAATTCGGAATTAGATAAGAACAGAAAGCCTCGCAGGAACGAAGGGCTTCCAAGGGAAAGCAGATGTTTAGCAACCGGCTGACGGTCTTAACTGGACGTGGACTACTGCAGTCTGATCGCTTCTTACCTTTCTTCTAGGCAGAGGTGATTCGATTCTGCAAGTATTAGAAATGAATGGTTTACTGAGTTACATTGGACTCTTTCATTTGAATTTTCTGACATGAAGAAACATTAAAAAGCGATTATATTAAATTTTCTCTGACAATAGATAATCCATCTACAACACGATTACTATATTTCGTAAATAACTTGTTTTACCCCTTGGCCGTCAGACTTGATGATATATACATGTTTGAGGCACAGCTAAAAAACTTACAATTAATCACGACCAACAATTGGAAATTAACTTGAAATTGAAATGTCATGTGATTTAATTAAAAATTGTAATTTAAATTATTGCATAATTCCAACAGAAAAAGGAATGTTATTTATCATAATGAATGATAGGCATAGACATAGTAAAATGAAAGTAAAACAGAAGTTATAGCAACACATTTGATTTGAAGATATATTCCAGTAATTAAAATAATAATACTTTCATTTTATAATGAACTTTAATTTTTTCCCCCTAGAAAATCCCGTAGAGGCTTTAAGTAGTCCTTCCTATCATAAACGAGGATCTTTCCATTAGTACTTATGGCCATTAATCTGCTTAAGGTATTTTAATCTTCGGTTTCATCTACAGTTGTTCCCTTTGATTCTTCCTTCCAGTGAAAAACTTGCTCACCATCAATTTTTTTTTTTTTTTTTTTTTTTTTTTTTTTTTTTTTTTTTTTTAGTGTGACTCACCGTCGTGTTACTTCTTTCTGTCTGATTCTGCCACAAACATTTTCCCTAACCACGATTATGAGGCCAGGGTAATTTTCGACATATTTTTACATCATCGTTTTCTAAATGTTTCAATTTACTTTGTTTCTGGAAAAGACAAATCTTCTGTGCTCCTTAAAAACAATTCTGGAGAGCTCACTGATCCGTAGGTAATGTTTGAAACATTTTTTTATTTTCTTTAAAGATTTCTTTAAACATTAAAGCTGCCAATGGGAAACCTCTTTTAAGCTCAGAAGATGGAGCTAACCGATGGAAGGAATACATTGAGAAACTGTATGTGGGGGGGGGGGGGGGGACTTGAATAATAGTGTAATGGAAATGGAAGGTGATGTCGACATTGATGATATAGGAGATCCTGTTTTGAGGACAGAATTTAATAAAGCTCTGAATGACTTGAAAGCAAATAAGGCAGTTGGAATTGATGAGATCCCTGTAGAACTGCTTAAATTCCTAGGAGATTAAGGAATCGAAATATTATTCAAGCTGATATCAAAAAGTTATGAAACAGGAGAAATTCCAACTGATTTTAATAAAATATCATCTTCACACTTCCAAAGAAAGCACAAGCCGACAAATGTGAGAATTATCGCACCATTAGTCTAACATCACATGCTTCAAAATTACTGACCAGAATAATATACAGAAGGATGGAAACGGTAGTAGAAGAGATAGTAGGTGAAGATCAGTTTGGGTTTAGGAAAAATCGTGGTACAAGGGAAGCAATTCTGTCTTTAAGATTAATACTTGAAGGGGGGATCAAGAAAAACAAAGATACTTTTATGGCATTTGTTGATTTAGAAAAAGCTTTTGATAATATTAGGTGGGACAAGATGTTCAAAATTTTAAAGTCAGGTCTAAAGTATCGAGATAGAAGAATACTCTATAAACTATATAAGAATTAAGTGGCTGTAATAAAAGTAGAGAATCACGAGAGACATGCATCAGTTAAAAAGGGTGTGAGACAAGGTTGTAGTCTATCCCCGTTAATATTCAACTTGTATGTAGAAGAAGCAATGAAGAAAGTAAAAGAAAAATTTCCATGTGGCATAAGTATTCAGGAAGAAAAAATCAGTATGCTACGATTTGCTGATGACATTGTCTTGTTAGCAGAGAGAGCTGAGGATATTGAGAAGTTACTGAATGGCATGAACGAAATACTGAAGGAAGATTTTGGACTGAATATAAATCAAAGCAAGACAAAAGTGATGAAATTTAACAGAAATGATACCAATAATAGTAGATTGAATATAAAAATAGGATCGGATACAATAGGAGAAGTAAGTGAGTTCTGTTACTTTGGAAGCAAAATTACATCCGATGGCCGAAGCAGGAATGATGTTAAAAGCAGAATAGCACTAGCAAAAAGAGCCTTCATGAAAAAGAGAAATCTTTTAGTTTCAAATATTAATCTAGGAATTAGAAAGAACTTCTTAAAACTCTATGTGTGGAGCACAGCACTTTACGGTAGTGAAACATGGACTTTAGGAATACCGGAAAGAAAGAAACTTGAAGCATTTGAAATGTGGTGCTACAGAAGAATGCTAAAAATTAGGTGGACAGACGAAGTAAGAAATGAACGAGTTTTGGAAATGATGGGTGAGAAAAGAAGTTTATGGAAGAAGCTTACAGGAAGAAGAGACAGGCTTTTAGGTTGAGACATGCTGGATTGGTTAATTTGTTAGTGGAGGGAACAGTCGAAGGTAAGAACTGTAGAGGAAGACAGAGATTAGAATATATGAAGCAGATAATTGAGGACGTGGGTTGTATGGGATATGTAGTGTAAAGACTGACGACAGCGAAAAAAAAAAAAAAAAATAGCTGCAGTGCTACTGTGCTATTGAGATCTTTATTTTCAGTTTTATTTTTCTCGCACTTAACAGAATTCTCTAACGTCTTGTATTACATCTAGTACTATTTGTATAATTAGATAACTGTTATTGCTGTTATTTCTAAAGAACTTCTTGGCATTCGTCTCGCTTCTTCTCCTGATATTTTGTTCATCGCATTTCGAAATATCTCAAAATTCTCATTCTCTTAACAGGAAAAATGGCATAGCAAAATCGCAGGGTACCAATTCTCGACCTTTGAATCCTGAAGCAATATTCAGTTCCGAACCCGGCCGATGAGCGGTAACTCGGGACCTTATTCTTCTGGTACTGTATTTTCGCACTAAATATTCGTTCTGATATTATAAAGCCATTTTTGTTAAGCTTGGAAATATTTTATTTATTTTCAAGTAGCCTATAACTATTATTTTTTTCATACGTTGTTCAAAGATTGCACTTAACTCTATTTAACGCTTCTCATTTCTAAACTGATGTTCACATAATATCTTCCTCATAACTTATGTTTTCCTGTAGATCGATTTAGACAGTACAATTTGAAGAGTGTGACGTAAAACTTGTAGTATATTCTCTCTAGTTTTCTTCGGAGAGAGGAAAAATAATTTTTATAGTATGTTGGTTTGGAATATCTCCTGTTTGTAACAGATACCAACTTGAATATGTTTTTTTTAATTCTTCTTGTTATAACGTTTTTAGGTACAAATCGTTAAAAATTTTGCTGTATTCTCTCCTTAAAAGAGGATATCTCACATAATTAGTATTAATATTTCCAACACACTATTATCCATTTTTTTTTAGAAAGTAGACTTTTCCATAAGCAATTGATGTTAACATTTCTTTAAAAAATTTGGTTTCTTCTTTCTTAAGACCGATCAGCATAACGTAGAACCATTTCCTTTTCTGCGCCTTCACAATTTTCTTACAAGCATTTGGTTTTCTTGCATTTAGTCTTACATGATATCTAATATTTTCATTTTTCTTTTTGAACATTTTTGTTCTTTCTTCTCTGATCCGTCGATCTCAAAATTTCTTCCAGCATCAAAGTTTTTGGCAAGCTTATTCCATCACCTAATCTTTCTTTAACAGTTCTCACTGTAATTGTCTTGAGCGCATTCTAAGTTCTTCAGTTGAATTAATTTCACAGCTTTTCTTAGACCAGCATTTACTGTATGTGTGAATTTCTGTTTCATGTTGTTACATTATTTTGCTCACTTTAAATCTATTTGACATAAGTAACTTCCATATTCTCCATTCTTCTCTCTGCACTTTGGAGTATGTATCAGCCATGTGCTATGCTTTAAATTGCTGAATGTGATTTCTAAATCTTTGTCAAGCCACTATGTAATTTGAAATTTACTTCTATTTTCAGTAAATTTCCAGGTGTAAATTCGACTTCTAAGATCATTAAATAGGATACTGATTGTGATTAGTTTATATATTCACTAATTTTGAAACAATACAACTGCCTCCCGTTTTTTTTCAAGACCGAAATTCCCAATAACGTATCGTTATTTTAATTCCTCTGCTATCGCATTATAACAGTCCATTTTTAATTGATTTGAATTAGCATTAGAATACATAGCTGTCTAATATAGGCAAATATATCCTCTGTTCCGCCGTTATCTTCTTCCGGATAATGAGCCTGATGCAGGCTTAGTTTCAACTGTCATATAAATCATTCTGTGACTAAAATGTTCACAATGGCATGTTAGTTTTCAAATTCTCTGTATCATTATAAATCCCACACCGCGGAGCCTTGAGTGCTAATCCGACTATATTCCTCAGACCTCAAGTCCTATACTCCCTTACTAACTCCGACAACATCTAACTGAAATTTTTCCATCTACAGCTTCATTTCTGTGATTTAACTTTCCAATTCAGACTTTTAACACTCTTAAGAGATTTCTATCAGTTCTGATAATACTTCCCTGAACATTCCCAACCCAGAGATCCTGTGGGAACCGGTCGTAATATTTCACCCAAGTAGAAGCTATCATTATGTACTTACAGAGGATGAAATTTCATCGAGATACGATTTCGGCACCTCCAAGCAGTGCTTTCCCATTTCTTTCTTCGTTCAAATGCCGTCAATAATTTCTAATTCGTTTAATTTTATAAGCCATTTCGAAGTAAGATATGCCCGGGGCCATCCCATGCTTCTTCTCCCACCTTTCTGCAGGCTGTTCTCAGATATTGGATATCTCCTTAATAGCAAAAATCGTTCAGTTTCGAGAGCCTACTCCGTGCGAATGAGGTGGACCACGGAAGGGATAGGTCGAAATTTGGTTGGAACAGATTTTTATAGTTTTCTTCAAAGGTTTAAACTTCAAACAATATGCAACTAATTTAATTAACTGGAATGAGAAACAGTCATCATAGTTTTCATTAAAGAATGAAAGGTAGAGCATAAATTTGTAACCAATAAGCTATCTGCTAAGAACATAATTTAATATGTTTTAGGTTTTTTTACGTGAGAAACCATATAATCATTAATATCAAACTATTATCTATTTAATTTTGTTCACAAATCGTTTATAGAAATATCTCAGAAAATACGGTTGGAAATTACTTAAAACAAGTAGAGAGGAGACATGGTGTCGTAAAAAAATATTTCTACGAAATGTTAATGAAATAATTGATAACACATATGTTCACGTAGTTTGTGATTATATTGCTGCCAGTAAACTGGCTTACACTTGCCACCGATAGTGAGGATGTTCAAAATATTAAAGGCATACAGAAATAACACTGTTCTACAAAGAAAAATTTTCTGATATGGGAATGAGTGTTTCTGTGGAATTTTTACATGGGGTATTCAAATCAGAAATTACCCATCATGCACAGTTTTTTTTAGTTATGTGAAAATTTTTTATTTTAACTTCCAGATTTTTTTTCTATACAAAGGGAAATTTACAAACATCAACGACTGTATCTCACTTGTTTCAGTATGCATATATTTGTACCTTTTTCTTTAGTTTTTCTACATTCTTAATGTAAAAGTCATTGATGAAGATAAATAATTGAGTTTGTATTAGACTGATTACACAGGACTGGAGACTCGTTCTAGATGCATCCAAAATTAGTTCAAAGGCAGTTCTGCTCCACAATGGGAACGTAATTTATTCCATCCCAGTTACCTATGCTAGAACGTCTAAAGAGTCATATGACACTCTGGAATATATGCTCAGATGCATTAAATAAAAAGAGCCTAAATGGAGGATATCTGGCAAACTCAGATTATTGCAGTAATATTGAATTTGGATTACTTCCTGGGAGGCTGCAGCAATTTGTAGATGAACCCCTTGAAAGGTTCCATTAAGACCTCATGACTTAAGAACAGCGGTACGAAGGTTATTGGATGGCTGCCATGCTGGCTGCTTATTGCGGGAATATTATTCGTGACTACAAAGACATTAAGCGTAAAAGGAAGAAATAAGACTATCTATCAATAGTAGGGAAATAAACATTTTTGGCCCATGTTTTTCACTTTTTTTTTTTAACTCTGTGTGCAATGGTTGAAGTATTTAGTAGTGCATCTTTTGATTGAAATATGTCTTCAATAACTTTTAGGAAGACAAGAGTTTAACTTTCTTCAGTAAATAGAAAAAAGTTTTAAAAATTGAAGTCCCCGTTACTAAAAAACTTTGCCAATAGAAGAAATCTGGAAGGAGATATGATTCCATCGCACTGATTTCCATAGGAATCACAACAAATATCTCCAGAAAAAAGTTTTTTTTTTTTTTTTTTTTTTTTTTTTTTTTTTTTTTTTTTTTTTTTTTTTTTTTTGGAACAGAGCAATACACTAGGACCAGCCCTTTTGTCAAACCCTATCCTTATTGTTAACACAGGTGTCATATGTTTATAATTCTCTTGGTACAAACCTTCTGCTGCTTGTTTATACTCTGTGTCAGTGACAGTTCACCTGGTCCCTGTCGCCCACTAGTGGGCGTTCCAGGTTTCATGATGAGCGGTGTGGTTTTTACCCAATACTGAAACACTTTAGTTGTTTTACTTCGAAAAATCCCATTGATTTTTATATTTCAGAATTACTCCAACAAGGAATAATTACTAGTTTTTCAAAATTTTAAATATTATGATGCAAGCAGAACATGCTTTGGGTAATAAAACGGAGATGCGCAGCTGATTACCATAAATAACCAACGTAAATAATTAGTCGCTGACGATGCTTCGATGCGAGGTGAAACGCGCACGACGCTGCAGTAAACAAACAGTTGCACTGGCGTTGTTATTTCAGTTTGTAATGAACCAAGCAACTTCGGAAAAATGGGCTGCAACAACCTTGCAATGTTGGAATGTATTATCACTAATATTTAGAGGTAACAACGACGGAAACAGGTGAGGAATTTGAATATGGCTTAAGCTGAGGAAGAAACAGCCAGTGTGCTGTGGTTTGCTAATGACAATGTACTTTTAACAGAAAAAGAGTTAGTATACTGAGTAACTACGTGTAGCATGAACAGTTTATTTGAGGTAGAATTTGAACTAAATCAAAAATGTTGCAGTATCTATGGCAATAACAGTGGATTAGCTATAAAAATAGTATTAGATATTTGTGATGTACACCACATCTTATTAAATTAATTATTGTAACTAAAAAGAACTTTATTGTAAGATCAGCATAAATTTTATATTCATAAATAAAACAAGGTCTTCTGCAAGGGTGCCCTATGTCACCAACCCTATTTAAAATTTATATAGATATTAGTTTGAGAACATTGTATCAAAAGAGTAATAGAATGGGTTTAGAAATGATAGTTGGAAAGTATCTGCATGATTTACTATTTGCCGATGACCAAGTCGTCATAGTACAAGATGATGAGGATGCAAATTACACATGTAATAAACTATTAATAGAAAACAAAAATTGGGGCTTGGTGATTAACTATAAAAAAATAATGTCTTACTAATGATTGGATGAATACTGATGGAATACAAAGTAAAATGGTAAATAATTTTTTTGCTATTCGGGTTCAATTTTAAAAGAGAAGGAAAATCAAACACGGAGATTAGTAAAAGAATTACTAATGGCCGGAAAGTAATCGGGATGATCAAGTCTATTCTATGGAGTAAGAATGTTATAAAAACAACAAAAAGAATTAATTTTAGCCATTATTGGAAAGTATAATCTGAAATGGATCAGAAACCTGGACAATTAACCAAAAACACATTAAGAAGTTGAAAGCATTAGATATGGATTTCTGGAGAAGATCAGCAAGAATATCATGAAAGGAAAAAGAAAGGAATACCGAAATAATAAGGATAATGGAAGCGAAAGATGAAATGTATGAAGTTATTAAACGAAAAAGACTGGAATGATATGATAATTTAAAAGGATGGAAGACACTACCATACCAAAACTTGAGCAGGAATGTGAAATTGAGTGAAGGAGGAAAAGAGGACGACCCATGTTTACCTGGCTCCAAAGTGTGCCAACAGCAATGAGAAGATTTGGTGCAGAAGATGAAGACACACAAAATCTAAATATCTGGGGAAGTACTTTGAGAAGATAAAGTCTAGTTCTGTGTTAAGGGTTTTTATTTTTATGTTGGAGTAAAACCTATGTAGCGAGGAAAATCTCTCTTAATACTAATAATAATAAATAAAACTCTGGCACTGAGGAAACAATTCAAAAATGTTATTACTCCATAAATATTCTCATAAGAAGCCATTCAAAAAGATAGTTAATTCAAAATTATTGAATGATGTTAAAAATGAGTTCATATATTCAAATGGAACAGTTCAATTGAAGTTAAAAAATATTGAACGCATTTGTTATTATAACTATCACAGTCATCATTCGATGAATGAAATATTAATCTAACGTAAAAAATGGATACAAAGAATTTACCATACAATTTAAATATTCGGCTGTTACTCATTCAGTTCATCGTGTGAAACATTAGGCCATTTCTGGATATAGACGAGACGCATTATAGGTCTCAACAAAAAGATCATTATTGGGTGTGCGGTGGGAAAACTTCGATGAGATTACCATGTAGATGCAGCAGTTGTCCTTAGATACACGAGTGACCACTGAAACTTGTCGACACCGATCATTTTACCAGGTACTAATTTATGATAGGATGTGAGGGTTCGGGAGAGACTCTATTCCGACCAAATGTCAACCTCTCCTTCACATGGTGCACACCGTTTGCAGGGACAAGACTCTGGCTACAGAATGAATCCCGCTTTAAGGAGTCACCAACTGCTTGGCAACGGTCTGCTGAAGGAGGGTGGAGGGGCGAGGAACGATCTAGTGCACCCTGTTGCCCATGGGGTAGAAAACAGCCCCTAAAGGTGCTTGAATCTGAAATGACCAACGACATGGGGAAGCAGAGGGCAATGGGAAGCCACTGCATTAAAGACAAAACGGGTACCCCGAGGACATGTAGTCCTTTCGAATTACATATAGAACGATGGATTCTCGGTAAAATTTTCCGGAGGTAAAATGGTCTCCCAATCGGATCAACGGGTGGGGATTGCTCACGAAGGAGGCACCAGAATGGTCAGAAACGTTCTACGAATTTGAACGTGGAATGTTAGAAGTCTGAATAAGGTGGTAGAATAGAAAACTTAAAAGGGTAGATGTCGTTGGGATTAGTGGCATTAAGTGAAAAAATTTACAGGATTTCTGGTTTGGGGATCACAGGATAATTAGCACACAAGCTGTCAGTGGAGATGCTGGCGTAGAATTTATTATGATCCGAGGAGAAGGGAAACGGGCGAGTTATTATTAGCAGTTTAGTGATAGAATTATTTAATGAGGATCCAACCACGTTATTAGAAGTGCATATGCCAACGTCACAGGAAGATGATGAAGCAATAGTTGAAATGTATTAAGAAAGTGAATATTTAATCAATAACATAAAAAGGAATGAAATCTAATAATCAAGGGTGATTGGAATGCGATACTTGGGGAAGGTAAAGTGGAGGGTAATAAATACTGTGGGAAGTTTTATTCTAGGAGAAAGAAATGAACGCGGAAGCAGGTTGTGAGAATTTTGCTGTAGCGAACACACTATTTAAGAATCATGCACGAAGGATATACACCTAGAAACGTCCAGGGGATACAGGTGCATATCAGCTGGATTATATCACAGTCAAACAGATTTTCAGGAATCGAATTTTAGACTATAAATCAATACCCAGGTTCTGGCATAGACTCTGAACACAATCTGATATTATGAAGTTCTGGCTTAAATTCAAGAGAATAAAGAAGCAATACAAGCTGAACAGACTGAAAGTGAACAAATCGAAACAATCTATCACGGGAGAAAAACTTGCAGATAGATCTAGATGTAAGAAATAACTCGGCAATGAGTTCACCTGAGCAATTCATTGAAGAGAGAAATAATCAAAGCTGGTAAAAAACTTTAGATATTGGGAAACAAGCTGCCCGAAAACCTTGAATCACAGAAGAAATTTTGAAGTTGCAAAAATACTTTCACACTAAAGAACATAGAATATCCACATACTTTTGTCGTCGGATGTAGAAAATGGGAACTTACCAGTCACTCTTCAAGGAACCCACACACAAGCAATCTTGTAGCCGCTTCCAGTGACCACGAGATCTCTGCTTCTGTGTTCTTGCTGAGCGTCGCTTCTCAATCTCGCAAGATAAGTAAGCGTCGCCTTCATTCGTTCATGAAATTAATAAACACCGAAAGTTAATTTATAGCAACCATAACGATGCGTCTTCATTCGATTCGTCCATCTCCTCATGTTCAAACTTTTGTTCTTATTCAAATTTATTATTATTATTTACACGTTAGTATGGAACAAACTATATGGGTTGTTACATACTGCAGAAAAGTAAGTAAACTCTATCATTTAGGAAGTAAAATTGCAACTGATTAACGGAGGAAGAACGATTTTTAAATGGAAAAGTACCAACGACTAGAAACTTCTAGAATAAAAAATAAATCTTTTACTATCCGAAATTGACGTACGACTCAGAAATAATTTTCTAAAACTGAATATATATTCCACGGTCCTTTCTGAAATGACGCTTGGACGAATACAGAAAAAATGGGAACATCTTAAATCTTATATATATAAAAATAGACGTGTGTTTCTCTATATTTCACTTTTCAGCTGCCACTCCCTAGCACAGATCACTGGTTTTGTATGTGGTAATAGCATCGAGTTTCTTCTCGTGCACATCGTTGGCCGAATGCCGTTAGCTGTGGGGGTGTGGGAGATATGACTGTTAAAGGTGGGCGATGTAGGGCTTTTTCATATTTCTACCATAGACTTGTGTGTCTCTATACTTCTCTTTCCTGCCACAGCTACATAGCGTAGACCATTGGTGTTTGTGTGTGGTATTATCATCGAGTCTATGGTTTTTGCATGTCGGTAGCTATGGGGGAGTTAGAGATTTGGTGGTTGAAAGTGGTCGCGACCTGGAGCAATTTCGCATATCGACCAAAGATGTGTTTGTCCCTACGTATCACTTTTTAGCCTAAAATATCCAGCGTAGATCACTGGTGTTTGTGTGTGGCAGTAGCATACATTTGCCGATCGTGCGCAACGTTGGCCGAATTTCAATAACTATGGGGGTGTGGGAGATATGGTGGTTAAAAATGGTCGATCAAGTATATTTTCGTATTTCTACCAAAGGCACATGTTTCCGTATATTTCACTTTGCTACCACAACTATTCAGCGCAAACCACTGGTCTGTATGGTAGTAGAATCGAGTCTCCCATCGTGCGCTATAGAGGTTAGATGTCGGTAGCTGTGGGAATGTGGTAAATATGGTGGTTGAAAGTGGTGGACCTGATATAAAAATAGACATGCGTCCCTATATTTCACTCCACATCCAAAACTACCAAGCGCAGTCCACCGGTGTTTCTGTGTGGCATTAACCTCAAGTCTCCCAACATGCACCATGGTGTTGTCATTTTGGTAGCTATGGTGTGTGGGAGATACGATGACTGAAATTGATGGAGGGCATTTTCATATTTCTACCAAAGACATGTGTGCCTCTATATTTTACTTTGCAGGCATAAATACC
This sequence comes from Vandiemenella viatica, assembly GCA_031002005.1. Classification (NCBI taxonomy): domain Eukaryota; kingdom Metazoa; phylum Arthropoda; class Insecta; order Orthoptera; family Morabidae; genus Vandiemenella; species Vandiemenella viatica. The sequence goes on from JARYHS010013630.1 coordinate 180,939,850, forward strand.
CTGCGCAGATCACTAATGTTTGTTTGTGGTATTGACCTCGAGTATTCCATCGTGCAATTTGGTGGTTACATGTTGGTAGCTGTTAATCAAAATTCTTTACAAACACGAACTAGGTTGTGGGTACCAGCTAGTGTGTATATGAAAGGATACTGAAATCTTATATATATATAAAAATAGACGTGTTTTTTCCTATATTTCACTTTTCAGCCACTACTACCTAGCACAGATCACTGATGTTTGTGCGTGGAAGTAGCATGGAGTTTCCTGTCGTGCACAACGTTGGCCGAATGCCGATAGCTGTGGGGATGTGGGAGATATAATGATTAAAGTTGGTCAGTGCAGGGCGTTTTCATATTTCGACCAAATAAATCGTATCTCCGTATACTTCTCTTTCCTGCCACAAGTACATAACATAGACTTTTGGTGTTTGTGTGTGGTAGTAGAATCGTCTTTCCTGTCGTGCACTATGGTTGTTAGATGTCGGTAGCTATGGGGATGTGGGAGATATGGGGGTTGAAAGTGGTCGACCTGTGGCAATTTCATACTTCTGCCAAAGACAAAAGTGTCATGGTGTATCACTTTTCAGCGAAAACTATAGATCACAGATAACTGGCGTTTGTGTGTAGTAGTAGCACAGAGTCACCTTTCGATCACAACAGCGGCCGAATTTCAGAAACTGTGGTACTGTGGTAGATATGGTGGTTGTAAGTGGCCGACCAAGGATATTTTCGTATTTCGACTGTCTCCGCATATGTCACTTTTCGGCCACAACTACATAGCATAGAGCATTGGTGTTTGTGTTTGGTAGTAGAATCGTATCTCATGTAGTGCACTATGATTGTTAGATGTCGGTAGCTATGGGGGTGTGGGAGATATGGGGGTTGAAAGTGATCGACCTGTGGCAATTTCATACTTCTGCCAAATACAAAAGTGTCATGGTGTATCACTTTTCAGCGAAAACTATAGATCACAGATAACTGGCGTTTGTGTGTAGTAGTAGCACAGAGTCACCTTTCGATCACAACAGCGGCCGAATTTCAGAAACTGTGGTACTGTGGTAGATATGGTGGTTGTAAGTGGCCGACCAAGGATATTTTCGTATTTCGACTGTCTCCGCATATGTCACTTTTCTGCCACAACTACATAGCATAGAGCATTGGTGTTTGTGTTTGGTAGTAGAATCGTATCTCATGTAGTGCACTATGGTTGTTAGATGTCGGTAGCTATGGGGGTGTGGGAGATATGGGGGTTGAAAGTGATCGACCTGTGGCAATTTCATACTTCTGCCAAAGACAAAAGTGTCATGGTGTATCACTTTTCAGCGAAAACTATAGATCACAGATAACTGGCGTTTGTGTGTAGTAGTAGCACAGAGTCACCTTTCGATCACAACAGCGGCCGAATTTCAGAAACTGTGGTACTGTGGTAGATATGGTGGTTGTAAGTGGCCGACCAAGGATATTTTCGTATTTCGACTGTCTCCGCATATGTCACTTTTCTGCCACAACTACATAGCATAGAGCATTGGTGTTTGTGTTTGGTAGTAGAATCGTATCTCATGTAGTGCACTATGATTGTTAGATGTCGGTAGCTATGGGGGTGTGGGAGATATGGGGGTTGAAAGTAATCGACCTGTGGCAACTTCATACTTCTGCCAAAGACAAAAGTGTCATGGTGTATCACTTTTCAGCGAAAACTATAGATCACAGATAACTGGCGTTTGTGTGTAGTAGTAGCACAGAGTCACCTTTCGATCACAACAGCGGCCGAATTTCAGAAACTGTGGTAGATATGGTGGTTGTAAGTGGCCGACCAAGGATATTTTCGCATTTCGACGAAAGGCATGTGTCTCCACAGATTTCACTTTTCTACCACGACTACATAGCATAGAGCATTGGTGTTTATGTGTGGTAGTAGAATCGTGTCTGTTGTCGTGCACTATGGTTGTTAGATGTCTGTAGCTATGAGGGTGTGGAAGATATGGGGGATGAAAATGGTCGACCTGCGGCAATTTCATATTTCTGCCAAAGACGCATGTGTCACGGTGTATCACTTTTAAGTGAAAACTATCAATCGCAGATCACTGGCGTTTGTGTGTGGTAGTAATACAGAGTCTCCCATCGGTCACAACGTTGGCCGAAATTCGGTAACTGTGGGAGTGTGTGAGATATGGTGTTTGAAATTGGTCGATCGTGAATATTTTCGTGTTTCATCCAAAGACTTGTGTGTATCCGTAAATTTTACCTTGCTGCCGGAACTACATAGCGCAGAAGACTGGTACTTGTGTGTGGTAATAGTATCGAGTCTCCCATCGTGCACTAGGGTGGTTAGATGTATATAGCTGTCAATATGAATTCTTTACAATCACGAACGAAGTCGTGGGTACCAGCTAGTTTTTTTTTTTTTTAAAAAATGAACTTTTTTGCAGACAGTGGATGAGGAAAGAAGTTAATAGCCGGCCATCCTGATCTGGGTTTTCCATGGTTTCCCTAGATCGCTCCAGGCGAATGCTGGGATGGTTCCTCACAATAGCCCATGGGCGCCACCTGCCATATTCCGTACATCCCTTCCAAACCATTACCTTTCCTGATAGGTGCAATGCACCCTCCGCCAAACACTTTTAGTGAATCGCGGAGTAATAGTAATAGTAATAGTAATAGCATACTCTCTCAGAGAGGAATTTTTTTCCATATTTTAAGATATTTTGATCAGTTAATATGATAGTTGAAATAAAATGGCTGGAAAGTACTAAGACAAAAATTAGATCGTCTGAAGCAGATCGCTACGGACTTAGGAAGTAACGGCTAGGTGAGAAAAAAGAATAGATCAAAATGGTAAATGATGAAAAGCGCATCAAAGCTGACGGGAGATAAGACTCGGAAAAAGGACACCGTTTTCCTAAAAGTCACTGTGGCTCCGACAAGTCTCGACGGGTGTTTCTCTGGATGGTATCGTGAAAGTACAATATTATGCTGGTTGGCACCACTGTTTCACCTGTGTTTGTTCCACTTCTTGTTTGTTAATTACTTTTCACTGTCGGTCCGTCAATCTGTGCAGATGACCTTTCAATTGAAAAGGCGGTAGTATCACTCCCCCAATAACAGCACTTTCGCAGCACCATGCAGCGGTAAATCCAAAAAAACTTCAGTGCAAACATACGACGGGGAAGTCTACGTTCTTACGTTTTTCCGTGCATATTTAACATATTAGTTTCCCACTGCCTCCGGCATCTCCATGCAGGTGATCATTTCTGCTTAATCCCCTTTAGTCACCGCTACCAATCACAGGGGCAAGGAGGCGCAGAGACACAGTTGTAGGTGATAGAAAACGAGGATCCAGGTAGTTGGAGTCTATTTAGTTGAGCGTGGAGGGATGGAGGGAAACTCTGGAGGGAGCGTAGAAATGGAAAGGTGTGGAATGTGGCCATTTGGGCGGAAGTGTTCTGGAAGTGAGAATAACAGCCAGTGGAGGGCCTGCAAGCACGTCCGCTAACAGCGACACGGAATCGCACTCAGGGCCGCAGCTCCTTCCCGCTCATTTGCAGTCGGAACGTCCGAACAGACCATCTTCCTTTCCCACCTGCCGACGGCCACTACGCTAATGATAGGGCTACCAACTAGTATTAGCTCCCCTCTTGCACAACGGCAGTGAGCAACCAACCAGACACATGGCACGTAGTTTCAAAATGTGATCACTTCGACTAATTTAACAAGTGTCGAAGCGAATTGGTTTCTCATTGTCGTAGGATATGAAAATTCTAGCAATTCCAGGTAAATCTAACAATTGATCCTTATTAGAACTCTCTATCTTTGCTAATGATTCTAAGCTACAAGACAACAAAGCAGTAAAAAATTGTAAACCAGATGCATCTTTGATTACAATGTATTTATTAATTTAATGGTTAGTATTGCTGCAAACTTCGGCTCTTGTAACAATCTATTCTTATAAAAATCTTATTTAGTCATTTCTATCACGCGATGATGTCGAACTATGACGTCGCGCTATGACGTTACGATTTTAGACTTCATGCACAACTTACGATCAGAGATGTTTTTCTATGTTACCCACGTTATTTAATAATAGTTCTGTTTAGCTAATCATCAGTAAAAAAATAATAGTCAGAACACCGAAAGAAAGTTATGTATTCCATTTAAATGGACAAAATAATTACTAGTTATTTTTATTAATTAAAATTAGTTCGATGTAGATTTTTCTTATACACTCTGGACAGCGATACTGTTGTTACAGTAAGCTAACAAATATCTTCATTATCTAATTTTCTAGATAATGAACATTATTTGATGAAAATTATACTTAAATCAGCGAAGAAAAAAATTGCTAAAATATTGCATTCAAGACGTCAATGTAGATATTTGAAGTCACTGTTATAATATACTGGAAGTAATGATTTGCCGAAACACTGAAATGAAGTTATGTACTGCGTTTAAATTAATATACTAATTATTAGTTGCTTCTATAACTGATGTCACTATATCAGACACATGTAAATATTTCCAGTACGTCAAATTTAGAACGCAAAAAAATGAATGTATTCGTACGCGAGTAATAGCATCTATGAATTTTGAACAGCAATAGTAGTAGAAGTTGTGGTTATGTCGAAATGCAAATACTTCCAGACAACTGACACATTTACTGATGAATTTAGTTTTATAAATAATTTGAGTTGCTTTCATAAGCCCCGAGTTACTGAAGTTACGATATCATTATACGGATGGAAGTAGTTCCGTATTTATCGTGCTTAATGAGACCTGGAACAAGAATGAAACCAATATCATGCGCTATAGTATAAGGTTTTAGGATTCCTAATTTATTTTTAATTTAATTGGTTCCCTAATTCTGATATCATTCATCCAGTAGAACGTCCATCTGTATCGCTGTTTAAACTCCAACCGAAATATATACAAATTACAAAATAAGGTTATGAGCGTTACATAACAACAATTCTGTTTATTTTAGCAACCACAGAGAAATTAATAGCAGAACACATCTTTAAACCAATTATTTTTGACGGGCTTTGAGGTTAGTTGCAAATAATAGTAAAAGATTAAAATCTGCCCATCGGAGTGAATCAGACTTAGAAGAAAATTTATTAAAATTAAAGAAATGAATCAATCTGCTTCTTAAGTATTAACTGAAGAGAACGTAATGTTAAAATTGTCAATATCCAAAAATAAGAAATACAGTAGTTGGAATCAATATCATTTTCTTGTGGTAATGATATGCAAAAGATCTGCAACAACTTAGCTGATTATAAGTTCGGTCCCAGAGTCTCCAACACGACGATTCAGTAACTACCCAAAGAGCTGAGAGAATATTAAGCAGGCTTGTTACTACGAAGTTCGCTGGTGCTTTCAATTGAGATGATTAATAATCTCTCTCCTGCATCTGATTCGTATCGACTAATAAATTTTTAATATTGCATTATTTAAATCATCCAAAAATACTTAAATCAGTCGGCTGTATAATTATTACGATTTAATGAATCTCGAAACCGACTACGGAAGTTGTCATAATTTCAGTATTTGTTTTGCCTTTCCTGATGGAAAAAAGTAAAAGTGTGTCTCAGCTGACTACTGCAGCTCTTTTATTGCAGACAGACTGAAAACAACATCAAAATCAGAAAGAACTCTGTTATGATGCGTTTCGAAATTGTTCAAAATTTGAGGAGATATACTATAAACTAACTGTCGTTGAATCAATACAATGTTACCTTCAATCACAAAGAGGTCTTTAATTAAATTTAATTTGATGCGAGGCGTTACTGAATTAAGAGTTAGGCGCAAACATTAATAAATACCTTTGCCATTCTTAATGTTGTCGTTGTTTCTTGCATCGTACTGACAGCGTATATGGCGTTGACTGTTTTCTTCTTGTCAAAATCTTGCCAAACGGAGAAAAAGAAACGACGTTGTATAACTAACGTTGCGTTACCTCGCTGCTGACGCGCCCTAAAGCCACAACATTGTGTTATCACCCTCAGGGATTAATCACAGAAGATTTAACACCATAAATGTGGCTCAAATTTCGTGTCAATCGATCCTTTCTACATGCATTTAAACAATTCACTCCCAACCCACTCAGAAGAGGGCGTGTTTGGATTTACCATTACAGTATTTTTAGTCGGCCAACATAAACATCACTCTAACCTATCGCAAGTTATTCTGGAACGAACAAAACACATACACACAGAAGCTACCATACATTTTACAACTTAAATTGTAATTGCACCAACCATAACAGGCGCAAACAATAAATAATGGACCAGCAGATTTTTAAAATTACGAAATCTTATTTATTTATTTCGTATGAAATGGTCCATCTTGAAATGGTCCATCATACTTCCTTAAAGGGCATTCATTGCTGATATGCTCCATACTCTGTGAAGGAGCTCCGCAGTCACAGGCAGGAGAATCCTGAAGACTCCACTTACACAGCATGACGTTGCATTTGGCGTGACCTGTTCTTAGGCGATTTACTTTGACCCACTGGTCTCTCTTCAGGTGGAATCCCGGAAGTCCAGTTGTGGGATCTTTAATATTTGGATGTTTCGCAGATGCAAAGTTCCAGCTTTGTCGTCATTTTTCCTTGACATCAATGTTAAACACCTCTTTCCATACAGGGTTTCTGGATTTAAGACGAGTAGGGGGTAGTTCATTTTGGACCTCGTGAATTGGTAGGTCCTGTGGATGGTCAGGATGGTGTAGTTTTATCCACTTACATGCCGTTGCGTATTGGCGACTTACTTCTGGAGATGGTATATTGCTGATTAGATGTAACCAGGTTACTGGGATGGAATTTAGCGTGCCAGTTATCACTCTCATACACTCGTTCAGATGTACATCGATTTTTCTAGTGTGAGCACTACGTTGCCACACTGGAGCACAGTACTCAGTATCAGGGTAAACCATGGTGAGAGTGGTTGTTCGTAGTGAATCCGCGTCAGCTCCCCAGGAAGTACCAGCTAGCTTCTTCATGATGTTGCTCCGTGTTTCGTGTTTCTGACTTGTGTTTTCCGCGTGTTTTTTGAATGTTAAGGAACGGTCTAAGCTGATGCCAAGATATTTAGAATAGAAATTATGGTTCACTCTCTGGTGGCAGAATTTCACTTTGAGCTGCTGATGTGCTATTCTATTGCTCAAATGTTTTCATCAGGTTCGGGTAAAGACTCCACATCGTCATAGTACGCATTCAATGTTTCTAAGTCGCTTCAGAGAGTGCTTTCACCTTCCTCTAATGTGTCGGTTCGGACAGCGATAGCTAAGTCCTCAGCGTAGCAGAATTTATTGCCGGTTGTTTCGGGCATGTCACTGGTGTGCAAGTTGAAGAGCAATGGAGCTAGTACTGACCCTTGGGGTAATCCATTTTTTCATCTACATCTACATATATACTCTGCAATTCACAAAATTGTGGATGGCAGAGGGTGCTCAGCACCAAAGCTAATCTCTTTGCTGTGCATTCCAATCCCTAATGGTACGAGGGAAAAAAGAATTCATATAAGAATCAGTCCGGCACCTTATTTCTCTAATTTAATCTTTCCTGTCCTTCCGACTCAAATAGGTAGGTGGAAGAAGTATTTCACTACACTCAAAAGTGAAAGTGGGAGTACGCATGTTTACCAATAAGTTTAAACGAAACGTGTGTCGTCTATCTATCAGAGATTCCCAACGTAGTCTACTAATCAGTTCTGTGACGCTTTCATGAGGACTGTAGTAAGCGGTCACGAATCGAGCGGCTCTTCTCTGTACTTTCTCTATACTTTTAATCAACCCCTTACGAAACGGGTCCCAAATGGCACAACAATATTCCAAATGTGGACGCACAAGAGATTTGTACACTATCTCCTTTGTTTGTTCATTACAATTTTTCAAGATTCGACCTATGAATCGCAGACTAGAATTTGCTCTACCTACTAACGAATTAATGTGTATGTCCCATTTCATGTTCCTTTGTACTGTTACTCCCAAATATTTCATAGACTCGACCATATCAATAACTGTATTGTTTAACTCGTATTTCTGAACAATTTGATTCTTTTTTTTAGTTATGCTCATTGTCTTGCACTTTTTACAATTTAGAGTAAGTTGCCACTCAGCGCACCAAGCCAAAATAACATCCAGATCGCGCTGAATTTCTAAGCAATCGACCAAATTTCTTACTTCCCTATAAATAACCGCATCATCAGCAAACAATCTAAATAGGCTTTTCACTTTGTCTCCGAGATCGTTTTATTGTAAATGACTTACTTGTCTTTTTTTTAATGGTGACCTTGAAATATCTGTTAGTCAGCATGTTTTTCGGGAGTTATGTTACGGTTTTGCAGGGTACATGTTTTTTTTTTTTTTTTTTTTTTTTTTTTTAAGTAACAGGGCATCCAGCCAAACCGTATCATATGCCGCTGTTAGATCGACAAAAGCTACTGATGTTTTTAACTTCTTCTGAAATCCAGCCTCAATATATAATGTCAATGCTAATACTTGTTCACAACAGCTCCGTGTTAGTCTGAAACCTCCCTGGTATGTTGGTGTTATGTTATTTATAATTCCTTGAATACGGGTAAGAACGAGGCGTTCTAGAAGCTTACAGCAAACACTGAGTAGAGCAATGGGTCGATAGCATGAAGTATCATCTGCTGGTTTGCCTGGTTTAAGGATCACCAAGGTGTGAGCCATCTTGAATTCTGGGGGGATGATCCCAATGTCCAGGATATCGCTGAAGAAGTTCCTGAACTGTGTTCTTCCCTGTTTACAAAGATATCTTATGAATTCTGGGAAAACGTCATCTAATCCTGCTGCCTTCCTCATTTTTAACATTTTGATGGCTTTTTCAGCTTCTTCGTGACTAAATGGATTAGAAAGAGTCGGGTTATTTCGGTAGTTTTAATCCACATCAATCATCTCTCTCCATCTGTTTCTTCATGGCAGGATCTGTTGGGACTTTGTCAGCTCTTGTTTTGATGTGCAATGCCATTTCAGTCAGTGTAATTCCTGGCTCCTCTTTGCATATGTTTGAGGCTGCACCCAGTTATCTCAGGAGAGTCCATGCATTTCCGCTGGAGTAAGTAAAGCTCATTTGAGAAGTTAGTTCTTTCCATCTCTGTTTCCGCCCTTCATTCAGTTTTTCTAATATTCTTTTTCCTGTTTCAGGGTCACCAGTTTTTGATAATTTTCATACAAAGTTTGGATAGATTTGTCCCAGCATGGAATGTATTGTTTCCTGAATCCTCGAGGGATGTTTCGTCTAGCTGCAGCGTTAACAATACCTACTAATCTCTTGTAGTTTTTTTTGCTTTTGGAGATATCCACCGCAGATTAATATCTTCCTCGGAGCTACATTAGTTCCAGTTTGCCCTCTTTAAGTTCCACCTCGGTTTATGAATCGATCTGATAACAGGTATTGTGATACCAATACTGATTATTGTGTGTCTGTGTTGGCTTCAAGAAAATGCTGAAGGATTTTTCTTGTGTGCTCTAAAGGGTTTTTTCATCAGTGGAAACAAAAATCAGATCAAGATTGGTGTCAGATTGCCATCTAGTGGAATGGAATGTTTTCTTTTCTTTAGCATCGTAGCTGAGATACAGGTCTTGACTTTTACGCCACTTAGTAAGTTTCTCTCCATTTTAATCAGTGTTTGGTTAATCCCAAGATGTATGTCGGCTGTTAAAGCCTCCTACATATATGCTAGGTTTTGATAGTGAGGGCAGTGATGGAGATGTCCAGTTGGAAAGAGGTAGTTTGTAAACTGATGCAACAGTTAAATTGTTGAGTTTGACAGTTATTATTTCTATTTCATTGACTTTTTGAAAGCTCAATTCCGAGATATTGCAAATGTTACTTTTTGCATAAATAGCTGATCCGTGTATAGGAGAGGGAAGTCTCGCTATCATTCTGTACCTTGGAATCTTGCCCCTGCTTTCCAAATCTTTTTCAGTCATGTGGGTTTCTTGAACTGCTAAGATGTCGATTTTGAGGTCAGTAGCTAGTTTACTAAGGTATTCACATTTAGCAATGGTTAGTCCTTCTGCATTTATTTGAAGAATTTGTGCGCTGGGTCCAAACGTTCATGGTCGGTTGGCTCTGACAAGTGCCGATGTTCAATTTCATCTTAAGATGTTTCATTTTCTGATGTTGCTTTGTGTGACCGTGAGAGATCCGTGATCCAGTTCGGTCGCCTATTGTGTAGATTACCAGCCGTCCTGTACCAGCAGTCCGTTTTCCGGGGTACTACACGAGAAGTTTATCTACACATCGTATCCCATTACGAAATCTTGAAATTTTATTTATTGTATTTCCGTTTCGACATCAGAAATACATTAAGTGTATTAAGTGTATTAAATTATAATTAATGTTTTAGATGAAGTATATGATGTTTATATCAAAATAAAGGTAGTGCATGGAACTAAACATATTTCTCTCCTTAAGGCATGTATGTTGTTAGGAGAAGGAACAACTTAAGCTCAAAATAAAGGTGAATTCTTATATCTTCTAAATAGTGAGCCACACGTCGTCAAGCTATGAAATCATTTCCGTCTTCACCATTGGACTTATGTAAAACCGTATTAATTGGGTTATTACGTATCGTTCACTCTGTTACTGCGTAAGCGCTTTCAGAAGGTAGATATTTACGTAATCGGTTTGAAGCGTAATAGAGTATTAAAATATAAATAAAAAAGGTGTACTGTAAGCGGGGGCCCAGGTAACGACTCGGGAGCGACCGTATTCACTGGCTGTATACATACAGCCGCAGTATATACATTCATTAAAAATACAGAACATCCAATTACAGTGTGCAACAGCGCGAAATGAAATACAATTAATGCGAACAGACAAAACGCGCTTCGTAATTTGCACACGTATCAAATTATGTCGCATCACTGGCTGCAGACACGCTCAATAATCCACAGCTCCGTCTCCGCTGAAAGAAGCCATTTTCATGTGCAATACGTAGCTTTTAGAACAAACTTGGTTATGCGCCTGGCTGAAACGAGGATAATCTATAGTGACTGGAAATGACAAAAACAGTAACGTCAAAAACAGAGCAAAAATTTCCGCCTTACGCTCGCGTACATTGTGCGTCTAAAAAGAGTTAACATAATGAGATGAAGAAAATTTGGCTACATATTTTTCCAGTAGACCTTTGATCAAGCGTCAGGCAGTAGCAGCAATAAGTTTACGTAAAAGTTAACGAAGAGTCCTAGGGGGGGGGGGAAATCTCTAAAGTCTTGAAGTGAACTGATTTCCTACGATATTTGAAATAATAATATTACTATCTTTATGCACATCAATACTCTGCAACTCACAAATATCGTGGATGGCAGAGGGTGCTTTGTACCAAAACTAACTCTGGGAATTCCAATGCCAAATTGCACGAGGAAAAAAATAATACATATAATCATCAGTATGGATGCACGAAGTAATACATTGCACTCGCAAATGAAAGAAGATATTCGCATGTTCGTCAAAAAATTCAAAGTAAACCGATGTCGTCTGTCTGCCAGACGATCGTAGCTAAATCTGTGCATCAATGCTAAAATGCTTTCGTAAGGACCGAGGCAAGCGGTCACCAATAGAGCGGCTCTTCTCTGTACTTGATCTAAAGTGTCAATGAATCCGTTACAACAGTAATCCAAGTGTGGAGGCACGAAAGTTTTGTACGCCATTTCCTTTGGGTGAACGTTATAATTCTTCCAAACACAACCTATGAATCGTAGTCTACAATTTGCTTTACCTACGACGGAAGATACGGATAGGCCCAATTTCATGTTTCTTTGCACTATTACGCCCAAATACTTCAGAGAATCAACTGTGTCAACAACTGAGTTATTTACTTTTTCCCGTGAGTAAATGGATTACTTTTGTTAGTTATGCGCATTTCCTTGCATTTTTTGCAATTTAGAGTAAGTTGCCATTCATAACACCATTCCGAAATAACATTCAGATTGCGTTGAATATCTAAACAATCGCCACAGTGCCTTACTTCCCTATAGATAACTGCATAATCAGCGAAAACACGTAAACTGTTAGTATGGTTGCCTCCAAGATCGTTTATAAAAATTTAGAAAAGAAGTGGTCCTATTACACTGCCTTGGGGTTCGCCCGATGTAACATCTAGAGTAGAAGAGGGTTTACCCATCAACTACGGCATACCGCGACCAGCCAGTTAGAATATCTGGTATCCTGTCACAAATCTGATCCGATGTACCGTACGCTCGGCAAAAGGCGGTTCCGTAGCACAGAGTCAATAGCTTTCTGAAAATCCAAGAAAATTGCATCAACTCGTGAACCTGCATCAATAACTTTCAAAACGTCATACGAAAACAGGGCCAACTGTGTTTCAGACGACCTGTTCTTCCAAAATCCGTGATGATTTGGCTTAAGTAACTCGTTTTTATCTAGAAACTTCAATATGTAACAGCATATAACATACTCCGGAATTCTACTGCAAACAGATGTTAGAGATATGGCTAGATAATTCCTAGAATCCCTTTGATTTCTGTCTTGAAAATGGGAATTACCGGAGCAATTCTCCAGTCGGAGGGTACTTTTTTCTCTTCTAAGGATTACAGACAATATATTATATAAAAAGTGTTTATTTCCTGCATGCTCTCTGAAAAGAACTTTACTGGGATACCATCAAGAACCTACGCTTTTCCCCACATCAGGAGATTTAACTGTATTACAATATCTACACTATCAATTCGTACCGAAGCCATCACTAATTCAATACGATGTGGAAAAGTGGGTATGTTTTCCATATTTTAGAGTCAGTGAAAAATTTTTTTTTGGATGATTGTTAAATACGGCAGCCTTGTCCGGGCTGTTGTCATCTTCACGACCAGCTTTTACAACTGATGTTTTTTACGTACGATCAAACATTCTTTGCTCTTTCGGTGATGCTTTTAGAACGTGATCGGCAACAGAAGTCACTAAAGGCCTCATGCATCACATTTTTAACATTAGCTCTTACCTCAATAACTTTTCTATATTACTATGGTAAGTACGGTAGCACAAAAAAGTGTTGCCTTAAATACAGCAAGCCCAAGCAAAATAGAGCAAAATGTATCCAAATATATTATTTAAATTAACGTATTCTGCTTTTGGTTATATTTTATTCATGAGAAAAGTAGTTCTTTCATAGGTTTTTAATTGGTTGTAACCTAACAAATGTTAGAAAATGTTAATACTTTAACGGAAAACGATTCATCAAATGGAATTCGAGTAATCTGTCCCAGTGCGGAGTTATCAGAGGACTTTCGACCGCCGCCTAAGAGATCGTCCCCCTTGCAGAGTCGACCTGTTTTATTGGCGTCGTTTATCTCGCGAACCCAGCTTTCTATATCTAAGTTCTGCAGCAGGGCTGTTAAGCTGGATTATAGCATTCTGCAAGAAAAATGTTATCCTCATCGATCCCCTCTTTCGGTGAAATATCTGCAACAAAAGCGACCGTGGATTGAACTTCGTCGTTAACACGTGACAGCCTATTTATCCGTTTGCTGGGAAAGTGAAGCACCACTCATCACATTAGTTACAACATCAAAGTGCACGTTTTAGAGGAAAGGGTGCTCTTCATTCCAGAAAAATATCATCCTATACGTTGTAGTAAATAAAAGGGAATTTAAAGTCTTCGGATCCTTCGATATCATGCTATTTATGTAGCATTGGCTAGAAATATTATAAACAAATGTTTATTATGGGAAAGAATAAGAATGTCAAGTTTATTATTTTTTTCACTAGAACTATCTGTAAATTTTGGTACTCATACCGTATTATAATTTCATAAAACTAAAAAAAAGATTCGATTTTTGATGTCCAGGTGCACATCAATCCTTTATATAACGAAAATTTCAGTTGCTGCTAAAGTACTCGAGAAAGTCTAATGTCTTGACAGTAAGCAACTAGCGTAAAAAGTGAAGTATTCAGTTTGTGGCTAAGACATTTTCTATAAACATAAATGGGTACCAGTAGGCGTGTTTCTTTTTTTGCAATCTCGCTGTACCTCTGAAGTCACCGACCAACTGGTCTATTATGTAGGACCAAAGATTCAGTGTAAAGGGCTGCATACACGTACTGCTGAATTAACTTTTGCAGTGTATAGCGACACTTCTTGTGACACGATGGCGGACTTATCTGCTACGATTGCTTGCTGTCATTAGCATTTTTACATCTTTTATAAGTTGCAAGTCTGGGTAATGAGTCCCCGGTGCGTACGGTCTAGAGAACAGGCTCCACCGTACAGGATAAGTTTGGTCAAGGTGTGGATTGCCCTGTGTTTTCTTTCACTTTACTGTCACAATTATTTCGGAATCTTACAAATATTCATGCTAATAATACAAAATATATTCACTGGAGTGGATCTAAATGTATATCTTATCAATCTAAAAGGCATATTATTAGCTCTTAGTGAAACAAGGCCAAAATCCTTCTGATGAAATACCTCATCGAAATGTAATGGGCGTTCGAGAGGGTGAGTGTTTTATTAATTATTTGGGTTTTTGTTTATTTAGACGATTTAGTTTATAAGTCAAATTAATCATTGTTAGATTCCCACCAGTCTTCGTTAAAGCAGGGCACGATGTCTTCGTCTTGTTTATAATACTTTAGCTCGTACTGGCACGTATGACCTCCTAACGGAAGGTGCCACTCCACGTATATTTGTACACAACTTACTTTTTAAGTACATCATTGGGTACCTCCTGCGTGCACACGAATCGACTCTGGCACCTTTAATAAACTGATACTCCTCCACAATACTTTACATATTTATACAATCTGAAAATAGAAAATATGGCTAGAGGAGGTTCTAAGCTCTAGCTAACATAAATTGTAACTGTATCCTATGCGACAAATCCCGCTTTTACAGGTAGATGCAATCGCGGCATGTAAAATTTTGAAAGAAATGTACGAGTCGTGACTTTATTAAAATACTCCAAATTTAATTTTATACAATGATTTAAGTTTAAAATGAACCAAAAACTTCCATAGAAATAAAAATGAACACAAGTACGAAATCAGAGAAATATTTATTACTGGAATGAAGGCTAACTATTCAGAATCATTCGAGAGTAGAAATTTGTAGCGGGGAAATACTTGATACGCCCCTAAATGTCACATTTGTGGTCAATAGACCATTTGGCATCCGATATGAAGTAGCACATCTACTGTTCGTCAAACTAGTTGTGTTTACATTGGCACAGCCAGTCCGTGGCGTAGACGTGTTCCGTGGCCACCTCTGCCCTCCTAAATTGCGGCGGTCTGCAAGCCAGGCGACTCTCTGCATATTACAGGCCTTCATCAGACCAGACCAACAGACTTAAAGGGACGCTGCCAGCCGGTACACAGCCAAACGACTGCACTCCACATACAAACTCCAGTTGCTGATACACTGACCGATAGCAAAATCGAAACACTATGCAGTTGATATGCAAGCCTTGTATTCCGATACACGTCACTCGTTTCACAAACAAACTGTTATCATTCACGAAAATATTACTTAACCTCCTGAAGCTGAAATAGATCCATAAAATTAATATAGCTATCGATAAGGTGTTTTTTCAATGGAACATAACTTATTCTTTGATTCTAACCATGAAAATTTTCTGCTTAACTAAACAATCAACAAAATAAAACTACGAAAGAAATCGCGTTACACACTGTTTTGTCAGATTGCATAAAGCGTAATAAATTACAACGCTTTAGCTACAAACTATGTGATAAGATTTCGACATCAATAGCTCCAACAATGCTGCGATTATTCCTCACGAACATTTTGAGCAAAAATTTTATCTACTTTTTCAGTAATCTCTTCAAAAATACCTACTGTCTCAAGCGCCTTTTCTTTATACGACAAGCAAAAACACTCTCACTTAAGATGACTTGTTTTCCTATATTCAATTCCCGAATCGGATGAAATTTTTTTTATTCACAGAAGAAATTGCATTTAATTATTTGGTGTTGCGTAAAAAAGTGTGTTTCACAATTTTCAGCAAACTCTACTCGTACCTGGTATTTTATTTTAAAAGAAAAATAATTCTGTGAGGTAAAGAGGCAAAAGTATCTGCAACTTAATCAGATTAACATATGAGATAATATCTACCTGAACTGATAACAGTTATTAGTGACAGAAAGATATGTGCTTCTTAACATTATTGCAAGTTATTACAGTAAGTTAATATTCCTCAGCATTCAAAGAGAACGGGGACCATAGAACATTTAATACATTCCATCTTTCAAGCGAATCATTAACAACTGCATTACTCTATTGTAATACAGTAGAAATAGAAATGATGTAGCACAATTCTGGCAGTTACTTTAAAGGAAATTGGATAAACAACAGTCGCTACGCAGATGACACAGTCATTTTAACAGACAGTCAGGAAAGTTTACAATATCTTATAGATGGAGTGTCACAAAGCAGCCACTAATATGGACTTGACATTAATGTAAATAAGACGAAAGTAATTGTTATTGCCAAAAACAACAACTACCAATGCCATATTATGAATAACCAGAAGACTATTGAATATGTATCAAGGTATACATATCTTGGCACCACAGTAAATAGCCAAAGGGATCCATCTGAAAAAGTAAAGTTGCATATTGGTAAACCCAGGGCTACTTTCAATAAAATGAATAACCTTTTAAAAAGTCGTAATTTATCGATTACCACGAAGATGAGACTCCCACGCTGCTATGTGTTCTCTGTCCTCTTGTATGGCGTTGAAACGTGGACATAAACAGAAACTATTAGTAAAAGGTTAGAAGCTTTTGAAATGTGGCTGTATTGAAGAATGTTCAGAATACCATGGACAGACAAAACGAAAGATGCTGAAGTTCTCCGCAAAATGAAAAAAAGTTATCGAAATATTTACAACCGTAAAAACACCTAAGGTTCAGTACCTTGCCACATCATGAGGAATAATAGCAGTTATGATCTCCTGCAGTCTGTTCTGCAAGGAAAATACCAGGAAAGAGAAGTGCTGGTAGAACTTCTTGGTTAAAAATCTGAGAACTGGACCTCCAAGACAGCTACGGAATTAATCCGAGCATCAACCAGCAGGGACAAGACAGCCAAGAAGGTTGCCGGCATCCGGAACGGATAGGGACCAGAAGAAGAAGATCTAGTCAAATATAAAATAGATTCACTTGCTTAGAGCTTTACGCCTAGTCGACATCGATGTCATTAGAGTTGGGAGGGGTTTAGGAACAAGGAATAGGAACGAATTCTTCCATGGTGTTTTCAAAAAGCCGTATCGGTATTCGCTTGGAATGACTACTGAAAACTGAAACTTTGACTGGTCTGACTGGTGATCGAATCCACGTCCTCCAAAATACCAGACAGGAAATAGAAATATGATGACATGCTCCATCTAGCAACAACAACAGGTATTCCCTCTCTCATAGACACTGGTTATAGCGATTAGCCAGAAACATTATGTTTGGGATTACTAGTTTGAGCGTTAAGAATTGGTTTGTTAATTCTGTAAGTTATTCCAAACTTATCACTGTGGGTGTACGGTTAAAGTAATGTTTACACAATGCCAATTCGAATACTAAGCATTTTGGAAAGAAAGAACAACCCAATCATTAAAAACCGAAAACAAATGTGGTTTTCACCGTCACTTTTTTCTTAATTAAAAGCAATCGCGTAATTCTAACAATCTATCAATTTAAAAACTGAATCACATCGAAATACTCATTTTTACGCAATTGTTAGTAAAGCCATTTGGACTGTCACTGTTTAGACCAAATAATTACTTCGAAGGCCATACTTTTCTCTTTTCAATCAATACGAAAGTCAGCATAAATGATCAATTACAAAATTATTAAATGAAAGCTCTAAAAATGGCGATAGTAACAAAATATAAATTGTTCTACAAATATCGCATTGGGTTGAGATAATGAGTAAACATAACTAAACTTGATTTTTTTTTGCGAAATGGCGTCTGTGGTGTTGACATAAGCTGATAGAAAACATAATCAACTGACGAAGTGCGTGCTGTGTAGAATATTTGCTAATGTAGACGTTATTGGCTGCCATGTATGGTATGCTTGCGTTTCCGGAGCGAATAGTGTGATTGGATGTATTGGCCGTACTGAGTGTAGATATCAGGCGGTTTCACCAGTCACCAAGGTGAATGCTGGGACGGTCCTAAGTCTCCGCCTCATTAACTATATAAGCAAAAGTACAGAACACAAGGCTCTAGAGCTGGGGAGGAGGGGGGGGGGGGGAAAGGAGGCTATTGGTTGCGTCGCCGACATCAAAGTCATAGTATTACCACATCCGGTGTCCACAGTATCTTTTAAATACCTTGGCTGCGAGTCAAAGCAACGAACATAATATTAAACCGTAAATTATTATCATCAGTTGTGATCAGAGGTAATGCTCTTATTGCTACGAACCTTTTCGGCAATTATATATATGTATATAAAAGAAATCTCTGTTTGCTGTAGAGTTTATACTGTGGAGCGAAATAAAATGCAATCACCTAAAAGCAACCACATGCATTATGAGGCAAGGCACTGTGTTGTTAAAAACCAATCACAGACAGACAAACATTACCTCATAAACAGAAAATGATTTCAATCGACTCCAAAACATGAAGTAACGTTCGAAGCTTCAGTCAGGGTCTGAGCGACTAATGTTTCTTGTTTGCTGCCACTGGTACGGGAGAAAGACTCTCAATACATGATACCAACCTCAGTTTTTGCAGTCGTTAGCAGCTACGGCATTGTAATAATTGAACGATTTTGCCACTTCTTTTAATCAACAAATCGGAAACGAATTGGAAAGAAAATATGTTATTTTTTCGGTCAGTTTGAAATATGAAACCACTAAATGCTGGTGAGTCATTTTCTTTTGTTTTTAGGCACCTTTGCTTTCTAAAAAAAATCATAATCGTATAAGAATCTTATTGATGTTGTTCAACAGCGATTACTTTAAGAGAGCTGAGAAATTACATGCACGATGGATCATTTAAATCTAGAGCCTTTTAGAATACTAATTAGCTGTCCGCATTCACTATCATAGATTCGTGTTTGTGAGTGTGTTTTGTAAACAGAAATTAAATTACTGATTAGTACTCTGATGTGCACAGGTGTTCGTTCAGGATAGGTTTCTAATCTGGAACGGTCTGTCACTCCAGTATTCGTGCGCATCGGTCCAGGGGTGATGGATGGCGTCCCCTCGGCATTTAGGAAATCTCTCGTCTGAAAGTAGACGGCAGGAAACCGATATTCAGTGAAGGGAGCTGATCTGGAAAAGCGGTCGGTTATTAAAGTGCAGTGATCATCCAAAATCTATTTCCTCTCAAGCTAAGAAAGTCAATTTTTATTAACTGCTTCTAAACATAGAAAGCATTCAACATGTTCTACATACAAAACTTTTTACTGAAAATACTGTTATGTTACTAACAAAACAATACTTTAATATGTAAATTATCGATTACGTAGTATCAGCACCATTAGAAACCGGTATTCCTTATCCTCTAGTGAGATGTTGGCACCCTTCACTTTTCGCATCACAAAAATTTACATGATTCACAAATAAAGGATGAAATTTAAAGAACCCATTTTAAAGGTAAAGAGGTTCCTGCGTTTCCACAATACAAACGAAACATTTTACGGTCGCCGTGAATTTAGAAAAAAATAACGTAGGAACAGGTTGTTACCAAATAATCGTTTATTATGCAGAACCGATTCCCGATCCGTTTAGACTATATTATTTCCCTAACGCTGAGGGTATTTCGAAATGGGGTTACATTAACAATGTGATGTTGCAATATGTTGTGCGTTTTTTTCATTTCCACAGCCATTAAGAATGCATCTGAAACTTCGTTTGGTTAAATGAAACTATATCATTCAATAAATAAACAGGCAATTGCCTGAAAACTGATGCAGCAATGAGAACAATTTCTACTGTAAAGAAACAAAAACACGATGGTAATGACTTGTTGTGCAGTAATTATTCAGAACACAGGTGATGCAAAAAAAATTAAATGAGACAGCGTGAACTTCATCATTGACCATTGTATACACAACTCCTACATATTGTGCAAATTGAAAAAACCAATCACAAGTTATTTTGCTTGTTAATTTCTGGTAATAGATATAGCAAATCAAACAAACCTGCATTATTTGTTCAACTGCATAGAAACTTTAGTTATTCGTTGCTGTTATATTCTGGAAGTTGGGTTGATCACTTATTGTGAACAGCGCCTACCACCTCATATGCAAATATTTTCTGTTCATGTATATTTTTTTTTCCCTGATTTATCTATATTATCACTCTTTTCCTCCTGATTTTGTTCGGAACTCTAATCATGTGAACGCTAAAATATAATAATTTATTTCTTAAGTTGTAAGCAAGAAGTAATGGAATACTCAAACAATTTGTTTGTAATACCCATACATTAGAATACTGGGGTGGGTAAACTGTTTTATAGTAATCATAAACTAATTCTCATTTTAACAAGCTAATAATCGGCGGGTGGAATTGAGCCCTTAGCTTGGGAACTGTTGGGCAGTTCATCGGATGTTGATTATCTTATAAACTCACAAGCGCCACGGTAGCGCCTTCTAATTGGCGGATTCACTTGCTGTCTCGCAGAATGCGGAAGGAAAAGATTACATTGCGCGTAATGAGAACAATAATGGAGGGAAGGGCTGGGGCTGCGACGCGGCAGATAGCTGCAATAAAAGAATACGGCTTCATATAAAGCAGTCCAGCTCGAGTGCAGCAATTAAAAGCAGCCACTGTGCCGCGTCGGCGGTTCCAGCCATCCTGCCACCCGGCACCGTATGACAAACAGCGACGAATGTGGAATCAATCGTATCTGGGTACTGTCTTACTCAATATAAGTTTTTTTGTTGATGTCACTGAGATGAGTCAGTTCATTGATCTTTATACTTGATTATTTTGAAGCGTAAACATTTTAATTATTGACTACTTCATTCACTAGCTTTACGAACGAAGTATGCGCCTAATGCAACACGATCAAAAAGTTGTCTTTGCCTTTCCTTCACCATGCAGATTCTTTCTGGTTTTGTTAGATTCATATCATTGTATTTAAGAAAAGCATTAATATGTCATTATTATTCATAATAGTTAAGTATGTAGGGAAGGTCGTTAACTGCCAACTGCTTCTGTTCTACTTTGTCGCCAGAAACAATAGAACCATTTAAACAAGTCCAGCCAGTGCCGACGCTAATAGGAAGACCCATATTCATGTAAAACCAAGAGGAACAAAACATTTTGCCTTTATCTCTGTATGTAAACTTTTTTTGTATATATGTAAATATGTTAAAGTTTGGCGGCCTTGCATTCGGGAAGACGCCGCGCCGGTTTGAATCCCCGTCCGGGCATCCAGATTTGGGTTTTCCATGGTTTCCCAAATCACTCCTGGCAAATGCCGGGATGCTTCCTTCAAAAGACCATGGCCAAATTTCTTCCCATTCCTTGCCCCCCATCCTTTCCGTCTCTAAAGACCTCGCTAATAAAGACGTTAACCAGTTACAAAAAATAAAAATCAGAAAAAAAGTTTGGCATCAATTTGCTTTAGTTTACTAGGCATACTTCAAATTAAAATTTCTATGTATCAGACACTTATACGAGTCGGTAATCAGTGCTAAAGACAACTTGTGGATTTTTTTTTCAGATTTCGGTTTTCAGTGGCTTCCCGAAATAATTCGAGGAGAATGGTGGGACGGTTCATTCAAGAATGGCCACGAAGAATTCCTTCCCATTGTAGGAAAAAAAACTTCTATGGGGTGATGGTGGAATGGGATAGTGGAGTCCCCCAATGTTCACAAAATCAATTCTTTCCTATACTTTCTTCTCTGCAATATTTAATTTAATTAGAACGGCCGCCAACCCAATTGGTTTTAATAATGGGATTTTTCAATGAAGGTTAATATCTAAAGATTGTTCTCAACACAGATTTTAAAGTCCAGTATTTTATTGTTCAACGTTTAAAGACATATTCACTCTGACAACAGAAATTGTTACCAGAAAGACTTCGTTTCCGAAAATTGCAGATTAATGCCACGATAATTGCATACACTCAATTCAGACACAATAAAAAGTTCACTCCACTTGAAACCTCAACCAAAATCATACAAATTGTCAAATTTAAATTATGGAAAGGAAGTTTGTTAAATTAATAATCTGTTTCAAAAATTATAGTTGCCGTCTACAAATATTCCAAGTCCGTTTATTCATGATTGTTCTAACGCGACACCCACACCATGCGACACTGCCATAACGCTCGCCCATACTTCACACCTTCACCCTCTAACCAGTTCGAAACTAATGCGGTCGAGGTACCGCCTCAGGTCCCTTATATAGGCTCACTCAAGCCTGATGGAAATTCCCACTCATCTAGCGTCTCTATGCGCTCTCTCCCAGCTCCGCTCACAAAGGCTTTCCCCCCAAGTTTTTCCGATTTTCCTGAAACTTTGTGATTACGTAGAGTTCCTCATCCTAAGCATTTTCTATCCTTATAAAATTTTCCCTATCTGCTCTCCTTTTGTTGTTATTAATTTTCGAAGTTAAATAAACCTATTTTCTAGATCTAGTGTCCCAACTATTTGTTCTAGCGCGAGTGTTCTAATCTTCAGGAATTCTACAGCTTTTGACAATTAATTTGGTATATCTCGCTACCTCCTAAAACCCTTTCATTAAAAAGATATCGCCTATCCAAGTTTTCAACCCTTCTCGTCAGCCATCATGGAATCCCAATTAAATACTTTGAAATTAAATATCTTATATTGAGAGTGCATTATTTTGATAAAACTTTCCGCCAAACTTACTTAAAAAAATTGTACTTTCATAAAAATAGGATGCCTCCCAGATGTTTTTCTAGTTTTTCCTTTCCCCTTTGTCAACTTTCATTTCTACCCATTCTCGACAACCTGGATAGCTACGATGCTTTAACCGCTTTCGCTTTGGAATTACTTTTAACATATTTCTACTCAACTCAACGATCTCAAACTGCTGTCATTATCTTTTCACAGGAAGACCTTTAATCTGACATAATTTTTTTTGACTACTTATTTTATTCTCGACTTACTATTTTTTCCTTTATTGAAAAAGTACCTTAAAATTAGTCATATTTACTCTAAATTCAGTTGGAAACCATGTTTTGTACTTTTAAACAAAGATTTGATACTTTCAGCCTGGTATCTTAATTCATTTATTACCGTTCTTTCATACTTCTATTAACCTGACGGCTGTTGCGTCATCACTGCCACAAAGCGTCTCTGTTCGGACTTAAAGATTGCTCATAACTTCCTTCCGAAAATTCGTACTACTACCAATGTGAGTCTTACATTCTCCTCTACCCCTGATTAGTGTTATCTTTTGGGGGAAATATTACTTTGGGTAACCTACTAAAACCGATACCAAACACTCTTCCTTCTCGTTTTCTCAGTTGCCAATAAAGCCAACTACGTTACACCATTCGTTACTCCAACCGTCTCCCGCCTCAAAAACCTTGACGTCGAAGAGGCGTAAAAGCGTAAGGAAGAATAAAATACAGGTGAACAACTAAATGTATTTTTTTTTGTAACTTAATGACAAATAATCGTTGCAATAAATACTCATTTACGCCCGCTGTGTGTACTTCCATATTCGTTGTATCTCAGAATCGCTTGTTGGCAGGAAAAATGTCCATACATAAGCTATATACAAAAGCGGCTAGCCACCGAGCGTGACATTTTGCTAAATATTAGCTTCTAGATCATATCTCGAATGCTTTAAATCTTCAGAAATATACAAACTTGAAGACATTTTCGGAAACAACTTTTACGACGAACAAAACCGACCATATGCGAGCCGTAGTAATAAGAAATCCAATGAAAGTCGCTTGGTACAGAACTCATGCTTGATACATGACGTTGTACTTTGACAAAAGAAATAGGTGGAATGTGTGGTATCAAAAGCCTGTTGTAAAAGTGACGAGCACCTATTTAGAAAATCTGTATAACATCGCTATTTTAAAACAGATACCAGTATTAAATTCCACTATACTGCCACCACGATAAGATTCTCGAACTTGAAATTGTGAATGCATTGCGTCCAAAGAACGATTTCTGCGACAGATCTGAAGAAATCTTTTAGAGGAAATTATTACATCCCCAAAACGACTCATTATTTTGTCAAATACGTTCATAAAATCTGTTAAACATTTTTTTAAATAGCAAAAACAAATAATAATCTGAGTGTGCTGAATCTTAAACAAAACATCAAAGAATACATAACTTATACAGCATGGTTTTAATTTGGAATTTAGAAAAGTCCTTTATGTTTCCAGAATCGTCTATTCTCATATAAATTCCAGCAGCGGGGATTTACTCCTTTATGGAGCGCCGTGTCCTTCGCCTTTATTTTTATTTTTGTAAGCATTATTTGTAACCGTCCGATACTTGCCATTGGTAATTTTGAGCCGTACGAATTCACCATAATCTGCTACACTTTTTAATACGTTTAACACTCATAAGCTTCCCATACACACACACAATTGTGCGCGAGTAATCTGGCTGAAAATTTTAGCGCGGATATTCTCGCAGCGAGCGTGTACTTGTCGAAGTCCATACAGAGGAACATCAGTATCACACATTATTAATTTTTTTTTAAATGGCATTCGGCTACTGAGGCCATACAGCCAGCTCAAGTGTTTTGTTGCTATCAGGTATTGACGACACATGGACACGACATTTACAAACACAATATTTAAAATCCCATACCCTTGGCCGGACTCGAACCGGCGACCTTTGGCACGTGCAGCTAGCACTCTAGCCCCCATGCTACCAAGGACGCCGTTTCACACCACTGTCGTTCAACTGGCTAGCTGCGATTAAATTGATGTGTTTATGATAGTGGTCTACGGATTTTTTTTATCTGCTTAACGTCTCTCTAACAGCGATGTCTTTAGAGACGGGAAAGGATGAGGGGCAAGGAATGGGAAGGAATTCGGCCATGGCCTTTTGAAGGAAGCATCCCGGCAATTGCCTGGAGTGATCTGGGAAACCATGGAAAACCCAAATCTGGATGCCCGGACGCGGATTCGAACCGCCGTCCTCCCGAATGCGAGGCCAGAACGCTAGCCGTTACACCACCAAGCTCGGTGTGGATTTTTCCGTCATGATTTCCCGGCTCGTGGCTCACTGGGAATTCCAGAACATCCCGAGCCAAGTGTAGTGTAGTTAGTGTTACACGCTAGGTAAAAATATTGAACTGAAACAGGTTTTTATGTCCTACACAGTAGCTCAAATTAGTGCTGTAAAAAAGAAAAAGAAATGGACAGTATGACAATAAAAAAGTGGTTGCAGGAAGATCATAAACACGATCATATACTGCTACTTGTGCTATTTGAGAAGCTTTTTTCCTTGATTTCTTCAGTTTTACATAAATGAACAGATACATCTTCCTACGCATTCCCTTCATATCCTTCATCTTCCCCTTCATAATTTTGGCTTTCTATATTGCTGATACTGTCGATTGGTTCTCGTTGATCTCTCGTAATCAGTAGTAAGTCGTAATACCGTAAATTAGTTTTGTAGTTTTTATGTTCGCCTATTTCACTTCGAGTTGACTTTCCATTTTTTTAAAATATTTCTTGAAAAAAAAAACACTCCGCAAATAGTGGATTTTCTTTTTTTATTAATAAACTATCAACTTTTATATTTCCCACAATCCTCTATCAATGCACTGTATCTTATTATTATTATTTAAATTTTGTTCGCGTACTCTTTTTGGTTTCACCTACCACAATGCAGTATGCTGCTGATATGTCGCAATGAAATCAGTTACGAATTCTCTGTTCATCTTACTTAACTTGTCAGACACTCAGCAAGTCTTATCCGCTGTATTGTTAGGCGAGATATCTGTATGACTACTGTCGCGCATGCTCCTCACGCTCAAATCCGTAACGACTGTTATTGGCTTGTGATGCGGCTCGTCGTTAGACAATTAAAACACACATTTAATCGTCTATATCAGCGGTCGGCAACCTTTTAGCAGGCAAGGGCCACAAGGTGGCAAAACAAAGTAAAGGCGGGGCCGCACATACACAGTAAAAATGCGAAAACTCAGTTTTCAATTTTTTTTAACACAAATGAGGATACAAATGAAGAAAAGTAACAAAATTGATCATACATACTAAATTCAATGTGACGTTTGAGGTTGCATTTGACTGGTTATTTTTTGTATGTCAGCTTTCAAGTTAGAAGTTGAAATACGTAATATATCTCTCAAATGCTCATCTGCGAGACGAGAAGCGTATTTATTTTTATGATAATTGAAGATTGAAAAAGTTTGCTAACATAAATAAGTGCTTCCAAAAATTGAAATAAACTGATGAGCAAACTTTTTCAATTCGACAAAATCATACGGCAAGCTACCATAAAATTTGACCAAATCATTCATGTCGTAAAAGGCGTTTTTTAGACTCTCATTTGATTGAAGTTCAATCACATTCATTTGTAAATTACTGGGTACATCCTCAACATCCCATGAAAAA
The DNA here is from genome assembly GCA_031002005.1 of Vandiemenella viatica. Lineage (NCBI taxonomy): Eukaryota > Metazoa > Arthropoda > Insecta > Orthoptera > Morabidae > Vandiemenella > Vandiemenella viatica. Next base: position 180,966,384 of record JARYHS010013630.1, read on the forward strand.
GGGTTAGCAAAAATCTTCAGTTTGTTCGAAACCTTCTCGAAATCACCAAATCTGTCACTGAATTGACCATGTAACTCTATTAAAATGTCTTTCATTTTATCACTATCCCAATTAAAACAATGCCAGCTTCTTCGACAGTCTTTAGACAATTCGGGAAGTGATCTAATTTTTATTTTTTTCATCAATATGTTTTATGAAGAGCCGGTTTTTAGTTTGGAACGCCTTTACGTCTATATGCATATCAGATATAATTTTGTTTATCTCTTGAAGCTTGACATTCAGCGTATTTAATTCATGAGTTAAATCTGTCAAAAATCCAAGATCTATTAACCATTGAGAGTCTGTTAGCTCTGGAACAGATTTACCTTTCCGAATCATAAAAGTGTTGATTTCTTTTCTGAGATCGAAAAATCTTTTCAGTACTGCACCTTTACTTAACCATCTTGCTTCTGAATAATAAAGAACATTTTGATGATCTGCTTCCATTTCGGATAGAAACGCTCGGAATTGCCGATGTGTCAACCCATTATTTCTGATATAGTTTACAGTGGATATCATGATGTCCATAACTTTTCTCCCTGAAACGACGTTGGGACATAACGCTTCTTGGTGAATAATGCAATGAAAAAATAACGAGATTTCACATCCTATCACTGCCAATTTTGTTTTAATTGTACCCACAGACCCATGTTTTGCCCACTCACGTTTCTACCTCCGTCAGTTGTTAGACTTACCAATTTTTCCCACGCTAATTGCATTGACGTCATTGCCTGTTCTAAGAAACAAAACAAATCTTCCTCCGTAGTCGTTCCCTTCAAACTACATAACTGTAAAAGTTCCTCACACACGTTGAAGTACTTATCAATTCCACGAACAAATATTAGAAGCTGGGCAGTATCTGACACATCATTACTTTCAGCGGTAGCTAAGGAGCCCATCGGTAGCTAAGGAGAACCATTCAAATTGTTGTGCTTTTTCCCGAAATTTTTCGCATAAATTAGCGCCCAAATCTGTAGTGCGCCGGATACAAGTTCTGGCAGGTAAGCTTATATTTTCAAATTTCTTTTTTTGATCTGGGCATACCTCTTCAGCCATAGCTAAGGCACATTGTTTTATTAATTCGCTGTCGGTAAACGGTAGCCCAGACTTGGGAAGTATTTCCACCACCCTTAAACTCGCAAGTATATTTGACTCGTAACTTTGAATTTGCACCTTAAAAACACTTTGTTGGTTCTGGAATGAAGATTTGAGTTAGGTAATTTTGTTTTTCCGGGAATCACCAACTAGGCACGCAAATTTTGTTTTATGTTTTGTGTAGCAAGGTTTTTTTTGACATATTAAGCATAGCGGCTTTCCATTGCAATTAATAAATATGTATAAATCTGTCAATTCATCGTTAAACACTCTATTTTCTTCAATTAACTTCGTCTTTTTTGTAGCCATCAGTAAAACTTATAACCAACAATGCCAAATACACCCTGTAAGAATAAAAGTCGTGTTGAAAAATGTCAATTTCGCTATGTAATTGTATGAACTATCAATATCTCACACTTACCGAACTGTAAACAAAATGCTAAGTATTCGTAGGTCACAGAAAACAATAACTGAACCATAGGTACAGGGCAGCGGCGGTGGCGTGCAAACATGAAATAACTAGTAACTCGTTTCACTCAATGACACAGCCAGCACGGACGGACGGCGGGTGAGCGAGAGAAGATTATTGTCAACGCTGACCTATTGTTTCAATCATTGCAGAGAGTGGGGGAATCGTTCCCGCTCGCACTTGTCCTGCTCTGTTCGCGTTGTTCATTCGCTGAGCAGTGAAATCGCGTTCATTCTTTTATGCATTTATATTCTATTATTTTATAATATGGGCTTTCCATATGATTTTTATAAGACGGACACGGGCCGCAAATAGAGAGGTCACGGGCCGCATGCGGCCCGCGGGCCGCGCGTTGCCGACCGCTGGTCTATATGGATCGCCACGGAATTGTTGGCACACAAATGTGTGTGTATGCCTAGCTATATATCTAGACGTTTTGTGCAAACATACAACTTTCAGAACTTCACTTATAATTATTTTAATCTTGTTAGTAATATTGGTGCTATTACTACACACAGTATTCCATAAGAAGTTCTAACACATCAGAGTCAACATATATAGTAATGTTAACGCATACCACGTGATGATGCAGAATACGTCTATCCTCTCGGCAGTCTCCCCCTGCTTGGCTACGCATTAACACTCTCAGCTTATGGGATTTATAACAATTTTCCTCCGTCTGTATTGTGTCGTATAAGAGTGCATGTTTTGTAAAAAAAATAACGCTCCATTTTCTGATTGGATGGAGGAGCCACAGATTTGATTGTGAGAGATAAGACTTATTCTACCCAGTAAAGAAATATTTAAGCGAAAATGATCATTTAGCAATAATTTGTATGCATGATTAAATGGAGCTTAATTTGATTAATATACATAATTGGAACCGGGCATACGCTCCATCGCAAATAAATTAATTAAATATGCGAGATGACTCTGCTGATAATAAATATTAAAGATAATTGACAAGAGCAATTTGAATTGGACGTGACTGTACCAGTTGTATCATTTCCACCAACAACCCTATTTTATACATTCACACATCTGTTCATCGTGATGTATATTTACTCACCTGTGAAACTGTGTCACTTATGCCCTTGGACAGGGAGTTCTAACTTTCAACTGTAATCAGATTTATTATTTTCTCAAGTGGTAATCAATACCTATCGCATTCTAAAGGACGCAATTCACTCTAAGTCATGAAATCTTTTGATAAGCTACTGTTATTGTGTGGAAAAGTAACTACAGAAAAAATAAAAAAAAAATATTGTTTTACTCACAACTAGGGACAAGTAATTTTAGTACAGCTATTTCTTGTTTGAATAAAGAATATCAATAGATTATTTCATAAGTAAGAGCGGTTAAAAAAATAATATGTAGAGCGATCTCAGTGGTTAAGGCGTTTGACTGGAGATGGAAAAGTACTTGGTTCGAAACCCCCAATCGGCTCTCATTTTCAAAGGCTTTTAACCCCACCTTCATCTCTGGCATAGCTTTCTGTCTAATGTGAAATACGCCCAAACACTTCCGTATTTGGGATTTCACATTAAACTACAAATCCCCTGAAACCAATAGGACTACCCGGCCGATATCCCGAACAATAATGAAATACGCATTTACATTTAATAGAGATTGTAACTGAAATAGTCTTAAAGATACAAATTTGACCAGCTTTTACATTTTCATATTTGAGCTGAAAGTTTGTAAAAGTATCCTGGTCATGTACTTGGAAGGATCTAAGCAGAGATATAATATATACATTACAAACAACCTCCTATATTTTTATGGGGCATTCTCTATAAAATATAAATTTGTGAACTTTTAATCGCGATATTCTGTTTTGGATCAGTAGTTCAACAAAAATATCCAAAATTCAAACACTAAATTTATTCTATTTATTAGCTAGAGGCCTGTGGTTGATTAACAGATAATTTAGTAATAATTAAAGGTATCCTTTTCGGTTCCGAAACGGAAACTTAAAAAGAACCACTTTGACTACGAACTATAAAGTTTATAACAAATAAAAAGAGGTTGTATTGTGACAATGATTAGTGATTACATGGTGATTTAGAAAATTTTCAGCAGAACTCAGTTGATGCAACAATGTTTGTTACATAAGCTCTACGCCGTAACAAGAAGATAAATCCAAAAGATCGTATAAATACGTTCAACTATTTATCTAGAAATAACCTGCTCGATACCCAGAAAAAAATATATTCAGTCACATACGAGTAACAATATAATCCCTTAAAATATGCCTAAAAAATGTTCTCAAACAAAGTTACGTTCTTGATGATTTCTAAGTAGATTAAACTGATGTGGCGTCAGTGACCTACTGACAGGGACTTCTGAAACACAGGCTGGCAAATCACTATACCATTCATCTGCTTACAGAACATGCAGAGGGTTGATTTTCAATATCAGAAAATAAATATAAATACATCTGGCAGAAACTGTTTCAACTCAGTATATAGAATCCAACCACTCAGTCTGTCACCAGAGAACAAGCAGATCTTTACTTTTACGGTTTAATTACTTCCGTAATTCACGACATGGATTTAGAATAATCGTTAAGAAGAAAAAACTAAGAATAACTGGAAACAGTGCAGCCATTATCTCTGAATACTGCGATGAATAATCGGGACAGTTCGGGGTACTTAACACGAGGATATCTGAGAAAAACAGGATAGAGCATATACACATCTGAAATATCTACGTGCCGCGGTTTATATTGCAACAGTTAAAAGAATTTTTTACGGAATTAATATTATCTTCCATGGAATTAGTGACATAGACTCTAATACCGCAATTCTCCCATAAAAATACTGCTGCAGGTTGGTGTAACTCCGTCAGTATTTACAATTTTATAACCCTCTTGTGTATGAGTGTACTACTGCTGGAGTGAAACATCGAAACAGAGTAATACCGAGCGTGCTGGGCGAGCGACAACGCTCTGACTTCGCATGCGGGAAGACTTGGGATCGAATCCCCGTTCGGGTATCCATATTTGGGTTTTCCATGGTTTCCCCAAATCACTTCAGGCGAATGCCGCGATGCTTCCTTCAAAAAGGTCATTGCCGAATTCCTTCCCGCCCCTTGCCTTCAGTCCTTTTCCGCCTCTTATTGACCTCGACGTCGACGAGGCACAAAACAGTAAAAATAATAAAACAGAATACAAAGATGAACATGAAATATTTCAGATGACAAGAGGATGTCTTGTTATAACCTGCTCGTATAGTTACACCAGTTACCTTATATAAGAACATTGTGCTGAGAATCTTTAAATATCGAGGATATGTGGCTATTGTAATTATCGGTCTTAAATGAAAGTAACATTAGTTTGTCATTCAGTTTTGTACAACTCTGCAAGCTGATAGTTAGCGTAGGGATCATTGCTGATAATACGCATTGAATTTGTACTCACTGTTAGTACATGAAAACTTTTCTTCGACAGCTAAAATCTCTTGTGCTATCGGCGTTTAAGACTAAGTAGAAAATAACACCCTGCTGCTTATTAGGAAAAAGCTAAATTGTACTGTCAGATCTACAGTTGAACATTTCAGAATATTAGTGTGCTTAAAGTGATCTGCTTTATTTGTACGGTGTATCTTGGGTATTGGTATCTGCATCAACTGGAATGAAACCTATTCGGCCGGTTTCAGTAATCTTATACCTTTCCTCATCAATGAATCTTACAAGTTCGCAGCTGTGTCAACTGGAATTAAATACTTTCCTGATGTGATATGTCAGTACTTGTTTTCATGACAGAAAAGTCACAGATCACACCTGTCCTAATCTGAGCTGTTGTTCTATTGAATGTAAACTCTGTAAAACAGTGTATGTTTTGATCTATAACAACGTTTAGATTAAAATCATACTGCCCTATACTAGGAACTACGCCAGAATTAGCATTAGAAATATGGGAAGCTACATGAAGATTAAAACAGTGAATTAGCAGAATCTAAACATTACCTTTCTCGCACTGTATTAGATTTGTTGTTTATAGAGCATCACACTATGACGAAATCTACTTAATATAGTGAAAAGTTTTTGCCATTTAATTAACTGATTTTATCATCGTCGCAGTACAATTGAATACTATTTAACGAGTTGATATTATTAAAAAAGCATTTGATGCAAATAAATGGGAACATTAACTTGCAGTTCGACGAATGGTAGATCCTCTTACGAGAACTAGTTTGTGAATCCAACTTGAGACATAGTACCTGCTTCAGTATGGATGTGTCGTGGCGTGTAGAAATGACTGAACGCTGCAGGATAGTAAGCAACATGAAAGAACCTTTCAATTTCCGTTGCAGTCAGAGTATTTGTACCGTACATGCCACCACTTGAATTAAACTGTCTGTATTTGTCGCTTGTTTTCAAAGTTAGAATTGTACGGAGGCTCATGTGGAATTTTCAGATTTCTAGTACAATGCCGGACACGTAAAGACTAACAGTGTCAACCCTTTCCTAAACTCGAAGAGCAGATAACTCGTACAACTATATAAAGTTGGTGCTCGACCACTATCCTGGCTGGCAGATAGTCCTTTTTCTGCATTACGGCATTACGACTGATTTAAAGGGAGGTGTGGTGGCTCATAGGTCCCCGGTTCGAATCCCTGTACCGGCGGGAACCTTCACCTTTGAAATAGCTTGTTGTGTAACGTAAGGATGCCAGAACGCTTCCGTAATTCGAATTTCACGTTAAAATGTAGGTCTCCTATGTCCGATAGGATTACCTGATTAGCTGAGGGCAGCCATCACAAAGGTGCACGCACAGCAAACCTTAGCCATGCAAATCGACGGCCAATGCTGCCACACAAAATTATTATTATTAGTATAAAATGGTTCCATGACTATAAGCAGATGCGCGCTAATACTCACACTACAAACCACTGAAGGAAACTAATGCCAAAGGGATACGTGCGAAATGTACTACGTTCTCTGTAATCCACTAGCAAATGTTCTTCCCATGCCCGCACGCCCGCTTGATGTGCTATTGATGTTGAAACTTGTCACCATTCTGCAGGGACTGGCACATCCAAAGTGAGGACATCGCAATCATTAGCGAGCTGAAGCGCGAGAGGATCTGTAATCAATACTAAGCTGCCTAATGCGATCGCTCTTAATTGGATGTGGCGAACAATTCGCTAATTAGCAGCGGTGCCGTTAAGTGTACACTTGGAATCGAGAGCCGGTATTTGTTTTCCGTTTTGTCGGTGCGCAACTGGCGCATTTACCGCCGGAGTTAATTCCGTTTTTAGCGATATGCATTGCAAAACAATACAGATATCGAGTTCGGCTTATAAAGTTCGTTAAAATTTTCGCTGAAATATTCAGCACTTTTTAATTGATACCGGTACGGCACTCGCGTCGAACAGTGGTCTGCAGAATTCATTAACTAATAAAAATGCTGGTTAAACTCGGCGATATGATATCAGTGACGCGTTTTGAACAACAATTTCTTTTTGCCGACTGGTGGGACAAAAGGGATGGAATCATCTATTCGTACGCAATAAATATCTGACACATTCCGTTTCCTTTAGTGAGGAGAAAAATTAGTAGTAACTTTCAGCTGATGCTGAATCGAATCTAAATGCAGTCGAAGGCAATATTTCGGAGCTAATTGGAGCAAGAACAGGAGTAAACTTTTATTTTTAATATTTTCTTTCTTCGATGGAACTTGCTCATTTTCTAATAAAAGTGCGCTTGTTTGTCTGTAACATCGCTCTTCAACACTTTGCAGCGAGCGTGGTGGGTGAGTGGTCAACGCTCCGGCCTTGCATTCGGGAGGCGTGGATTCGATCCTCGTCCGATTTGAGTTTTCTATGTTTCCCCAAACCACTCCAGCAGAATGCTGGAATACTTCCTTCAAAAGGCCATGGACAAATTCCTTCCCGTTACTAGTCTCCAGTCCCTTCCCGCCTACAATGACCTCATACCTCCTCGGCGTCGACGAGGCGTAAATCCATGAGCAAAAAATTAAAAAGTAAACCCTTGAACTGTCAGGAGTCGATAGAAAACAGCGAGTTCTCAATATGTAATCTAATTAACCACTGAAATGCAAAAGCAGCTTACTATTTTTTTAAACGTACAGCTCGGTAGGCTGGAGATCCCCATGGGGATTGTTCGGTCGCCTGGTAACATAGTTCTCACTGTCCGCTTCTTCCTGTAGAACTATGTTCGTAATGGAAATGAGGTATAGCCACCTATTTTGAGGCATGTGACTTTTATTCTGCGTGATAAGTGTATATTTAGTATGGGAAACATGTAATTCATGGGGCTGAGATTAGGAAGCATCCCCAGCATTGTCCTAAGTATTGCAGGAAAACGCCTAAAACTGCAATCAGGAGGGCCGGTGCGCCAGATGCGGCACTTAAAGCTCGGTCCGTTGTACTGTAATTCCTCAGCCCAGTGACCCAGTGAGGTGGCCACACTGGGAGTCACTAACTTTATTCGATCCCGGAGTGATGTGCAGTTACTGAACTAGAACAAATTTTAGTAGCTGAAGAGCCATATACTCTACCACTCTCAAATAACAATATTTCTTTTGGTGGAAAAAAGCTGTATGTTACCTCAGCAGTAACGTATAACTTGTCCTATCACTATAGCCGCGATATCTCTCCCCGTAATGGATGCATGCTGACTTTAGTTTTATAATCCTCGTGGTTTGCGTACATGAGCTCTTTTTTTTCGTAGGAATGGAAATATGAAAAATGTTTATGCGAATTAAAGCCCGCTCTACAGGTGAAAAAATATGAAAAACGGATTGTTTGTTTTAATTTTTTTTTAAAATACATAATTAAATGACCGAAATATAGAGCGAATCATAATATCATCAGACCAAGCGTGGTGGGTGAGGGTTAACGCTCGGGCCTCACATTCAGGAGGACGCGGGTTCAAATACCCGTCCGGCCATCCAGTTTTCAGCTTTCAATGATTTTCAGAAATCCCTCAAGGTGAGTGCCGGGCTGGTACCTGCAAAAAGTCCACTGTAGGATTCCTTATGGCTCCTTGCCTCCAATGCTGTACCGCCTGTAATGAATGACCTCGAAGTCTACGAGCCTTATGACGATAAGCACAATAAATAGATAAAAATTAAAATATCAAATGACCATTTAATTTTTTCTAAAATCAAAACTCACTACTTTGCAGTATTTCACACAATATTAAAAACCACAGAAAAAAGTGATTTCTCCCTGTTACAGCCGAGGATATTAAGGGAAAAATTACCTCACATGGACCTTATTGTCTTTCTTTGTATCAGTGTAATATTTTTGACGAATCATTTGCGTATAATGGAAGATATGTACAAATTATTAGTTTATTTTATTTCAGTCGTCGATGTTTCAACCACATTTTTTTTTTTTTTTTTTTTACTTCTAGCTGTGCGGTCAGACGACGTCGAGAACATTAGAGCCGGGGAAAACAGGGTGCCAGGTATGGAAAGGAATTTGGCTATGACCTTTTGAAGGAACCATCCTGGTATTCACATGAAGTGATTTCCGTAAAGCACGGAAAACCGAAATTTGTTTGGCCGAACGGGGATTCTAATCCTCGTTTTCCCAAATGCCATCCCCATTCACCCACTCGCCATTCACTAGGCTCGCCCCGTGCCACTCATTAATCCACTCGTTCGCCCTCTTCGTTTAGTAGTAAGCTAAAGATTATTTCTTTGTTACTACTCTTCCAGTCGACTTGTGTGATTTTTACAAAAACCCCCTTCCAGCGTTTTAACAGTCTTCCGCTTACCCTTTTTCCAGTGAAGTTATACTGACTGTCTCTTCCATCATTCTTGCTTCATCCATTTTGTTCAAATATCCATTTCAATATTTACTTCTTTCTTTTAACAGTAGGCCTACCTTTACTCTCACGCTGAACTTACCAAGACGATGAAAATTCCACTAGATTCGAAGTTCTAATTGATTTCCAAGTTTAAAGATTGATTTAGCTCTGTGAACAATTAACGTTAAAATTGCTAGTCATTCATAAGTATAGCAACGTTCGCTATTGGTGTGTAAAGATGTAACATTATTTGTAATAGTATTCTTTTTGCGTAGTCTTTTAGCAGTTGTTGTAATTAATTCGTTGCTGTCTCGCTGGGTTTGTCTCTGAGAGCTTGATAGTTCAAACTTGGAGTCAGTGCAGATGACATAATGGGCTGGCACGTACCGTACCTGAACGGAGCGGGTGCGGGACGTGAAACTAAGTTGGCTCAAGTTGGCAGGCCTGCCATCCGCCATCCATCACGTGGCCCGGCGACAGCGCGCACGCACATTTCACGGCCTCGCGCCCTCCCTAACAAGCCGCCCAGCTGACGGGAAAATTGCCAGATTCGCAGCCCCCTTTGTTAAGGTCTTATTTCGTATTCGCCACGCTGGGCGCCCCACGCGTACTGTGAGTCAACCGCGTCACGCCGCCTAACCGAAAGAGTAACTGAGTATTTGGCTGCGTGATCACTGGCACACACAGTCCACGGTTACGATTAAACATAAATTTGCACACAGAGGGGCGAATCAGTCATAAAATGTTGTCCAGTCGTTGGATGGAGTTACAACATGTATTTCTGACACATAAAAATGTTGGTCGGTTGCATACAAAATTCTACTCACGCCTTGTCTAGTGCTTATAGATATCTTGAGCTTTCCACTCAATTAGCTTGGTTTAAATTGATGCCAACATCCTCTGACGAATTATGTAAATTATTAGCTTTCCACACCAATCTGGGTAATAACGTGTTATGGACGAGAAAGGCCCACTCTCGTCTCTAACACATGCTAGCTGAATGCTCAATTTTATTTTAAATAATCGTAGTTAGTAACTTATGACCGCAAGAAAATGAGAATTATTATTGTTCATTGTAGAAGTTATAGTTGATGTTCCGAACGAAATATTACTTAAGTTATTTAGTACAGTTCCTTGAAATTAACGTTTAAGCACTTGTGCGGCACTTTAACAGGCTCCGAATACACTTCACATAATATTACAGTTTTCATAAAATGAAGTTCAAACCGAGCCATACGGCATTTAGACTGTGCGCGCCGAACATACAATGTGTTGTTCCCGCTCAGTTGTTGCTGGCCAGGCCAAAGATTCTTACAGTGATAGGTAACGATATTAACCTTACGCTATCCAAAACTTGTGGATCCCATTTTAAAATACAAATTATTTACAGTTATCGATACGATTTCAGTAAAAACTGATAATAATCAAAGCGAAATAATGGAATAATAATAACAATAATAAAATATTAATAATAATAATAAAAATTATTGGATGGTTGTGAGATTGTTACAATATCTTGCGCTTGGTGCAACAATATAACAAAAGGTTCTGCCAAAAACACTTTAAAACTTTTCTCCTTACGACTGAAAGGAAATTCACTCATTCTTCAAAAACGGTATTCGGAAATATACCTACATCTCAACAAAAGGCAAAGAGAATCTAAATGCCATATAACTCTCGAAGTAACATTCCATTCTGTGTGATAACAAGTGATATGAGTATGAGGAAGGAGACGTGAAGGCCCAACATGGCTCCCCCTCCCCCCCCCCCTTACCCCCAGATATACTGTGGGTATAGTGGACGATACAAAATAAACTCTGAATTTCGTGTAACCGACCTAAGTTCACTTAAAGCTGGCCACCTTCCTTTGCCAACTGGATGGCAATTAAATCAGTCTCAGAATTTTTAAGTGGCTTAAATTTGTTATGACGACTTGCAGCTATTGCAGGATGCGACTTTAATACCTAATGTATCAATAATCTAAACTATAATCTACTATGTAATTACTTTCCGAAATGTAAGTGGTCTCACTGCTTTATTTGAGTTTAGTTTAAGGTTGCTATGATATTTCGCTCAATAGCGCATTTCAGTATTAGTTCCCGTGGGTCTGTCCGGCTAGTAGCAAGCAGTCTTGTCACGTGCCTCAAGTCCGCTACTGTAACGAAAATTAATCACATCTGTGACAGCCAAGGAAACTCGCAGCTTGTGACACAAGAGATTTATTCTTTTCGGCAAATATCTGAGATAGAAACATGAAACACTGGAATCTCACCTTTGATGATCAACATCTCAAGTTTTTTTTTTAAAAAAAAAGGTTCAATCTATGGTGGGGTTTCCTTCCCCCTCCACCTTCAACGGATGTTTTAGATCAGTTTGCTTACAGAGCAATGAGTAATGTTGCATTTTTGAGATCTAATAACCAGACTTCTTTAATTGAATTATATAGGTATTCAACGTTTGTTTTGACGTTTATATTTTCGTTTATATATGCAACATAAAGCTGCATTATTTAATTACTTGCTACAAAATTTTTCTTAGAGAAAATGTCTTTGATTTAAGGAACAGTTAAACAAATCAAGAAGTGCATAAAATGTTACATCCATTAGAATTAAACACGTGTTCTGTTGTAAGAACATTTGTGATAAGACACTCCACTCACGCTAAAAAAAAAACACCCTCCAAATTTACAAAACAATACAAACAAACACAAACAAACAAATATTTTTTCAGTATAAACAGTAACTAATATTATTTACATCTTTATTTTTATGCGACATGAATTACGCTTTACTATATTAAATCTAATTGTTTTGTCAAATCTGAAAGATTATTAATTTTTCTTATCGAAAATCATCGACCAAAAACATATACAACAAAATTGTCCACCACGGAGGTTTCATATTATCAAGTCAGTTAATCAATCATCGTTCATTTATCATAAGTACATTAAGAAGTTTTCATCCTAATTCAGAATCAACGTAGGCGTCTTTTTTTGTTTTAGCACGATCTACTGTTCTACATTTCTTCTACTGAATGGAAAAGTCTTCTGCAGTCACCTCTCATAACAGTCCTCTGGAAGGAACTGCTTTCCGCATTTCTCATTCAACGGCTGTAGTTGTGCTTCCGCATTTTGTGCAGGTGCGCGTCTCGATCAGAAGCTCATGGGAATGACGTCCATACGTGACAGGCGTACCAAAAACTTGACACCACATGTTATCCCCGCGCAACAGTGGGACTTGTGCTGAATACCGTGTGACGGATGTGGGAGGGCAGATACCTGACGAAATGGAAATTGCCACACGAATCCGGATACTTACACCACAATCTTTTTTTCATATTATTATTATTATTCAAAAAGTACTAAAGCAACTGTGGAGATACTGCGCACCATCTAAACTTAAACCTCCCTTCATGGAGATTTGTTGGATATTTAAAACGTGTAGCGGTCTTTTCCATTTCATCATAAACTGTGCAGTTGGATTAAGATATGAGATGTTAGCGGTCCATTGTTGGAAAGGAAACCGATGTAACATCAGTAATTTTCTTTGACGTTTTGACATGATGACAAAGTAACTTGTCTCTGTCGTAATTTAACCTGTGACGCCGAGTCCGAAGGGTAAGCGGGACAAGAAAAATATCAGAAATATATAAATAACGTTTTCTTGACAACTGCTACTATTCGGATCTCGCATGCAGGAGGACGGGGTTTCAAATTCCCTTCCAGTCATTCGGATTTCGATTTTCCATGGTTTCCCACACCAGGAGAATACCTGAACGATTCCTGCAAAAGGTAGTGGTTTAATTCCATTCCGTGCTTTCCATCCTTCTAATTAGTTAGGCGCCGTTGAGAAGTAAAGATCGCCGAAAACAAAATTAAACTGTTACACTACCTCCAGAGGTGGTCCTGCAGCTTAATAATAAAACACCGGGCATTGCTTACATCAGATATGCTAAACAGCTTTGATTGATATGGAAGTCAGATTTGTGGCTCATGATAATTCTTGCTCCTACAGGAGTTATAAGCAAAAACTACTCCATTCCTACACTGTAAATTGCCTACTGTGTAAGAAGAATACATAGAGCTATGTCGAATGTCTCGAACAACTGAACAAGATCGGTCTTAATACGACGGTATCCCAGTTAGTTCCAAATATATATATTTCCTTCTGGATCCTGAAGGAATACGGCCATGGGCTTTTAAAGGAACCATCTTGGCATTCGACTGGAGTGATATGAGGAGACCATGGAAAATCCAATTCTGGATGGGTGGCCGGGGATTAGAAGCCGCGTCCTCCCGAATGCGCGGCCAGAGCGTTACCAAGCAACCACCACGCTCGGCTTTTTTTTTTTTTTTTTAATTGATCAACATCGTTATTTACGTACGCTGTGTCATTATCAGGTGAATTTATGGTAGAAAAAAAACGAATATTAACTAAAATAAATGTTTCCACCTTACTAAACTAACCTAATAATCCTCGTTAATCTTTTACTTACATTAACGGCATTATAAAATGCAAGTTACTCTCGCGCAATTAGAGTTTCGTAAATAATGTGTACTGAGTTTAAATAACAAAAAAATTAAAGTACCAAATGATCTGAAAACTTTTTTAAAAATCATTAACAAGTTACTTACACCTTTTACGAATTTGTCTTCCAATGCTATATATGAATAAAACTAAAAAATAATATCTTTTGGAAAAAAATTGTACCAGGTAGAAATTTTGAAACATTTAAAAAATTTATTTCAATAACATATTGGTTACCTAATCCGTGAAAGTCTCTTTTGAATTATACAAGTTACTTTCCCAAAAAAATTAAATGCTGAAGTATCCGATATTTCAAAATCATTGATTTAATTATTTTTCCAAAACCTCAAATTTCATAAAGATCATTATAGTTTTCCTGTAAACTTTAGCGGACTTCGCAGTAATTTTTTAAAGAATTTTCGGATCAGTAATTTCTTAAATAATGTGGCGGAATAAAACCTCCACTCGTCGTGGAATTAAATCCAAACATTTTGAGGATTGACCAGAAGCCAGCTTTTATTTGATACAGGTGAAATAGAGAAAAATTTCCTTCAGTACTCCCGCACTAAATCCCCTATTATTACTCTTCCTTTCAGCCACCCAAAGATGTTTCGAAATCGTCGTAAGGTTAGTAAGAAATAAAGCAAGGCCAAATTACAAATTTCTAATTTAAAAGATAAGGATAATGGTGTGACTGACGGACAGACGAGCAGTCGGACAAACGAGTGAATTCATATTTTTTTTTTTTTTTTTTTTTTCAGAAGTTACGGATCACATGAAAACGTCCGTGAACCACAATATCGCTGAGCATATGATATAATGTATACACGAAAATCCATCCACTGATGATACCAGATCTGTGTGACTTAGTGTCAAATTGCTATCTTTTAAGGAAATGAGACTTTAACGCTTTGCAAAGCACTGCAGTTCCTGTAAAGAATAAAATGGAACCGAGAGGACTGCTGCGTACTTCGTGATCGGAAGATTTGAATTTATCTTCCCGTCTTTTTTTTTTTTTTTTTTTTTTTTTTTTTTTTTTTTTTTTTTTTTTTTTTTTTTAATCAATTGTTCTCACAATTCCGTATTTTAAACAACATTGCCTTAGAAAAATAAAAATGATCTGGTAAAATCTGAAAGAGCGATAATATTTACATTATTCAAAAATATTCGTCAATTTTCAACAGTTATCTCGAAGCAGTTCAACGAAACTTTACGCCCATCCCAAGTACTTACAAATGTTTACAGTTAATAAAGAGGTTGGCGCTTTTAATTAACATCGAAAAATGTTTCATTCGTTATTCCTACGGTCATATCATACCAAAAAAGAACATTGGGGGAAATTAAATCTGAAAAAAGAGGACATGTTGGCTAAGGTATGAAAATCCTAACAGAATAATCCCCGATTTTTTAGGGTCCTTGTGGGTTGTGTGAATTGCTGGTAACTCCTCCATGTAAAAAGTACGTTGTCCATAAACCTCACAGAAAGAAGCTTGCAGAATTAAACTATGATCAACTAATGCGAAAAAAAATTGATATTACTGAACTCCTGAAAATTAATCAGGGACGCGCAAACGGTTGAAATGCTGGGGCGCAGATATTATCTATTGAAGTAGAATGCGGTTAATGTAAAATCTGAAGTTCTGATTAAAACCATTTATCAATAAAATCTTCTATCATTTTAAGTCTAAAATTTTCTAAGAATATGCTTTTGTGAAAAAGACAGGCAGATAGAATTTTATAACAGAGATGAAAAGCTTACTCTTAATTCCCATTTGGTACACCTGTCTGTGATTTATAGGTTTTGAGATGTTTATTCAAGGATATGTTTCATTTTCTGGTTATAACTAATTATATGTTAGTTCAAATCTTTTCCTTAGAATTTTATTTAGCGTAAAGAGTGATATTAATAGATATTTCAGACAATAAAACGATAGGAAGAGCTTGAACTCTCACCTAATGAAGTGGTGTTTTTAAATCGATAGTTATATGAGTAGAATAAAACATATTTCTTTTCCATAGAGCTTTGAATAAGAGAGCAACTCAGTGGGATGTGAAAAGGACCCAATTTAAAACATATCTCATTACACAAAAAACAGTTGTAAACTAAAAAAGTTCATTGGCATAGAATAATACGTACATTAATCATTACAATTGAATTTCTACATGGAAATATTTTTTATTACTTGCTTTTACGGTTCGTCGACATTGCGTTGACTAGTTCCTGAAGAAGATGGAGTGCAAGTAATGGGAAGGAATGCGGCCATGTCTTTTTGCAGGAGTGTCTTCGGAAAATCGAAATCGGTTTGGCTGTACGGGGTCTTGAGCCAGCTCGAGTGTCAGGCTTGGTATATATTGATCTGATAATTTTTTCTGAATTTAATCTGTTATCTTGCCAAACATTTAAAATGTAGTGTAAGTTTCTTGAAAAACGGTATTCCTGAGTATCGTACTCAAGTTTGAACAAATGAAGACCATTCCATTTAGTTTCGTAAATGCGTGTTTTACAATTTATTTCAAACAGGTAAAATTGGTGACTACAGAGGACATTTATGTGTACCAATTATATAATTACCAACTTGTTGAACACCTCTCTCCTACAAGTTCAACTATTAACTTGGGCCGTTCTGTTTTTAGGTGGATCTCTGCATCAAGAATTACCAGTTTTATAAACGCATTACTACCTAACACAAGTTATGTGGTTCAATACATACATTTAAAATTGGCTGTAACGTGTGATACGCTTACTCCACAAACACATGCTGTTACAGCAGAGAATTGAACTGGATTTCCTATAAATATTATGGCACGACACAAAACCATATTAACATAATAATGAGTTATTAGAGCAACGCAACAAGGCATGGAGTACGCAGGCTTAGCGTATTGTTACCAAGCTGTGGGGATGACTTTCTGCAGAGCAGAGGTCAACGATTTTTTAGCCTGTTTCGGCGAACTCTCCATTCAGACTGCAACGAAAGACGACACAAACACACAATATGACGTGCTTGTATGAAAAGACAGATATACGACCTTCCACCGCTCACAGTGGGGTCGGCCGCAGTGCTGTGGACAATATGACCTGTGAGATTTACATAGAACTCATTTAGCACTAAGCTGGCGTGGAACAAGACACCCCAAACTAGCAATTCTGTGAGTACTCAGAATGAGAGAGATAAAAACCGAATAAACACGAAGAAAACGTACGACAGCTTCCGAAGGAGTTATCCAACCCGGTCAAAGAAAAAATGTGCTCAATCTGAAAGAGTTTGGAGGGTCGAATGGTGAGCCAATAGTGTTTTAAGTTTAGAAAAATTGTTACTATTTTATGTTAAATATTGATTCATGTTCACCTATTGGTAGATAGACGAGGACTGCAAAGGATGCTGAATCGACTACGATCAAAGGCGCAAAAGAGTAGTCGCAATGAACCGAGATTTCAAACGGAGGAGAGAGAAGATCCTCAAGGTCTTTTTGGTCTCACCGGTTGGTGTCTTCAGTTGTCTTGGACACGATATCGACCAAAAAGCATATCATACGATCGGTTATGTGTGATAAAGAGTCTTTATTTTGAATGACAATGTGACATATAAATTCAGTGTGGGGTCGGAGATTGCTGACTACATCAGTACCGATCAGAAGGTAAAAGAAAAAGTTTGCATAAATTCCTAATATTGTCAATTGATCCTATCGCAATTAAGGAAATGGCCTACAATATACAAATGTTCCTAATAATGTGTTTGCCCCTAGGATCTTCATTGTTGCCCAAACTAACGCTCTGAGCGGAGAAGTCCGTGCCATAAGAATCCTCACTCTCCGAGATAGAATCTGATAAATTAGGCGTGACACTTGAGTACAAATTTGATTCAGTAGCTTCTGTGTATGAAACAGAAGAGATAACGTTTGACGACTAATGCCGTTATGTGCCTTGCTGAAAATTGTAAATGTTTATTTTGTAAAGAAAAATCAGAGCGGATTTTGTCTTGTATTAGTTATTTGATTTTAGTGGCCAGTAATGTAGGACAAAGGCGTTGCTTGTATATAATTTTTGATTGTTTATTAACAATAAATTTAAATGCTTCTTATCTCTGTAGTCCATTTGTCAAAAGAATATATCGTCAGGTTATGAGATTTTAATCCTACTCCTGATCAGTAAATCATTTGGAGCTCTCTTTTAACAATGTAAATTATTAATCACATGCATTTTGGTGAATTTAAATAATTATTAATTACCATTTATTATGGCGGATACCGTACAATTTCATTATGAGAGGTCTTTACAAGAAAGTAGGAAGTCAATGATAGAGGTAAAGAAGAAACTGATTGCACAAAGTACTCCATATGACAAATTCTAAGTGAAAAGAGTAAACATGGAGTTTTATTTTCTGTTTTTATGAGACAGCTGCTGAAACAAATTATACATTAGAATTTTTACAATGGCAAAACTGTTTTGTTTTGAAACGTCATAATCAGGTACCAGGAAAGATGAAGACTATTTGCTTGAGGTTAAATTGAATTTATTATATGCTGATGTTACAGTTATCTATATCTATAAAACGAAAACCGGATATATTTGAAGTATAAAAACTTGTAAACTACAGAGCAGATTTCGTTGGGGTTTTCGCCGTTTTAAAGATTAGAATCTCAATTGAAATTTTTGGTATATCTTATGCTCCAACATAACATAACGCCGGAGTGCGAAATGAAAATCTTAACGTACAGCCTGAAACAAAACAAAAAAGAAATATGATGCTTACGTCATACATCGTAAAAAAAATAATAGCCATGTTATCGCATGTAACGTTTACTTTCTTAAATTTTGGTTTAAACCCCATACATAGCTATATCTAATGCGAAGAGGAAACTAAATAAAGTGGAAAATATTTAAATTAATTTTAATTATACAATGAAACAATCTTTCGATATCTTCTTTGTTTCTTGATGTTACTATCTGAGGCCGCACTACTACAATCTCTGATGTTGTGAAATTTTAATGGATGTGTTTAGTAATGCATATTTAACTGGTTTGTACATGAAAATGAGCTGTTTAAAACCTTTAGTGAGAAATTTGTTGCTTTTTGAAATTACGGTCTCTGGCCGCACAGCTACAATGTTTGGATGCGAATTAAATTCTCGCTGTTAATAGTAAGTAATGCAGAACTGGTTGTTTTGAACATGAAATTGAACTGTTTAAAACATTTATTGTTCCTATTGCTGCACAAATTGCTGTGATTATTATGATAAAACTTTGTACACATGTTCCTGATATCATGCCTAAAATATTGTAGGTATAAATTATCCCCAACCCCATCTCTTTTCTGCTACACAGGAGGTTAGCCGTTTAAATACGTATAGAAAAATGGAGGGACTGACTTAAAATTTAATTCACAAGTGCATAAAACTGGCAGTACTATCATTATCGTGGCGCCAAATTCTGACAATAAATTCTTATAGAACTCAGCGAAAAAAAATCTAAAATAAAGAATAAAATTTTTTGATATCTCACTTGCTTTTCGAGATTTAACATGTCAAATATCTGTTATAGTTCCTTGTGCTTTTGGTGACGTTCTTCTGGTCCATGCTGTATTTCACGCAAACAAAAACCACTAGGAAGAAAATGTAGAACCTATAGTGCATTTCCAACTTGCAGATATGGTGGCTTGGTGATGCAATATTTCGAGAACTAAGCGAGATATCAAAAACATTTATACTTTATTTTCGATTTATCCCACCAAGTTACATACGAATTTATTATTAAATTTGGCTAAAGCGAAATTTTTCTTCTGGTCCAGGCTGCATTTCAACCTAATCACGTCAATTTTGAAATACGATAATATCTCGAGATATCCAAAAAAATTATTCTTTACTTTTAATTTGACTCATTTAGTTACATAGGATTCCATCATCAAATTGCGGCTCCACGGTTATCGTAGAATCCCCAAAAAAAACTTACCTCTTTTATGAGCTTCAGTATTCACTGTGTGTGCAAATCAATCTAGATCATACCGGGCAACGCCGGGAACACTGCTAGTCTGTTATTAAAATTATTAATCGTGCAGTTAAAATGTAAAAAAAAATCTTCAGTCATGTTTAAGTACGATCATCATTCTCTTCCGCATGCAGTGAAACTAGTTTAATCATATATTATATTTGTTCAATTTAAATTTGGTGGTTTGTTGTGAAATAAAAAATGTTTGAAACTTTAACGACGTTTAATCTGCAGACAAGTGAACTGTAAATTAATTACGTGTATGTGAACTGGTACTGTATTGCGGCTGTTACAGGTGCACCAGGTGGTGCGGGTGAGTATACACCAGCCCCTGGCGCCTGCCCAACGGGGATTATGCCAGACATAGTTCACTGCTCTCCAGCCAAGCTGCAGCCCATAGCCGGAGAGGGGCTACAGACAACTCGTGTTGGCCTGCAGCTGTTGCTACTGTCAATACAAGTCGAGAGTCAATATTATGGTTAAAATTGATGTAAATAGTTCACACAGTAGGCTTCCATTTTATTTGTTTTAGTAACGTCTGCAATCTAATACTGTCGCTAATACCCTATAAAATTCGAGTATTTACAAATTTTTTCCGGAGCCTTTATTTAATTACATTTATTTAAGCCAAAAATTATATCCGAGTTGGACATTGTTTTTCAAGAGATTAATCATTATAGGATTGTTTTGTTCGTAAGCTACAAGAAAGTATGACTGTAGGAAATAAACAATTTGGATAGCAAGTCTAACAAACATAAAAAAAATATTCTTTAGAAGACGGATTAAGTAAGTACTGATAAGAGAATTTGAGAAAAATAATAGCTTGAGTTGCTTACAATATCTATTAATTGAAATTACTGGAATCATAAATTTTCAATGCACGTGGAATAATGTCACAAAAACACCGAACAAAATTTTTTGTAAGTTTGAATTATACGATGAAAAGAGAGCATAAACTGTGAAGTCACTTAGCTTTTATAATCACTTTTATCCTTACTGTAATGGCAATTAAGTTAAAGGAAATAATACGCATGTTACTTACACTGTAATATACGGGTGTAGTCAGTAGATTTGTTGAAAGCTTAAAATATTTAACGTAATTCGATAATAAGTCATTATTACACCAAACTCAAGAAAGACGTAAAAAAAATGACAGTAGTATCATGGATATATGTAAGTGGTAGTCGCAATAAAACAAATTAAATTCCGGTATCTTTAAGTTTCTAACATCGTTTCGTCAAAGTCTGGTAAGCAAAAACAAATTAAACAATTTCTTTTCCATATATTTCATCATTTATGTCAGATTATTTGGGCTCCCACCATGCTTCGATTGGTTATTATTACCAATTTGAATGAAGTAATTAATGACAAAAAATTTATTGTAAACATGGAAGAGTTTAGCTAGTAAGCTGAGTAATAAAATTTACACGACTTTTTTTTAACGGGATTTGAAGAAAGCGAAATATCTGACAAGCATTTTCCAATCGATGGACGCGCCGCAACATAACTGAAGATCTGTCTTTTCTCTACGGAGGCTGGCCTCGAGAACGGCTGCGGTCAGGTCATGTAGCGCCAACTGTCGACAATCAGATTAGCGAGTTGGCGGCTCGCAGCACCGTCCAATTAACGGAGCGGCGGGCATTGATTTCAGTTTAACAGTTGGCACCAGCTCGTTACCAGTTCACCGGCGCGGCGTGGCCAGTGTTTGCAATTGGCCGCGCTGCCCCTACAGCTACTTGCCAACTCAGCAGTCGTCTTGGTTCGAGCGTCCGCTCTCTGGACACCAAACTCGAAGCCACAACAAAGACCGGCCAGGTTTCTGCACCGCAAGTTTGCCCGACCAGTTAGCTCGTCGTGCTGACGACGAAGCTTTGTAGCTCTTGGAGCAAGCTCATTTAATGTAAACAGGAGAAAGCTAAAATGATATAAAATAATCAGTAACGTTTTAATGTTCGAGTTTTAGATAAATCATACGTTAAACTATTAACTCGATTCTTTGTCACAAAGGCAGCAAAATATTGTCAATTCTGAATTTACAAATTTTTGTAAGATGATTAATTTCAAATTATGTCAGTTCTATGTAAATACAACACGACGTTCTGTCGATATAAACACTTCCATAATTCTAAAACTATCAGTAGCATCCTAGAAATATAACAAACAATGTTAGATGTTACAGGACAATAAAATACTAATTATTCGATTTTTCAACTTAATTACCTGTAATATTTCGAGGACAGTGGACTGTTACCCTCCACGGGGAACATCATATTTCAATTTGTACTCCAGTTTAATCGTTTACAAGCTAAGAAAATCAAACAGAATCTGATGAAATAACTATTAATCAGTTGCAGTGGCAACGTAGGTTAATGTCGGATATCGTTTGCTCTTGTTTAGCAACGGATTTTTTAATGAAATATTATTATGATTTTTAAACGGTTATGGTACGTGGAATAGGGTGAATGGACAAACTGATTTCTGTCTCTAAATCGATAAATCAAAGATATATCAGCCGAAACTTTTGTCGTAGCCTACTAATAGTCACATATTGCATAAATATGAAATAATTATATACAAAATATGGAATCGCAACATAAAGTAATATCAATTACAATCAATATTTGAAAAAATATAGGCATCCGTAAAAAAGTCTAACAGTTCTTATACTATTATTCTCAGTGTAAGTTAAATATAAATCTGTTACATTGTTTGTTAATTTTTTAAATTGCTTTTATCGGGAAAATAATTGGATCGAAACTCGCTAAATAAAATAATTCATTGAATTTAGTGGGCCATGGAATCAACTTTAACAAGAGTAAATAGTGAAATAAATAGTCAAAGAGAATAGTCGTAAACTAGGGTTTGATGTATCTGTGCAATAAACTGTTAAATTCTTCAACCTGAAATTTAATATATATCAGAACGCCAAAATGATAGAAATGTCTTTTTTATTGCTGTTATTTGCACATGTTTCCCTTCTAATATTCCAGTATGTAATGTTTAATATATCCAAAATTCCAAATATTGTCACTACTGTTGTCATTTTTCCTAAAACAATGAAATCTCCATTCTTATTTTCTACAACACTAACATATTTATGTCTCAAATAAGTAACAAAAAATTCCAAAATTTGGTGATTAATTGGATTAACAATAACGAAGAGGTACTCAATTATTCTGAAAATTTTAAAATGTTTGAGGCTAAATAATCTCGCTAAATAAGTGCTATTGTAGGAACAGAAACTGTCTTGCATTGAGGACTAAGAACAGATAGTTGTACCATTGGAATCAGCAGCTTGGAATCACCTGCTTCTTCGTTGTCCTTATTTTCACGACTACATCAGAATAAATTAATCTATAGAAACCTATCAAATAATGAAATGCTTTTTCTGGTAGTCCAGATTCGTTAATGTGTTTCGGAGTTGACCATCTCTTTTGAAGAGGAACTGTGTATGCTACAAGATCATTGATACAGTCACCGAGTGAAAAAATATAAACGTAAAAGAGATAAATTTACTTTTAATATTTTATTTAGTCAGTTCTTATAAAAAAAAAAAACTAGTCTACTAACTGCTGCAACTAAATTATGCACTAAAAAATATCGGGGAAATTGAACAGGGTAAATAATGCGTTTTTTAGACACACTTTTAAAAGCTTTCATGGTTTTTTTTTATGACAGTTTATAGTTCCAAAGATTTTTATTTTGTTTATATTTGTCATTAATTATGCTTTTCGTAACTTTGTTTTCATCTTATTAAATTTTTGCCATTTAAAGATTTTTTCATGTAGATCTTATATACTAAAGATATTATATTAATGATTTCCAATCATCTCCTACGAGAACACAATTTACTGGGATAACTAAAAATTTCGTTACTTAAATCACAATTTCTCTTTAAACTTTTGTAAAACGACTTCTTGAGTTGGACATAGAAAACGGGTGCAGAGTTTACAATCAAATCAATTGTTATCAAAAGACTGAAACTGATATACGGGGTGAAAAGCTTTAGCGTTGTCAAAAATAAATATTAAGTGCACTTCTACAATTACTATTTAACGTAGATGAGCAATCGATTAATAGAAAAAATAGTTAAGTTCACCAACGCTTTGCAGATTTGCTGAACTAATTATGTGAAATTTTTCCCCCTCGTAGTCAACATTGGGAAATAAGTTCTAAACCACGAATGTAAAGATTTTGTGAATTTAGTGCAATAAATGCTCCATAATGACATCCTGGACATTATAAGGCCTCGTAAATACGATTAGTTTTCAGCGCAGTGGTATCACATCGCAGGTATACTGTAAACTGCTGAAGGACTTGTCAGCATCTCGCTTGATGGATGGATGGACCAGCCGTACGCTGTTAATATCGCATTAGATGAGGCTCGGGCGGCAAATTGCACTAGCTCAGCCGGGCGGGATGTGCAGGCAGTCTACAGCATCAACTCTCAACACCGTCAGCAGAGTGTTGGAACAGCAGCTTGTCAGTCGCACGGAAATAAATCACGAAACACAATTTCAAATTGTTCTTTCTACCACGCCTGGTGACCAGGACCTTTTAGCTCCCATCAGGAACTAAGTTTGCTTGCTTTATTTTTTTGCTTATGGTTTCACACCTCATCGACGTCGAGGTCATCAGAGGCGGTAAAGGGGGGGGGGAAGGAACGTGAAGGAATTCGGCCATGGCCTTTTAAAGGAACCATCCAGGCGTTAGCCTGGAGTGATTTTGGGAAACCATGGAAAACCCAAATCTGGATGCCTGGACGGGGATTCAAACCTGCGTCCTCCCGAATGCGAAGCCAGAGTGTTACCGCTCACCCACCACGCTCAGTACTAACTTTGCTTATATTCTGATTTGTTTACTGGAGATACCATGATCGTTGAGAATTGGTTGTTCAAATACATCTATCAACAGGAAATAGTTTGGGAGCTGCTTTCAACTTAGCAAATATACCAGGTGGTTATAATTAAAATTTCCATATTTAAAACGTTATAGCACGGAAACTAATTACAATACGAGTACCAAACTTGGTAGCATTAATTTACAGAGTATAGGGTGCATGATTTCCATGCGCCACAGCGCCACCGTCCAGTTCCAACTATAGCCATCAGGTGCCACACATCGCTCGTGAAGTTCAACTGCTCCGAATTATCAGCCGATCGTTTCCAAATGCTTGGCCAGCACGATCACCTGACCTCAATCCCTGTGATTTTTGGTTGCGGGGTTACCTAAAGGACAGGGTTTACCAGGGGAACATTCACACATGTGCTGATCTGAAGCGCAGCATACCAAGAGAGGTAGCCATCATACCTAAGGACATGCTTCGTTCTGCTGTGCAGAATGCAATCCTGCGCTTTCAGATTCTTTTGGACAGTGTTTGGCGCCATATTGAGCCCGTTTTGTGGCAGTAATGATATCGGTATGTAATGGTATGATGTACCGTAACAGCACATTAAAAGTGTTTCAATTGAATTGATTCTGCATAATTTCTCTGCCCAATATCCTTGACATTAATGCTACCAAGTTTGGTACTCGTACAGTAATTAATTTGCGTGTTATAACGTGATAAATATGGAAAGTTTAATTAAAACCACCCGTTATATTAACCAGTACATACGTATTGAATCAACGTTAGCGCTGACATCAGTTGACAGAGGTCGAGTAACGCAAAAACTTTTCTTAAATCATATCTGATAGCTGCAGCGTCAGCAATTTATATCCGCAAAGACATCCAATAAGAGTACCGACTGTATTATATCGTATCGTCGAGATTGTCAAAAATCAAATCAAAATGCTTGTAATAATGTTGATGAAATGGACAACAAATATTAATATTCACTTAAAAGAAAACTAACGAGATAATGGCGGAGATAATACAACAAAAATTTCTTTTCTAACAACTATTTTTAAGAAGTTTGCTACCCATACATCGCAATAAAATTTTCATAAAATAACCAAACTTGGCGTATTAACATTTCATATGAGATCTCTGCTATCAGCCAGTATCCACTATATGACATTCAAACAGCGATATTCGAAATTTAGATAGAGATTCCAGCACTAAGGAAGCTGTAATTTTATAAAGGGGAAGAATTTTGGCTTTAACTATCCATATGATTAAACAGTGACACTAATTAAGCATCTGCATATAATGCTATATAGAGGTACTACCATCTTGAAAAAATACGCTATTAAACTATGAAATGGAAAAAACTTTTAATTTTTTGTTATTATTTTGTGCCTGTGTTTTAGTCAAACAAGATGCAATGTTAAAAAGTCACTTTTTCGTACTCATACATATAATTGAAGATATTATTGTCATTTAGTATTTTTAGGGTTATTACATGTCATGCAAAAAGTCAATACGTGTACTAAATTTTTTAAAGACTGATTTAACCTATCCGTCAGTATAAAAATATGTTTAACACTATGAACAAATAATAAAGGGCTGGATCTGACAGAATCCTCATAAGGCACATACTCCAATATTTACGATTAATTTAACCTGTATGGTGATTAACAATACGGAAAATATCTTAACATCTTCTGTCAGCATTTTTTTATCAGCTTGCCAATCGAAGAATACTTTTATACTAATGTTACACAAGCAGAGATGTTTTTCCATTTGTCTTATCCAATCTCCCAGTTGTTGACGATTACAACTCTATATGATGCCAGGCAAAATAGCAGCAGCGTTCTGTAAATCTGAGTTGATTCTTTCATGTCGTCTAACCAGGATTTTCTCCTGCAGCCAACTCTGCATCGCCATTCATACTCCAGTCCTGGATAAGCTTTAGCAAGTGGTAGCTAGTTTCTAGCATGAAATTACCAAAGTATTCTATTGCATGAGTTAGTTACAACAACGACTTAACAACTCGCTAATCTGTGTCTTTGGAGAAGTTGTGATAAAAAAAAATTAAGGAAGGCAAATTTCCATCACTGTACACTAGTGTTGACGAACAGTTGCTTTTTACCGTATTGTGGCAATTTAGTTAGAAGTTAGTCCCTGCTACTATACATTTAACAGATTCACTTTGATTCGGTCGCCACTGTCACTGGTTTATGCTGAAAGAAAATTTAAATAGGTCATCTAAAGTACTTCCACAAGCTGCTAAAGAAAGTTACTACAAACGTGTAGTTTGTCACAGCTTACAATGTTTTATTGACCATAAATACTTTCGCCACCACTAGCCACCAGACAGAATTTATTTTACAGACTCTTCTCCGAAGATACAAGTTCGGTGATGACAAGTGATTAAAGTGAGTCACTATTCCAACACTGCTTCACATAAACAGTTCTTAAAGCGCAGTTCTGCACCATGCTTTTACTGACCAAACAAAGTCACTATTTGAAAGTTATTTCTCACTCACGTGGCTCTGTCCACTATCACACAATATACTTACAACGACCACTCATACTTCTGCCATATTGCAGCTCCTTACCGCTACTGTACCACGACTCAAACTCCTGCGATCTTCTACATCGCACCCGCGATATTGCACATTCCAAAACATATCGATATTTACATACAGATTACAAATTAATAGAGCCGTTTACTTGCAGGCATTCGCATGATTCCCGCTGTGGTGTTTCAGTATGTTTGCTTGAGTTTTGGGGTATCGTTGCGTAACAATACTCTGTCTTTTACAAATTTGCTTAGCTTTCTCGATTAAACAGTGAAATTAAATTTTTTGTGGAATTTACAACGATTAATGATTTAAATGGACCGTCCTTCTAGAGGTACTGGCGCTTCTACTTGAAGCGACTATTGAAGACTAAGAAATTCGTTTTAAGAATATTAAGACCCCATTTAATTCCTACAGGTTTTATCCTACATCAATTAATCACAAACCTTATTGAATAAGTGAAGACTACCTGCTTATATATCTATCTAAATGAGTTCATTGCCATACCACTGATATCTTTACACTCAGTTTTATACCCCTCAATAGTTTCCATTAAAATCGGTTTTGAATATAGGTTCAATTTTTACAAACATTCTTCAAACCCCTGTATGAATGCAAATTCAAGAATACATAATAATGATTTTCGTAAATGCATTTGAAATTAATCATAACGCTCGTTGACAATTAAAATCAGTTCCATACACCCATTGTGTATTAAGATTATTTCACTACGAAGAAAAAAAAAAATTTTAAAACAAAGAAAAAACAACATATGGATTTTATTTTAAAAATGAATAACAATTTATTTAGAAATAGAGCTCATTAAATGTTTTCTGAAATTTTATTTTGAATTGAATACGTAAATTACAAACAAAAAGAATTTAATTGAAAAAATTTCTGAAGAGGGGAAAATATTTTTAAAAAATTCAAAAATCTATAATTTCAGAACGTTTGTGAAATTCTGAAACAAATAAAACATTTTTTTCCAAAAAAATATCTTATGCAGAATCTAATTTTCTGAAATTTCTTAAGTATTTAGTTTGGGAATCCATAAGGATTGTTGCAGCATCTTGTAAACATTAACAGGCTGCACATTAGTGCAAATTTTTGGGGAATTAATTTGATTAATGGGTTTTAAAATAAAGAGGTTTGTGGTGGGAATAGACGTTTTTAGGATTTTTCGGAAAAAAATCTTCCACAAATCCTGGTACAGAAAGGAAAATCTAAATGTTTTAAGAGTTTCCAGGTTGTCAGCTCTTATTTGATACCAATGAAGGTCATCTAGAAAAAAGTTTTTCTTCGGCTCACAACAAACTGTAAGCTTCGAGAACAAGTTCCAGTAGGCCTACTTACTATCACCATAAAATAATTTGTTCGAGTACAAAATTTCTATGAGTTTTGTTAGCTTTGGTTGTGATAACTCATAAATCACAAGGCCTATTGTTTACTGACAAAGAAGACTGAGGGCTAGCGCATGGGAAAATTCAAGATACTCTCATCGGTAGGCCTTTTGATTCGGGTTGTCTCCAAAGAATTAAAAAAAGTAAATAGCAATTAGTAAATAATAAGAAATCAAACTTCTCATTGAAGACAAAGAAACTCTGAAATCTTTGAATTAAATGAATATTTCACTCAAACATTTGTAAATAAAATTAAATAATGATTTATGTAGCTAACAAATAGTAATCATTCTTTCTTTTAATACAAACAAATAAAATTATTACAAACACTTACAACTTACTCATACTAGGCAAAGCGAGAGAGTTGTCTAGATCACGGATCTTGCAAGTTCACTAGTTTGTTAACAATTTAATTTTAAAAGATGTAGTTGATGTAATCTCTAATTGAACCGTATTAGATGAGAATTTGCAATAATACACTCAAGTGACTGGTGGAATCTCAATAAGGCAATCCGTCGTAAAAGCTCAAGCAACCTAGCAGCTTTAATGTATCTTGGTTAACAAACGTAGACAACATAATGCACCTACTTGTAACTATATATTTGTTTATAATATTACATTCTCTAGTATGACAATAGAACTTTATTTAGTTTTTTAAATATATTTTTGCATGCTACATACAGAAGGTATGTAGCTAAGCTTCTGTGCCCTTTGTGGGGTAAATATAATTTATCTAGGTTCTCCAGTGACATAGCGACCTCATGTAGAGACGATTGTATATGGCTGCTTTAATCGATATC
The DNA here is from genome assembly GCA_031002005.1 of Vandiemenella viatica. Classification (NCBI taxonomy): domain Eukaryota; kingdom Metazoa; phylum Arthropoda; class Insecta; order Orthoptera; family Morabidae; genus Vandiemenella; species Vandiemenella viatica. Next base: position 180,995,891 of record JARYHS010013630.1, read on the forward strand.
TCACCGCTTGTTACCATTGAGATGGACTCCTGGAAACTGTGTACTCCACTTAAGTGGTATAACTTTCTGTGTTCTCTACAGAAAGTAACTACTAGCAAAATCTAAAAACAATTTTCTTATTAGTGTAGTGGATATTTTTCCGGCTTACTGATTCGATGTAAGTGACACAGGTGTTCAACCGAATAGTGTCATATGATCACAACGTTTCGTCAGCTGACTCTGCTGTCTTCATCAGGTAAGGATAGCATCAGATGTTATAATCTGGAATTCACTGCCTGGCCTGGCTTTGCCAAATCACTAATTTGTCAAATAGTGTCATGCTGCTATTTGTTAAATTAACGACTTTTGCTAAGCCAGTCCAGGCAGTGACTTCCAGGTTATAACATCTGAAGTTTTCCGCACATGATAAAGACAGCATAGCCAGCTATCGAAACATTGTGTTTATGTGACACTATCTGGCTGAACACCTGTGAACTTACACTAAATTTTCTTATTTGCTGACGGAAACACTAAAATATCAGCTAGAGAAATTTACTGAATATTGTAGTTTTTCCAGCTTTTCCTGTATTACTATAAGTTTAGAGATCTGAAATTTATTCAAACAAGTTTTAAAAAAAAAAGTATGGTGTTTTTAGAGTGTACAAGTCCCGTGAAGCAGTTGCTGCAGTAGGTTGCCAAATGAGACGACAGGAAGTAGAAAGTGGGGAGTTCAGTTTCTCGTTTTCTGAGCTACAAAAAGCGCCAACAGACATATCGTTCCTGTTCTGGTGTAGGGCCAAATGTAGGAAACCGCCTAATTGCTTTTCCCCGTTTGAGTTATGGAAGGCTGTCGTCATTTCCGCTAATTAACTTTGATGCAAAGAAAGAGAATTTAAGTGGTAAAACGAATATACTGCAGTTTTGTTCATTAATCTTCGGCTCTCCTTCTGAAACTTCGTCACCTCGTAAAATACTTTTTATGGTCTACAACGAGGAAACAAAATCCATGTGTTAAGAATTAACAAGGATCGTATTCTGGACACTCAAACTATGTTGTTAAATCGCTAGTATTTCACAGACCAGGAACTATTATGGATAATTGGACAAAACAATTTTCTTAACCGTTTGTACTGGGAAAATCCATTCACTCAAGTTGATAACAGTAACTGTTCAGAACAGAGGACCGGAAACAATCTACACTTTTCCAAAGAAACCGGTAGGACACTTCAGTCCCTAAGTGATCAATCTCATTCGACATTGTGTGAACCTTGGACAGTAATCACATTACAGAGAAGTCTATAAATACAGGGCGTTCGCCGGAAAACGCTACCCTCCCAGTCTGTTGCCGTCGGCAACTTCCTCGTTCAGTAGACCCAGCAGTTTCCGCCACGCGGCACCGTGAATCACCGCACTGTTTAACACCTCCGCTGCCCCAACAGTGCAGTGCAGTGACCCTTACATTGTTAAGAACGGTTTCTTTGCATTGTAGATAGTTTGTGACTTCAGTCTCTTATTAATCAGTGTTGTGAATAAACGTTTCTTTGCGGTTTGGCTGGTTTGGGGCTTCATACTCTTATTAATCCGTACCGTGTTTGAGTGTGAGTAAAATTATGGTACGTTACAGTTTGCAACAAAGAATATTTCTCTACGATACATATGTGAAGAAGAAGTCGTTTAAAAAGTGTCGCAGTAAATTTCGTCGCGAATTTCCTGGCGCTTTACTGCCAGCTAAATCAACAATTCTGCGTCTGGTTAAAAAAGTAAGAGAAACGGGTTCATTTTTTAACAAAAAGAGACTGTCGGTCAACCGTATTCTCACAGAGGAGAAAATTGACGATATCGCTTTTCTACTAGAACAGTCACCCAAAAAATCATTAAGTCAGTTAGGGCAGCGTGTGTCTCGAAATATGTTCAGAAGATGTGAAATGTGCATTACACAAGAGGGTCAACACTTCCAGCATCTTTTATAAGGTAAGCTAATGAATTACGTCACATTTAAATGCTTAGCACACAAGTTTATGAAGTTTATGAAGCGTAATTATTATGAAATAGTCCGCGGCCGACGGTCGAACAATGCCGGAAACTGAGCGCTCGCTCGCCGGGAGCAGTTTCTTCCTTGTAGCGCTAACAATGGGTTGCGTTTCCCGGCGAACGCCCTGTACATTAAGCAAACTATTTACCTGAAAATTGTATACCCTTAAGTAAATGTACGTCACCTAAGAAATCAACAGGTCACAAACGACTCTTGCGTTTAATAAATTTATGAAGATTATTTATTCGAAAATTGGTCTTATTTCTTGGGAAAAATTATCTGATAGAAAGGTGTTAAGAAATCAGGAGATAGTGGTAAGTATCAGAGCAGAGCTAATTCAATAAAATGGCATTTTAAGACCTATGATGTAAAAAAAAAACTATATTAAAATTTATAAGCAATGTTATTACGAGCTGTTAACGTAAATATTAAAGAGCCACAACTTTGTGTATATCCTACTAACGTTATTATAGAAATTTATTTCTCCATAATGATTCAAAAGAATTTGATGCATGGCCATAGAGTAAACGTGCTCGTTACAGTTGGGAAGACAACAGCTCCGAGGGGTGATAAAGTACTCTTAATTTCGGTAGGTATGATGTCAGAGACAAGGCTAAAAGACGTACTCGTAAACTAATGAAACAATAACAATTAGCAAATTAGCAACATGTGTTGGTATTCGTAAATCGATGTACAGTTTTTCATCAAGTGTAACATATTATTGCATTCGCACCATTGTATGTAAATTTCCATCAATTTCTAGGACGAACTTTTTGCTGTTTAATAGCCCTATTTTAATTGAAACAGCGAACAGTTAAAATGAGATGCACCTTCAACAAAACTATTTTCCTTCCCCCTATCGTCAGGTGCATCAGTGATTTGCCTTTGTGAAGACATTTAGAGGTTCTTTCGTTGGTTTCAGGCTTGGTTCAGATTGTAGTGCGCGTCCAGTAATCCCTTCAAGGTAGAAAGTAATTCCTAAAGCCTGTTGTTATCAACTACTTAGCTTTAATTTTTGTTTTTACTCGACAAATTATTGGATATACATTACACAATATCAGGTAATATATATATATCTGAAGATATAAATGAACAGATTATGAATAATTAAGCCATTCAACGTTGTTAAATATATTAACAGTGAGTTGATTCGTTTGTCCACAGTTAATTAATAGATAGTTAATTAATGTCTAGCTACTTCCAAAGCCAATTATTAAATTTTAATATTAAATTTGATTAGAAATCTAATTATATTTCTAAACTTATTATCAGCAAAGATTATGAAATACTAAAATACATTACAGTGAATCATAACTTTAATTTTTTGATTGAAATGTGCTTTTGTAATTCATAAGTAACAAAATAATTACGTAATAAATGAGTTGTCTAATAATCTCAGCGTGTGGTAGGGAAATAAAAGATTTGTCAGATAAGTGGGGGATCTGAATGGGAATTGTAAAATGTTAGGAAAATTGAGTATAATTTTTAATGTGTTGTAGAATATTGCCCAAAATTACAACATCCTTATTTTGTTAGAGGTGCTTAACCATGATGATGATGATGATGATGTTTTTAATCTGAAAAGGAGAAGGCATAAATTCAGCCTGTGATTAAATATTTGCGTATGAAAGAGATGTCTTCAAAGGACACTTTTTAGGATATGACGGTAACATTAGAGAAGGTTAACCTTGCCCACAGAACCATAAAAGAACTGGCATCTGCATTTAAACGGTGGAGAACAATCACTGAATGTGATCTCCACTTAAAAGGACCAGCAAGGGTGCTGACAGGCGGGGATTGACTATTCGGCACATCCAGGAACTGTCAGGTACTCCAGGAGCAACTGTACCTGGTATTCTGACACGGTACGTGGACATTACATTGGTACCTACTTGTTATGTGCCGAAACTTTTAAATGAATTTTAAAAGGCATTGAGGAGGCAGATGTCCACTGAAAATCTAGCCCTCTTTGAACCAGTTCAGTTGGTTTTATTAAATCCACTAGCTTTTGTTGAACACTTGGGTCCATTACTTTATTCAGAATCAAGGCAACAGGTAATGAAGGGGAAGAACACATTTGTCCCATTTCAAAGATCGCTGTTACTTCTGCAGGTGTTGGTTTGATGGGATTCTGAGAATGTATTAATTACTACTTTACTGGGGTACACGGAAGGAGCCTCCTCGAAGATCGTGCAGAATAGTGAAATATGAAAACTAATACGATCGGGCGTACCCTGGGCAACATTAGGAATAATCCTAATGGCAGATCCTTCCACCTCCAGGACAAAATTCAAAATAAACGGTTTTTTTCAAAGCCAGCTCTTTCAATTATATCAATAAACATCGAAGGTATATCACCAGAGAAAGAGATTTTAATATCTGATATCTGTAAACACTCAAAATGTGACTTTTTATCGGTTCAAGAGACACATAGAGGTCCAAATGACAGAAGGCCAAAAATCAATGGAATGAACCTTATTAATGAGAGACCAAGTGAAAAGTATGGCAGTGCAGTTTTTGCCAAACCAGATCTAAAGATTCATTCAACAGGGGTAACCCCAGATGGCGAAATAGAGATACTGACCACCGAAATCAAATCATGCACCGTGACATCAGTGTATAAGCCACCAAATGCCAAATTTAGCTTCATAGAACCACCTAACTTCCACTGCCATCAAACAAAGATTGTTATGGGTGACTTCAATTGCCACAGTACATCCTGGGGCTACAGGGAAACTGATAAAAATGGAGAGGACCTTGAAGAATGGGTTGAACGTATGGGCCTAATGCTAATATATGACTCAAAGTTGCCACCATCTTTTAGTAGTGGAAGATGGCAGGGTGGATACAACCCAGATAACATCTTTGTCAGTGAATACATTGCCCAACAGTCAAAGAAGAATGTTATGGAGCCAATCCCACGTACCCAACATAGACCAATTATTTGCACTGTTGAAGCAGTAGTGAAGCCAGAGTCTGTTCAGTTTAAAAGAAGATTCAATTTCAAACAAGCACAATGGGGAAAGTTCTCTCAAGAACTAGATGAGGAAGTGCTAAACCTCGACCCATCTCCAAATGCATACGACAAATTTATTGAAATAGTTAAAGCCATCTCAAGGAAACATATTCCTCGAGGCTGTAGAACAACTTATGTCGCTGGACTGGATAATGACTCCAAGTTTCTTCTTGAGAGATACGGGCACCTTTACGAAGAAGATCATTTTTCTGAAGAAATCATACAGACAGGTGAAGATCTCCTAAGCGCCGTGTCTACTGCTAGAAGAGATAAATGGTGCAATTTAATGTCAGATTTAAACATGAAACAGAATAGTCGTAAGGCTTGGAAATTACTGAAAAACCTCAATAGTGATCCAAGTAGCACTCCACCTAGTCTCCTTAAAATTAGTCCAAATCAAATAGCATACCAACTGCTACTGAATTGAAAGACTAGAAGAAGACCTGAAAAAAGAAAGCTCCAAAGGCACTCTGACGAGCAAGACCATCTTGGGAATCCATTCACACTGATAGAACTGGAAGCCGCCTTGCCGTCTTTGAAGATTAACAAAGCTGCAGGCTTAGATGACCTGAGAAAAAAGCAAAGTTAAAATGTTTGGCCCAGCTACAAAGCAGTGGATCTTGAATTTAATGAATGCCTGCACCTCCAACTTACAGATCCCCAAGATCTGGCGGAAAGCCAGAGTTGTGGCACTGCTAAAACCTGGAAAGGAACCAACAGATCCAAAAAAACTTCCGACCAGTTTCACTCCTTTGTCATTTATACAAAGTCTTGGAGAGATTGATCCTCAATCGTATCTCAGAGTGCATTCACAAAATGCTTATAAAGGAACAGGCTGGTTTTCGACCTGGTAGGTCATGCTGCGGACAAATTCTTAACATCACACAGTATATAGAGGATGGGTATGAATGAGGACAGGTTACAGGTGTGGCATTCATCGATCTCACAGCGGCGTATGATACAGTCAACCACAAAATTTTGATAAGTAAGGTATATTCCATCACAAAAGACTACCATCTTACACAAGTCATCCAGTGTTTACTACAAAACAGAAGGTTTTACGTCACCCTCCACAATAAGAAGAGTCGATGGAGAACTCAGAAGAATGGCCTCCCTCAGGGTGGTGTGCTGGCCCCGCTCTTGTATAACATATATACAAATGATCGACCAATTATTCCTGGAACAAGAGCATTCATTTATGCTGATGACACAGCAGTTGCAGCTCAAGACACAACCTTTGAGGCGGTGGAGGTGAAGCTGACATCAGCTCTTGAAGATATGGCCAAGTATTATGATGCTAATTACTTGAAGCCCAACCCTGGAAAAACACAGGTCTGTGCATTCCATCTGAGAAACAGAGAAGCCAGAAGGAAGTTGAACATCAACTGGAGGGGGCAACAACTACTACACTGCGATACTCCAAAATATCTAGGAGTAAAGCTTGATCGATCTCTCACATTCAAAACCCATTGTGAGGATCTGAAATTTAAAGTATCTGCCCGGAACAACATCATCCGGAAACTTACAAGTATCTCCTGGGGAGCACATCCAAATGTGCTTCGTACATCTGCCCTGGCACTTAGTTTCTCTGCAGCAGATTACTCAGCACCAGTTTGGCAAAACTCTGCACATGCTAAGCAGGTTGATATAGCATTGAATGATACTGGTCGGATTGTAACAGGTTGCCTAAAACCAACTCCTATTAGTAAAATATACCAAATCATGGGTATAGCACCACCTGAAATTCGTAGGAAAACAGCTGCAGAGAGGGAGAAGAGGAAACAAGAAACAGACCCCAGACACCCTTTGTTTGGACACGTACCTCAACCCACAAGGCTGAAGTCAAGGAAGAGCTTCGTGCAATCAACTACAGCCATAACATCTTCTACTGGAGCACGCCGTCTAGAACTATGGTAAAATTCGTCGCCTGAAGAACAGTGGAGGAACATCAAAGAGGCACCGGCTGCGGGATGTAATCAGCCATATGCTCTAAACAGATTAAGAACTGAAGTGTCCCGATGTAAATAATATTAAAAAATGGGGGTACACTAATGACAACGATCTATGTGAATGTGGTGAACTTCAGAACCCACAACATCTTCTGATATGCAGGAATCTCCCTGAAACCTGCAATATCGACGACCTTTATAGGGTAAACGAGAAGGCCATCAAGATTACGGAATTCTGGTCACATTCGATTTAATTGTGTTTATAGTTTAATATTAATTAATTAGTGTTATTTGTTTTTTTTTTCAACTTGTTATGTCCTGGACACGAGAAATAAATAAACTACTTTACTGAAATTAATTTTGAAAGGTGATGAAATGTAGCAGTAATGATATCAATCACAGTAGATTAAATATAAAAAAGGATCAGAAGCAAAACGAGAAGTAAGTTAATTCTAGTACTTGAGAGTAAAATTACAATCGATGGCCGCAGCAGGAATGATGTTGAAAGCACAATAACGCTAGCAAAAAGAGCCTTCATGAAAAAAGAGATTTTTTTTTTGGGGGGGGGGGCCTTCGTCGACGGCTGAGGTCATTAGAGGCGGGATGGGACTGGGGTCAAAGAAGGGGAAGGTATTGGGCCATGGCCTTTTTGAAGGAAGTATCCCGGCATTCAACTGGAGTGATATGGGGAATCCATGGAAAACCAAAATCTCAATGCCAGGACGGGAATTCGAACCCGCGTCCTCCCAAATGCGAGGCTAGAACGCTAGCCGTTACACCACCACGCTCAGTGCACATAAAAGCTGGTTCCCTTCCAGTACCATGGCGCTATTGTCGAGGTGCTGTGGTCAGCGTCACGATTTGCTTGTTTTAATCCCACACAGTCATTAAACAGTAAACCCACTGGACTTGATGGGCTGTATTGCAAAGTAGCTTCCAAGTAAAAACCTTGCGCTTTATAGGGATTTTGACTGAAGTCGTTCGCTGTCTTGTCAATCATTCTGCCCATAATGCCACCCGCCCCATTTCCTCTCCAAACTTGTTTGTTCTATTCAAGAAAGCCACTTCGTTACATATTTGCACAGAATATTGTTCCAGAAATATAGTTGAAACTGTATTCCGTGATTAATTTCTGTTTTCTTTTACTGACGTCGTTGCAATTCCTGGATATTGTACCAACTTGAAATTTATTACTGTAATGTTGGGAATGATCTCCAACATTATGACGATCATCATGATGAGGACTAAGTAACAGAAGATTCATAATATATGTAGTCGATTAGAAGTATTCGCAATGCGAACCACGAAGGCCAAGTGAAGTGATAATATTGTCACTAACACAACGTTTACTTTAACTCAGTGGTTCCCAGCGAGGGCGGTAACGCCCACCGATGGGCGTTGAGGAGATACCAGAGGGCGTTCGTGGTCCAAGATATATTTAGGGGGCGTTGAGAAGCGACCACAGTCCCCCAGTCTTATATCCGGATTTAAGAGCTGCATCGAACAGAATTTTAATTGCATTTTCATAATCAAAAGAGGATTTAGGGTGTTAGTTAAGAAAAGGAATACACTGACAATTATTGACCACGGTGATGTAACATAGCAGATGAGAAATAAAGAACAAAAAATCTGTGTCATTACACGGGTTCACATCTTGTAAAAACCCTTAATAGAGTATGGCTGAAGGACCTAAGTCAGATAAGGTACCAGATTTCGTGTTATTTCTTCAAAATGATTGTACACTCCAGAAATAAATACAGTATGATAAACATCAGTGGAAAAACTTTAATTCGTATGGTCGTAATGTCCTGATGACAGGGATTTTATTGGCTGCGCAATTCGCCCTTTTCGTAGCAGCCTAACCCATCCCGGTAATCCTACCGGGTATAGGCGACCTATACTTTAACATGGAATCAAAACTACGGAAGTGTTCTGGCGTACTCCACGTAGTACACAGCAAGCTGTGCCAGAGGTGAATGAGGGATTAAGGGTCTACGACAATACCCACCCAGCAAGCATTCGAACCGACGACCTATCGATCTCCAGTCAGACGCATTAGGCACTAAGCCACCAGGCCGTTCAGCATCGATGGTAAAATTCGTAGAAAGCAAAAATTATTCAGACGTTGTCCGTAGTTATTGCACCGTGTTAAGAATTTTTTTTTTTTTTAATCTGCTTAACGTCTCTCTAACAGCGAGGTCTTTAGAGAGGGGAAAGGATGGGGGGCAAGGAATGGGAAGGAATTCGGCCATGGCGTTTTGAAGGAAGCATCCCGGCATTTGTATGGAGTGATTTGGGAATTCATGAAAAACCCAAATCTGGATGCCCGGACGGGGATTCGAACCGCCGTCCTCCCGAATGTGATGCCAGAACGCTAGCCGTTACACCACCACGCTCGGTACCGTGTTAAGATTTTGGTCTTAAAGGGATGAGCACTTATAATAAAAGGGTACTATTTACAGATACATAGATCAGTATAGATGTTTCGATACTTATATAAATTAGAAAAGGACGTTGTTGTATGATAAGATTCTTTAGCATGTTCGCTGACACAAGAAATCCAGTAACGGCATACTGTAACTTTGAAAGAAAGAAGATTAATTTTTAATTCCTCGTAAATTTTATATGAACTAAATCAACTATTTCTCTTTAGACAGAAGTATACATAATCATTGAATGCAAACTGACCCTGGTGTTTAAGCTATTAATATTCTTACATGGAATTAAGGAGAAATTACACTCTTTAGATTTTAATTTTTCATTGTAACCCGAAATCACCGCAAGACGAATGCTTCCTTCAAATAAAGCTGAACAATTAAAATTTACCAAAAGCTACTACAATATTTTTAAAATGGTGTTTTTTAATGGCTAAGTTTCAAACAAGGAAGGTTTAATTTTTTTCTAGTATTCATAAATTAGAAGATTTCTTGTCAAATTTATAGTCAAATTAAGTGGAACCAACGTAATATCTCCTCCTGAATCTTTGAATTGACAGTTTTCGACACCAACAGTTTAAGTGTTCCAGGATAGCTCTCAACCCTACATATAGGTTCTAAGAATGTAACAGATATTCAACAGTGAGAACTAGAAAGTCATTTAACAGTTTGTTTTCAGCTAATGAATGAGACACCATGTTTAGTCGTCGGTGTGTCAACACGGACACAGAGCGTGCATTGTATCACGGGTCGAAGCGGCGAGAGCGGTTGGAGGGAAGGAGCCGTAATTCCAGATGGAGCGCTCAGTTGTGAGGATAATCCTCGCAGCTGCCGAAGGTCCAAGTTGGTCGGCGGAAGGCAGGTTGTAGCGGGAGTTGCGTCTGTCTGTCTGGCCCTAATGCAAGTTAGTTGCGGCGGAAGCGGCTGCGTCTGCGGCCCGCTAACCGGATTACGGCCGGCGACCGCCAGACGTGCTGAGCGTTGTGATTGCACCGCCCACCGGGGATGCCTTAATTACGATCTTCTAAGGGGGAAGGCGGGCTCCAAGTCCACTAACAACACACTTCGAAAAAGCAGAAAATGCTGTACACACGGCTATTATTGCACGTGTCCATGAGTCCACTCAGATTCCATTCAATACTAACTACTTTGCTGCTAATCCAACAACTTCTTCCCACTCTACAACTATTTGGCCCATTTACCTCTCACCATTGTGGCATATTCTGTTGAAGAAGAGATGTCACTTCTTTCTCTATCTAGGATTTGGCTTCTAATAATGTCACGTGCCTAAACTTTCTTAGAAGACATAAACTTCGTGTGAGTGGTAACGCTCTGGCCTCGCATTCGGGAGGACGAGGGTTCGAATCCCAGTCCGGGCATCCAGATTTCGGTTTTCCATGGTTTCCTCAAATCACTCCATGCGAATGCCGGGACGCTTCCCTCTAAAGGCCATGGCCGAATTACTTCTCGTTCCTTGCCCCATTCTTTTACCGCCGATAATGACGTAGATGTCGACGAGGCGTAAAGCCGTAAGCAGAAAAAAATTAAACTTCATATATTCGCTGAGACTCCCTTCATGTTTTGACAAGTCTATCAACCATTTCAACAAATTTATTGTCGCTTGCTGATTTTCTATTGCAACAACGTACGATTCGAGTCGAAAGAATTACATAAATTATCTAAAACTTCGCGTGTTGTTATGAAACTTCGCGGTTTCTCATTTCAGAGCTTCTTTACACGCAGGCGTATTGTAAGTTCAAGTAATTTTCCTCAGATAATCGTTGGTTTTACGTAAATGAGAAACAAGGTACCATATGTTTCAGTAGATTTTATATTATTGTTATGTTGATTCCATGTTCAATGTTTAATATAGACACACAGCACTATACGGCTGACATAACAGTAGATTCATATTTGTTGTATCACATAGCTTCATCCTCTATTACCGCGAAGCCAGTCCATGAGCTGCAAAGGTCGCAAGTTATCATTGTGCTGCACCGGCTGCGGGTTTTATTGGACAGAAGAGATCAAAGCGCCAAATGGAGTGCCCACTGCCACCTTTAGGGATCGCTAGGAGCAGAATGCGAGTGTTCGTGCCATCCGACGTAACACTCATATCCAAATCTAAACTATAAAAATTTACAGCGAATACGATCCGAATAGGTTTACAATGTAGAAACTTACACTATTCAGAAATTTCATCTCTAAAATGTCTGCACTCATACAATCAGACTCTTCTTTCACGGAGAAAGAGTTAATAGGGAATACTCTGAGGTTGTGGAGACGAAAATGTTGATTTTATCTAGTTTTTTGTAATTAGCTCATTCCGCCAACTGTGAAATTCATCGAATGCATCTATGACTGTTTAGCAGAAATTCGTAATTAATCTTCATAGGCCTAGAAAACTTCCTGTAATAGTTCCGGTCTTATCTGTCTGTAACTCATTTCAATGCCAAATACCAGTGGTTCGAAGAACATTCTAAACGTATGCAGGTATAAAGTATAATGGTAGTGGAGAGTGATTAAGATTTAACTACCATTATGAACATATTAACTCAACCCTATTTAAATTGGACAGCTTAATCAATTACGTTTTAATGAACGACACAACAGCTGGTTTTGTTTCAACAGCAAGAAGGTAACACTAAAGTGTAAATTACAACTTTCCATAATAGGCAGGAACGTATCATCAAGCGCATATTCGGGCAGTTTTGAATCACACCTGCCTTTATCGTCTTGATAAACGTATTAATAATTAACAACTCCAAGATGGATGACCATACTATTCTGGTGACTTGCACGTTGCGAATTTCGACTTCGTCAGGTAGGCATTACTTCTATGATGACCCAGGTTTTAACTCGCTGATTGAGACCGATTAACTCAATTGCAAAGATGCCTTTTTCAATGTGGTTTTTTGGATGTGCCAATTTCAATTTTTCTATTGGTGTATTTTGATATAAGTATCGTTCAGATTCTTTCTAAGGTACATCTGTCTTGGATTTCATTTTTTTTTCAGTTTTCTTTTGTCTGAACCACCTGATTAGGTTCTCATTGTTCCAAAATTTTATTGCAGCAAATTGTGATGAGACATTTATTTGAGGATGTATGCATTTACTTGTGGAAAAGATGATTATAACGGGTTAGCAGGGTCAAAATCGTTATGTTTTTGCGGCTCATTTCTGTTGCTGGATCTACAATAATCGGAAGAAGAAGTATTTATATAATTTTTTACGGTCAAAATTGCATTATCAAACTCCAGTGATAGTTTTGAGTAAATTTAAACAGTGATTTTATCAAACGAACACTAAACTTCAACAATGATTTTCATTATATGGAGATGCTGGATATCTAATTTGAACAATGTATTGTTATTTTACCATAATAGGAAGGGGCAGTCGTAACAGATTGATAAACGAACCTTTTAGTAAGAATTTGTTGAAAGAACAGATTAACTAGTTCAGAAAATTGTTTGGTCACCTTAAGTTTAAAGTAAGATATAACCACAACAACGAAAATGTTGTATTGGTGATAGGTCCCATTGTAACCTAAAAATGTTAAATAAGGTGAGATGAAAAAAAGTAAATGAAGTGACGTTATAAAATATTAATAAGATGTTTTTGCTAACAATCGTTCACAACAACAACAAAAAAAGAGGGTTGGTCATGGAATTTAAATAAGAACAATGTGGAGTTGAGTTAAGAAGAAGAATGAATTGATGGAATGTAAAATGGATTGAGTAAAAGTGTATGATATTGAACTGAAAATGATGCCGGTAGGGAGTGGCCGGGCGAAGAAAGGATGCTGAATTATGGAATAATATGTACATGTACGGATGCAGCCAAAGAGAACATTGATGATGATAAAGTTGTGTGAAGATAATTGTTCATAGTTAGAAAAGTGTTGTATAAATTGCAATAATATATGGAGTGTACGGTAGAAGAAAGATCTCTCTGTATTGATTTTCATTTAAAAAACGGAATTTCAAAAGAATCTCAGGTATAGTATATAAGTGTTTTGCAGATGGTCAGCAGGTGGATAAAGAATTATGACTGGAATATCGAACGTTATAATCCGTCTCAGTAAAAGGAGATGGCAAAGGACGGATAGTAATAACGAACATAACCAGATAAAGAATAGTACTGTAAGATTATCTATAATCATTATTAAATGACTAGAGAGAGAATTTGAATATTGTTTACTTCAAATAAAGAAACTAAAAAACTAATAAACCATATTATAACATTCCCATATACGAAGCGGAGGTTACAAAGTCGTTAAAATCAACTATAGCATCCTGTCTTGTAACAATGTCTACGAACCATTTGGTTGTTGTAAACACTGATGCAGTTAAGAAAGTAGAGAAATAAGTGATTGGCCTAAAAAATAACGGGAAAAACGAATATAATGAAGAATATAGACACACTGAAAAAATTATAGGTTAGGCCAAAAAATTATATCTTGTTTTAATAATTTTAGAAGATGTGGACTAAACGCGAACACTTTTTTTACGGTGATATAAATAACAGCAAGTTACGAATTTTGTTTCGATGTCAATCTTTGCCATCAATTGAAGTTTTCATTTCCACCACACCTTCGTAAGCGCGGTACACCTCAGATTTAGGGCTCTGACCGTAACTTTCGGCTCCGGTTTGAAATTTTACAGGACTTTAAAATAATCTTTACCCTCTTTACCTTTTTTATATCTTAGACATGATGTAAACACTTCCTGATTCCAATTAAAGCGTATAACATGGAGGATACGAATTAGCCGCCCAAACATGGTGTCGCTGGTAATGATTTAATAGTCGTCCTATTTTAGGATCTAACATACATTCATATCGTATGTCTATAGTGATACTGTTTTCCTATTACAAAAGTATAGTTTGTTATTTAAAACTGTGACTAAGACAGACCAAAGTCTCGTAAGAAAAGCCCTTAAACAAATAAGTAGAAGTATAATAACAGTTATATAATTACATGCAGAAATTTAAATCTGCAAACGGATGAAGATTACTGCACGTATAAAGCAGAACTTTGTGTTTCTGTCGAAGTTTTTCATTATAATATCGGCGCATGCTACTCAAAAACAATTTTTAAGTTATCTACAAACGTATGAGTCCATAGACGTTAGTTCTTCTATAAAACAGTACAGAAATACTTCAGTCCTGTGCAGTGCTGGGTAAACTCATCTTTTATCAACGATTTTATAATTATATAAATGATATGGTGTGTGTAAATCAAAACTGATAAGGATATTAACATTTTTAATGTGCATAGTGTACTGTGTTTCCTCAAAAAACATCAAAATTCTTAACATTTATTCAGGTAAAAAAAAAAATGAAACAGCTGTCGTCCAATTCCATGTTAGTTTTGCTTAGGGGCATAAGATGTGGATGAAGAAGAAAAGAAGTATTTAATTAATTGCCTTTGGAGTTGAATGTCGACGAGTTATTAAGTATTTTTGTAGATTCAACATGTGATTTTATCACTTTAAGATTCTAAGTAATATCTGCTGGCTAAAGCAACATTCCAGAAGCCATTGTTTGTAGCTCTAGCCATCCAAAAGTTAACGAGGAGATATTTTAATTTTTTTGCTCTTTGTGCAAAAAAGCATAGGGCAACAATAGATAGTTATCAAAATATAGTGTTTATTGTCGACAGCCGTATTGGAGCAGGCAATGACAGACAGGTACGCTAACGCCATGTAAAACATATACAATGAAAACACAAATGCAGGACGAAAACTAGCACATGCCAACGAATACCAT
Organism: Vandiemenella viatica; assembly: GCA_031002005.1. Classification (NCBI taxonomy): domain Eukaryota; kingdom Metazoa; phylum Arthropoda; class Insecta; order Orthoptera; family Morabidae; genus Vandiemenella; species Vandiemenella viatica. The sequence goes on from JARYHS010013630.1 coordinate 181,011,071, forward strand.
TCTGCTATAATTTTCACATAACATTACAAGTTCCTGGGTTATAAGTGAATACTTAAATAACCGCGAAATTTCAGAAAATATCTGATACACTTCACTCCATATTGTAATGATAATAATTTTTGGTTTTTGTTGCATTTCTTGCTTTTCTACCTTTTGATGGAACCATCCAGCATTTACCTGCTGTTATTTCGGAAAGCCATCGCAAACCGAAATCGGAATGGCTGGACGGAGGTACGAACCAATGTACACAAGGAGGTGAGATCAGAATGTTATCGCTTACCCACCAAGCTTGTTTGCTGCTATCTATTTCAAAATTACTGACCACAGTAATATACAGAAGAAGGGAAAGGGTAGTAGAAGAGATAGTAGAGAAAGATCAGTTAGGGTTTAGGAAAAATCGCGGAACAAGGGAAGCAATTCTGACTTTAAGATTAATACATGAAGACCGGATCAAGAAAAATAAAGATACTTTTATGGCGTTTGTTAATTTAGAAAAAGCTTTTGATAATGTTAGGTGGGACTAGATGGTCAAAATTATGAAGAAGTCAGGTCTAAGACATGTAGATAGAAGAATACTTTATAAACTATATAAGAATCAAGAGGCTAAAATAAAAGTATTGAATCACGAGAGACATGCATTAGTTAAAAAGGGTGTGACACAAGGTTGTAGTTTATCCCCGTTAATATTCAACTTGTACGTAGAGGAAGCAATAAAGGAAGTAACAAAAAAATTTCATATGCCATAAGTGTTCAAGGGGAAAAAGTCAGTATGCTACGATTTGCTAATGACAGCTAATGCAGAATAGGCCGAGGATACTCAGAAGCTACTGAATGGCAAGATCAAATTACTAAAAGAAGATTTTGGACTAAATATAAATCAAATCAAGACAAAAGTGATGAAATTACAACAATCACAGTAGATTAAATATAAATGTAATATCGGATGCAGTATGAGAAGTAAGCGAATTCTGCTACTTGGGAAGCAAAATTACAACCAGTAGCCGAAGCAGGAATGATGTTAAAAGCAGAATAGCACTAGTGAAAAGAGCCTTCCTGAAAAAGACAAATCTTTTTGTTTCAAACATTGATCTAGGACTTAGCTAGAACTTTTAAAAACTCTATGTGTGGAGAATAGCACTTTATGGTAGCGAAACATACCATTTTTTTTTTTGGTAACTGCTTTACGTCTCTTTTTAACATCGAGATCTTTAGAGACGGGAAAGGATGGGGGGGCAAGGATGGGGGCAAGGAATGGGAAGGAATTCGGCCATGGCCTTTTGAAGAAAGCATCCCGGCATTTGCCTGGAGTGATTTGGGGAAACCATGGAAAATCCAAATCTGTATTCCCGGACGGGGATTCGAACCGCCGTCCTCCCGAATGCGAGGCGAGAACGCTAACCGTTACACCGCCCCACTCGGTCCGCGAAACATACCAAACACCAGAAACATACGAAATACCAGAAAGAAAGAAAATTGAAGCATTTGACATGTGGTGCTACAGAAGAATGCTGAAAATTAAGTGGACAGACAAAGTAATAAATGAACGAGTTTTGGAAATGATGGGTGAATAAAGAAGTTTGTGGAAGAATCTTAAGAAAGAAGAGAGAGCCTGGTAGGTCATATTTTGAGACATGCAGGATTGCTTATTTAGATGGTGGACGAAACAGTCGAAGATGATAATTGTAGAGAAAGACAGAGATTAGAATATATGAATCAGAAAATTGAGGACGTGAGTTGTAAGTGGTATGTATAGATGACGAGGTTAGCACAAGATAGGAAGACATGGAGGATTGCATGAAACCAGTCGAGAGACTGATGACAGCCAAAAAAAATCAATTTCCCGATAGTATTGTTCTCTGTGTGCAACCTTAACGTCCTTAGACTCTTTTTGTATGGTAATAAATTCATTTAAAAGAGATTAAGTACATCAGTGTTAATAGGTGAGAAGGTGAAATGACGGACATAGAGAGTTTTTCAAGCAGTTGTGTTAGTTAACATTAACTTAATATACATTTACATCAGATCAATATATCCATCCGTGTGTATAAATTTCCATATTTTACTCAGTCAGTAGCTACGACCGGTTGTGGCGTTATCTGGGCGGTCTAAGCCATCCTGTATCGGCCGCAGCCTCCGGCTAGGCTATATCCCGCCTGATGCCATCTAATGCAGCCCGCACAGCGCAGCTGAGCGCCTCGCGGCATTGTATCCAGCCACTTGTAGGGGCGGCTTCCGGCCAACTCGAGGCCCGCTTGTCAACAGCCGTCGTGCTCATCTTTGTTGGACCTGAATATTGCTGCCAGTGGTGTGAGTATACGGGCGATGCCGGTATTTCCCCTGCTCACCCTTCTTATCAGACATACGATCAGCATAGTTTTCTCATTCCTCAAGAATTGATTGCGATTAATAAAAGCGCGATAGGCAAAAAGCTCCATTTAAATATTTTGTATGTTTAAGAAAATAAAAATACTGTCCAAAGACATTATTTAAATTGATATGTTATATAGCAGAAATATCTGTTTCGGTACAAAATATGGAGACAATTTTTGGAGTAAGGATCGAAAATTTTCATTTCTGTTGCAAATACGTCAAACTTCTGTACAATCCCTAAGGAAATGATACGTGTATGTAGTATATATAGTAATATCTTGTTTTTTGACGATCAAACAGAATTTTTTGGATTTTCTCTCAGCTCTACAAAATATGTGAATTCTATGTATACGTTGTCCAACAAAGTAGTGAAGTGGAGCAACAACTACACTCTGGGTATCGAGACTAGACATCTCTTTGTGTAAAATAAATTTTCTGATTTAACTTACTGCATAATATCCTGTTATTTTAGGAACTATTTTTGAAATTTATGTACAGTAGAAAAAGATTTTAGCAATTATGTGACAGTGAATCCAGTTCCTGAGATTTGAAAAGTCAGAGTAGCAAGAAGCTGCTTCTTCTGGAATATGTAGAATTAAGCAATTAGGGATTTGAGATCTGTTTCGTAAGCCACGTTGTCTATCAGTTTGGCAGGGTGGGACGGCTATTCTGGAAACCATCATTTTCTTTCAGATTTAATGCATAGAATACATAAACATTTTAGGGATTGTTGGATTTAGTTTGAAATATATATGGCACTGTTAAGAGATATTAATGCGAGTAAACACTTTAGAAAGACAACTTTGTCCACTATGGTGAAGTCGGTGCACTATAGTTTAAAACTAGCATTTTAGATTTCTGTGGCACTACGGATTATGTTAACGAGTCTGAGGGTGAGCGGTAAGGCTCTGGCCTTGTATTTGGGAGGATGCGGGTTCGAACCCCTTTCCGACGATCCAAATTCGATTCTCCATGGTTTTCGGAAATCACTCCAGCTGAATGCCTGGATAGTTTCTTCAAAAGGCCGCGTCCAGATTACTTCCCATTCTAAGCCCCAAGCCCTGCTTCCAACGACATCGACGTCGACGAGACGCAAGATCTTAAGCAAAAATATGTACAGCTGAAAGTAATAATATGTATTGACAGTTTAAGCCTCAAAATTTCAACTCTGTCAGATCCCCTATCCTTCTGCACGGTGGAACACCAGACGAAGTTCGCTGTACCTCCTAGACTGCATGGCCTCTAAATGACCGACAATCGAAAGCTGTAACTACCTACACCCAGAAGAAAGAAGATGAACGGCTGGAAATTTCAGTCATTTACTTCAATGAAGGGGTTGTTAGTTCAGGTTTTCAGTCGTGTTTTCGTCCAGAATGAATTTGCGACCACTCATTTAGCAGTATATGTTGAAGAGTTTGATCGGAAAGTCCAGTAGTTTACAGGCAGCATACATGCATACATACATACATCATTATTCATTGTTTCGGCTCTATAATCATCTAACACGGAAAATTCCAATCAAAAATATTCAATCAGATCTTTGAATAATGCAAATCACTCATTTTACATACCTTTCTACGTTTAAACTAAACAAGAAGTGGAATATTAAAAAGTTTACCTAATGGCTCCAACTTTTTTTATTCGTGAATCCTTGAAGATTTTGTTGCAGATTTTGACTAAGGGAAATGAATGTTACTTGATGTTACTATTTATTTCTGTAATTTTTTCGGAAAAAACAGGATCAAAGATATTCCTCGAAGAATTAGTTTTATCATAAGCTTTATACTTATTCCTTATATTATATAACATAAGATCTCATAGATTAAATATTGCATGTTACATCTATAATACTTTTTTTTGTCGTCAATCTGGTTTGATGCAATCCTCCATCCCTTCCTATCCTGTGCTGACCTCTTCATTTCTACATACCCCTTATAACCCACGTCCTCAATTATCTGCTTCATATATTCTAATCTCTGTCTTCCTCTACAGTTCTTACCTTCGACAGTTCCCTCCAACTAACAAATTAACCAATCCAGCATGTCTCAAAATATGGCCTGCCAGCCTGTATCTTCTTTCTGTAAGCTTCTTCTACAAACTTCTTTTCTCACCCATCATTTCCAAAACTCGTTCATTTCTTACTTAGTCAGTCCACTTAATTTTCAGCATTCTTCTGTAGCACCACATTTCAAATTCTACAATTTTCTTTATTTCCGGTATTCCTAAAGTCCATTTTTTGCTACCAAAAAGTGCTGTGCTCCACACATAGAGTTTTAAAAATTCTTTTTAATTCCTAGATCAATATTTGAAATTAAAAGGTTTCTCTTTTTCATGAAGGCTTCTGCTTTTAACATCATTCCTGCTTTGGCCATCGGTTGTAATTTTGCTTCTCAAGTAACAGAACTCACTTACCTCTCCTATTGCATCCGATTCTATTTTTATATTTAATCTACTAGTGTTGGTATCATTTGTGATACATTTCATCATTTTTGTCTTGCTTTGATTTATATTCAGTCCAAAATATTCCTTCATTATTTTGTTCATACCATTCAATAACTTCTCAATATCCTCAGCCCTCTCTGCTAACAATACAATGTCATCAGCAAATCGTAGCATACTGATTTTTTCTCCCTGAAAACTTAAGCCACAAGGAAATTTTTCTTTGAGTTTCTTCATTGCTTCTTCTACATACAAGTTGAATATTATAATACTAAGTGGAAGAATACCGTGGTATTGTGGAAGTAGCACATTGACAACTTTGTAAGTTTGATTACAATTGCTTTAATTCTGTTATAAATGCACATGACAACTAATTTCAAAACACCAATAGCTCTGAAGAAAAATTTGACAATCATTAAGTCAAATTCGTGCATACAACAGACTAAACATGTAAGATCTTCCAAACGCTTATCAGTAAGCGGAACAGACTATATACATTTCACAAAACAGGAAAAGCATGTTTGTAATTTCATGCTACGTTTCATCTTCTTGTTTTGTTGGAGTTAGGTGTCAGGTTTTATTTAATAACACAAACGTTTCTAAAAAAAATAACTCAGGCTAAAATTATAAGCAGTTGGGAGTTATTAGGCTAGCTTTCATTAAAACCGAATAGTAACATTCATTACATTGAGAAGAATAATTCAGCATGACTACTAAATAATCACCCACCGTGTAGCGCCTGTTTTGGTGCAAAGGGAACAGAACTTCATTTGTACAGCGTAATATTCCGCCCGCCTAATTTTCGCACCACCGACAACAAACAGCCACGCGAGTGGATACAAAGCACATCAGCTGAATTGCATAATAAATTGCTGGCTAGATGGAGGGGTAGGAGATGCTTACGCCAAATGCTCAACAGGCTATCCTCCAGCGTCCGTCCCCTGCAACAATTTATGACGCCCCGTATTCGCCTCACTTGGGAGAAACTTTATTAACGACTTCAAAAAATTTTCTATTGCTGCAGTAGTTCAAGAAAGCAAAATTTTTTTGGTCCCATGCAGGTTTCACTAACAACAAATGATTCGAACGCTAGCAAAACTGTTCTCTCAATTACGACTAGAATTTTCTTAATCACGAATGTGGAATTCATGATGCAAACATTAAATAATGCTTGATGTGTTAAAGTTTAAGGTTTATGGTTTCAACTTCACACAGCACTAAATAATAAATAAAAGTAATCTTCAATATTTCGAGCTATGAAATTTTGTAGAACATTATAATGGTGCTAAGGAATTATGAAGCATATTCTTAATTGAATAATTTCAGATGTAAGTGGAATTATGATCGCTAATTTATAAAAGCAGCTTTCAGAGGATGTAATAATGGTCACTAGCCATTCCATAAATTTAATTATATCCCTGGTAACGATCTATTCGTAGACGAATGAAACTGTCCATCAAAGGCTGAGCAGCAGTGATGACTATTAGCTTAATTAATGAGTTTGCATGATGTAAGATGTTTGTTTTCTGCTTCCTGAATGATTTGGCCAAAGTAATTGTAAGGATTTTGTGTTTCCATCTCATAGCACAGCACTTCAACAAAAGATTCTTATCGACTGCTTAAACCAAGCAACAAACCTTTACCAACTCCAAGTGAAAATCATCCCTGTCTCTCTGCGGCTATGACTGATCTGAAGAGAATGAACTCGCCGTGACGCAGTGTTTCAACGACACTTTAGGAAAAATTAGAAGTATATATTGTAAAATAACAGATAGTTATATTTTTTGTTGCAGGTAGACAGTTTCTAAGTGTTTTTCCTGTCTATAAAGAATATGTCTTTTATTTGATTGGTCAATTTATAGAATGGTTTATAGATAAACATTCAGTTTTATGCTCACGACAAATTTTATCAGGTTCCTTTATCCACAATAACCGCTTGACGTACTTTAACGAGTATGACTCGTGATAACAATTTTGGATCAAACATGGGTGTCATCGTAGACTCGTGGAACTAAGTGCGGACCAATAGCGTGCCGGACTACTAATTTTTAGAGTTGCTAATATTTTCCTATTTGATATTCCTGCAAGCGGATCCGCGAGACTTCCAGTGCAGTTCTTGTTACCACATACGTACAATGGACCTGACGATGGTGGCAGAGCAAGCCGCCGATAGCTTGTCTTTCGATAATATTATCCGGCGGAGAACCCTTGAAGACTTTATATCAATTTCTCAGATTGTTTCCATTTTCATAATGAATGCTTTTTGTTCTTGTTTAGACAAAAATTATTATTATATTTAAGGTGGAGTAATAATTCTGCAAAATAAGAGGAAAACATTGTGTGTAACATTAGATATTACCAAAAAACGGTCAGGATGCTGTGATTAGCTGACGATGATGTCGTGTTAATGACGTGTATGAGAATACTGAAAAATTAAATTTTCCTTAAAAGCTTAATAACTCCAAATAAGATTAAATTCGTGACGTATAGACAAAACTTTAACAATAGATGAAGACTGAATACAAAACTAAGATCAAATTTAATAGAAAAAGTTAGGCCACACTGTTACTTAGCAAGTAAAATCACTGGCAACGATAGAAGCAGAAACAGTAATATCATAAATGCGATAGCATCAGTGAAATAAGTCTTTCACGGTATGGATTAAGGGAATGTCTCTGTGCACGAGAGGGAATCATGCAGTGTTAGAATGCAAAAGACTAGGGAAATTTGTGGATTAAAAGTGTAATGCAATTGAAGGACATTAAAAACAAAATGGGCAGATAATTATTAAACAAATGTGTTTTAGAAATAACGTATAAAAAAAGAAATTTGTGGAGGAATCTCACATAAAGAACAAACAGGTTAATGAGTTACTTTTCGAGACGTTCAGAAATCGTTAGTTTGTAGTGGAGCGAACAAAAGAATATAAGAACTTAGGGATGACAAAGATCAGCATACGTTAAATGACTAATTAGGAACATAGAATTTAATTTGTATGTTGATATTGTTACCTCAAGATAGGGAAACACTGATGTTTTGTTGCTTGAAAAGACAACGGGCGAATTACTCCCCGTTAACGAGCCGTAAAGCAGGGAACCAAGAAAAAAAGGAGGTATCTTTCCATTTATCTCAAAAAGTCAGGAATATTACTGTATACAAAACATTATTAGAAATAGTACCAAAACGAAGTGAAACTACCTTTGGAGTATAGGAGGAACACACTGGTAGAGATAATTTACGTGACACTATATATATGCACATGATAGTGACAACAGGATGTAACGCTTGTTGAATAGGGGGCGCCTGAAGATAGACGCAACCGCAGCACCGGTGGTGGTAATTGTATTAATGAGAATTAGTGCGAGAAGCGCCAAGAGAAGAAGTTGTGTAGAAGTTTTCGACTAATGTAGATTTACTTCAACGAATTATTCCACAAGTGGGGCTAAATGTTACCATCCGTAAACTTCAGTAACTAATTTTAAAATGTCATCGGTCTAAAACTGCAAAAGATAACTGATGAAAATAGAAAGAGTGATAAATGTCGGTGTTATTCCGATATACCTGCTTATATTAAGTTTTTCAGGTAATATCACAGTGAAGTATTTGTTATTTATTTATATAGTATTAATTTAATTTAATTGTGATGGGGAGCACGTTTGGTTAGTAATTTCTCTAGTCAACTCCTTAACTATTTTTTTATTATTACTATTTCTACTACCTTAAATCCTATGACTGTAAACTCTCTCTCCCAATCTACCTTTTCCTTCTAAGAATTTTAATTTTAAATTCTTTCAGAGTTTTTCGTAAATTATTCATAAGTTTCCTCGGTAATTTATTTCAAACTGTCACTCCTTTACGTGAAAAAGAAAATTTTCTCACACCCTCATCGCTGAAATCGAGAGGCAGCTTGTGGTCATGATCATCTTTTCCCTTCCATGCACTACTTTTAATTCTTTGACCAGTATCTTTCCAAGCCTCATCACCAATACACGTCTTTGTACATTCCCAGCACTCTCTTCACCCTCCTCCCGTCTTAAAATAAATCAAAATCGAACTCCTCTCTCGTATCAGTAGCTGGTAAAGGTTAATTAAGTCCAATATAATAATGACTCGGCAAGATGCTGGTAACGATCATATTACCTCATAGGTTTCAAGTGGTGATTCTGCGGGACATATATGACTTCACATCTGGTCACTAGTTCCTAAATTTTGATGCAGTATGTGGTAAAAAGTAATTATGAAATTTAATTAACTGTTTCACTCTAATTATTGGTCACAAGTTGATTGTAACTTCGTTTAAGATGCTAAATGAATTAGATTAAGAAAAGACGTGGATAGTTCTTTACGATTTCCTCCTAGATAAGTGGACTTCTTAAAATATAACTTATTTTTAACGGTAAAATTGCAGAGTAAGCAGGGTCAATTTAGCCCTAAGCCACCGAAATAAATATCCAAAATCACGAAAAGTTAATTTCTCAGTAACAGTAAGTTACTAATTAACAGAGGTAATACTGTATTTCTCAAGAAGGAAGTACACTAACTAATGTGCAACACAACTGTTCGTTTATTATGTGGATACGGAGGAGACATCGCAAGAACACAAACCAGATCTGCTGCTTGTTCTTACACGTTACATATTATACATTAACTTCCACCTAGTCGATCAGGGAACTTGGAGATTATTTACTATCATGATTAAATTATATTGAATATACTGAAAACTCTTGGCTCGTGGGATCTTGTCCAACGAGAGTTCATCACGAACAAATTAAAGTCCAAGATTTTTTAAGATATGGGAGTGATAGTATGGTAGGGACTTATCTTCTGTGTTCCGGGGAATGACTTTCGACAGTGCTCTGTTGCAGCATCGCTCATTAAAAATATAATAATAAGAAAATTTCAGTCGAACAGAAATAATTTAATTAATATTTTTTTTTAAAGTAAGCACTTTCAGTCTCAAAATAATAAGTACAGTGCCAGTAAACTAACTAAAAAGCCGTCGCAAGTAATACTGTTGGCTGAGAACACCGTTGTAGTTACTATAAATAATTCCTGACGTGTGCAGGGGATATGAAATTGTAATGTTCCTAGTGACGAATTAGTTCTGTCGTGTACGTTTCCACGCTTAAGAATATATTAATGGTTAATAATGGAATTATTTGTACTTTTTAATTAGCTAAGTTCATATGAGAGTAATTGGAACAGTGTAACCATTGCCAATTTAATTTATTTACTTCGAGATATCGCTATATGACCAGAGACAATCTAAACTATGTATAATCCCAGGTAGGATGAGAAACAAACGAAATAGATTATTATACGCAATAACTTAATTTTTGGAATACACCTATTTTATTTTAATTACTTTTTAGAAGTCTGTGAGTCTTTGTCTTTGCTCTTTCTATGTTTGTTTTATACGGTTTGATGATATTTCGTTATTAGTAATTACCAGACAGTCAGGCTATTGTTGACTGTAAAATGTCAAGATGACTCATATTTAGTAGAAAGAAATTCAGATTTTTTGGATTTTGAGATCAAGTTACCTCGTAGCCAAGTTAAATTATTCTAAATTTTTTTTTATTTAAATGTGATAAGTAAGATCCCATCTATTTGCAATGGATGAGTTTCACGAGAATCAATATTTTTATAATATTCTTGCTACCCATGCATTCAGCCGAGCTACCTCGATATACTTCAGATTTGACGAGCGGAGTGCGTGGTGTCAACGCGGAACTTAAAAAAAGAAGTGAGAAATACTGTGAATGTTTAGGCTATAGCGTGTCAAAAATTATACTGCACTTAACGTGGGCCTTAAATTTGGGACAATAAGTAGAGTGTTCACATCTACTGTACCGGTACATTGGTTCTTATTTTGATACTTAATCTATTCTTATAATCTCCGGAGCACATTATTTTTATTTTTGGATAAATTTTATCATCCAGTATCTTGTTCATAAAAATCAATAATTTCTATATATTCTAATTTTTTTCTGTGAATTGCAAAACGGTATCAAGAAATCATAGGATTCAAATTATTTCTATTTAAACCTACATTCCACATTCAGTTTTTTCATTTCTTTTGCTGCTTCTTCTTTAAATGGTGCTTATATCCAGTTATTCTCTGCTTTTATTTCAGCTTCCCTTCCTCAGATATATTTAGATGTAACTTATTCTTAATTTTGGTATTTATGTACCTAAGTTCCTAAAAAATTAATATTATGATCTATAATCTTAAGAATGCATAAACATCATAAATAGATATTTGCTTCCATGATTCATCCAAATACTAATTACATTGCAGCTCAAAACTGAACATGGTCATCATAAGATGTCTCTGCCCGAAATTCTTTTCTATTTGTTTGTTTGGAATTCGGTTTGATCTTTCATCGCTTTGTATATGCTCTAACTGCAACCTTATCTCATACTTCAACTTTTTGTTACAAGCATTTTATATATCACGGGTTAAGAAACGTGTGTTATAATTTTTCTCTTTTAATCTTTTTAAAGATTTTTATCCTCTGTGTTAGTTTTCAGTATTTCGTCTGTGATACCAGGTACTCATAAAATCATTTAATATTGTGGAAAAATGAATAATATCTCCATTAAATTTATAAATTAGCAAATTTCTGTCTCAATTAGAAGTTTACTGTTAAGATTTATAACATTTTAGTTGTGGCTACTCGTTTGCAATTGCTGATCATTATTGAAGTCAGGTCCAGCCTCAGGTAGATTTCAGTTTGCGTTGTCACTGCTAATTTGTGTCGATATTAATTTCTGTTATGTAGTATAATTCTCTGAATATCATTTAGAAATAAAAATATATATTTTTCTTTTACATTTGATAAAGATACTGTTTGTTGAATGTGCTTCAGATTTAAGAATGTACAGTTTTTCATATATATGTAAGAGATAGTTGTAACTCTTCCCGCAAGAAAATAAAAGTGATACTATTGCGGTATCAAGTGATAAGATACTTAAATTTTAGCGATTTAGTTTTAGACTTCAAGTCCACTATAGATATTTTTGACATTAATTTTGGAGAAACGTGTTTATCTGTGAGTGAAAGGGTTTTGCGAGCAACAGTATGAATCGGATTATGTAGTGGTCAACGTATGAAAAGCGGAAACGTAATGAATGCGCGGAGCCAGGCGGAGAGGGACGCCGTTTGTCAGTTTGTCAGCTACGTCGCGCAGCAGTGCTGCCCACTGGTGGCGGGTGCGAGCGACGCAGTTAATCTCGGCTGGCAGGAGGGGGCAAACGGGAATGGCGTCCAGCTGGCTCACCTAGCTCAAGCTCGCGATATTCATTTGAAAACTTAATTTTTATCTTATTATTATTCAGATTATGCTCTGAAGACCTTTTCAATGTAAGTGCGTTCTCTGTATATTATATTCAATTTTATGCAAGGAAATTTTATTATTTTATTTATTTTATTTATCAATCTTGTTTCATGGATCCCTGCTGAGGAAGCACCTCTGGGATGTGAAACATGTCGTGGTTAATACACATACATACAATATGAGTCATAATCATAGTAAAAAACAATTATACGTTACAAAGAAAAATAAAGACAATAAAATAAACATAAATTTTTACACCTGTGATTTGCAAAAGTAATATTGAATACAATTAATTGTTTTGTTCAAATTCTTGAATGGAGTAGAAGGAGTTGCCAACAAGATAATCTCTCAGTTTTTCTTTAAATATATCTTTATTTTCTGCAAAATGTTTTATACCATTGGGAAGTTTATTAAACAGATGAATACCAGAATAATTTACTCCTCTTTGTACTAATGACAGAGATGTTTGTGGTTTGTGCAAGTTATTTCTGCTTTTTGTATTGAGATTGTGTACCTGTGAATTAGAAGTAAATAGGTTACAATGATCTATGACAAAGCACATGAGAGAATATATATACTGAGAACTCATTGTAAGAGTTTTTAAAAAAGTTGTCTGCAAGAAGTTCTTGGTTTTACCCTACACAACATCCTAATAGCTCTTTTCTGTGCTATGAAAACTTTTTTACTGTGTGAAGAGTTTCCCCCAAAAATTATGCCATATGATATTACTGAATGAAAATATGAGGAGTAAACCTGTTTCGTTAATTCTAGATCTGCTGTTAGAGAAAGTGTTCGTATTGCAAAGGTGGCACTACTTAATTTCTTCAGTAGTGAAGTGATAAGTTCATGCCAACAGAGTTTCTCATTTATTTTAATACCAAGGAATTTTATACTCTTTGTTTCTAATATTGTGTGATTTTTATAGCTTACTTGTAAATCTGGCTGTGCATAATTTTTTGTTTTAAACCTAATATATGTGTTTTTTTCAAAATTTAGTTTTAATGAATTTGCCTTAAACCAATTTGCTACTTCACTAAGTACTTCATTTACATTAAATTCTAGATTGCTGTTTGGTGTTTTTCTCACAGTCAGGTTAGTGTCATCAGCAAATAAAACACTCTTAACTTTGTCAGATAAGTTTCCAGGAAGTTCATTGATATACGACAAAAAGAGGAGGGGTCCTAGGACAGAACCTTGTGGAATTCCATGTTTTAATTTTTCCCAGTCTGATGAAGCATCTTTGTTTATTTTAGTAATAAAAATGGACACTTTTTGCATTCGACTTTCCATGTATGATACAAACCATTTACCTGCGATTCCATAAATACCATAGTATTCCATTTTTTTCAAAAGTAGTTCATGATTTACACAGTCAAATGCTTTTGCAAGATCACAAAATATTCCTACAGGGCTCATTTTATTATTAAGTACCTCAAATGTGTTATTTAAAAATTAATATATAGCCATTTCTATAGATGATCCTTTTTGGAACCCAAATTGGGATTTAGTGAGGATATTATTTTGCGTAACATGTTTTATTACTCTACAATACATGACTTTTTCAAAAATCTTTGAGAATCCTGAAAATAATGAAATGGGACGATAGTTATGTACACATGTTGATTCTCCTTTTTTAAACAACGGTTTTACAACTGCATATTTTAGTCTACTTGGAAACACACCTTGAATTAACGATTCATTACAAATGTGGGCAAGGAAACGATCGATACAATCTGAACATCTTTTTAGTAATTTACTTGAAATATTGTCATAGCTCGAAGAATTTTTAGGTTTTAATTGTTTAATGAGTTTATTTATTTCTGAGACTGTTACTGGTGGCAATTGCATTTCCACAAATCTATTTGGGTAAGCAGTCTGAAGAAGCCTAAGGGCACTATTTGGGGACTGCTTTTCTATGCCTAATTTCTCTACAACTGTAGTAAAATGTTTGTTAAATATTTCACAAACTTCCCCTACTTCACTATGGACAGATCCATTTTGTTCTATTTTTATGTCTTTAGAGTGATTTACAGATTTTCCTGTTACAGTTTTTATTATATTCCATATAGTTTTCATCTTATTGCCTGAATTCTCTATTTTCTTTGATATATACCAGTTCTTGGCCTTTCTTGTTACATTTCTTAGTATTTTAGAATAAAGTTTAGAATGAGCTTTAAGTGTATAGTTATCTGATCCTCTTACTTTTAAGTACATGTCTCTTTTTGTTTTACAAGATATTCTAATACCCTTTGTTAACCAGCCGTTACCTAGTTCATTGTTTGGAGTATTGATAAGTTTCCTTTTTTCGAAACTTCCTTCGAAAAGTGTTAGAAATATATTGAGAAAGGAATCAAATTTTGCATTAACACCCTGTGCATTGTACACTTCTGACCATTGTTCATAATGTAAGGAATCTATGAAATGATTTATATTGTTTTCATTAATATTTCTTCTATAAACCCAGCTTTTCTCTATCTGTTTAATAGTGTTTCTGGACTTCATACATAGCAGCTGGGCATCATGATCTGAGATACCATTTATTACTGGAAGTATGTCGTAATTACTGTACTGAGAAATATCCATAAAAAAATTATCAATTGCAGTCCTGCTATTATTTTGTATTCTAGTAGGAAAATTTACAAGTGCCGTTAAGTTAAAAGACAACATAAAGGCTTCCATATCTAGCCTCTCATTGCTTTGATTCAGAATGTCAACATTAAAATCTCCACATAAAACTATTTGTTTGTTATTTTTGAAACATAGTAACAAAGACTCTAACTGTGATAAAAACAGACTAAAATTTCCTGAGGGGGCCCTGTAAATTGCTATTAATATGAGCTCTTCCTTACCATATTCTAGTTTAGTAACACAGCATTCAAAGTGTTGTTCTATACAATACTTACTTACGGCTACACTATTGCATTGAATATTATTTTTAACAAAAATGGCAACTCCACCTTTCTCCATTTTACATCTACAGAAATGAGAACTTAGTTTATAATTTGGGATGGACAGCTGAGATATTCCTGTGTCAGACAAATGATGTTCAGATATGCACAAAACATCTACATTGAAATTTCTGGAATTTTGAATCTCTTCTAGGCATAAGGTAATGTCATCAGTTTTACTAAATATCCCCCTTATATTTTGATGGAGAATAGTGGTCTGAACTCTTTGATTCAATGAATTTAAATTGTTTACTTTATTAGTATATACTGGTACGTTAGATGGAATTTCTAATTTCGATAAGTTTTGATCAGGAGAGACGTTAATTTCTTTTAGACATCTTAATACATTTATTTTATTTACCCTAAAAAAGGACGGAACTTAACACCACTTATAACAGGAATACCTCTTTCACTCACCTTGCATCCCCTGATCTCATCAGCAATAAGAAGCGAAAGCTTCCTTTTACCTCTGAGATTCAGATGGAGTCCATGGCGAGTGTAACTGTCCGTACCAATGCAGGCCACATCTATCAAACCAATGTGGGAATTTGCTGATTGCCAGAGAACCCTTTCCAACGATGCATTTGTACGCCTAATGTTATGCCACATCCAGGGTTTATCATAAATCTCAAGCAAACCCACAAATCCCACATTTGTCTGATGCGTGTTCCTGGAAATGTGAGCAATGTCTTCCTCAATTGAGTAATCGAGGCCCTTATCAAGACTATTTCCTGGTCCCCCCACAATTACAATACAATTCTCCTTTGAAAAATCTTTCCCTAAGTCTTCCACATTTGCTACAACACTTCCAAGATCTGCATTTGGTTTGAAAATACTGCAGACTTCATAATCTGGCCCCAAGTCAGACTGAACCATCTCACTTATTCCCCTCCCATGACTGCTTCCAAGTAACAGTACCTTCCTACGTTTAGATATTCTCATATCTAACTAATATTATTCCTCATAATTTCTGCAGCTAACAGCATTCTCCTTGGTTAGCAAACTTAACGGTTTTGTCTACGTATAATGGGGAAACACGTCCGTTCCCTATAACACCGTCTCAGTAAATATTCCGCTTTTTATAAAATTTACTGTCAATAGTTGCAAGCGTTCTTTAACGCCTAGTGACTATTCTTACAAGGGCTCTAGGAACTAACGAATTACTTTAACAATAGAGTTTTAGAATATAATGAGATTTTCTAAATGTTTTTCAGTTCATCTAAAGGTGTATGTATTAACTAGTTAACGGTCACGGGGTTTCGCTACTTGAAGTGCTTATGATTTTTTCATATTCAAAGGATACCCCTAAAAAGACGTCATATAAAACCTTTTAAATTTTTTCAATCTCTTCCTCTCCTTATGGTGTAGGCACATGACAACTTAAAAAGTTTCTAATATTTACTTGCAACAAAATGAAATTACATCGATGTTCTACGTTGAATTTTGTTTATTAGTTGTTAATATTAAGTTAAACAGAATTATTTGTAACACTTCATTAGTGGTACACACTGAACCGGAGATAATTAATTTAGAAAGAATAAATCTGTGGGCAATGAACCATCCTCCGTTAGTTCAATCATTTTCACGCCATACTGGATGGATGAAGTTAATGTTTCCAGTTCAGCAAAAATTAGTTCCTCAAATTCTGAATTTACTTTTCGTTCCTGAAGAGCCGCTAAGGAGAGATGTGTGACGCAAAAGGGGTTTACTTACAAGAAAATAGAATTGATAACCCGAGGCGTTAACCAGTTTTCAGTACTCTTGATGCCTGGAATATGCAAATTCTCAGGTACTCCGCAGGACATCTTCACCATTCTCAGACGTGTGACCATTTCGCTCAGTTCTAGTCATGTCATCTTGTACTCACGCCCATGTGCTGCATCTTGCACTCTTGTTCATTTTGTAATATCGATCTGTCTGGAACTGGTCGACTGTGCAGTATATGTTAAATGGATGGTGCAGTCCATGACAAAAATGAGTATTCGGGAAAGCGGTCTGAAATTTCATTTAAGACCATCAGTTTTGGTTTTTTTCAGTGAAATGCTTTATTTCAGTGTTCTGTGGGTTGCTGAAGGCTGAGGTGGTAGAGAGTATGACTGCTACCCGGACTACCGGGGTTCGATCCCAGAGGAAGCCGAGGATCCTTCCTAGAAGTTGAACGTCGGGAACGGCTCCCCAGGCCTACACAGCCTGCTATCTGAGTACCGTAAAGGAAACTTTAGCGGGAAGGTAAAGAACGTCCGGAGCATGGCGCTCACCCCATCACATCCATTATTGTGCTAATGGTTGTAATGGGAATGCGGAGCTATACCTCCGTGAATTCTACAGGAAGCAGTAGGAGCTATGGGAACCCCGTGACCTTTAGCTATCTTAACCGTTGTATAAATGTTTGATGTTCCCCTGTATATGGCGTTACGTTTTCTACAGCAGTTAAACTGATTCTGCTTTAACAGATTACAGATTTTATTAAACGTGAACAGCGAAAATAAACAAATAATTAGGGTTTGATTAAATTGAATGTGGGCAGATTCTTGAGCCACAGTTTGTAGCATTTAAGATGTTACCGATGAGGGAGATTTATTACCAGAGAGGTCTGGAATGAACCACTAATGAACCTAGAAGACTGAAACTTATTGATAGATGATTTTGGGAAAAGTGGTAAATTATAATTATTAGCAAAAAAATTATTCATCAAAAACTGTCATTAATTTTACAGATTCCGCTACATATTGTAATTGAAGGGAAATGTATACCCATCAAAAGCAAGTAGTTTCAAAAACAATACATGGCTTGATGTAAGAACTTAATATTTACGTGGTATAAGTCTACTACTATATGAGATCACTCTAATTCTTATGGTAACGTTTACAAAACCCCTACACTGAATAGTTATTTATGAGTAATTACATACAGAATTCCGGTACGATTCTCCATAAGGATTATAATTTCTGGTTTCGGTCCAATGTCTGCAACGTAATAAGTTGAGCATGGATGAATAAAAATAAAATCCTCTCGAAGAACACTCTCACAATTATTTTGTTTGGATAGAACAGTCATAAACTTTTCTGCGAATGTTGAATGTCTGATTCAGTGTTACTAATGAGGAAATATATTTAGTATCTTTGAATATATACTCTGCATCTATTTGTTTCTTTGTACAGGTATCACGCGCATACTACCGAACTGTTTTAAATGGGATTTTAATATTCTGAAAGCTTATGGTGTAGCTTTAAGTCTACGGTAAATAAGTTTTGACTCCATGAGGCCGGAAGACTGGGCAAAAATAATAAGCTTTTTGTAACCCGTACAAACCCGGCCAGAGATTGTTCACACAATTAAAGATAAAAACCTCCAATACGCCCTAAAAGTTAAGGATTTTGCTTAAAATCTTCTCAGTGACTTTAGAGCCATAATATTGAGGCTAGTGACTTTCAAACATTAATATTAGTTAACTTGTGGACAACTTACGTGCGCGACTATAAAAAATCTTGACAATCCTGGCTTGACATTGTACACTACATCAAAAATATCTTGGTTGTCCTTTATGTGAAGTAGGAAACCTATCTCGAAATAGATCTAAACAGAATTTGTAACAAAATAAAGTAAATTAATTTTTCGCATTAACGGTTTGCAACTTCATTGAACTACGATTTCTTTTTCTTTTTTTTTTAACAAATTTGCCTGAATTGTGAACAAGTATTCACGAAATTATGAAATGGGAAATCAATAATTTATAAGGATAATTCAAGCATTTATTTTCTTTTTCTTTCGTTTTGTGAGGCTTTTCAATGGTATGTTCACTGTTTGAAATTTTAGTATTTTATTTCAGATATGCTCCAAAAATTTCTTACATTAATATTTTTCCGCCTCTGGTGATGTGAATACTTCTCCTGAAGCCCTTAGGTCACCGAGGGAGAAACTGCTGACAAATGTGTGTCATTTATCCAGCTGAAGAAAGATATCGTTTCTACTACTTTATTGTAATTTTTCAGGAAATGCTTGATATTATGAAGGGGTCATCAGTAGACTGATAATATTTTGAGCTATATAAAAAAAAAAATATTCAGATAAAGTGCCTCAACCTACCAATGCCAACTAACTTTTAGTCCTTTGATCATAATATAATTTTATTTGTCCTACGCAGATAAACTTCAGCCTTTTGAAAGTTTGTGACATGGCCTATACTTTTAAATCTGATCGAGTGATAACCCCCGTTTCTTCATTTTTTAAATAAAGAATGAAAATGTCCTTTGAATCCTGAGCTTACTGTTATATCATTGACATGTCTGTTGTATCTCTGTGTTACTAATAAATGATGTTTCGTTCACTAATTTGAATCACAGTACTCTATGTTATGTACTACGAACTGGAAGAAACAAAATGCCTCGGCATATAGCCGGGAGAACGCAAAGTTTTGAATGGTGCCGAAACACTAGCACCAAAGTCTTCCGCCCGGAGCCGGGTTGAAGAGAATCAATCTCGACAAGCGAAGCCGAACAAAGGCCCGCCCGCGGCAGAGCCACAGCACACACGGCGCAGCGGCGGTCGCCTCGCCCACTGCCTTATTCCACCTGACTCTCAGCTGAAAACTGAATACCCGTCAACTTAATTACAACTAGCAAACATCAAACTATCGATATACATTATACTACTGACACAAAACAAGCAAAGCACTCAGAAAGGGAGGAGGATACCAAATAAAACGGATAGAGACGACTGTGATATTACTTCCGTGCTTACAAAATCGAGTCATGGCAGTATGAGATCACTAATCAGGATGAAGTTGCACCCTCTCTGCACTGATTCGGTTAGTAAAAGTATCATAAAGCCGTTGTATCATTTGCTGCGGCAAGCTGCCCCACAACCGTATTAACAGGTACTTGATATCCTGGAAGATGGTACTGGGATGGACTTAATGTCCAAACTTATCCCACATGTGTTCTATCGGGGACAGATCTGTGAATCTTGCTGGCCACGGGAGTGCCGCAAAATCATCCACACAATTAATAGAGACGCGTGCCGTATGCGAACGAGCATAAAAAAATGTCACTACGATACTGTCGTATGAGAAGTAACTCATGAGGACATAGGAGCGTTGTGCCTTCAGAGTTCCCTGAGTCACTACTAGATGTCAGCTAAAGTCATAACCGACGGTTCCCCAGACCAGGAGTAACACTGGTGTGCCTCTTCAAACGGGATCTCTCTCCATGTTGCCACCATACTGGCCGACGTTGGTCGTCCGGGGTAGTGCAGATTCACTGAATACAATGAATGGCATCGCAGTGTATTCAGGCAGTGTATTAACTGTTTACTAACCTTAATTTATGAACCTTGAAGCTAGGCTAGAAGGTTACTAGGATATTCCCATAACCTTACGCCATTAAGTTTACGTACTGAAGAGGCACACATATGTTTTGCGAGAATCATAACATATGTACAAAACATTTCGAACAATGTTAATGTTATCGTAAGACCAGTTTCTCCAATGGTGAGTGAGTGGTAATGTGGTAACATTGCAACACTCTGGTCTGCCATTCGGGAAGACACGGGTTCGATATCCGGTCCGCCCATAGTTTGCGAAGTCACTCCAGGGATAAACGTGGATGGTTCGTTGAAAACTCCATGGCCTAATTTCTTCCCGTTCCTTGACCTCAGTAATTTAGAGCTCTAACGACCTGCAGAAAAAATCATTTTTCTAATTAAATATTTTTTTCTGTAAAAGCCTACAAAAGTGTAAATATAATTTCAACTCTATTGAAAAAGAATTGTTCCATGCTTTATAGACTACCATTAAAATTTATTATACATAGTAGCAAACTGTTTCTTATACAGGGAAAACTATTACCTAACTTGAAGCTGTTCAAGGATTGTTTAAAACAAATTGTATTCAAAATTTTTAAGTACATTTCCAAACTGTTGAAGGAAAGTTCTTAAATAAGTGAAAATAAATAAGATTATATTAGCGGCCAATTCTTTAACTTTCAACATTAATATTTCGTAACTTATACACTGAAAGGGAAAATTTAAACGGATTGGGTAATTACTGATGTTGTTCGAAGGAAATTTCCACAGCCCAATGAGGTCTCACAAAAGGCATTAACAACTTTATACGATCCAGAAACGAATAATAGTGAAACATTGATAAAAATGTATATTATTGATTATTATGAGTAACATAGTGGTCTGGTGGCTCAATGGTCAAGGTTCCCTGTTTGACACCCTGTCTCGGCATGAATTTTCATAGGCCTTTATCCCAACGTTTACCTCTGGCACAGAAGGCTGTATAATGTGAAGTACGCCAGAATGGTTCAGTAGTTTGGGTTTCGCGTTAAAATGCAAATCCCCCTTGCTCGGTAGGATTGTCGGGTTAGGAGAAACTGAACTGGTCGTTCTATTTCTGATACCAGGATTGGTATTCCTCCTTCCGGAGGAGCAAACCAACTTGCGGGTTGAGTGACAAAAAGTCTACGGGTTGAGCACCACGTTTATCTTTCACTAGCAAAAATTATAGTGATAAATTATAAATTACCCTAAAACAAACGGGGTAACTGCTCACAGTAAAATAATTCTTAGTCTCAATCTTTCAAAGTTCTGTTGGTTACTGAGATCTTTTCTGGCCTTCCTGTTACATGCCGCAACTAGTAGAGAATAAGTAGATACAAATATGTAGTTATCAAATATATATAAAATGTAAAAAGGTTTTTGTTGTGTATTAATGTATATTCCTTACAGCCTTACCTTTGCCACTCTATTTTTAAAAAAAAATTAAACACACTAATATTTCCAGTGACAGATCAGCTAAATAGGATTTTTATTTAGTCCTCTATATTCGTCACTGGTTTTTTGATACCACCGCTGAAATCAGATTACTATTTAAATCATATCAAATGTCGTTTTAGTATCAATTCCATTTCTTTATTACAATTGAATAAGAAACAAAGATCATCCACTTATCTTTTCATCTTCCGTTTACCAACGACAATTAATTACCAAATACAACTTGTACAATTCACTAATTTTATTATCATACTCTTCTTCCACCCTCAGGCTTATATTTTCAATGTTAAATCCCGCCAGGATTTTGTAGCTAGATTGTTCATTAAGCTTTTTCAGCCAAGCCTCCTCTGATTTCTGTTCTTCAACTTTCTTCTTCTATACTTCTGACTTGAAGTTTTGTGACCTTAGAACTTAGAAACCAAAAGTTAATATCCAAATCATAATTACTGAATAGAATATAATTTTATAATATTAAAATTCACAAGGACAACCGGAATCGATGTGGAAAATGACAGGGCGCAGATATAGTTCAACTCGAGAGATAACGTAAAGGGTAAGAAGTTTAAGCTTGGCAGCCCTCTAGGTTCCTTTCGGAAGAGTAGACTTGCATGGGCTGTCACAGAATTTCGCACGCTCTGTTCTTCATCTCTCATTTCATGCAACACACACACTATCCCAGTCACCCAAACCTACAATAACGCAAAGGAACTCAGTCTGGGGAAGACAGCGGAAACAACCCCAGCTCATGTTCCCCACAGAGCTCGCATGGAGTGGTGCAGCCGGCATGGTAACCGACTACGCATCATAACAAGAAGAACGTAACTGTATTCTCTGTTGGATGGTTTTTAAACCAATTCTTTGTCAGTAAGACGTAATGTAGAGACCTGCTACTTCTCTCGAAGTTCCCATTGTTCATTAAGGTTGCGTTTATACGGTGCGAGTTGATTGGAACGACAGTAGGCAGGAGAGTGAACTAGATGCTAGTAATAATTTGAACACACTAGACTGTCAGCGCAATTCTCTAGTCCTGAGTAGTGATCTTCTTGAATGTATGTCCGTATGACAAGAAGGAAATAATTTTGTAGTTGATTTGTTAATTATAACATTGGATCATATGAAGAGTAACAAAAGGAAACGTGTAAAATGAGTATGAGGGTGGATACATATATATATATATGAAGATTTAGAGAGTTACAGAAATCATTTAAGACTAACTGTATCTAATTTTGAGGAGCTGCTGTCGAATATTTGTGCAGATTTTTTATGAGACAATTTTTTTTTAATTAGCAGCATCTCTCAAATCATGGCTCATACAATTTTTATTCTTAAAATCCCGCGGAATTTCTTCACTTTCATGTATTTCTAAAAAAATACGTTTTTGCTTTACTGCACTTACTAGTTAGTTCTCGCCATCTTTTTTGTTGAACTCGCACGCCAAAAGTTGGTCATGAACCGAGTCCGCTATCTTCAGTCAACTGACTGTCTTTTACCGAGTGACTAGCAAGCACTGCGCGCGCACACACGACAGTACCCTTTTTCCAGCTTACTAGCATCGTGTCAACGCGGCTTTTCTTTATCTGCAGTTCCAAGTATAGACACAAACTGACCATATCACTGCAGAGCATTCGCAGACACAATAATCATGTTGCCAACTGTGGACAAAGAGTGCAACTCTGTGGTAATGCGTTTTAAATCGTTCTAATGTTGAAGAGGAAGTATTTATTATTAATATAGGGATTTTGGACTGTCAAAACATCTGCTTTTTTCACGAAAGTAACAGCTTTCTGAGCTCTGTTAATCCACTTGCTCTAAATGTTGAAGGTAAAACTATTAATAGATTTTCCATAGATGTGTACTTGTTTTAAACGTTGCTGTAAACTGTGAAAACATATCACATGCTCCTTTCATTATTTATTTATTTTTACAGCCGTTACTATTCTTTTACGATTACCCAAAGGTAAAAATTAAATTTTACTGTAAATATTCATTGTTTCAAAATTAAACCTTATAACACTTCACTATTTGTTCAAATCTTTTGTTTTAAATCTTTTTGCGTAATTTTAAACTCTGAGTTATTACGTTAGTTAGAGCTGCCAGGGACTGTTTACAGTATTATATTACTTTAAAAAATAGTTCAACGCCGAGTTTCCTACTCAATAAGAAGTATCTTTCTGTGAGAATCTTTGGTACATTCCTGTGTTCCTTAATTGGTTGTCATTCTAAGGCTCTTAGTATTCTTTGCAATCCGTTACGATAAGAAGACTATGGTAGGAACCTCTTAGGAAGATTATTGGTCTAATTCATTCTACTTCGCTCATAACACAATTACATTGATGGGACCAATATTTCTTTACATACTCATTAGAATGCTCAAGTAGTTCCTCGTATTGACTAACCTGTTCCATTACAATCACTACTTCAGGGCACTTCTACTATGATTTTAAACATTTATTTTCAAATTTTACCGAACTTCATGGTTCTTTAAAAATTCTCAATCAAGACGGGATTCACAAGCCACTGTCATTGCCACAGAATTTATGTTCACTTTGCTCTTTGTTTGCTGTATTCTGTGTTCTTTGTTGCGGTGTGATAATGTGGTATCATCTTCCCCTCGAAGCTCCCCGCCCTGTCCGAGATCAGTGGGGTGATAGGTGGCAGGTGGCGCAGGGACAATAGGCCGACCGCGGGGAGGTCGCCCAATCAGCGGCCGCGACGCCTCAGCTGCAGCTGGCGTCCGCCCGTCCCTTCCTGCCGCACCGCCACACACCCTGTCACCAGCAGGTGTCTGCTGCTGAGACACCATTTACGATAATTACCAGCAACACACAAAAATATTCTTCACTACTCTAAGTTTCCTTTCCTGTGGATTAGTACGTTAAATATAGATACGAGCCTGGTCTGCAAGTATTTTCACTATTTTCTAGAAAACGGCCAAGCCTGGTGGATAAGTGATAACGCTAGGGACTGTCATTCAGGAGTATATCGGTTCAAATCCTCACCCGACCATCCTGATTTCGGTTTTCCTTGGTTTCCCGCAATTCCGGGATTATACCTTTACTTCATTCCCGTTTTTTGACCCACGTCCGCTCCCGTCTCTAATGACCTTGACTTCTATGAGCCTCAAAGCAAAAAGGAAAGCTAGATCGGTTTTTAATATTTCTTCTAATTTATGTTTGTTTTCATTTCGACTCAAAATATTACTATTAAAGTTTCATCACTATTACAACATTCTTGAAAATCTTGCAATTTAAAATTTAATTCCTTCCTTCTTCGCCTCAGAAGTACATGAAGTTCATCTTCGTCTAGTTATAACATATATATGTTGAGTATCTTCTGCTTCTTTCAACTACTGCTCGTATATTCATATTATGTACAGTACTTACGGTTGTAAGGTGAGAATTCCTCTGCCACGGATATCCGATCCCAAACAGTGCATCTTTTTCTGGTCGAACGTTAAGTTTCAAACTGATTTGTGAAGTAGTTTTCTTTAAGCGGCTTATTAAAGTAGACGTGTTGTATGAGTATCTATGAAGTGGATAACCTGGAATACGGTGCCGTCATAAAAAAAAAAAACTTAATTTCAGATACTTTATCCAAAACGAAAATCAATCCAAACTTCCTAATTTTTTTTAGATTGTTTCTTCAATTCCAATAGGAAAAAAATGGGCAGTTGAACTTAAATGTGGTGGTACATCTCTTGAAGATGATGAATGCAAAGGACGACCAAAAACCGCAGCTGCAGAGATAATGCACAGTTTGATATTGGACTATTGTAGGTGTATGCCGTAACTGAGGCCATAGGCACATCAGGAGAAACGGTATAGTACCTGTTACATCGAATGTACATTTAATACGGACACCGCGTTTGTAAAATGTTATCAAAAGTGAAAACGAATTTTTGAACACCGTCGGGACTGTTTTAAAGGGTATCCTAATGATACTATGAGCCGATTTTTACTGTGGGTGAGATATTTGTTCACTACAGGACACCGCTAAATAAACAACAATTTAAACAGTGAGAAGAAGCTGGTTGCTCTGCAACAAAAATGGTGAAGTCGTTTTCAACTGCTAGAAAGGAAATGGCCTGTGCTTCCTGGAATGCAACAGCAATTCTTCTTATTGACTTCCTTGAAAAATAATAACTGGAAAATACAACCCATGCATTTGAAAAAAATGGATGATTAAATTGATGAGAACTTGATTTCTAAAGATTGCTCTTAACATAGAATACGCTGAACCCCAATGAATAGCGTAGGTATTACCAACTAAGTCATAAAATTATAAGTCTGATTAAAATTGAACGATTACATATCATCTATCCGGTACATAAAAAAAGTAAACTTTCATTCAGAAGATGGAATTGTGAATGGAATTACAGTTACTATTAGATTTTGGAGTAAATAAATCAACCGAATGAATAAGTCGTTTGAGGTGCGATTAGAGAGCTATGAGAAAAATGCAGATGAAAACAAAATTAATTCTGTAAATATGCCAAGGCGAAGGCAGAATTAGAAAGAGTTGTATTTTCCTTGGATCTATTACGAATCTGAAAGCAATTACTTTAGAAATATACCAGACGATTTCCTACATTTTATACTGTAGCAATAACCTTTTAAGAACTAGGGTGCCACTATAATTAGTTTTGTATTACATAAAAATTAATATTTCAGTGAATAATGTTGTGCATGAATTATTCAGGAACAACGACTGCATCTAATGATCGCAAATAACACAGTTTTTCTAATACCTATTCCATCTCAATAATCTAATCGAGTAGAAGTAGAAACGCATCTTCAAAAATAATAATAATGATAATAATAATGGATAAAATTGCGATGGAGCGCCGCTCCGGTGGCAATCGCCACCGGTCTTTCTCTTTTCCTCTTCCAACCTACTTCTGCCCTCTACTAATTCTTACTTTAAACTCTTTCAGTGTTTCTGGTAAATTATTCATCACTTCTCTTGGCAATTTATTACAGTCCCTTACGTCCTTCCCTACGAAAGAAAATTTTCCCACACCCTTACGCCTGAAATCAAGTGCCAATTTGTGGTCATGGTCAACCTTACCCTTCCAAGCACTTCTCTTAATTTTCCCACCAATATCTTTCCATGCTCCATCTCCTGTGTAGGCCTTGTACACTCCCATGACTCCCTTCTACCCTCCTTCTCTCATTCAATGAATCCCACACGAGCTCCTTTATCATATTAGTTACCAATTGTGTTTTGCGATAATTTCCAAAGACAAATCTGGCAGCCCTCCTCTGCACCCCCTCCAACTCCTGTATTTGATACTCAAAATGTGGGTCCCAAACTACACCACCATATTCCAGCAGTGGTCTGACCAAAGTTTTGTACCCCAATTCCCTTACTTCTCTAATGGTTCCGCTCATCACTTTTTCCAAGAGATGAATGATTTTAAATCCTTTCCCTATTACCTGTCCAATGTGTCCTGCCCAGTTAAGTTCGCTATCAAATGTTATGCCAAAGTATCGACACTTCAGGTCTTCAATAAGTACCTCATTCCTTACTGTATAACCATAATCTACCTTTAGCTTTTTATCTGTGTACCTAATAAGCTGGCTCTTCTATGCCTTTATCTTCATCCCATGTTGACTCACCTAGCTAGTTATCCCATCTAGATTACCCTGCAGCTGTTTACAGTTTGCTATTGTTTTGATTATTTTATATAACATTATGTTAAAGAAACTTTAATTCCTTCCTGAGAAATTATCATCTGAAAAGTTATGTCTTTTCTCATTATGTGCAGTCCATATGCAAATGCCCTAATGATGCCGTTTAATCCGATCAATCCCAAGTACGATGTAATTTTTCTGGCAGCGACATAAAGTAATGTCCAAGATATGTTGCTATCTACAGGGCGTTCGCCGGGAAACGCAACCCACTGTTAGCGCTACAAGGAAGAAACTGCTCGCGGCGAGCGAGCGTTCAGCTCCCGGCATTGTTCGACCGTCGGCCGCGGACTATTTCATAAACTTGTATGTGCTAAGCATTTAAATGTGACGTAATTCATTAGCTTACCTTATAAAAGATGCTGGAAGTGTTGACACTCTTGTGTAATGCACATTTCACATCTTCTGAACATATTTCGAGACACACGCTGCCCTAACTGACTTAATGATTTTTTGGGTGACTGTTCTAGTCGAAAAGCGATATCGTAAATTTTCTCCTCTGTGAGAATACGGTTGACCGACAGTCTCCTTTTGTTAAAAAATGAACCCGTTTCTCTTACTTTTTTAACCAGACGCAGAATTGTTGATTTAGCTGGCAGTAAAGCGCCAGGATATTCGCGACGAAATTTACTGCGACACTTTTTAAACGACTTCTTCTTCACATATGTATCGTAGAGAAATATTCTTTGTTGCAAACTGTAACGTACCATAATTTTACTCACACTCAAACACGGTACAGATTAGTAAGAGTATGAAGCCCCAAACCAGCCAAACCGCAAAGAAACGTTTATTCACAACACTGATTAATAAGAGACTGAAGTCACAAACTAGCTACAATGTAAAGAAACCGTTCTTAACAATGTAAGGGTCACTGCACTGCACTGTTGGGGCAGCGGAGGTGTTAAACAGTGCGGTGATTCACGGTGCCGCGTGGCGGAAACTGCTGGCACCGCTGTCCGAGCAAGTTGCCGACGGCAACAGACTGGGAGGGTTGCGTTTTCCGGCGAACGCCCTGTATTTTTCAGTTAGAAATCAAAATTCTTTAGTTATATATAAAAATCTCAAATCTATTACACTTCATGCTCACTGTTGCCATGTTTTTAAGTTTTTGCTATAGACTTAATTTGTTTTTAATGAATTAATTCATGATTCGTTTTCGTTATCTACTTGATGAAAAATATTTTTGAAAGGTCTATAGTCTTTTTTAACCTTGCTATACTTTCTGGTTGTTGTTCTACGTCAGATATTTAAAAATTGTACATCTTTAACCTTACGGATATTTTTCTCGCAGAAGTGTAATGCTTTGCTGTTTGAAATACACCAACGCAAGTGAGAGAGTTTCTGCCAGTAGAATTAGCTGCAGCATTTAAAGCCAATAGGGGGTCGGAAACGTGAACCGTCCGCCGGCTCGCCCCGTCCCTTGTAACACTAGTCAGCGAGGCAGCAGCCAATCGGACGTAACGCGACTGCACACCGCTCAAAGGGAGGCCGGGCCGGCGAGTTTTATGTTGCGGCCGCTCTGCGCCTGCACGCCCAACTTCGGCCACCCGCGATACTCGCACCTGCACACCACTCGGAATGCCTGCAGTGGACACCGCCACAAAGGGCGCCGGTCTGCTCTGCTGCCAGTGCCGGTAAAAAGTTGCCGCTGCGCCAGGTCAGCCACAGCCTTTACAGCAGCGTCAGCCAAAGTTGGTGCCTGCGTTCAGTGCCCGAGGCTGGTGACGTAATTTGGATAAAGTATGCAGCGCGATAAAGGAATGTTAATACAATTGTGAAGTCGATGAGATGATATCTGAAAGCAACCAATACTAGCTCACCATAGCTAATCTAGATTTTTAATTGTTATTTACTTTTTTAAGAAAGAATTAAATTAAAAAGTACTATCTAGGAAAGGCCTTCAGAGTAGAAATCGTTATCGTAGAACGAATAAGTCTGGTAAATAGTATGTCACCTCTGGTTTCTTGTCCTAAAGCAGTTCTACCCGGTGGGCTTCCGTTTAAGATAAACCGGGAATTAAAAAGTGTAAAAATTGTGTCTAAATGAATTACACCTGTACGGAAGACCAATCGTTAATTATGTCGGTATAGACGTCCGTGTTAGTCGTTATGTTCCTGTGCGGGGGTCCTACGTTGCGACAGGCGAAATATTTTTTTCTGCTTGCATTTTTTTATTGCTATTCGATCTTGTAGCATTACAAATTTGTTTTGAAACAAATTCTCCAAAGTATTTATTTTCCTTTGAGAAATACGCAAATGTTTGCATGATTTAAATCATAAAAACCAAAATTACGTTCACACCAGGAATATTTATAAAGGATATCCATCCACAGCCACATACAGTATTTATTATTGATGTAGGAAAGTAAATTTCAAATAAGTGAATATTTAAAATACGTGTTTTTTTCATGTAGGATGCAGTAGTTTAATTCAGCGCTGCTCAGTGTTTGAGAAAAATTCTCTGAATGTAGCATTAATTACCGCTACCACATAAGAGCTGTTGATTTCAGTGTAGTACTTATGCGGGCAGTTCCACAGTAATTCGGTAGCTTCCCCAGCAGAGGATATATTTATTTCCATTGATGGCACTCAAAATGCAACCATAGTGTTTAACATGAATGTGGTTTATTTTAAATTTCATTATAAATGTAAAGTGTTTTCTAGAAACCAGTTCAAACAGCATACCAAATACTTCCAGAAACACTTCATCAAACACCAGATACAATCTGCTACTTATATCAGATTGAAAAATCTAATAGAACTAGGATATTATAAATACTAGAATTACACTATCTGTAAATTTTTATTCTAATTTTGTAAAACAAATTTGCTTCAGAAATAAAATTGTACTCGCACAAATATCTTTTTTGTTTAAAATGATGTTGCTTCCAATTCATTACTGTTATAGAAAAGCGAAAGCTGAATGTCATTGATAACGCTGCGGATGCTTACTGAACATTAGCTGTCAGAATCAGCCCTACAATTTATTTCCTCATCAAAGAGCATAATATTTGATCAAATACATGCAGCTGCAAATATGACGTCACTTATGATTATGTTTATAACAGAAAATGTGATTTGTGTTATTCGTGTTTGCTATCTGACGATCTAATCCGTCTCGTCGATGGGGTAAAAGATACAAAACACCACCATTTCGGAAATATTATATCGGAACCTGAAGTTGAGTAATTGGCTCCACATCATTAACCACATCACGAAATTGAACGTGTTACTGTGACTCCTGGGCTACCGTCTTCCTCACAGTGCCAAACAACCTAAATGCAGAATGGAGCATTAGATAATGAACAGTACTACCTAAATTTCAGTATATCAGGTATTGGTGTCTCAGCTAAAATTTGTTGAATTAATAATATTTGTACCAGTATTTATACACAATGTAGGCATATGTCTATAATGCACAAAAATATCATTGGAAAGTCTACTCTAAGAAAAGTTGAAGAGTTGCGCACGACAGTTTCTTTTGAAACCATTATTTACTATGTTTGGTGTGTATATAAATTAATACTTAACGATAGGAGGTATGAGACAGCTGAAAAGTATTTACAAAACAACAACAGTGTGATCTGCAGTTATTGGCCATAACCAATCAGAGTATAATAGTAACTACTGTGTTTAATGCAAATATTAGGGAAGTAAATGACAATAGCATTTTTTATCGAATTAATAGTTTTCAGATAACGTGTTTTTCCATATAAAACTATTTATTTTGTTAAGTTATTCCTTTATTTTTTAACGCTAGATCAAACCATTTTAACCGTTTGAATAAGGTACAGTTATGTAGCATACCACTGATATTAGTCTGTATGTTGCATGGTGAACAATGTGACCACTACATTAAGATCTGTTTTGTTTCCTCCCCTTGCTACTGCTATTTTATTCAGCACGCTTGTATAGTATTTTTCGATTTTGTTTATACTTCTAGAATTCTTACTCTATAGCTTTACAAACGATGATATGTAGAGTTTACCATTCCGTGTGCAGCAGAATACTGTTCTTGTATGTAAGCACTAGACGACGCAGGGGAGCGGGACAGTGCAGTGAGGGGTCTGTTAGCGCCGACTGATTTCCCTCTGACGGTAAGAAGATAGCGAGGGGGCGTGGCCAGCCATAGATCTGCGGGCGACGGGAAGAGCGCGCTGTGGTTTGCAAACCGGCTTATGCCTTTCTTTCTCCGGGACCGTATCTCTGCACCAAGACAGAATTCCACTTTCCGAGGTCTAAGGCTGCGGATTATATTGATTTACGAATGGTCCGTACTGTTCCCCAGCGGACGCGCCTTTAACTTCCCTTCTCCTCCATTGACTTGATCTTTTCTTCCGCTTTTCCTTTGAGCATTGAGGCGCTATGCATTCTTACATCCCGCGGTTTCTCTTCAAGCCACATAGTTCTCGTTCATTTTTTTTACTTACAGTAGAATGCTGATCTCACTCAAGAAATGCAGATCATTCGTTCTCTTTCTTAGCAACAGCGAACGCTGGTTGTTTCTAATCACTGAGTATACTTTCCAGATACTTTTGTTTGCATTGTTTCATTCATCCAACTGTCATAGGTTACACAGAAAAATTTAACAATCTGTTATTGAACATAATACGTATTAATCGATTATTTACGATCATTACGATACATTGACAGTTTTATACTAAGTGATATATTTAATATCTATTCGTTCGGTTGTTACAAAAAATTAATCTTGCACCTCCTTAAGTTATGCGCCCCTAGAGTAACGTTCTACTACCGCAAAGACATTTTACCGGTTACAGTTTTTTCCACCGTGCGCGTTAAGGCGCCACCGCTTTCGGTCGATGAGGTACATCGGACCTAATTTCAAATTCCAGTGTCGGTGTACCTACCATCCTGATCGGTTGTTTGACGGTTTCCTGTATTCACCGTGGAAAATACCGGAGCGGTCCCCAATCTCCGCCCTATAAAATATACATTTCACCATCAAAACAAAACTTGTCACACAGAACACAAGCACACGTTACACTTTTCACCGACAGGTGGCAACTCATCCTCTACCTCTACCAAAAACTACGACAGGCCTAGCAAGTAGTATTCAAACAAACATAGCCCCGGAATGAGGACGTGCCGGACGAACCGTGAATATATATACTATAGCGATAATCTATTCACACAAGTAATATACTCCTACGTAGAATGCATAAGTAAGACAAAGACAAACAAACATTTTGTCATACTAGAATTATTACTTTTATTCATTTATATGAAAGACACTTTCTTCCAAATTTAATAGTAAGTCGAGCTGCAGTTACTCTTCATTTCCGAATTAGCCACGTCACTGACATTCCAAGAAATTAATTTTTTGTCATATTATCATTACTTATTGGGTTCTATTAGAAATTTTGTTATATAGTTATTTCTAAAAAATAATATTCTCATTCTAGTTGGTGAGTCTTTCAAAATTCCGTTCACTTCATGCATCAGTAACTAGTGAAAAACTAGAAAAAAAATTCTCTTTTAACTAATTGGCTGTGCGTAATAGAAAAGAGGGAGATTGGATAAATCAAACAATTAAGGTGCTGTAGAAGCGGAAACGCTAACGGAAAAGCTATATCATCTTTGTGTGTCTCAATCTGGAGTTCAGCCTCGGGGTAAGGGTGATTTTATTATATTTCTCTATGTGTTGCTAACATATTTTTTATATGAATTTAATACAGGCACATACAATGTAGTAATTTCCCTACATTTGTTTATAAAGATATAAATAAAATCAATTTTTAGCATCGAATGTGTTAAGTGAGAGGATATATATCAAGTTGAAAATGAATTAATTTTTATGTGAAGGTTAAGTACGAAGTATTTGAAGACAAGTATAATTATTACACAAATTCCTGCAGTTTTAAATCAATCCTCTAATCCATCGAACATCGCTCAGCTTAAAATTGAGCCTATATAAAGTCACGCTTTAAAACTGTGTTCATTCTCTGGGTGGAGTACTTAATTTCGAGCGTGGTATGTACGAGTATATAGTAGAACATTATTTTTACCAGAAAAATGGG
This sequence comes from Vandiemenella viatica, assembly GCA_031002005.1. Taxonomy (NCBI): domain Eukaryota; kingdom Metazoa; phylum Arthropoda; class Insecta; order Orthoptera; family Morabidae; genus Vandiemenella; species Vandiemenella viatica. The sequence goes on from JARYHS010013630.1 coordinate 181,044,675, forward strand.
TAGCGTCATCGCTACACATATGACGAGAGAAATAAAACGTAAATAAGGCCGCACGTATCAAAGTTAAACGTGAGAGGGCTGCAACGATAATAAACGGAAGAAACACAGTGATTAGTGTGAGCCCTTTATCATGCTATAACGAAAAAGAAGTGCTGCGGTAAGTGGACGAGTGTACCCGCGGTAACCTCTTCCTAATGAACATGTGTGACTGAAGTATATGGCAACTAATCGTGTGAGCTTGTTTTTAGAAAGGTACAACCTTCATTGAAGTACGACTATTTCCTGAACGTAAACGTAATATTATTTCTAAAAGCTGTTTTATGTCAAGAGCCACGAATAAGGTACCGTTTTAAAAATTATGGTCTCTCTTTGGTAAAATTATCAATTAAGAAAATAAATTATCGGAAGTCAGTCCGTAAAGGGCAAAACTAATAACTGTCAAGATCACGCATATTAGACAGTTCATAGCCAAGCATCTAGGCTTCCCTATCATCGGAAACGACTCATCTCGTACCACCAGATAGCAGCACAACATATTACAGAGATACCGCTAATTTGTGCCTGTTTTTTACAGTTAGAAGCTTTCCAGATTTTTTTTTCTGTTAAATATCATTCTGTTTATTAATGTAAATGCATTTTTCTAGTTGTTTAGTAAGACGTTGTAAGTGTTTTTTTTTACGAAACTATTTCAGTTGACAAATAAACCATTGCTACATATGAGCGGGTTTTCGTTACCACCATCCTCGTTGTTTATCGTATTTTATTCGCGAAATTTTCTCGCGAGTTATCTAGTATCTAAGTAAAGATGATGTAAAATGTGCTACAGTTCGCTTGAGAAAACCACTGTGCTGTATTTATTTATAGTTCAATGTGACTTCAACCAGAACACATTTCACTGTTACTTCGTTTACTGAACGGCTGCAAAAAAACATACGTTGGACCACGTATGCGGCCACCTGAAAAACAATTTAATGGATTTTTCATAGACCATTGGTTGAATTCTTCCTTCATTACTGCCGCAGATTGGTAGCCAAAGGAGTGTTTTGCTACAACACCGAGTAAATTACGAGTGTTCATTTGGACTCTGGTTTTACACGGGCGCGACAGTTGTCGGACAGTAATCAATTACCCTATTCCATTAGAGGACAATTAGCGCAACATTCAGCGAGTGGCACGGCGTAGTCGCGCCGGAAACGAGAGCTTTGTCACGGAAAACGGATGCACGGGTGCCATGATGTGGGCTACACAACATCTAACACGCCGCCGAATGACAAACACGATCGTAAGGCTAAGCGCTACGCTGTTGCAGATAATATTTTTCCAACTACTATACGGTACTGGTTTGGAAAGTTCTCAGTTTTGACTGTTAACTGCAGTGTACAAAATGTGATTTAAACTGGTGACCATACCACTCTACACACTTGCACAAAATATTCCCAAAACTCGATCCAAAGAATAGTAATGTAGAATTTCTTGAAAGGACTGCTCATCTTAAGTACAGTTATCTGTGGCGCCTATCAGTCCGATTTCGAAATTATTTTCATTTCGTGCTCCGTTCTCAGGTCTCGTGGAGTTCGAAGATATACCGCAGATTTTAATCTAGACAATAAGATTTCAGACTGAGAAAACTCCATCCAAATTGAGGTTGTAGTTTTCGCTTGTAGGGCGAGCAAGCCCTCAGACAGAAGCACCTCGCTTACAAATGTGTAATGGTAAAGAATCTGTAATACGAATGGCTGCTCAGCTCAGTCAGTGCTCCATCTAAAGGTAGTTCTCCACTCCTCCCCCTGGCGCTAGTAACCACGACGTTGAAGCGTCCTAAATCCTAAATAACAACAGCAATAACTTTTTTTTTTTTTTTTTTTTTTTAAATCGTCACGATTTCGCTGACCTACGCATATTACAGTCCAGCGAGGAGCAAGACATTTGTGATAATACGAACTTGCAATATTTACTAAGATGAAAAAAGTTTTTCATTTCATTCAATTATGACAAAAACAATTTTCACGCTCACTAGTAGCTCTAAACTATAGTTTCAGAAGGCGGTTGATTGATTTGTGGTTGGTTTTCGCAGTGAAGCTTGAACTTGCGAGCAGCTATGGTTCCTGTCAGAATGTTCCGTACTCCAAAAATCGCCCACAAAAGAAAGAAACCGCCCCTCCTCCAGCCGACGAGTACTGGCGCCTGGGGTAGCACAGGAGGGTTGCAGAGAGGGGAGGAGGCCTCGAGAAGACGACGGCACGGGGCAGGGGGTGAGAAGGATGAAAGGGAAGGAAATGACGGCGAAGCGAGCCGCTAGAATGAGGGAGTGATACAGCGAGATATCACAGGTCACGAGTTTTGCCTCGGGGTTAATCCACAATAAATTAGACTTACACGGATCCCATTTTCAACAAAACCAAATTACATTTAGGTTTTTGATTGTACGACACTTTTTAACCACAGTTAAACAAGAAAAGTTTAGCTTTATTATCACAATTCTTAACTGAATACATTCTGACAGCAAAAGCAGGCGATTCGAATGGAAGAGGGAACCGCGAGAAAACCTGTTTGTTGCGGTTTTACAATAAGTTTTACTACGAAGTAACTTTCTTCGTAAAAGAAGTAATATAGGGTTATAAGATCTAAAACGGTCATAGCACCTTCAACGATTATTGAACTCATTAATGTAAGCATTCAGTGTAAAAATGCCCCGCAGAAGGTAACTTGTGATTCTAAAGCAGTTTTGAAATGAAGATGAAACAGACAATCCATTACTCATTGCTGAAATTTAAATACTTTCTAAGGACTAAACAATTAATGAACTCATTAATGTAAGCATTCAATGTAAAAATGCACGTAGAAGGCATGGTTATTTTGGTTTAAAAATTTAAAATTAATTTCTTAAATTAAAATACAATGTTTTTCAGAGAGCACTGTATAGTTTTTTTTATATATATATAACTTTACTTTGGGAAAATGCAGCCCTTAGAACAGAACTAGATTTTATACGAAAACTTTTTATCAAAATTTTACATTTAGAAATCAATTTTTTTAATATGCCGCCTTCAACAGATTTGTTTTTGTGATTTTCTCGCATACTGCGGTATATATTTAGTTATTTAGATCAATTATTCTTTCCAAATTCTTTTATATATTTTCTTTCATCCCTCCCGAATCAAATTCCATCAGTATTGTTAATTCTTTGCTTTCCAACAATTTGTAACGCACAAAATCGGATGAATTAATATTTTTTTTTACAATTAACTTCAGAGATCTCATCCTAAGTAAAAATAACAAGGGCAACGGCGTTTTGGGCAAATAAAATTTTGTAAATAGAATTCGTATATCAAAACATACAGAGCAGCATACTTCGCTGGAATCCGATATGGAAAATTAGAAAAAGATATTAATAAATTATATAATAATGTTTGTGATACATCTACGCGTGTTGTTTCTAATTGTTTAAAGTTACGGCGTCGAATATCTTATGTTTTCTGTGCTGTTTTCCTAGAACCATATGATAGGACCTCTACAGGCCTCTTGAAAGTCTGTAGACAACTCCACGGAAATAATAACTAAAGAGATCTTTGCTGCAAACATACAGCGCACATTACCCATGTTGTGTGGTTGACAGAGAATATTCTGCCTTAACGTTTATGCATTTAAAAAAATTCTGTGTTAAAATACTTGTTTTAATACCAGTGTCACAATAGTTGCTCAACGATTTCGATGCCGTACATGCTGTACATGGGTGGCTTCACATTGTCGTTGAACTATCCTGAGGCAATAGGTGTTTGAACGAAGATTATTAGGAAACAATATTACTAAGAAACGTTCTCATTAAGCACTGATATGATTAATAACTTGGGAAGAAGATTGATGTATCACATTGTGTGATAGCTAACATATTAACTGTTTGCCAGAGGACTATGCGCACACAACATGGATCCTCAAGTCTCTTTTCTCTCTCTGTCTGCATGTAAAGGATTTCGTTATCTGCAGCGGAGGGAAATTGGAAACTGAGCAACTCGTGCGGAGTGGTTTGATTCAGTAGCACGGGTCGGTGGTGCAGCTTCCGCTAGCAGCACATTCCTCACACGCGTCGCAAAGGTCATCTGATACCTCGCGTGCAGCGTGAAAGAGCAACTGGCAAAGGAAATACATGCTTCACTCGCGAATCCAGCCCTCCACGTCTATTCAGCAGGTTAAGTACCAAGTTGTTACTCAACCGTATATTTATTAAAAAATTAATTGTGTTCCTCTCAAAAGGTATTCACTAATGGCAAATATGTGGAAAAAAAACATCAGCCACGATTTTTGGCTATGAATGGTAAATATAAGTTGAATTTTAGCATGTGAATAACTCGACCCACTACAAAACTAATTTTTTTTGGTTTACACTTCCTTCTGTAAGGTTTCTGAACTTGTATTCTGTTGTAATAATAGTATCAACTAAAACATTAAACGAATCGATTTACAAGAGTACCGCATCGTGTAATATGCTTCTGAAAAGCGTAGAAATGTAGAATTGTTGACTTTTAAACAACTCCGAATCGAGGTTTACAAGTAATTGCGACTTGTTATGGTTACTAAATGTGTTATGGCACATACTTGCAATATGTTCTTGTTGCGTATAAATGTATGATAAAAATGCCGTAGGTTAGTTGGATCTTACTGCAGAAAAACTGATATACTAGGCCATTTTCTGTCAATGGTAGTCGTAGGAGGCCAATTCATTTCCTCTGATTTTTTATTATAATTACAGTTGTATAAATCCAGGTGACTGTTATTAGTGCAGTGAGGATGTTGCGTAAACGAAGACAAAAGAATGGAGAGGAAGAAACTCTGTTCCAGCACATTCGGCCTTACTCTTTCAGACATCTTATGGCAGTCAAGCCCTCACAAATATGTAGTGTTCTATGCCCCCATATCGTAAAAACAGAGGAATTTAAACCAGGAGTTCGGTACAATCTGGTGACTGACATTCTCATTAAGACGTTGCCCATTAGCTTAAGAATGAGTCAGTGTCTAGTATTTTAATTTATTGATATTAAAAATTGTTGCCAATAATGTTGAGGAAACTGATAGGTAATTGAAAAGTCCCCGTTTACAACAGGAGTCTTGACCGGGATTGAGGTTCAGATTTCAAGTTGAGTAATAAGTCTCCTTCTCTTCTGAAGTTCTGTCATTTTGGTGACTAAATCCCTTCAGGATCTCTCGTTCAATCAAACCTTTAATAAAACTACCGAGAGTATAAAAGTGCTGTATGTACCGTACGTCGGAGACATCGAAAGTTAACTTTGATATTTTTGGATTTATGGATCTAGCCAACCGTTTCAGACATTTACTTCTAAAGGTTTTCTTTCATTGCCTTTCGTAGCAATTTGTATCTGTCTTGACAGAAATTTTATTTCTGATTATATCCTGAAGTATTAGCATTTGTACTTTCTGTGTTAAAGAGTACTAAAATCTAACTGTTCGTCTTGATTTTATCTCAACATACCATTCAAACTATTGTAAAATTCTTATACTGACCTATACGAATCGTCGGAAATTAAATATTTTTAGCTCAATACTCTGCGGCAAGTGCTTTTTGTCATGCAAACATTCGTGCTCTATGTGCTCGTTAACGACCACCTTTGTGCCTTACGTGAACATTAGTTTCCTCGTTATACACGAATCGCTGCACCTAAGTATTGGTTGGGGGAAAGCGGAATTTCTTAATAAAACATTTCACATCAAAGCAATATTTAGAAGAAACTCTGACCGTGCAATAACAGCGAGGGTCAAAGCGGAGAGCCGCTATTAAGTGTAGCCTCTGCAGAGTTAATTCAGTGGCTGACTGCGGCGCAAAATACGCAGTATCTGCTCCTGTAACGGATGGAGGCTAAGTTGGACATTCGACTTGCAAATAAGAGGTACTTCACCGCTCCACTTGTGCAAATACGTAGCGATAATTAAATATTGGAGCAAGAGGTTTTACGTTTGAATATGGAGAAACTGGCTGCATCGAGGGCCGGCTAATTTGCAAACTGGAATTGCAGGCCGTGATTAAACAGGGACTCAGCTACTGGCCCGGGAGAAAAGTGGTGGCTCAGACTCCACTCTGTTTTACTTTCATACGTCCTTGTGGCCCGATTACAAAGTTCATTATTCCAACATCTTGCAGGAGAGCTCAGTTCTGGGAACTTAGCCTTGCCTCAGTTGAGTCGAGGTGTAACTCTCAGAGAACACAAGAATCGTGGATTATTTTCCTTAACAGGGTTATTCCGGTCATCTGATTAGAATATCGAAATTCCACCCTTCGAAAAACACAATTCATGGACACTTTAGATCGAGTGTATAAAACGAGTAACAGCATCATTCACGCTTTACACTAAGAGCTGTAAAAATATAATTACATAAACAAAGCTGTATTTTACCATATTTACAAGGCAATATTAATATTATTTCTGGCTTGATTTTAGTTTAAAGGACTCAACCGTAGTTGATAAGCTGTCTGAATTAATTGCGTTTGTGTCTAGAAATTCTCGTTTTCAGAAGAGGCAATACAGTTCACATAAACACACTGAAGCACGATTCACTAAAGAAAAAGCAGTATGAGAGTCTATTATAAAAAATGACATCACTTGGTAGAAACATCAATTATCAAGATTGCTGATAATGAATCAACCTATACGCTTGTTAAAAATGGCATTAGAGTCTAACAAACACTTTGTTTGATGGGTTTTTGACTTGAAAGAACAAGGTTTTATTTAGTTGTTGAGAAATCAATATTTATGAACAAACCTTTTATCTTTTTAGGAATCATGTAGAGAGTCATTTGGTATCAAACCACTTTTACGTACTTTTCCTCTTAAATTAACATTGTGAAATAGTTTTGAAATTCTACCTTTATGTCAAAACTTCCAGTTCTTTACACACTCAATTTCATCGTTGTGATTATTATAATTCCCCGATGTTTTGATAGAGAATGGGAGTAATTCCTTTTCAAAGGAATCGTAGGTTTAAAAAATAAAACAATTAATGACTCTTGTAACTTATGAAGAGTGTTGCTAACTGTATTCTGAATAGAGTTTTTGCTACATATCTCCTTCATGAGTTTGCAACAATGTTGCGGTGTTATCCAAATACTATGATTGTCCCCAGTTTACGTCAGCCGGGAAGGGAAGGGGAGCAAGGAACCAGAATGAATTCAGCCGTGCCCTTTGGTAGGAACTATCCTGGCAGCCACCATACGAAACCGATATTTGGATGGCGGATCCAGCGATCGCAGAGTCTTTTTCCTGAATGCCGGAAGCAGCTCGCCTCCGAGGTAATAACACACAAAGTGCGAAATATCTACTTCGATAATGGTCCTAGAGAGCAAACACTCACTCATCGGAGCAGCTCCAGCAATGTTTGCTTCCAAGATAGTAATTCTTGGGTCATTATTTGATTTGTCTAACGATTGGGCTTGGAAATCATAATTTTACTCACTTAAGATCTGTGAACTTCGTCTTATTATAAGTGGGCAGCCGGACAATAATCGTACGTTCGCCTGTCATTTTTAATGTGAGCTGAAGCCATCTTGTATTTTTGGTTGATTGTAAATCAATTTACAAAAAAATCTGCTTTTGTCTTTTATCTGTAAAACCTTCTATTTAAAGTTTAATTTGATAAAGATGATAAGGCACAAAATCTCTAAGGTGGGAAATTTGCTTTTATATACCTACACAAAAAAAAATTATTTCCTTTTGTTCCAAATAAATGCTGAAAATTGTTTTTTTTATTTACTATTAATGCCTCATATTTCAGTCCAGTAACGAAATGAGTAATTTCATTTATTAAAATTTAAAATAAACACCAAAAGTAATTTCGGGAACGCATCCCTAAGTGCTAGTTCTGTAGAATAAAAGCAACTAGAACATCGAAAGATGAATAATTAACAGCGCAAACGCTCGGTAAGACTTAGTTCAAAAATAATTTTTTACAAAAAATTTACAAAATAAAACAGTACCTAAAATAGAAGTAAGTTTAAACTTTGTCCGATGTTGAATGCGTTATTGCAGCGATCGCACCCATAATGAAAGAATAAATTTATTAGGAAGAATCGCTGATGAAGCTGACGAGCTGAATTTGACCACGTTAGTGGTCAGCTACTTTGTCACCAGCAAATTAAATACAATTTCACAGGAAAGAAATTTTTGATTGTATATTTAATCACCGTACATCATCTAAGTGTTTATATAGATAAGAAATTACAATTTCAACGACATTTATAAATAAGTATTTCTAAGCGCTTCTTGTCGTTACTGAGAAGCTGTGTCGAAGATAGCTTACGCTTATGTCACGCAAGCATTTATTTAAAAACGCCATTCCGGAAACAGTTATTCCAGGACATGCCGCGTTTTCCTGAAATGATAAGGACGTTTCCGTGTCTTTTCTCGAATACGGATAGGTAAAAAGAAAAGTTTTAAGGTGTTAGCACTGAATGTATCTAAAACCGAAGAAAGTATTGTGAGAGTATATAAACAAATACTAAAAATAACAAAAAAAGGTATCAACCTCGCTTAAAAATTGAGAATTAAAAATTCAATTAGCAAAAGAAATTCCAGTATTAACGAAAGATTTATATGTTTTATACTACTACAACAAAGAAAAGTCTTACAGAAAGTTTAAGCCGAAGTGAATTTTTGAAACATATTCATTTTTTCGTATATTATGAGTAGCTAACATTTTACGATATGTGGACAAATAGCGCTCAATTTTATAAACATGAGTCCAAAGATAATTCATACTTCATATTTAAAAATATAATTCAAAATAAAACCCACATCATTACTAAGAAAGAAGAAAACTGTCAGTATTGTGGCATTACTTTGAGAATAATATTGATATTTTCGAGAACGCCTAGACTGTGTTATAAGCTTTTTATGTATTTTATTTTATTTGATATAACCAAATGCAATAAATGTTTTAAAACAGAATGATGCATGATTTATTTGATTTTTTATTTACGTTTATTTCGGGAAGCAGAGTTATTTACTGGAACATTCCCGAAAGGCACAGAAATTAATATATATGAAAAACTTTCCTGTCAATCAATTTAAAAAATTAAAATTCATCATAGTTTCGTTGTTCAACATCAAACATAATGCATATTTTACATGAAGGAATTTTTAAAGTCATAAATATGTAGTTTTTCAATAGATATGACTAATGTTATCGCCAAATCTTAAACAATAATCATTGTTCCTCGTCTTTATGTAATTTATTTATTTCTATTCAGATGTCAGATTCTAAAAAAAAGTCATGTTTGTTTTTTTCACTAGGGGGGAGTGGAATACTTCTTGAGAATCTTCTATTAGTCTGTAGACAAACAAATAGCATTGAATGATAATACTTTGTACGTGCTGGGAATATTTTGTGAAAATATTTTGAAGATTTTAAGAGTCCAACGCTAATGACAATGTCCCGTTATTCTTTTTTTAAATGTGAGCGGTGGAATGTGTGGAGAAGACGTTTGTACCAGTAGCAAGTAAAACCATACAAAACGCTTTTTATAATTTAGATTGGGTAGTATTTACTGATTTTTCTATCAAATTGCATTGCATATAAGCGGACAGAAATTAAAGATAAAGAATAAAGAGGATCTTCGGTTTCTTTTTGTGTGAATTAAAATAAGATGATAGGAAATTGTAGGGACAATGTTTGCCTTAAGTGAATCCTGTTGATCATTCACACAGCAAGCTGCAAGGGTTGTTGAAGTAAATTAAAAATTCAATGTTTCTTGGGCTGTCAATATTTGAACCTGTGTCGGGTATTTCATTTACTACAGATCCACATATTGTTTCCACAGTTATAACACATTATTAGAAGATTCCCATCCAAAACTGTAGAGGTAATCGACTGCATATATTTAATACAGCTTCAGTGATAATGAGTTACGATTGGGGTTCTCCAATGATTAGTTGTAAATTGCAGTTTATTAATGAACAGTGCCCCAAAAGAATATGAGAGTAACAAAATAAATGCAATAGGAATAGGAATTCATTGCCAACAGCTTGTCTTTTGGAACGGTGAACGTGTTACAAAATTGTAGTTATTCAAAGAAAATTAGCAATAGCAAGTACCTAACAAAATATAGAGAAAATATAGTAAAGGTGCCTGCTTTTGCAGAAGACTTCACAACTTAATAAGTCTGCAAGAGGAAAAGTTTTACAAAATTGTTTTGTTCCATCAAGGAGAAAAAATAGACAAACAACACGACCACTGCACAGATCAATTCTAAGAGACATTCGAAAATAAAAAGCTTGTTGGAGAATTTTGAAATTATCGAAATTTCAAGTTAATTATAAATAACAGTGTTGCATGCAAGTAATTACAAATCAATAAAAATACAGTATGCTCAAAGCAAAGAAATACTAACTCTCAGTCCCATAATGTTAAAATTTGAATTAAATTTCTTGCTAAGATTTGGGTCTAGTATTGTAATGCGTAATTTGCGTTAAATACAACAGTCTGCTGAAAATTTCACAAAATCAGTTATAGTTTATTCTGAAAAGTTTTCTATTTCGTAATGGTAAATAAATTTACATGACTCTGTGTATATATTAAAAAAAAGTTATTTTGAATTTTATTGGTTAATGATCACCATTTTCCCTCAACTTGTTGTGTTTTGTTGTTTGCTTACAGTGTAACCATAAATAGGAAAAAATAGAAATTTTACTAGGAACTTTTCATACGCATGTATTACAGCTACATTTTCTTTAAGAGTTGCGCTGAAATCATAAAACAGTAATTTTAAATGATAGCTAAGTTCAATTGTATCAAGTGAACTGAAACCTTAAAATGTTTTTCTGATCATCTGAATAACGTCAATAAGTCTCAAAGCGATTGGGAAGCTGTTCGGAGCCACCTCGTTCTTTCCTAGATACGTGCCTCCGAAAGCTGTGTATTGTGTGAGGAAATAGATTCGCCCGTGCACGACAGTCTATACAATTGACGCAGAAATAGCTTGAAGAGACGCTCGCAAAGTTTATGCAATAGATTCCATCAAATACAGTGATTGCACTTTCTGTGATCAGAAAAGAAAATCAGAATTATTCAGCGTCCACTTGTGACCCGCATACAAGCACAACCAATAATGATTTTTTTATTTTGTTTTTAACTGTTAAGATGCAGATGACGTGTAAAAATTCCATCACATAATTTCTCTATGTCATTGCACTGACACTCATTTTTCTTCTCTCCCAAATATGCTTTTACTCCAACCAATAAGATAGGACAGTGAAAAATGGGTGTTATTTAAATCAGTGGTGTGGAGTGAAGCAAACGCTGATAACTGATCATTCAACTATCTCGCTATCTGCATTAAAAGGAGACTTTCGTAGTACAAATGTCTGTTGCAATATACATCAGCTGCAGCTTGCGAACTTATTTTGTCGGGAACGGTGTTACCAGCTCATCTACTCCTACCCTTTTTTTCTAGTAATGCAGAATTTGTTGGTTTAATATAAATTAATACATTTTACACGGAAAAAATGGGTAGAAAAGTATGTTTAAAAGAGAAACACAATACGCTGTAACCAGTGAGAGAATGATGTCACGTAGCTGCTAATGTAATATTTATGAACAGAAATTAGGTCCTTTTTACTGTAAGACGTCAAAAAATTCCAATGGGAAATTTAGATAATGTTTCGAAATATTGATGTTTCGTCTTGGTTAAACGAGCGATGATCATTAAAACATGTAAGTCCGGTTATGCTGATTGTCCTGACTGAGAAATTTAATAATCAACGAAAGATTGGGTTTGCAGAATATTAGAGGAATTAATTATTTCTCCTGTGGATAATTTTCGTAAAGCTGAAGTCTAACTGAAAAACTGATTGATGTAAAACTCAAAGCATTTGATTCCTTCAAAAAAATCTGTGACCACGATTTAAGCTCAAAGTTTGATACTTAATCCTGATATATGGAAATGCAAATGTAGTAAAGATTTTTCTATAGAGTTTGATACTCGATTCGTTTAGTTAGAAAATCTATGCGTGATCGGATTTACACCTATTGTTACTTGAATTGCCCTGTTTTAAAATATCGATATGGTCAATAATTAGGTGTAGACCTTGATACTTCAATCATTTTGTTAGACACAAATGTTCATAAACCTGGTATGATGTAAGAGAGGGCTTGACAGCCCTAAACTTGCCAGGCTAAATAAACATTTAAACAATCTTTATATATAAAGATGAAAGTATGTTTGTTTGTTGGTTTGTTTGTTTGTTCTTCATACAAATCCACAGTTTTCATCCGATCTCGATGAAACTTTGCACACTTATCCTTTGAAACAAGGAGAAAAATACTGTCTACATTTAGTTGAAACATTATCTGTATAAATAACACATGTTGTCTCATAACTTCGAAATACGGCGATAGACAGACACGTTGGATATGGTCGCCTCCGTACCGTATTTCCGTATAGTGGACTGGCAGCTTAGTGGTCGTACTTGCTTCGGCAGTACATATACTAAAATTGGAACGATACAGAGAAGATTAGCATAGCCCCTGCGCAAGGATGACACGCAAAAAAAAAAAAAAAAAAAAAAAAAAAAAAAAAAAAAAAAAAAGTGGTTAAAGCGCTTGCTTACGAACGTCGTGGTCTCCGGTTCAAATGTCCGTGGAGGTTAAGATTTTAAAAAATTGTTTTCATCGCAAGAGTCAGGCCTGGGCCGTAGGTTATTCGGATTGAATGTTAAACTTTAGATATTAGAAAGTTAGGGGTGCAATGCGAGGAAAATCGTAGGTAGTCTTGCAATGTTGTAGGAATACACTTTTTTACGTTATAATGATCCCTCAGGTGTTGTTCGCAGTCAGTGTGTGAGTGTGAACAATAGTAATATTATTATAAATACGGAAGTAAGTCTCTGTCTTTTTGTTACGTTTTGACGACTAAATGGCTATATCGTTGTGATGCAATTTTATAAGGAAATCTGTATGAAGGGCACAGGATATTTTTTCCAGTATGATTAACAGTTGTAGTCACGAAATTTTGAGACCTTATCGAATGGTGACAGAAATATGTTGGAAATTGATTCTCTTCAAGAGACAGGTTCGACGGTACAGTGATATAGTGATAGCTTTCCTGTCATATTATTCCTACTCGATATTGTTTGGGACCAATTCTTCGTTAGCAACTTTCTATATTTAATTCTGTCAAAAAAAATTCTTAATTCACGCGTACGAAGTCGCGGATACGGGATAGTAAATAAATAAACGTAAATTTAACCACAATTTTTTTCGGAATTTATACATCGTCATCTCTTAGATATCAGTAACGAAAAAACAGGAGACTAATAATACTTGTAACAATTGTTTAAGAACATGTGATGAACAGGTGGTATTAGAAACAGATGGGAGGAGAGGACATCTGTGGCAAGACGCCTCGTGTAATCACCAGATTGCGCCGCAGGCAGACCGAAGTGGCCCTGTTGTTCCCGTACGGACAGACACAGCAACACGCCCCGTACAAATGTTTGCGCGGCGAACAGGCTGGTGTCGCCGTCAGGCCGTATCAAATATGTAGCAGTGAGCTCATTACTTATTGAGGCCGTCAGACGAGCGGGAGCATGTGGTCAGACAATTAGATTACGGGGCGCGCTCTCGCTTCTCGTTAGGCATTCTCTGTGTTCGAAGCCGACTATGGACGCTCACAACTAGAGGCGTCCACGGCGGTGGCTTGCCCCACAGTAGCCATCTCACGAGAAATTCCTCTTCTGTCGCCAGAGGATCGCTTCCAAACTGAGTACAGAACTGAAACCTCTAGTGTCGACAAGTTCAATCTTCGATACACCAGATTATTCATAAGACCAGGTTCTTAATTCCTGCGTCAGGTTCATTGATTCAGCAGGTCCTCACTGTGACTTATTATAAAACTCTATGTTTGCTATTAGAAGGATACGTTTATAATAACCGTGGTTTTTAGGGTTGGATACAGAGAGCATAGGCTCACAGCAGCCTCCAAAGCCCTGAAAACGTGATTGAAGAAGGCCCCCGCTTTAAGGGAGGCATCTTTCAGCGATGGTGAGAGACTGGTTAGTGGCCGAAACTGTAACCGGAACTGTGAAGTGCGAAGGAGAGTTGAAGTGGCGAGCGATCCCCACAATTCATAACTTTATATCGCGCACCTGTCTTTTTCGCACTTCCTGTTCCATTTTCCGCCAGTAACCTCGGCTCTCCTCACAGCCACGACACCGCTGAATGCTTCCAATCTCAGAGGGCGCAGGCCTTCTTCAACCACGTTTTCAAGGTGTAGGGTAACTATTTATTTGAATACTATTTTTTTTTTCTCTGAGTATGAAAGTGATAATACTTCTTTGGGCACCGAGAATGATGATCTGTGGATTATAGTTTGGCGTTGTCAAGGGAGTTGGCGGTGTTGATTCTGACCTTGGAGACGAATAGATCACAGTGTTGTAGCCGACACTATAAATCAAGATTAATATCTAAAGGAATGTGTAAAGGAAAGATTCCAGCTATTATTGTTTCATATGTTCATTAAACTACTAAATGATTAATGAATTGTTATTAATCTTAAAGTAAGATTAATGTGTATATATAAAAATTGCGAGTGGATAAAAATAAAAGGGAAGTATTAGTTAATAGCATCTTATGTCAATTTGTTTTTTGATTAAATGCTAAATGAATTTACCAAAAATGTTGTAGAATATGAAGCAAGTCTTACATTAAGAAGCGATATTAATAAATGGGTTCAAGGTACTAGTGTAATTTAGTACACTATAAGAAACAGTAAACCCATAAGGGCCTTGGGGGCTCCTGTAACCCTATGTTCTCCGTATCATATCGCTCTCTTTAACAACCCCTACACGATCCTGGAGTTTGGACCATTCTATTTTTTTTTATCACTGTACAGAACAGCACTAATAAGAATACCATTTAAATAATGGAGAGTCAGAGACAATATATGTACTCAAGCATTGCAATATTCTATAACAACATGGACAACAAGTGTATTCTCTCTTCTCTACCAAAATAACATAATGGTGAAGAATATTAAAACTGAGCTCCCGGCGTTAAAGCTTTATTTCATTTATCATTCGTCCTAGATAAGTGAAATTAAAATCTTGTTCAGGAAAATTTGTAGTAATGCTGGTTCTAATGCCCACAAATAAATAATAAATAATTTTAAAAAAAAACGATAAAGCTGTTTGGGTCAACATCTAAAGGTTAGGACCTATAATTCTTTATTATTTAAAAACCATAAAGGTCAATCTAAATATGATTTCACAAATGAGCTATTCTTTATTTGAAGTAAGTAAAGGTAGGTCGGAATATTACGACTTCTATGAGAGAATACAAAAGCAACTCAGATCAATAATATATTGATATATGAAATTTTTAAGAATACTAATTCAATCAGAAGTATGGGAGCGTCCCATTTTGGCCTCCTCTCAACCCTCATCCCCCATGTAGCCTTACGAGACTTTTGCCTCAACCCGCCCCCCCCCCCCCTCCAGTGTGGCTTTTTTTCCGCTATTGGTTGCAGAAGACATTTTGAACTGCTTTCTCTCGTCAGATTACAGTAATTACATACGGAGATATTTAGACGGAAATAAATATTCATATGCTGTTGTGTGTTTTGTACCTTATTTTAGCTGTGGTAAATAATATGAATTAAAAGTTACGTTGCCTGGATCCCAACTCCCACTCCCCATGCGTAGCCCATCTTTCTAGCCCCCTCCCCCCCCCCCCTCCTTAGACGCTCCCTATGTGTGAAGAAACGTGTGTCGAAGAAATTCAACTCACGTGATGCAACATCAAGGAAGTTACAGGTAAAACACATATTAGCATTGCTTCTATGATGTTAGATAACAGACGTTGACACTATGACCATATTCTCGAAACTAAATTTCACAGTTCGAAAGTTTAATCAAAGGAATCCAAATGTATATTATATGACCCCACATGGCAATTTTTTTGCCTCATAAACTTCATAATGCTACTAAGTATCGGAACTTAAACATCAGATGGGACGCTCCGTATTTAATAGATACTCGGGAAACACTGGATAAAAATTGAAGTGTGCTCCCCAGTTATATTGTGGTGTAAAGTCACTTAAATGTCTAATTTATTTGACAAATTGAGGAGAATAATCTTGTACTACATGAATATAAAACGGTAAGAAACGCATTAACACTGAATTTTGTGAAAAAATCTTTAAAAATTACTCAATAATACTTAATAGAGTGCCATAACAAAAGCATTATTCTTGGGAAAACACAAATGTAATATGATATAAAATGTGAGCATGAGACAAATTATTGACATGTTGAGGCTCTAACGACACAAAACACAAATATTTTTTTGATAAGAGTCAGTATGTGTCAACATTCGTCGAATAGAGTCGCTGCCAGCCGAGGAAATCTCTGTTGCTGTGAACGGCGTCCTATCGATGTATTTTTACCAGTTCATAATGTTACATTGCCGCAGCGATGGAGATGGTCGGCACACAAAAATTTGTATAATCAGTAGCGAAACGAAAACAGGCAAATTAAATCACCACTGTGCCTAGAAGCTCGATAGTGGAGTTAGGTAGGTCAACTCAGAAGCAAAGTCTAGCATCAACATTTTGTTTAACTTAAATTTATTATCGTGCGTTTTGCTGGACGAGCCTAACTAACTCTACCGCAAATCTCGTCTGCATTAAATTCCATAACAGTAACCGAAACCGCAGACGAGAACTGGGCTGAAATGAGGCAGTGCCCCGAACTGATGACTACTTTCGAAGGAGTCTCAGCCCAAGGAACTGTAGGCAAGTCTTCCACCTCTCCATCCTCGATGCCGCTTCTTCAGAGGTGAGGTGTGGTCACTAATGCACAAACTCCCCGGGCAGAGTGATTGACCATGCGGAGTAACAAATGTGCAACAATTTAGAATAGTTAACTAACACTGTTCTGCTTTTGACTAAAGCAAATACAATTTCTCTCACCTTTTGGCACGATTCGATTGGCTAGCAAAACACGCGGAATCTGTCATGTTCAGATATAACGTTACAATAGTTCCAAAATTTCCAGTCGATTATTAAATTTGTTGTATTTTCATCACCAAATTCTAATATCACGACTCTTCGAACTGGGAACATGACTTTTCAGAATGTCTAATTTATCTGTGATGTGTCCACCAACCTTTCGAAAACTCTGGGACGACAATATTCACTGCGATTTTTGCGATAAGTTCCCGTGGGGACTTCGCAGCAGCACGAACAGTCACTGTTCGAACTTTAAACTCTCGGGTGGGACGAAGAATTACCTCATACCTTTTAGCTATATATAGGCTACCGACCTATTCACTCGTATTGTCTATGAGCGAGGCTGGAGGAAGCGTGATAAGTGCCGTGTTTTCCCGTTGGTTACGCGATCTCATTAACCAATATCTACACCTGATAGTACTGGATTAAAGATTATGCTGACTACAAATACTAGTAAAAGTTCATTTACGGTGCAATTCCAGGTAGTACCTGCAGTTAGTTTGAGGTATAACCATTTCGGATTGCTGGCATGTGTGCTAACATGGCCTCACATATTCGAAATTATTAACCAGTTAAAGCCGATTTCATTACAAAAAAGTTTTAATAGTAGTGAGCAATAGTTCAGATATTTCAGATGCACATAAGAACTAGAGTTAAATAATGCAGTAAATTCGTATCGTTAATATTTGATTTTCTGTTGCTGTATTACAAAGTACTTCTTATCTTAACTAGTGGCTTTACGCCTCGTCGAAAGAATTTCTTACGTACGTGACGACATAGTATTGTTGCTGCCAAGGGTAGAAATTTGGACACTTAACTCCTTCCCTTTCTAAAAGCATTCAGTGTAAAACTAATTAAAAAATGCTACGTGGACGCTTGGGAAATTCACATGAGACAGACACTTTTAGCTTTACTTCCTGCACCAAGTTATTCATAATCCGAACAGCTAATACCTGGCAGAAATCACGCTCTTACTCAGTACTGCAAGTGTTTATTAAACACCATAATTCATCTTCTTGTTACTGTTTAATGTATTTCAGCAAAATTATTACAGCCCTGTCAATACCAATGCCGGAATTTATTTCTTAGTTCTTGTTATACTGTTCGGCTTTAATTGATTTAAATTGAAGTATTTGAATAGTCTAACCATTCAGATAACATTAAATCTTCAGCTTCCAGGGCAGTCATATACGGTAAACACTTAAGCTGATACGTCATTCTTCCTATGAAGAACCTTTCGTGACATTATTTACATCACAGTCCCATGAAAAACGCTGCCTTTTTCGTTATTTGTATTTGAATTGCGAACATACCTGCTACAATAGCTTCTGTTTGTTGAAAGTTCATAGGAGGAGTCTGAATTTCAACTTGTATTGATCACGAATTCATATTACGTAATATTAAAACCTTTTTTATGTTTATTTATTCGATTTTCTACGAAACTAAGAATGGCAGAAAGTTTTTTTTTTACTTTACTTCGTATTTTGTACTAATATTTGGCAGAGTCGGAAGTATTACAGCACCATACTTCAGTGCATTTTTTTGGTGTCACTATCGAATATCGCTTTGGATAGTGATTGTTAATTATTATCCAGGTTTTGTAGGTGACTACGTGGCGACCGGGACTGTTGTTGGCTGGCGGTGGCTCTGTGTCTTGGCGCTGTTTGCCTGCAGGCCCCGCGGGGCAGTCGCCTGTTGGTTTAGCGTAATGGCGACCGGCGCGGGACAATGCCCATCAGACACACGCGACCTACCCACCAGCCTCCCCTCGCTGTCTCGTGTTGCTACGTGTGGAGGAGGGGCCGATCGTTACAGCAGACTAACACCCCTAAAACGGTGCGCGCCACGCACCAAACTGTAAACATTAAAAAATCCCACACTTGTCAAAATGTGCGTACGTTGTTTTCTAGTTTTCCTGAGGCACGTATCATCGAACGATTTGATAAAATGCCGAATTAGCAAGCGGACGTGCCGGCCTATAAAATCTTAATCATAGAACAGAATCTGATTACTTGCCGATGTTAGTAGATTCCACACAGTACAACCATTCCTGAGTTTTTCTGAATTTATTTGGAAATTCATATGATTTCTGCGGGATTTAAATAAACGTTCATTGCAATGGAGGATCAAAGAACTATTTCATAAGTCATCACCATACAGATAAAAAATTGTCAACTAGCAAAAACTACACAAAATAGTTACTAGCAGTTCAAGAAATTTACCAAATTCACATACTTATAGCAAGGGGTAAAACAAATTCAACAATTTAACAAATCACACAGAAATAACCACGACTCACTAGAATTAGTGCAGACAATCACACGTGAATCATGAAAAATAGCTGACACAATCACACAATCAGAAAGATATTTTAATTTACGGGTACCCTTGATACAATTGAACAAGTATCGAAAACAGACAATGTAGTACAGAAGACACTCAAATCAGCTGGATGCAATCTCACAATGCAAAAATAAAAGTAATAAAGTAACGTTCATAACAAATTAGTCAGATTGTTTAACTTCGACAAAAAAATGCTGATCAACAGGGTTGCAAAAATTGTCAGCCTGGACAGAACTGTAATACTTAATACTACATTTGTAAGTAGAATGAATCTATGTAATGATTTGTAGTTTGTAAAGATATTACCATACTACAATAACACTCTGTACATTTGAACAATGATGATAATCAATGTCACAAGGTCGAAACGCGACTGATATTCAAAACAGTTCTAAACAGACGGTGTTTAATTTAAAACATTTGTGAAGCAATTACGAAAAATTGGTGACAACCAAATTAATGAAAACATACTGTAGAAAAATATAATTGAATTGTTTCACATATTTCCCGTGCAGAGATCTACGAGCAAAAAAATATTTAAAAAATTTGGAAAAATTGCATTAAAATTTTTGACTTAACATGATGAAGAGTCAGCTTGTAGCCTGTATTTTCTTCTATTTAAAATACATGTAGCGATTCAGTCAACGGAAAGAAAGAAAATCAGAAACAAGAATCAATACAATAGGATTCGCCGATATTATTGTCTTCTTTACAGATAAGTGAAAGTATTAAACACTTGAGCAAATAAAGGAAGATGAATTTGGTCTAAACACAAGTAGAAGCAGAAATTACATCACTAAATGAACTGTGGAAATGAATCTTATATCAAAGAAAAAGGATCAGAATTATGTTGCTTAAGAAATAAAATGTAAACCATTTACTAATGGAAGAATATCAAAAGTAGCTTAGCATCCTAGATGAAGATGTGTCAAGAGTAGAAGTATTTAAAAACTTAACGTTGATGTAAATCTCATAAAGGACTTTCTCATAATATATATATACTGCATAGCGCATTGTGGAAGCAGAGATGTAATTTAAGTATTCAGAATAAAAATTGAAATATTTCGAATGTTGATAATCAAATTGATAGGTAGTGTATAAAATTAACAAATTCTCTAATATTGATTTAAGAATGTAGTGCTTCAAAGACTCTTGAATACTGAAGGTTCAGAAAGTACACAGAATTTTGATAGTTTAAAGAATATCTAAAACTGACGACTAAGAAAATATTACAGTCAGATCTATGAGGATATAGGGTTTAGTTCATATGAAAAAATGCAAAGATTAATATAAAATAATGAACAAAATAGTACTGCATCAAATCAATCGAAAGCCTTATAAGAATTTTCTTCTTTAATTTTATATATATTAGGCAAGGATTAGTAACTCTTTCTAAATTATGTTTAATATTTAATTACTCATGCAAACATTAGTAACAAAATCGAAAGTAATGTTCGTACATATTCTGGAATCCCTAGTTAGTACTTGAAAATCTCTGATTCTGTCATCGACACGAGAAGAAGAAGAAAATCAAGCGCATTTCATCACATACTGATCACACCAGGGAAAGTATGTACCGTACAATAGTCCTATAACTTACTAGATCTATTTATCCAGCACACCTAAGAGTTGTAACATTTCAGTGTATGTACCCACAAATGAAGTAATTTACAACCGCGGACCAAAAGTGGTGGTGTAACGGTTAGCGTTCTCGCCTCGCATTCGGGAGGACGGCGGTTCGAATCCCCGTCCGGGCATCCAGATTTGGTTTTCCATGGTTTCCCAAATCACTCCAGGCAAATGCCGGGATGCTTCCTTCAAAAGGCCATGGCCAAATTCCTTCCCGTTCCTTGCCCTCCATCCTCTCCCGTCTCTAAAGACCTCGCTGTTAAGAGACGTTAAGCAGTTATATATATATATATATATATATATATATATATATATATATATATAAATACAACCGCGTAGAATGAAGTAAACATCTTCACTGATAAATGGAACAACACAATAGGATTAAACCTGTTGTACAATAACGTAAACAGAGCAAATGTGCTCAATTTTACTAAGAAGTGTTAAACATGGCTGATAATAGAAAGTACTTTTATCATCCTCTTTCCCTTTAATCTTGAGGTAGAAAAGTGTCTTCTAATGATAAATTTTATCCGATGTGGTGTTCGTATCAGCTCCATCTTCTAACCAGTGGATTAAACTGAGGATAGTCTGATTTTTTCATTTGGTTTTGTTTTGGTACTTAAATTTCTACTATAAAAATAATATCAAGTATTTCTTTGTACAAGAAATTAGAATGTTGCTCTTTCCTGACATATTTACCTATGAAAATTATTCTTGCCGTATATCTCGCGCTAAGGCACCCGCTAACAGTTGAAGACCTGTGCTCAGAGGCCTAGTGGATGTCGACTCTGCGCCCTACGAGTGCTCGCGATACACCTGAATACTGCCGCTGACAGCACTTATGGAAATTACTCGCCTCTCACAATCGATACTCCAGTTGCCCTTGGCTTGCGTCAACAGGTCTCCCCGAACAGCTGTCACGGCCACAGGTCGTCACCGACCAATCACACTCAGTGCAGCAAGCACTCTGCCATTCCTCTAATACCTGCGTCACCAGGCAACGAACACTTTTTCTCACGAACAGCCAACTGCATTTTTATTCTTCCTGAAAAAATAGCCATAATATAGCTGTTTCCTGTTCGATATTGTCGACTCATGGGGGCTTCGGTCAAAAACTGGAAAGAAACTTGTATCGTATTTTAAACAACCATAATGGAAAACAACTGAATCGGTATCAAATAACCATCGGGAATTAAAAATTGATAACACCTAAGTTATTTGACATCACTGTAATTTCAGTAACGTTTATAGATATTATTAATCTTAAGGAATATTTATAAACCAGCTTAACAACGTGTACGACTCGTTTTCTTTTTTGATTGAGCTACATCGAAAGAAACAACTTTTAAAAAATACATCTCTAAAACGCCCAAATAGAATGTATTTTGAGATTTTCGGTAATGTTTAACGTACATACTTACTATTCAAATTGAGCGAATCATAATCCCTAATTCCAAATGAACAGACAATATGTCAAAATAAATCTGCAAGTGAGAGAAAGGGCCACCGTTTTTCCTATCATAATATCTAATTATTTAATGAACATGGAATAGACATATTTCTATAGAAAAGCATTGATATTAAGGGTAAAATAATTAAAATATCCAATATTATTATTATCGTATGACCACTGTTAAGAGAGAAGACACTTTCAACAAAAGATGGGATTAGATTTGCTAGGGCATGTATCATAATATCTATTTTTGATGTGAAAACTTCTACAGTCGCGTTAAGCGATGTTTGGGTGGGAGTAAATCTATGAGTTCGCGACATGTTATGACGTCCCGTCACCGACATGATATGACGCGTTGCACGTATGATATCCGCGTTGGACGCTTTTTGGATCTGTAAAATCTTATGAGTTCGCGTCACCAACATGGTAATGTTAACAGCATATCTGTAGCTATAAGTATGAAGTGTTGCGCTTGGACATCAGTGAAAGTGTAGATTATAGTTGTATCTAATATATAAAAATGAATGTTTGTCCGTTATTTTGCCAATGTTTTTCATACAAACAAACCGTTATTATCCCATTTTTATGGAACTTTGCATACATATACTTTAAAACAAATAGAATAACACTGTTTACGTTTGTTTTACAAAAACCTAAATCATTTCCTCCTCCCCCCCCCCCTTCCCACCTTATTTTCTGCCAGCTTTGTTCATACAAACCCATAGTTTATAACCAATTTTTGTAGTACTTATCACACATTTCCTCCTAACCAAGGCGGCCTGGTAGCGCAGCGGTTAAGGTGCTTACTTCCGAAAGTTTCTGTCTCTGGACGCGGGTTCAAATCGTTTGGTGACCAGAAATTTTTGGGAGTCGTATTTTATTTTATTAGCTACGCCGGGACGTTCCGTGGTTCTGATTCCACGTTAAACTGTAGGCATCTGAGGAAAGGAATTGGCCCTTTTGCCTCTGACACAATATCTTGGTACATTGTCGTTGAAGGAGAAAGTTCTTCTAATCTAGATGTTACATCGGGTGTACCTCAAGGAAGTGTAATTGGACCACTTCTTTTCTTAATTTTTATAAATGATCTCGGAGACAAAGTGAAAAGCCTTTTTAGATTGTTTTCTGATGATGCGGTTATTTATAGGGAAGTAAGAAATTTGGCCGATTGCTTAGAAATTCAGCGTGATCTGGTTGTTATTTTGGCTTGGTGCGCTGAGTGGCAACTTACTTTAAATTGTAAAAAGTGCAAGACAATGAACATAACTAACAAAAAGAATCCAATTGTTCAGAAATACGAGTTAAACAATACAGTTATTGATATGGTCGATTCTATGAAATATTTGGGAGTAACAGTACAAAGGAACATGAAATGGGACATACACATTAATTCGTTAGTAGGTAGAGCAAATTCTAGGCTGCGATTCATAGGTCGAATCTTGAAAAATTGTAATGAACAAACAAAGGAGATAGCGTACAAATCTATTGTGCGTCCACATTTGGACTATTGTTGTGCCATTTGGGATCCGTTTCGTAAGGGGTTGATCGATAGTATAGAGAAAGTACAGAGAAGAGCCACTCGATTCGTGACCGCTTGCTACAGTCCTTATGAAAGCGTCAAAGAACTGATTAGTAGACTAGGTTGGGAGTCTCTGGTAGATAGACAACACACGTTTCGTTTAAACTTATTGGTAAACATGCGTACTCCCACTTTCACTTTTGAGTGTAGTGAAATACTTCTTCCACCAACCTATTTGAGTCGGAAGGACAGGAAAGATAAAATTAGAGAAAGAAGGTGCCGGACTGATTCTTATATGAATTCTTTTTTACCTCGTACCATCAGGGATTGGAATGCACAGCAAAGAGATTAGCTTTGGTGCTGAGCACCCTCTGCCACCCACAATTTTGTGAATTGCAGAGTATATATGTAGATGTAGAATAAATTTTTGAAGATCGGACCAACATACGGGTTGTGGACTAAGTTAGATTTTTATTTTATGAAGTGAAAACTTATATAGGCGCGTTGGGCAAGTTTTGAATGGGTAAAAACTTATGAGTACGCGTCACCTACATGTTAATGTTAACTGTAAATTTTTAGCTGGCTGATGGCTCAGTGGTAAATAAATAAAAATAATTGAAAAAAGTGGTTAAGATGTCTGACTGGTGGAAAAAAGGTCCCCGGTTTAAATACCTGTCTCGGCGGGGATGTTTATAGACCCGTAACCTGACCTTCACCTCTGTCACAGTTTGCTGTGGAATAGAAAGTAAGACAAAACGTTTCCGTGGTTCGGATCCATGTACTTGGTAGCTCTGCCGGGTTAGGTTAAGGCGGCTAAGACGGGGGTGGAACGCGCAGCCATTAGAAACCCATCACCAGGTCACTACGACCACACAGAATTATTATTATTTAGTATATCTGTAGCTACATGCATGACGTGTTGCGCGTATGATATTCATAGATTTAAGGTTTTAGTTCTGTCTGCAGTCTCCAATTACTGCCAATTGTTTTTTCTTCCAAAAAATGTAAAATTATGCATTGTTTGAAGGTATCGCCATTAATAAATTTTCGCGCGTAAATGAGCACTGCACATTTTTTTATCAAAGAAATTAGAAGTATTAGCACCACAGATAATGTCCAAAATGTTCAGAATGCTGTTGGTGTTACAAACAAGTCCAATTGTGTATAAAGTTTCCCGAATGCTGCATAAATTCAAGTATAGTCTATCGTAACACTGTAATTATCCTACAGGCTGTGTGGGGTCTGTTGGTGTTAAGGCGCAAGGGGAGGCGTCATCCTGCATTCAATGGAAACAAGTCATTATTACTGCATATGTTGTAGCAGTTGTTACCCGCGACTTCGTGCGCGTGGACTTAAAATTTCATTGTCGGAATTGGATATAGATAGATAGATAGCCCTCACCGAGCGGGGTGGTGTAACGGTTAGCGTTCTCGCCTCGCATTCGGGAGGACGGCGGTTCGAATCCCCGTCCGGGCATCCAGATTTGGGTTTTCCATGGTTTCCCCAAATCACTCCAGGCAAATGCCGGGATGCTTCCTTCAAAAGGCCATGGCCGAATTCCTTCCCATTCCTTGCCCCAATCATTGCCCCCATCCTCTCCCGTCTCTAAAGACCTCGATGTTAAAAAGAGACATAAAGCAGTTACAAAAAAAAAAAAAAAATAGATAGTCTTCATAATGTAACAAAAAGACAGAAACGTACTTCCGAATTTATAACGTTATTAGTGCAGATCAAATATACACTTACTGCGAGAGAAACAACGCCCAAGGGATCACTATTGCGTAAAAAAGTGCATATGTATGGCATTGTTAGACCGCCTATGATTTGTCAAGCATTATACCTCCAAATTTGTGATATCTACAGGTTAACATGAAATCCGAACAACTGACCGACCAGGCGTGGCTCATACGATCAAAAACAATTTTAAAAAACCTTTACTTCCGCTAGGATTTGAACCGGAGACAACGCTCCAGATATCAGTAAGCAAGCGCCTTAACCACTGAGCTACCAGCCCGCTATAGGGTAAGGTACTACAGAGACGTACACATCCTATGTGTCTGTCTATTGCCGTTCAGTAATTTTTCAAAATTATATCAATATATTTATACAGAAAAAGTATCCCTTGTCCATCCTATTGCCAAATAGCATCTCCTTGTCAAATTTCATCATGATCGGATTAGCCGTTTAACCCAAGAAACGTAACAAACAGACAGACAGAGTTACTTTCGAATTTATAATATTAGTATAGATAAGTTCTTAGATTGATGATACCTAATGAACTAAGACAAAATATTCACATTAGGATTTCGTAGTTGTTATAAAGACATCACCATCGTATCAAACCAATTTCTTGACTGTGTAGCATACCTTGCAGTATTTAACGACTGTGAGCTGTATACCGTACATACAATGCTTGACGAAAAAAGTGAAGCGCCTAGAAAGGGACGGATAAAACCAAATATAACTTCACGGGTTGCGGTGGTAGGAGAGATCGGGACAAAGCCGCCCAGGGGGTGTTGGAGGCTAAGGAGTGGTGCTATACGCGGGTAAAGTCATGACTCGTTCCATTCAAATCCCCTAGCTACCGTGAGAATCCCGATCCTGTTAGGATGACAACCCTAGAAGCAATTAGAATATTTGTGGTCTTTGGTCATAGTGATGTTTAGTAAGTGCAAATTTTATGTATTTATTACTAAGAAATTGGGTAACTTACCACTTCTGAGAGAAAATGTTTTGCAAGAGTGTCATTTTTGCTACAAATATCCGGTTTGGCGATCGCATTGTTGAGGTATAACTGCGCTCCTGTGACAGCATCAATCTGGGCAGAGTGGCCAAGCTGCTGGGGGCGGAGGCCACTTTGCTGCTGAGCACCAACTATTTTTATTCCTTTAGGTTTATTAACACTTCCGATACACAATACATTGACTCCATGTCTTATGATTTGAAGCTGAAGTGAGTATATATTACTAATAATAATGAAACAAAATCAGTTAAATTATTTCTATCAGAAAGTTGTTTCATTATACAGTTGATATAGTGGTGGTATTTCAACGGCCTGCATCGTCGTTTTTAGTGATCCCTGAGGACAGTGCCTCGTGCAACAATAGTAGGAAAACGCAAAAAGCAACAGCCGAGACAAAGATTCTCCGCAGGTGCTGACATCTAATACGTATAAAAATGAACTTGAAGCTGCAAAAGCTAACAAAAAAGTAAGAGAGAACAGGAAGAAGGAAACGAATGCTAAAGAAACCACCTAGAACAGGAAATATAACCCAAAAAGAGGGTTATTTGGTGATGCCAATGATTATAAAGAAGACAAACGGTGCTTATATTGCAAGGTCACAAGAACGATGGATCCATTACGAAATGTGTTCCTTACTGACTCATAAATTCTGTGTTGGAGATGAAGAAAACAGCTTATCTTTCGTTTTGAAAAATTGCAATTAATGTTAATTTATCTTATGTTTGCTATAATTTCTATGATTTTCTAGTTATTCAACATTTCATTAAATAATGTACACTGTTTTTTACAAAGTTGGGGCGGTTTTTACTACTTTTTTCTAATTTTGATGCTAAGTGGCCACTTGGTTACTTTTTGAAAAATTAATTATCCAAAGGTAACTAATAAATAGTAGTATGTTCTAGATTAATTGAGGTATACAACCACTAATTTGATGTCTGTAGATTTATTGTAGGTCAGCTTAAAACATCATCAAACCTTAGCTTGACCACTTTGCACGGCTCTCCCCTACGTAATGTTCTTTCAGCGATTACAACTTCTCAGTATGTAAACGTCATATCCGAATGACTCCTAAAATTTCTGTACGTTGTTGAAAATCCCATCGAAAACCAACCAGATGGTTTTTAATTAATGGCTTTCAATGAATGATGGATACTAATTTGTGGATACCTATATCTTAAGTTTTTCAGCTTTTGGACTTCACGTTAAAATAAAACATTCCTCATTTTATTCCCGATGCTTACATTATTCTAAACCCCATCAAAATCCCACCAGTAGCTACTGCGTGAATCCATACACGCAAATAGATCAAAACAAATTGAACTTATTACTATTTCTGTAACTTATTAATAGTATCCTAAACATATTATACTAAAAATATTTTGAGGTAACAGACTTTTTCTCTGTTTCAGCTTCATTATATTTCTAGATTAATTAATGAATTAAATAACGGAACTGCTAATCGTTACTGTCAACGTTACTTATTTACTACAACAAAGGCAACAACAAACCAAGATAGGTCACAATTACAATGCAACGTAGCGCAGTATACAGAAAAATAAGCATCTTATCACAATATAAGCAACTAACTCAATTGGAAGAACAATTTAATTTGATTAATCTTCAGTGAATTAGTTTTATAAGAAAATTATATAAAGGCAGTTACCAATGCCGTTTCGAGAGCTGGTGCGTGCTGTGCTGGGAGAGTCATATGCGACGGCTGTAATACGGGACATCCTCCACTTAATTGCTACTCTCAGTATTTTAACGCTGACGAGTTCTAAATAAGCCCCGCCATTCAGCAGGACCTCCCGCCGGCATTAGCTTTTCGACACAGATTTTTTAAGTGCGATCGATTATTCGTTAAAATTTCACGGACCACTGATATCGAATAGGATGGAAAGGAAACGTTGGCCTACAACACGAGAGGGAAGGGTGGACGTAATTAACGAGGGTGGAGCTCAGTGAATTGGGAGAGCTGGTAGAAGGACATTTGTACCGGGGACGTGTAGTGCCCGTTCTTGCTGTTAATTATTGCTCGTGACAATATTGTCCACACTATACTATCCTGAACAATACTGATTACAACAAATATACTGTAGTTTCTCTAAAATACCGAGCGTTGTGGGGGAGCGGTTAACGCTCTGCCCTCGCATTCGGGAGGACGGCGGTTCGAACCCCCGTCCGGACATCCATATTTAGGTTTTCCATGGTTCCCCACATCACTCCAGGCGAATGCCGGGATGCTTCCTTAAAAAGACCATCGCCGAATTCCTTTCCGTTCCTTGTCGAAAGTCCCATCCCGCCTCTAATGACCTCGACGTTGACTAGGCGTAATGCTATAAATAAAAAATTTCTAAAATGAGAATTCAAGACTAAATCATACAGTCAATAGTTTCTTGATATTGTTGTTAACACATGCGTCTTTAAAACAAAATCCTAGGACATTTCTTAATAACAGGACAGTGCTATACTAGTTACTAATCCATTTACAACCTAATTATATCGCTTTCTGTTATAACTTTAACAGCATTCTGATATTTGCGGGACTGAGGCTAGGTTGCAATGTTATCACAATGCCTGGGACACATTAATATCCATAACGCCTCGTGCACTGCTTTTGATATCATAATTATCATTCAATTAATAAAGTGACAGAAACCGCTATAACACAAATTTCAACACAAGTTTTATTAAAATTTAATGCATTTTGATTGTAATAAGAGTAGTAGTTTTATTTTGGCCTATCTGTTAAAACGTTGACACATTATACACATTACGGCTTTTATTTTTCGTGTGTTTCAAATCAGTGTTTACGAGGTCAACAGGGGCGAGTCTAACCGGAATTTTTAACCTTATTTTAGATTCACAACAATATTTAGCCACATCACAACACTACTTAATTCACTAGAACAATTTCACTGTCGTGTTAGTCCTTCTGTAGGCTAAAAATCCCAAATGTACATTCTTGGAAACACAACTAACACACTTATATTCCAGCCAATAGGCGAAACGAAGATTACTTACGTGTTGGTTTACTACGTTCACTACTACCCTTCGAGTCAGAAAAACATAAAGTCTGAACGATTTAATTTTTATAGCACATATTCTGCCTCAAAGAAACTTCTAGTAATTCCTAAAACAGTATTAGAAAGAAAAACAATGTGAGAAAAATGTTGAAATTATTCTGCTGACAGAATACTCTCTTCACGTCAACTACATCCTATATATTGATCAGTCTCTGCTTTAGAGACTTCGTTTGTGGATTATATTTCTATTCTCCTCTTCACCAACCTCCATCAACAAGTTTAAACTGTCAAAATATACATCACAATACTAGCTCCAATTCATCCACAAATACTGTACTTCCTATCTTTCATCGCTTACAGAATAAATTTATTTCTTACATAGTGATTCTATTTATTTTTCGACAGTATTCTGTTGCATTACATTTAAACTACTTAAGTTCGACTTCTTTCTGGCATACTTATAGGCTAAAATCTGTGTACCATTGATAGATTCTTGTGATAGTGTTTTGAGTCCAAAATAGATGTTCCTTCATTTAAACTTAAAGTTTAAAATATATAAGTTTTCCTTATAATAATGTGCATTCGATATATTATTCGCTTCAAAGAATTATTATGATCCGAGAGTTTAAGTAACAGAATTCCTTTATATAGTTTATTAATATGTATTTAGTATACTAATATGTATTTAGCTTGTATCTACAGCTAAGATTTCTGCAGCACTCCATGAATTTCTTTTTCCTGTTGCATTCAATTTGTTTATATTTTCTCTCTTAACAGAAAAACTTCGTTTAATCAATGTTATTATTCCAAGCCGAAATTTTATTTCACTTTGTTAATAGCTTCCTCTATACACGTTTGATAATTGTTCTGCCTTATATTTTTTTTTAACTGATGTTTATGTTTCATGATCCAATGTTTTTCGTATTAGCTAGTTTACTCCTTGTAGCTTTAGGTATTGTAAGGAAATTCTGTATCTATTTTAATATGTTGTCCAATTTAATGTAATTAGAAGATTTTTAAACTCCAACAAGAAATTAAAGAATATGTTGAACCAACTTTCGAATACTCATCTTACTATTATATTACTTGTTCAGTACAATAGTTATTCACAAAAAAATGAATTCTTCCACCGATAAAGATTCATTTTCCTTTTGATGTACTTTGGAGTTCCAAAATTCATAGAATAATATCATGTGGGACCACATTTTTCCCGACGAAGTGCGGTAACCGGACTGGGCATTGACTCAACAATTCTTCGAAACCCCCTTGAAGAAATATTCAGACATGCCTCCTCTACAGCCGTCCATAATTGGGAATGTGTTGCCGGCGCAAGTGGTTATGAACGAACTGATCTTTCGATAGTGTCCCAGATATGTTTGATTAGATAATGTCTAGCTATCTAGGTGGCCAAATCATTTGCTGAAACTGAATGTTTCTCATACCAACCGCAAACGATTTTGGCAGAAGACTTGTGTATTATCGTCCTTAATAAGTTCATCGTTCAATATGAAGGCCATCCGGGCTCGGTAACGTAGGGTCTTGAATACTGGCCCTGCGTGCCGAAGGTCACCGGTTCTAGTCCGGCCGAGGGGATGGGTGTTTAGGTGTTGTATGAGTTAATGAAGTGTCGATCCTGTGGTGTCAATACTTAGAAGCTACAATAAACTGGAGAAACTGATTCACTGGAAGATTTATGATAATCACATTGAGCTGGTTGTATGGCCTTAGTTGCATAATGTCATTAAAATATACATGAAGGCCATGAATGGCCGTAAATGTTCTCCAAGTAGCTAAATCGAGTCAACAGTCAATAGTCGGTTCAATTTACCAGAGATCCTAGTTTAGGCGATGTAAACATAATTGATATCATGATGAAGACACCACCAGCATTCACAGTGCGTCCCTGACAGTCTAGGTTCATGACCTTGTGGGGTCTACACCACGCTCGAACTGTACCGTCACCTCATACCAACTGCAGTCGAGATTCGTCTGAATGCGGGAAATCACATATTCACAGCATCCACTTGGCACTCTGCATCGAGGAATGTTGAATCCACAAACAATTTCCAAAATGGAATACCAGATGCGTCTAGTGTCAACTACCATTCCGCGTTCTAAGTCTGTTAATTCATAGCATGTGGCCATATTCACATCAGAAAACCTTTCACATGACTCGCTAGAGAAATAAAATTTCACACACTGAAAGGACATATTTATACGATTCTTCAGTGGTGCCACTGCCACCTGGATACTTACATCTTCCTATCAAATGTCTTTTGGAATTTCAGTGCTTAATATCACCGAGCGAGGTGGGTGAGCGGTAGCACTCTGGCTTCGCATTCGATAGAACGCGGGTTCGAATCCCCGTCCAGCTATCCAGATTTAAGTTTTCCATGAGATCCCCAAATCACTCCACGCGATTGACGGGATAGTTACTTTAAAATTCCTTGACCAAAATCCTTCTCGTTCTTTGCTTTCCCGCATTTTATGACTTCGACATCGACCAGGCGTAAAGCAAGAAGCAAAGAAAAAAAATGCATATTGCCTTGTTAAAAACTTTAAAACACATCATATCACACTTATAACACTCCAAACTTTAAATCTGTAATGCTGAGGAATACTTTCAGAATGATGTTCGATTTTTTTATGGGAATCTTTCTGAATCCCTCATTTACGGCAATATATTAGTATTCCATTGAAATACATTCAAACTTATCTTATCTTTGAGATTGTTCCTGATGTGAGTGAATCTCATTTGCTGCTACTGTCTTGTTTCAGTTCAATCTGTAAGAGTGTTAAATGTCTTTTATCGTATACATATTGACAGAAGATACAGTATTGTTAAATATTAGCCGACTGAAGGTAGCTGGAGAGGGCATGTTAACAGTGGGGAGAGCTCGCTGTTTTCGCAGCTGGTGAACATCTTTTTGCTGGTCTATGAGGCCTCTGCAGTGAGGCTGACTGTCCTGGAGTGATAAAGAACAAAAGACGTGCGAGGAGGATAGTTAAGGAACAAAAGAATTCGGTCGTAAATAGTGTGTCCCCCGCGAGCCAGGCGGCAAGAAGACGGAAAGGGATGGTGGTGGGGGGCCGTACATCAAAGAGCGCCGCTATCAGAGCGCGACGCCGAGATAATGGAGAGAGACGGCGCGGCAGACGGGCGCTCTATCTCAGTGGCTGACTAATGAGCGCGCTCCACTGGCACGCACCTGTCGCCTGATTTCTTCTTCACACTCAGATACCACACCGTGCACTGGTAATTACCTGCTGTTTACGACAGTACAGTCAATCAGCAATCGTATTATCAAAACCATCCGATTAGTTACATTTGTGATTAGCAATCAGGTTCTTGCGCGTTGCACTGTTACTATTAGTAAATTTTAAAAATTCGTGTTTTTCGTCTCAGAGTGGTTCGTACTTTCTCTCAAGTTTGTTACTTTTCTTAAATGCTTTGATTTTTATTGAGATGGTAGTTTCATAAATGATCATCAAACACATCAATTGATCTGTAAAGTTGTCCAATAACAATATTAAGTTCGTTTCTGCCAGAAAACAGATCACACCCCACCAATCATTATTATTTTCTCTAATTAATTATATGTATTTGTGAACTATCGTACATACATTTCAAAAGATTCCACAAGCCGTAGTGTGTGGAGTCGTTTGGCTATAGAATAAGTTAGTATCGGTAAGCGGTGTTAAGATCTGTGGTGGTATCGATTGTAAACATGTAGCGTTCCTGTTCTCTTAGAACTCATGGAGACGCGTCCACAGACTATCCCAGAAGCGCTTACTAACTTCCAATGGTATTAAAGCCGTGTTCCCACGACGTCTTGTAACGAAGGCAGGACGGGACGGGACCTCATTAACCAAAGTGTAGGGACGAGCGTGCGCCGCATGTTAGACCTCGCTTACCTCTCCGCCACCTCCCCACCACGTTACCTAGTGTCGTTTGGCACAGAGCACTTTACAGCAACAGAAGGGGTGCGCACCGCTGCTGCAAACCGATGGCAACAGCGCACCGCTACACATGCCTGTGATGTTTACCGACATCGAGTGGATAGGTGCGTCCCGTCCCGCCTTCGTTACAAGACGTCGTGGGTACGCAGTTTAAGGAGTATTTATCGTCCCCCAAGCGCCTTGAGACGAAGGGGTAGGTTCTTATGAGAACATTTAGTCTAGTAGCTTGACTACTCGAAGGGAGCTAATAGATGTTATGGTGCTTGGGGTGCATGCTTCTAATACTGCTACTAATGAAACAGTGGTTGAAGGTACAGAAGTATATTTGCAAACATTTCATAGAAAGGAACAATGATGACGATACATAGTCCTGACTATGTACAATAGAATGTAGAATAGGCTTCCAAGTCCGATGTCTGATTTTTCTGTCAATTAACGCGGAATTAAAGCTATTGTGACCTAAAACCTTCATGGATTTGTATTTGTTAAGCACCATTACATTCTTAAGAAAATAATGTCTGATATATTATCTGAAATATAAACCATTTTTAGTGTAGTCAAATAGTGATATAACAGCTCAAAAGCCCAGTTGATCTTAGATATTACAGAGGTTATCGTGGTTCCCGTGTGAGCTATCATACGAGGCCTCTTGCATTAACGGCAATCCAGAATGAGTGGCGCCGATCATACTGGATGCCACGGAGTGGGAAATGACTAATCAACTGCAGATATTGATTTTGGCAAATCGTTAAAGGATAATAAACATCTTGTGTATTCGAGCGGACTGATGACGGTGAACCCGGCAAACGGAGCAAGGTGAATTTCCTTCGGCTCGTAGAAACTGAAGAGCTGGACTGGTGTTTATGGTTTAGACAGTGAAACAAGTGAGAATTGCGCCTATATTTTTGGCAGAGAAACACACAACAATCAACTTCCAGAATTCCCGCCTTGACTTCGGCGCTCAAGTTTTGTGACTGTGGCCTTGATTTTAGACTGAGTACTGTCTATGTGTAAGATACGCCAAGTGGGAAGGGAACGTGTCTCACATTGCAGTTCGGTCTGCCAAGCCGACATGGCGATGGTCAGACCACGTAGTCTGGTACACCAGCGGCATCTACCACACAGTGACCAAGGAACATTAGCTACAATTAACACAAAGTAAAATAATACCCAGTAACATTCATGTTTGATTTACGTTATACTAAATAATCTCATGCTTATCGGAAACTCAATTTCTTGTGATCTGGCAAAATTTTGTTTACTAACCTATATTCCTTTGAAAAATATTTTTTCTTTCAATAAATAATTCAAAATTCTTCAATCCATTTAGCGAAATAATTTCAATATATGATAATCGTAATTTCCTATGCAAGTTATAAGATTTTTTATTCATTGTCCCCGACCTGTTCGTATAGTCATGTCGTTGATCTGGTAGTAAAAATATCAATTGATATTAATAAATCGTTTGAAAATAATCCAATAGCGTCAAACTCAATATTAATTTTAATGCGGACACATTCATAAGCCATGAGAATCAATTAAAACATTTGTTCGCAATAACATAAATGCTTTAATCTATAGTTCTTCCTGTAGCAGTGAGTACGAAACAACGCGAAAGTTCCGTATGACATGTTATTCAAAACTATGAGTTGTAAGACTACGTTTTTCGGCTGTTGGTACTGGTGTAACAATATTTTATCAGTGTGAAAACATTGGTCAAGAGTATTCCACTTAATACACAAAAGCCTTGTAATATCTCTTTGCAGTTTATGCATTGCGCTGTTTGCACTATAGCTTGAAAATTAAAATATTCAATTAAGTTTAATCTGAAGATATCATAACTTTTTATTGTAATGAAAATCAGTGGGGTTTGTTATGTAATTTTTTGACCATACTTTGATTGTTAGCAAAGTGCGAAAGATTTTGTGTTTATTAACATTCGTAGGTTATAACCCATTGAAATTAGATACTTTTCTGGATAAAATAAAAGGAATAAAATGGGTTCAAAATTTAATAAATTTATTTTAAAAAATCAGATTTGTCTGTCATTAACAAAATATAAACATTATTTTTATAATGTAAGAAATGAAACATATTTAAACGGATAGGAGGCTAACTCAATTAGAGCAAATTGATAAATCTCCAAGTGATTTTGCGCGCATATCTGTTTATGACGTCGCTTTTCTCGTAACAGAGTCAGAACCATTATTCCGCAGACAGTGGTTGACGAACTCGACGAATGGTTCCCTAATGTGCTGATGGCTGGGTGGGTTTATGGGCATGGGTAAAATTCCTGATCACCCGTTTTGTTCTGCCCACGTTTAAGGCTGTTTCATGATACCGACGAGTGGTGTGTCTCAGGAGCTAGATGCAATGGCATTCTGTACACATGAAAGCATTACAATATTCAAAAAGAAACTTACGTTTCGATCTGAGAACCGATGATTCACTAAGCATAAAAAAACTACAAATCTTCGAGAAACAATAAAAGTAAAAACGTTTCACTTCCAGCATAATGATGGTCAGTCAGCGAACAGAACAGAAAATTTACGAAAACACAGAGAATTTTACAAGAACTTCACTCTGTTTCTTCGACAACCGGTGTGAAATAAAGTAAATTTTATTTTGATGGTTTATATAAGTGCATGAGATTATTTTCTGTCATGTTGTGATCATCATTTGAATTACTTCTTTTCCTGTGACCTGTGCTGCGACAGAAAGTTGTCGGGCGATAAACGATTTATTGGATTCTAGTTCTTGCTTGAATAGCTGTAGACTCGTTTCGAACTACTTATTACTTGTGACCAATCATTCACAAGTTAACTGTGTAGTGAAATTTGAAGAAAAAATATTCTGAAAAGAATAGAATGCAGAGAAGAAATAGAAACAACAAAATACTCACTTCAAATCTGAGGTATATCGTCAAATGCTACGTCAGAGGTCACTGGAGCAAGACATTAAAATCTGTTCAAAAACCAAACTTTTTTACCAATAGTTTTGAATAACTTGTTAACTACAGAAAATATTTTGACGAGATTTTCACTTCTGAACCCCTCAGAGAATCAGAAGTGTGTAGAGTGACATTAGACGTCACGTTGCATGAGAGCGAGAAATCGAAACATCTTCTGACAATATTTTTTTTTTTTTTTACATTTAATCTGGTGTTGCTGTAAAACTATTTATGACTATGTCAAGGTTTAAAACAAGTGTCTGAACCATACTTTGATATGTATGTAATTATTTTATCTTAACTTGATACTAAAAAGAAATTTACTATCTGAATCTTTCGGTTCTTTCCACAAGTATGGTGTATTCTGGATCTATATCCGATAATCAGGCCTTATAGTGAAGCTGACCAGTTAGTTAGATTGATATCGAATTTATCGGATTCAGAGAAGATTTAATTTGAAGCGAATTTCCAAGATTATGTTTGTAGATGGAAACAGCATATTTTATGAGGATAGCAATTAGTGCTGTAATTATATACCTACGAACAGAAATAGCTACCGGATGTTATTAAATTAATAACGATAATTTAGTAGGTACGAGAAAATGACTGAAAATATCTTTGGTCTATGTGACAGACAAAATAAAGCATAGAATAAATTACATTAGTTTCAAAACTAAAAGGAATAAGTAAAGGTAAAAATCATGGCTCTATTTCTTTAAGTATTCACCCGTGCTTACATGAATCCTGTTGATATTATCTAACATGTTATAATATTACAGAATTGCAAAATTTCTTTCCTAGTCAGTTACGAATCCCGGTAGTGGCTATTAGTAGAATTTATTAACGGAGAGAATGTTACAGTAAAGAAAATAATTCACTACTTACTACTGTCACATCACGTAGTCATGTGATTTAATACCCCCCACAGAATGGAAAGAATGGAGAAGCTGGAGTTGGCGAAACAAAATTGTATAAAGCAGTGCGGGAGAGTAGTAAATCAGGAACAGTCCACGGGTGACTGCAGCTCCCAGGCGGGCAGTCCACGAGTCATTCATTACGCCGCCGCACGTAACAAATTTATCTCCGGAGAGGTGTCCAGGGGCACGAGTCGGTTCGTGACGCCCAGTATTCCGCTAACGGCATCTGCTCGCAGACCTTAGGATCCAGGATACGGCCCTAGTTATCTCTAATGTTTCTTCTTTGTTACTTCGAACATGCACTGTCACAGTATCAAACTCTGTCTGCAGTTGCAAATTATGCTGGTCTGTGTATCTTTTTCCGTTTATGACGGCTCGGATAATATTCTACTGCTTTCACGAGAGAGGTTTTTTTATTTGTTGTGCCCATTCATGGCAGAACTGTTGGCGAACAGTTGTGAATTAAAGGGAAGGCAGTTGGCCATGTTTTTTTCTATTACTGTTTAAACCAAGATATTTGATAACCGAATATGAACAATAAGCCTTTAGCTGAGAGTTTTGTGGATTAGAACAAATTGTGACTTCGTTTTTGAATTAAGAGTCTGAACGATAAGTTCTCCAGTCTGATTATAGTGTTGATCTTTTGTACGCTGGAAATATTTTGTATAGAGCATATTCGATTCTTCATTATCCTTGTTATTAATAGCATGTAAAATTAGGCTATAAGATTTACAATCTTGCTATTAGAGGCATTAACTCCTTTAAATTACGGGTCGACATATCGTACAATACTGTAAATTCTTGATGACATTCATAATTAGAGTTTCACATGCAACATAATTAATATAACAGCTTTTTATAACTGTCTGTTATATCTGGTCAGGAAAAGAGCCTGCTTCTTTACTAAGTCTATCTTCAAAATTGAAGACCTACACGCATACATGTGTATTCGCTATCACTTGCTTATAACTAATTGTATTGCAGATAATCTACTCTGTTGTCTATGTTATACAACAGTGCCAACATTACATCTCGCTGATGTTGTAAATATTACTTACAGCTTGTCGAACAATGCCGATTAGTTTGGTATCAGTGATAGGCAAAATGATAGAGAGATTGATATGCAACTACATCAGAAATGCGAACAAAGACTTTCCCGGCGTGTCGATGCAATGAACCCGAAGATGGCGACGGAGTTGGTCGCCGAAAGCTCGTCGTTCACAAACGCTATCCGGCAGCAAACCTGTGAAGAGTTCATTACATCAGAAATGTCTGTGAGGACAGAAACTGGTTTTCAGATCGATAACGTGGGTTTAGACAGGGATATTCATGTGAATCTCAGATGGTGGGCAATATACAAGATATTTCAGATGAATTGGAGTAAAGGAATTCTTAAAAGCCAGAAATCAAAGTGTTAGAGTAGCAAATACATTATCGAAAGAGGTGGAAGTAAATATGAGAACGCCACAGGGTAGTGTATATGTACCATTGCTGTTCATTATTCTAATGAATGATTGTGTTGATGATTTACAGTCAAAATTAAGGTTGTTTGCGACGACATAATGGTATATAATAGGATCGAAACTCAAGACTGTGAACAGCTCCAGGATGATGTGGATAAAATATCTAAATGGTTATGTTACAATGGAATGAAGGTAAATGTCTAGAAATGCCAGTTTATTAGGTACTAAGATAAAAAACTAAAGATTGTTTATTATAATTTGGTGGGGTCAGAATTAATTGTTGAAGGCTTGAAGTGTAAACATCTTGGCATAGCGTTTGAAAGTAATTTCATCTGGGCAGAGCACACTGGGAAGGTGGTAGGAAAAGATTACAAAATCCTACATTTACTGGAGATGGTGATGAGAGGACGTACCAGACATGTTAGGGAATTAGGTCTAGAAACTTTGGTCAGGCCGTTGGTTGAATATGGTGGTATAGTTTGGGGCCAACACTTTGGGTATCAGATATAGAAATTGGAGGGCGTGCAAAGAAGAGCAGCAAGAACTGCTTGTGGAAATAATCTCAGGACCCAGTCAGTAACTGATATGAGAAAAGAGCTGGATTGGGAGTCATTGGAGGATGAATGGAGTGCTTGTAATTTTGGTGATGGTGCTTGGAGAGATATTGGTTGAAGAATTGGGAATAGTGCACGAAAAGATGACCATGACAACAAACTGACACTCGATTTCATCCATAAGGCAGTGGGAAAAATTTTCTTTTTTGGGTAATTGTGCCAAGAATTGGAACAAATTAACAAGTGAAGTGATGAATAATTTACCAAAAGCGCTGAAGGAATTTAAAATTAAAAATTGTAAATCGTAAAAGTACGTGGGGAAGAATTTATGACTCAAATAATATAAGACAATTTAAAAAATGAAATAAAAAGAAGTAATTAGTTAACAGGGAATTGCCATCTGAGTGTGTGCTCTATCGCAATTAAATTAAAAATATTTATGTTATATGTATGTATTTGAATTGTTATTCACATTTCACTGATTGCTGATGCATGTGCAACCGAAGTAATTTTCTACGTTACTGTTGGTTTTTGAAGAGTATTTCATACATCAGGTTCGCGTATCCTATCTGCGTTACTCTCTGTACGGCTTTGTGTATTAGCTGGTTATCTTCTATTGTAAGCAGTTTCCTTGAATCTTTACAAATTGTAATAGACTGTTTTATGGACACCGATTAAATGTGCAATGTGTGCGATTGTCATATTCTTCGTTCAGCGAATCCATCGCCATACAGGTTTGTCCGAGGGACATCCGGGAAGATTCAGATGCCAGATAATAATAAACAGTCTATTTGATTTATCAAGTTACGAAAATGGAATACTGGGAAGACAAATTTGCCTAGGTCTATCCCCAAGAAGAATATATCGAACGTCATAGGTAACCCTCTGGAATCGCATTCGGGACGACGCTGGTTCAAATCTCCGTCCGGACATCCAGATTTGGATATTGCATGGTTTCCCCAAATCACTCTAGGCAAAAGGTCATGTTCGAATTCCTACTCGTTCCTAGACTCCACTCTGTCCCCACCTCTAGTAACCTCGACGAAGTGTAAAGCTCAAATAAAAAAAAATAAAAAATCAATAAGAATAAGTAACTTGGAGGGCAGAGTAGCTGGTTATAAAATGTACCAGTTCAGCAGTAAGGGACTGTTATCATTAACAATATTACTATGATTGTGACCACTTGTGTTATGAATGAACTACTTCTAGTGCTGGAACTAGTGAAGTGCGGCTTCTGTAACGGGAGTGAGTTTAACACTTCCATCGTAAGAAGTAAGCTGTGCGGAGATGCGGCGACCCATTTATCAAGTCGCGTCTCACAATAAGTGTGTCTTACATGTGTTAGACGATTTTTTTTTTAAGAAAAAGATTCACTCTCCAGACTAAAAGTACCTCATTTGAAACCGTGTAATTGAATAAGTCTGATTGTGTGAGAAAAAATAGTTTAGCTGGTTTAAACATTTTAGTCAAGTTAGTAGTGGATGTTCTCAAATCGCTCCAGGCGAATGCCGGAATGCATCCTTTAAAAGGCTATGGCCGAATTCCTTTTTCGCCTCTAATGAGTACGACGTCGATGAGGATAAAAAAAAGCGATAAACAAAGAAAAAAGTAATAGCATTCCTAGCAGGCGTTATTTGTTGGAACCTAAAAACAATTCAAAAGATTCTGCGTTCGATCGATATTTTATATATTTATTTTAAATAAAGTAATTAAGAAAAATGAAAATGGATATTTTTCCGTTTTCGTAATCACTGTCATCGCTTGTAGTGGTACTGTAAATCAACGTTAATTTTAGAAATAATTTTTGGTACCTTAAAGTTTTGTAAAATTGATTACATAAGTTTTTACGACTTCATGATCAGATAGCTGACAAGGAATATATCTCGAGTGAACTTATTTGTGAAACGTAGTGGATAATAAATTAAATGTTCGTTTGATATATGATTCTTCTATTTCCCTACATATTTATCCATTCGTGAACTCTCAAGGCGGTAAGAAAATTGTAATCAACTGTACAAACACTGACCAACCTCAGCGGACTAAAATTATTTCTAGAATTACAATTGATTTGATATATTAGTACATTTTTGGAAATAATATAAATGAAAAAAATTGTACCAGTTTTGAAATTTGTACTACTTATTGACAAAACAAAAATAATAATCGAATGCGAAATGTTTTATTTCCTAACCAAGAGCCCTACTGATTGTACTAGAACAAATAATTCACACTGCAGCTCCTGCATCCCGGGTGGTAATGCCTTGAGTAAAAATTGCTGTTCGGTAAATTTCTATCTGTCCTCACAAAATGCGGTGTATCTGGTTATTCGGTTTCATGGAAATTGTGTTTTAGTTGTTGAGAGTGACCCTGCAGCCTCAATGAGTGAATATGTCGGTAGGGTAATTGCTGATCAATACGTAACAGCGAGTGTTATTCCACAACAGCTACTATTGACACAGTAAGCGTCCTGTGTACTGCATTACCCCAAAAAATATTTGATCCAATCAATATTATTCTAGCTAGTTGACCACTTGTATATTTTTCGAGATAAATGGTTATTGTTTTGTCATTGGAAACTGACTACAATTTCAGCCAGTAAAAGTAATTTCACTACTTTCACCCTTATTAAGTAAAATTATAATGTATGAAAATGTATTTATTTATAACAGAAGGTATCCTTGTCAGGCATGC
This sequence comes from Vandiemenella viatica, assembly GCA_031002005.1. Lineage (NCBI taxonomy): Eukaryota > Metazoa > Arthropoda > Insecta > Orthoptera > Morabidae > Vandiemenella > Vandiemenella viatica. Next base: position 181,086,934 of record JARYHS010013630.1, read on the forward strand.
GTGAAGTTGGGGGTTAGGCTAACACACAGTCTGAACCTTAACAATGACCGGTGGTTCTAGTAACATATTATTCTTATTCCTGCGGTCGCCACACGATTGAAAAGTATCTCAGACATGAAAGGTAAAAATAAATAAAATGCGCTACAGAATTTAGAGTTCCATGAAAAGTTAAAACCTTCAGAAAAGTTTTTTTACAATAGTTCCGTGCCAGAATTATAAACTTTCGGATCAGGCTATCAGACTAACAATTCCTTTTGACGATTACAAGTTCAACACACACGAGAGAAGACAAACTCCCATCCTAGCCCTCTTACTAGGATTAATGCACTACTTTTGGCTTACTGCAACCACCGACATAGCGGAGAGCTAGCTGCACCCACCGAGCCTCGAGTGAAATGATAGAAAAGACTGACTCGAACTAAGATGGCTGGCCTCCTTTTATCGAATCATTTTACCTTGCGACGTCACCTTAAAACTTTAAAAATTAATATCTAAATAAGTGCTTAGTATTCTGAATTTCAATTGACACATGTGCTTTTGGGCAGCCTATTCTATCTATCTCAGCTCAGTTTACTCTCCAAAAAGGTTTCTCTTAAATTAAACGCAAATTCTATCACGTCATCACTCCTCCCGCTTTTTCCGGTAATCACTGACAATACGTTTCGAAAATCTAATTTATTTTCTCTAAGTCTTAAACTTTCTAATGAAACCGATATATAATTTTAACCCCCTTGATTTTATCTATCATTTAAAACTAATTTCCTGTCCCTTTCTATTCTGTGTGTTGAACAAGACACGAGAGTCTATTGTCTGAAACTATTGGTAAGTTAGATCAATAAGCCGAATATTCAGCTTCGGTATTTGTATGCCTATGTATGTATAAACAGTTGTTGTTGTTGTGGCTTTAGGGCGCTTCGACATCGAGGTCATTAGCGCCCTATAAATAGTTGCATATAAACAATTTCATACAACACACAGTTGTTTTTAACTGAATTAAAGTACACTGATACGTTTTTTTTTTCTTTTATATTATTTGCAAAAATTTTATTTGTGATACTGGGTATAGCTACTAACCAACGTTTTAACGCTTTATGTTTTTCCACGTTTTATTCACAGGGCAGGAGGTTTGATTAAGTAACATATCTGCAATGAAACTTTGTAATAACAGTGCTCGTCTCTTTCTGTGCACTCTTGTATCTTGTACTGTGATTCACTAAGCAGCAATGACTGCATCACCAAAGTTTTAGATGTGAAAACCAACAAATTCTGTCATTTGCTATACCGGAGCAGTGACCCACTTCTGCGTATAGACATATAAGACGATGTATACTTCCCAGTTTTGCATTCACATTCTTCTCGACTTTGTATTTTTTCATTTCATCGCTTAAGGACCGCCCAACATGAGCTCACGCCCACCAAAACTGAATCGTCAATTTTTTTTTTATTTTTTTTTTTTTTAACTTCCTAGCGTTTTTTAACAGCGAAGTCTTTATAGACGGGAAAGGATGGGGGGCAAGGAATGGGAAGGAATTGGCCATGAAGCATCCCGGCATTTGCCTGGAGTGATTTGGGAAACCATGGAATAGCCAAATCTGGATTCCCGGACGTGGATTCGAACCGCCGTCGTCCCGAATGCGAGGCCAGAACGCTAACCGTTACACCACCACGCTCGGTGCGCCAATGCGAAACCAATTTGTACTCTTGTTAGCAAGGCTTTTCGTCCAACATTTGAAGGGTCACCACTGGAGTCCTTGCGTGATTCCCCTACCACACCTCTAACGCATACTGGCAAGCATCAGTTACCCAATGCTTGGGATTGGTTAGCTAACCAGCTTTATAGGTGCGATAGTCTCGGACACTAGGGCTACGAGAATCCCGACACCTAAAGTGATTGCCATCGCGCCTACTCTTGTTGCATACACAGAAGAATGCTACTCACACATCTCGCAGTGGAAGCTGAATAGAAAGGACGAGAAGTGTCGGTGGCAAGAAGTATATTCTACCGCCGACGAGATTAAGGTCCTGTTTATCTGCCTCACAGAACAGCTATTGAAGTGTCAAGTCTGATGAGCCTGCGAAAATTCTTTAACGTGGACAAGAACAGACTATTTGTGTTGTACCTAGATACCTTCGGAAATTTACCAAGCTCAGAGCAAACAGATCACTTTTGTGCAGTGAACATGGTGATCAGTAACCCAGATTCACCTTGAAAAGGTTAAAGTAAGGTTTAAGCATCATAACTCCGGTAAACTGGAATCAGAGGATTCAGAGGGTGGTAAACATTTAAGCTGTGCCTGACTTGACACCTGATACTTCAGCAGTGAATGTTGTAAACACGCACCATGCAGTACATTATAAATATGTGAAAAAGATAAGACGTTCACATTGGTTCGTGCACACGTGGGTGTGTCCTATCGGCACTATCAGCGATAAACACTGGCCTCGCAATCTGGAGGATGCGGGTTCGAATCTTAGTCCGGCCATCCAGATTTGGGTTTTCCATGGTTTCCCAAAAACACACCAGGCGAATGTCGGGATGATTCCTTCAATATGCCATGGCCAAATTACTTTCCGTTCCTTACCCCCAGCACTTTCCAGCTTCTAATGACTTCCACGTCGAGCAGGCATAAAACCAGAAGCAATAATAATAATAATAATAATCATTGATCATGAGTAAGGAGAGGTAAAAATAGTACTAACAAGTCCCGTGTTTTAATGGTGCAACTCTCAACATTTATTTATTTTCGGTGATTACGGTCAAAAACACTTTGGTCGTACACCTGCCACAGGCAACAATCATGACTCTGTTCACGGACTTAAGTGAGAAGTATTCTCGTGTAAATTCTCATGTTTAGCTCTGGACAGAATTCTCATGTCGACTTTCTTTCTGATTCTATTTCAAGTTAATCTTCCACTGTAACCAGATCCCAAAATGTCCGTGTTTGAAAATCAAAGATAGATCTAGATTCCAGCTCTAACTGCAGTTAAACATGAATTACCACTGAGCCCATATCTGATAAAGTAATAGAATCGAGAAGCACCTGAGCGAAACAATGAGGCAGATGGAAGCTAACAGCTCGCACCAAGATAACAAACCATTCCAAAAACAATCATATTCTATTCTTCCGTAACTACACTCTTCTTCTCTATTTTGCAAATCAGTTGCAACAAATTTTCATGTCCTCATAGAAAGCATGATTCCTAGCTGCGTATTTCAATACCACATATTATTTTTATCCGTTACACAAATTTTCCACTTCATTTTGGAAGCAGCGACCAGTTTAATAGAAGCAGTATTCACATTGGTGTATCCTGTTTCAGTTTTAATCCTTATTTTATCTTTCTGGATATGCTTTTAAGATGAAATATTTTTCAAACAAATTAAGAGTGATCAAGAACGTCATGAGTAAGATGGCACAAGGATTAGAAGGTTGCGTCTCTCTCTTTGCCGCAAAATGAAGAATTTGTGTAGGACAAGTTATCAGACAAAATGATTTCTGCAATTAGGGGCGAAAGCGCGGAGAACAATGAGGACAGTGGCGCCAAGCATTGAAGCTGTAAGCACGGCCGGGGAGCAAGCTGGCAAGTGCGGGCGGGCGGGCCTTTGTCCGCGCCGAGACAAAGCTCGTCGACCAGTTGTCTGGCCGGCGACAATTAAACACTTGCCGCCACGACCACCCGTCCAGGCCCGCACCGCAGAACACGGCTTCTCGGTTCTCTCAAGTCGCACATTACTATTTTAAAATCATCTCGGTAGGAATTACATCTTATTCAATTTAACCACACGCTTATTTTTAAACCTTTTCATAGATTTAAAGAAAAAATATTCTGTAACAAACTTTGCTATGTCCATTTACACATCTTCAACTAAACAAGATTACTCATTATCTTCGTTCTGAGGGTCGGGCCGGGACGATTTACCAAAACATAACATTTTAGCCATCTTGCTTATGGCTTTCATCAGGGGGCTGTTGTGTCTGTTACCACTATCACCTATATATTGTATACATGCGCTGTTTAAACGTCCACGGTGACGTCACGGAGCACTTAGCGTAAGCAGTCGGACGACATCGTTCATCAGGTGTATTTTAAAGCAAATTTGAAAAAAAAAAAATAGTCAAATTGCAACCCACTATCAGCGTTCACGTTTTGCGTCTCTTTCGTATTTCTTGCCTCCATCTACCCAATCATCTGTTGTCTTTGGCCACAATGCTGCTCTCGTTAAAAAAAAATTAATGACCACTGTCAACCGAACGTTGAAGTACAGCAAACTTCCTTAAGTTTTTGTTGCTCTAGATGTCTGACAAGTTCGTTTAGCACCTGCTTTTTCCAGTGCATTCTTCAGCACTACTATAAGGAATTTGGCATACGTCAGGCGTCTGTAGATATAAACGTCTTGACTTTTGTAAGCACGTTGGGCATCTTCTTGGTAGACTTGCCTAACGATCTAATGATCTTCTAGTCTCCACCGATCATGTTGCAGTTCGAGATAAAGTGAGCGGTCAAGTGTTGTCATGGCTTTATTGCAAGCAACAAGACTGTAGCAATTGGTAAGAAACGTCTCCTTAAAATCTCTCCTTTCAGTTGCTATGCTTGCCTCGTCAGATACGGGGAATGCGCAGAAAATTGAGGATTTAAAAATTTCGCTTTTTACTGCCGGATGATGCTGAGAGTCTGCATGGAGATGCCATGCGTCTTTAATAGAAGAACTTTGTATTTGACACCACGATTACTCCCTCCCCAGGCACAACTTCAGATCAGATGCAGCTTTATATAGCGAGAACACTTGCTTTACCTCACTTATCAGACATAAAATTTACACCAGGCATTTAAGGAATGAAATCCAGAAGGGAAAATCCAGCGAAAAGTGTGCCGATTCTAACATTAGACTGCTACTGAAAACCTTAATCACGTTCAGGAAGTAGGAGGCTACCTCTCTGGTGGCTTAACAGCAACGGAAAGCGGTATCAATTGTAACGTCGATTGTATAAAACGTGCAACCACTTTACAAAACGAGTACGGGGGACTAAGATCATGACAATCAGTCTGGGGCGAAGGATGAGTAGAATTGCAAGAATATTTTAATTTACAAATTTCCTTAGCTAAGTGGAAAGACAGTCGGATAATAGAAAATAAAGAAAATGTTGGTATCAACACTTTGTTTGTAAAAGAAAGAGAGTGCGGAGCAGGAAATCCGGACGTGCGAGATGTACTGCTGTGTGGCATAGACGGTATGTTTTCGGCCAAACAAGAAGCAACTGTAGACATCTCGCATAACTAAATATCAGATAGTTAGCAAGTGCCAATAAGAATATTCCAGCTTGAAGATCTCTGGGACGTGCCGACGGATCAACTGATCATTCTTTAAAGAATTTTCGACAGTGTAACGTGCCATCGTCTTCAGGTTGCGTCTGCTGAAGGGCGTGAGGAGCACAGTCCAGGACGTTACTCTGCAAGACAACGAAGAAAGAAGGCAAGAAGCGAGAAATCTCATTCGTTATGTCAATCAAACCATTATCTATGTGAATACATGGAGGAGGTGCTACTCCATTTGTAGAAAGAAGCCTGCGGAGTGAAAAAAGAATGGGCAACAGATAATACTCAAGGCATTGAACCCAGGTAGAAATAGAAAGACTCTGAGGGGAATAAAAGATCTTCTCGGTGCCTTCTGCTAAATCTGCTACAAACCAAAAAGATGTTGCGGCATTAGTTGGATACGTTGAATTTTTTTGAAGATGACAAAACCTTGGAATAAACACAACTTGCATAATTGACATCGACCTGCTTGCAGTATGATCTTATAATCCACCAGGTTGTTACTTTAGTGATATTGGGAAGGAACCCAAACTTCCTTGAGGAATTTCAATGATGTTTAGCGGTTCAGACGAGGAGTCAAATGTCTGATCAGTTTCACAGAGGGAGCTAATAAATGATTGGACCATTCGGATTTATTGAACGGATTGTGTTATAAACTTCACTTAATTGAGGACTTTGTCAAGATCTCCTCAAGAATTTTCAGTAATTTTAAAATTAGTTTTGATTTTTAATTGCATCTTGTTAAATAGTTTTTATTGTTTTGAAACTCATTAATATTTTGTTTTTATGCTTCACTCTAAATGTCTAATTAGAAACTAGTTTATACGATTGCTTTAGGAAAAGTCTTAGATGATATTTTTGTGTAATTTCGTGATACGTTGGATCGTTATTATTATTATTATTACTCCGCGATTCACTAAAAGTGTATGGCGAAGGGGGACAAGACATATATTATTTTATAAAGGAAATTACTTTCTCACTAACTAATTTATACACCTTCCTGAGGATCATAGCTTGTAAAGGAGGACTCGTTCAGAGCAATATATATTGCACAGTAATCCACATTTATCCATAAAAGAATCATTAAAGAAATTTCTGTCACTCAATAATCTATCTCTCCGGGAAAACGCAGGAGTTCAAGTAGTTCTGAAAAAATATAGATTAAAAAAAAAATCTGCCTTAAGGCAGAAATTAACAATGACACAACAAGAAGTTTAAATAGATCACCCCCGTTATTCATGCGCCATAAGTAAAAAAGAATATTAATGTGACAAAAAAAAACGAACTAACAACTACTTAAAGTGTAACACTGCAAATTCATCAGTAAAGGTCCAACAATTCATGGAGGATGGTTATGGACTTTTCCTTCGCATGTGTGAAGAAAACGATTATTATTTAATTAGAAACGGAGATTAGACAAAATCCGGTTAGAAAATTACATGGTATGTACATTCAATCATCACAGACTAATTGCACTAGAGCATCATCTAACGCTGTATTATTTGGATGATACATTGCATCAAGATAAACATCTGCCGTGCGTGCAATTAATAAATCAGATTATCCGATAAGAGACTAGATACATAATACTCAATTCATTTCCTTCTCTCCCGCTGTTGACACTGGTGAAATACACCCAAATTTCAGTCTCAACCTCCATAGAAAATAAAGTATAATATTTCTCTTAGTTTCAGATGGATGATACATATATTAATGTGATATCAAGAAGAAAGAATATTTTTTTTCTTTAATGAATGCTTCATAATAGCGATATTAATATTATGACTTGAATGCCAGTTAGTACCACAAAGATGAATAAAATACTTTGATTAAACAAAGAATCTTTTTCAAGATTTCAGTGATTTTAAATTTTTTGTTGTTGTTCCACACTGTTTTGAGAGATTGTCTAAAATACGTGCAGTAGTACTTTAACAGCACAGATACAGGCGTGACCTGAATTTTTTTTACCGAGCGTGATGGTTGAGAGGTAACTCTCTGGCCTCGCATTCGGGAGGACACTGGTTTGAATCCCCATCCCGCAGTCCAAATTTGGGTTTTCCACAGTCTCCCCAAATCATTACAAGCGAATGCCGGGACGGTTCCTCCAAAAGGCCATGGCCAAATTCCTTTCCACTTCTTTCACCCAAGCCTTTCACGGCTGTAAAGACCTCGGCGGTGACGAGGAGTAACGGCATAAGCAAAAAATACTATTTTATTGGTATTCCCACTTTAGAACATTCATTTCGACCAATCTTTTTCTGATATTTTCTTTATTTCTCTGTAAAACGAAAATGAAATTCACAAAATAAATAACATTTGTTGGTTTAGATATGAGAAACTGAATGGTAGTTACTTATGCCGTCTGTTGTTGAAGTTCATCCTAACCTTGAAGGCACACTTGGAGTAATTTTGTAAACGCTACTCTGAAAAAATTAATATTTACTGCTTGACATTTTCTCGTTTTTAAGAAGGACAATTTTTGTTACGAGGTACTAATCAACAGTTCTCAATTAAAACCGTACGCCTAATTTTGTTTAAATCTGTTAAGCGTGCTGTCAGAAAAGGCAAATCAGCAGGCGAAGACAACGAAAACGCCGGTCTAAGTTTCATTGGTGATAGCCACGATTCAATCAGAAACCAGTATATCATCCGTGAATACCAAAAGAAAAAAATGAAAAAAAGGAAGCAAGTAGAAACAACTTCATTTTGTAATATAATATTTGAATATTAAAATGATTATGCTGCTGATCATTTCAGATTTATTCGATATATTTTTTTTATATTTAAGTAGATTAGTATCAGTTCCATGAATCTTTCAAGAACTTCATCAAAAATAAGTTTAGCTACCATAATAAGGACAATATTACGTTACGATTACGGTATGATGATAAAGGTGAAAAAGCTGTAATGTAGTAAGTGGCCGATATGCATTCGGCAGATATTATTAGGCTTACCACAGTCCCTGTCAGGCCATAGGACCGAGGAACCCCCTAGGAGACAATGACGAGAGGGGTTGCAGCGGCCCCTAGAGACGCACATCCGCAATAAGCTCGTTCCCGTATTCCTCCGGTGTACCATAATTTTCTTTCCTTTCATTTCCACCCCGAGTAATTCGTTCCTCCAAGGAAAACCGACCCTTCCTTCGTCACTTTACGCTCCCCACTTTACCACTACCGACACCCTCCTAGCATTTCATGAAGATAACCACCCACATGGGCTTACCACTTCAGGCAACAAACAGCTCACTCAATATACTACTGTCTGATTGCATTAATGTACTGTATATGTTAACTGCTTCTTCTATTCTTCTTTAGTTGTCACTTTTGTAGTCAAGTACAGCATATTTAGGTACGTCTTTACCGGAAGAGTGGTTTCATGTTTATTTCATGTCTTATTTCACTTAAAAAACTGGTAGAATTGTAATTTTCATTACATTATTTCTACACAACTGTCTAAATTTCTCAATTACTTTTAGCAACAAAGAATCTAGATTCGACCGTCGAGATTTCTGGTTTCTTGGAATCACTCAGGTGAATGCCGGGATGGTAAGTTATACTAGAAAAGAATCACTGGAATATTATTTATTTATTATTATTATTATTACTCCGCGATTCACTAAAAGTGTGTGTAAGAACGTTCCTAAATATGATATACTTAACTATACAATTAATAACTAAATGGAAATTTCACAAAAGCAGCAAATATATAAATTAATAAATATTATGCAATAAGACAGTTGTATATTACTGACAATTTTATAAATCTGCTTATACCAACAAAATTAATGTTAGCTCATTATATAAATTTTCTCGTCTCCTTATTCAACATTAGCTTTTCTAATCAAGAATTTTGTAATTAGTTGGACGTTCAGGTAATCAATAATCTAAGAATGATATTCACTGATAATCATATAAAAGCTTTAGACTTCGTCTTTCCGATAGGGGTCTGTTTGAGTCATAAAATAGATATATATTGGAGAAGGGCGCAACAAATAGTTTCTATACACGGCATCTCAGAAATTCTTTTAAATTGAAATATGAATGAAAGTATAAGAGGATTTTTGCAGGACACATAATGAAAGTGTTTTGTTGTAAATCATATCCACTTAATTTACCGATAAGATCAATAGAAGTAAATTTTTGATTGAGAAAATATATTACTATCTTAATCGAATCTAAATACCTTTAATTCAACAGAAGATAGCGACAGGGATTTCGATCGCTGAAATATCGTGTGAAAACATCTTGCTCACTCGTGTAGTAACCCGAGAAGACTACATTAATTCTCAATGCCGAGATAAACCTCGTTCTTAAGTAAATTGTTTATTTCAACATTGTCAGTGCTCTGGATAATGCGGTGTCCAACTTAGTCACGACATTTTATCCTATGAGTCTACGTGCAGTGACATGCGATGAATGAATATAGAGACATGTAAGATGACATATTTGTAAACAGTTATCCGTTTATAGCCTACACATGCTTTCACTGGGAGAGCACAATAGCTCTGGTATACGAAGGAGCAGGGTGATCTTGGCCAGGGTACTTGAGGGGTAACACGGGAAGTTTGTTCCATTCGATCCCACTTCCACCTTCCGATACGGGGGAAAGAGGGGGGGGGGGGAGGGTCTATGAATCTGCTCGTAGCGAATAGGATTGGGTGTAGAGATTGCCTGATATGAATATTGGAGCAAAACCTAACTAGGATACTGTATGTTACTGCACGTCTTAATTATTGACGGTTTGTTTTGTTCGCATGTCGAGGAGAGGGAAGAGAGTCATTTACCCCATTGAGAGAAACTTCTGTGTTAGAGTGGGAAGAATGGATGCAGCTTGTGGGCGTCCATCCATTTTAGTACGAGCACTGGACGAGTGTTGCAAGTTACGAACAGCACTGTGCAACTTTGCTGCCAATACATTTTTGTTTGTATTTTGTGACGGTATACATGTTTCAACTGTGAATTTCTACGATAAAGATATAAGCATCAACAGCCGGACGGTATGGTAATATGCCATTCTGCGCAATGAAAAAATCTACATTGCTTTTCTATAGTGAATTCCACCTAATATGACAGATAGACAGTTTAAATGAAATGAACTATAAATGAGCAGTTAGTCGAAGATTGCCTTTCTGATGTGTACTTTTGGTACAGAAATCCGTTTGGACTAAATAATATATATTTAGATGTTTCTTTTATTGTTTCTATTACAATTTATAAAATATGTTTGGTATTATGCCTATTTTTTCAATGTTTCTAATAATACTCATCTATCATTAATCTTGCATAAATAAATATCGATTGATTGAATTAATAAAACACGCTTATTCATAATTGAGATGCAAGTCTGTAAGGTATAACTCTCTAATACCATACATCGGTTATTTAATTGGAACCTAAAGAGTACTAATGTCACTGATCCCGTAATGTTTCCATTTACATTTCAAAACGAGACTCTTAAAATATTATCCCGTATCCTACACCGATGAAGTATATGTTGAACTAGAAATATTTTTCCACATAACTTGAACAGAATTTTCGAAATCTGGTCTGGTTCATGTAAATCACGAACAGTTAACACTCACAGGAACGTGATACGATTTTATGATAATAATTACTAAAAACTTCCGAAATACAAAAATATCCAAAAGATATTCACGAAAGAGACAGCCTCATAAATTTTTATCAGAGATACAGTTTTTTCGAAAACATATGAACCGACTTTCTCATGTATTATTAAATGAATATCCGAATTATCCTTACAATAAAGTTTTGTTTCTTATTTCTTATTGATAAAACAATAATTATCGTTTCATATAATAATGTATAAGTTGGTGAACTTCGTTTACCTATACCGTCATTGCTGGACAATTATTAAACCCGATTAAAAACTACAAAGGAAGTGAAAGGTTTCATTTTGTCGTGTAAAAATGAAAATGACAAAAAAATCACTCCCGTTTCTACCTTCTGATGCCTGCAGACCACGGTACAGCGTCGAAAAACACTGAGTTGATACAACAAAAAGAACAAAAGTAAGCTAGGTGAGCCAAAAAAGAAGAAAGTAATGAAAAATGTGCACAGAGGACACTATGCCCGACTCGGAAACTGTTACACTATATGAAAATATGCGTCCATAAAGTAAAGGCATACTTTCAGCGCAATATTAAAAAGGGAGGGAGGAGTGCGTGTGCTGTAAAACCGCTACCGTGTATGGGAATGAGGCAGTGAAGAGAAAGAAAAAAAATGTAGAGAGAGAAAGCGAGAGAGGCAGGTAGCCAGACAGGTAGTGCTGTGTAGGCGAGCCGCGATATGAAAGTATGCGTCCCCAGGGCGACGAGCCGCCGCCCGCGCCTAACGAAGTATGCAGCCCGCCGAGTCGGTCGGGTCGCGCGCTCGACCCCTGCATCACCGCTGCATTATGAAAGCCGTCTGCCGCGCAGGACGCCTGCCTTAAAAGGGAAGGCGGCGTCTGGAGCAGCTGTCTCCCGTCTAGATTCGGACCGCTGGCAATCAACTCACGCCACATGAGAACGAATGCTGTAAAAACAGCATGTAATAGTCCTGTAGAGGTTCCATTTACAAACAGCCAAATATCTTCAAGTTTTGGGATCCTGTATAGAGATTTTATTAAATGTACATGTGTATATATTTCAAATTCTTTCTGATAACAGTTAACATTACACGAAATATCGTAGTTTGCTTCAAAGTTGTTGACTGCAGAACAAGTATTCTCTTTTCTATTTGCATTGCTAATTCAAAACAAGTTTCAAGTACACTTATAACGGAAGTACTTCTCTTTTTTGTGTAATCATTATATTATTATTGTAAAATACGCATTAGATAAACACAAGATTTTCTATTTTTGCGAATTGCACCAAAACGGCAATTTAATTTCTGTTATTGTTAGACGTAAATATTTTTTTTTTTTTTGTTTTTGAGTTCACGCTTTAATGTTTGGCGTCACTATCATAGTGGTTGTGAGCAACTTAGTTTGTTGATACAGCTGTTGATTTGCTGTCAAGAAGTGGAGTATTACTAGGAGTACTTTTCTCTAATATCTCAAATTACAATTACTTTTACCGCAGATAAAAGCTTCACTCTAACAAACCTGAAACAATTTTTTCGAAATTTCTGTGGATGGTTCAGGGTGATTAGAACAAAAGCAAAACAGCAATAATCCTTTTATCTGGATAAACTGACATTCATGAACAATGATACCGGGAGATCGAAAAATTTTAATACGAGCCATTTTTATTTAATACTTGTTGCGAAATTCATAATTACGGTCTGTCCATAACTTCTCAACGCAACGTATGAAGTTAGGTAACATGAAAACCAAGATTAAAAGTAAGTTGTGTAATTTTGTAAGCTAGCTAGCAGGATCAGCCTGCATATTGCACAGATTTGACTGCAAGTGGAACGGTTTTACGTTTACGGTGGTTAGAGAATTAAAATTTGACTTTCAGTTAACCGAAATTTCCATCTAGTAACGAGATTGCAGACAGAAAGTTGATGACGTATATAAAAGTGCTTTGTTATCAGTAGAGATATTCAGATATATAATAAAATTAATTAATGTATGTTGTAACTTAAAAAAAAATATATTAAAAAATACATTCTAATGCTAAAATAGGAAAACCTCAAAATTAATTTGCTTCTTTACTGTATCCATAACTTAATATAAATAACTCAGTAGGATGAAGCTCTCACCATGATTTAAATAACAATAAAACAAATCTTTTTGTCAAATTTAAAACAAGAAAATTGCTAATCCACGAAAACGTACGTAGAAGTAATGGTAAAAAATTGTAAAAAATTTCTATGACAAGAATGCATATGAAAATATTTGTATATAAAACCATTGAAATGTTTTTGTTAAAATTTTACTCTTGATCGGATAAAGTATTTCTTTTCCACTCGCAATGATATGGCAGCATCATTAACACTTCAAGTTCAGCCTCTGCAGCAATTGAACACCACACTCCGTGTATTAGTATATTTGCTCCAAATGATTTTGTATTTATGACTGTACTACACGACTCCATTTCCACTAATATCAAGCCGAAATTTTAGCTTCAAAATTGTTAGTGATACTTAATTTTTACTTGGCTCAAAGTTCCCAGCTATAATATCTTTAAATGTTTGCCCTGTTACTTCGTTTTTCATTCATTTATAAAAACAGTATCATGCTATTTAACCATGTATTCTGACTATTGTTTACGGTGAAACTTTTCCGGTGGGTTGCTGTGAACCTAAAAAGATTTTCCTTCATCTTAAGAAATGTAGCGTTTCGCTGCGACGAATACTGATTTTTCAACTTGTTAAACTTAGCCTAATTAACACCAGCAGATATTTTCAGAGGCGGGACAGACACAATTGCGTTAATAAGCGTCGGTGAAATGTAGCGCTGGGGAAACGCTCGGCAGGTCGTCCGTTTCTCGCCACTCGGAGAAGACACGTTTTATAAATCTCTGTGCCCGCCCTTCCGGCGGGAAGGTTGGAAGACTAAGTGAAAGAAGGGGCGGAGAACAGTGGGATTAAAGCCAGAGGCACGCGTCGCCCTCGCCCGCCCTCTATTGTTAATTACAGTTAAATAAATCTGAGCGCGCAGCCCTACAAGACTTCTTCCTCGTGGCGCCTCTCCTTGCAAATCTTGTTTTATTGATGGGAGTTAGTTCTTGCGGAAGTGCCATGCGGGTAATACGATTAAGTTGCGCGTGATGAGCGTTGCAAGAGGAGCGTTGAACAGAGAAGGGAAGACATCCACAGAATCACCTGCTAGTCACATGGGCCAAGACACTTCTAAAGCAGTGGTCCGCAACCGGTGTGCCGCGGCACATTGGTGTGCCGCGAGAAGGTGAAAGGTGTGCCGCGAAATTTTACCCGTTATAAGGAATTAATTGTCAAGTTTTTCATTATTTATATTTTAGTTTCATGTGCCGCGAATTGTTACGTACAGGATGATTTAAAATGATTGTCGGGGTTTCATGAATTTTTTATCGGCTGTGTACTAAACATACAAGTATTATCTTTACATGGATGAATAAACAAACTCTCAAAGTTTTGTTTTGTAGCAGACGCTAATCTTGTAGTTACGTTTTGTTACGCCAGATGTCAGTGTTTGCAATATGGCAGTTAACGCTATAGAGAAGGCTTTTTGCACTCCAGATTTTCACGCGTGTCAGTCAGTCAGTTACCGTTGTCCAACGGCACTTTCGAATTTTTTTTATGAAGGATGCACCTTCAGACAATTCCAGTCGGAGGTGGTATGCGCAGTTCATGGAGAAGGGCTGCTTATGCAAAGGGAAAAGCAGTGTGCGTCCTTCTGTGTCGGGAGTCGACGTGAACCGCGTCAGAGAAGCTTATCAACGTAGCCCTCGGAAATCAACAAGAAGAGGCAGCAGAGAACTGAACATTCCGCAAACCACAGTTTGGTGCGTGCTACGAAAACGCCTAAAAATGAAAACCTATCACCTAGGGCTGCTTCAGGCTTTAACACCTGACGACCACGCAAACGTCTCACGTTTTGCAACATTATGCAAGAAAAAATGGAAGAAGATAGGTTTTGTAAAAAACTCATTTTTAGTGATGAAGCGAACTTTTACTTGTGCGGGAAAGTTAACAATCATAATGTGCGGATTTGGGGGACAGAAAATCCCAGTGCTTTTATTGAACACCAGCGTGATTCTCCAAAAGTGTGTGTTTTCGCTGCTGTTTCCAAGGCAAAAGTGTACGGCCCCTTCTTCTTAATCAACAGACAGTAACACGACTAACTTACCTCGATATGGTCTCTGAGTGGTTGCTGCCTCAGCTGAAAGAGGTGGATGATTTCATATTCTAAAAAAAAGGTGCTCCCCCTCATTTCCATCAAGAGGTCAGAACATTTCTCAACGAACAATTGCCGCAGCGATGGATAGGACGCGGAGCCGACAGTGACCAAATGCTCATGGCTTGGCCACCTCGTTCACCAGATTTAACCCCATGTGATTTTCTTCTGTGGGGTTACGTCAAGGATCAAGTTTATCTTCCTCCTCTACCTGCGACTATTCCGCAACTGAGAGAACGGATCAGGGCCGCCTTTCTAAACATTTCTGATGACATGCTGCGTCGCGTGTGGGATGAACTATCGCATAGATGTGTGTCGAGGGACACAGGGCGCACATATCGAACATTTGTAATGGATGTAAAAATACTTGTTGGGTTTCTTTACACATCAAAATAAGATTCAAATTCGCATCTCAATTGTACTAAGTGTAGGAATTTTTTGAAACACCGATAATCATTTTGAATCACCTTGTATTATCGTATTCTAATAAATTAAATGTTATTTATTTACTCACAGTTCCTGTTCGTTTTGTTTACTCATTTTGTATTGTTTTATTATTATTATTATTATTATTCCTCGCCTCTACTGCTGCGTTTTGAGATTGTTATATTTACAGCATGTGCTTTTCATTCAGTCTAAACTGCTTGGATTAGCAAGCCTTGTATTATTTTATTACGTTGTCGGTACTTCAACAATATTTATTTATTTATTTATTTTTTACCGTTGCACCGACATCACTGTAAAAAGAATCGGCTCGGTATATGTGACTTCTTTGAAGTGTATAAATCCCGCTTCTTACAATTACTCCAGTTCCATCATAGCTGTGCTCTGAAGTGGTCCGAAAACTGTGTTAGTAATTGGTCCTTATATTTTCTATTACAATTAGCAGACTATTTTATTTATTCAATATGGACAAATTCCTTGAACGGAGTGTTCGTCTATGAGTGCTTAACGTCTTCAATTCCGGAGTGTATCGTTTGTTGTGAAAAACTCAGTACCGCTGCTATGGTTCGCAATAAACTGAAACGTCATTTGTCAAGAAAACATTCTTCTCTGTCAAGTAAATATGTCAATTATTTTCGTCGGTTGTTGGAAAATAAGTAAAAAGACAGAGAACGTTCATGACCGCTGCAGTACGTGTTTCGGAAGAAGTACAGGAAGCTAGTTATAAGGCAACCGAACTTATCGTAAAGACCAAGAAACCACATACAATAATTGAAACGCTGTTAAAACCTGTTTGTAAAGAGATGGTGAGAATAGTTCTGAGTTTAGAATCTGCTAGTGAAATTTCAATAATTCCTCTTTCTGCTGACACAATCAATCGCCGAGTTATCGATATGTCTCGTGATATTGAAGACGATACGAAGGAGAAAATCAACAACAGTCAGGAGTTCTCACTTCAGATCGACTAGCCCACAGATATTAGCCGCCACGCACAACTTCTACAGGCTTCGATGGAGATATAATTGTAAGTAACTTTTGCAAAGGCTTCCAGAGCAAACTTCCGGTGTAGAAATATTTCGTTTGACTGATGAACATTTGCGCCTTAATGAATTAACATGGAAGGATTGCGTTAGTGTTTGTACAGACGGAGCGGCTGCTATGACAGGCCCAGTGAAAGGAATTGCAGCTTAGGTACGCGAAGTAAATCCCAACGTATGATGCGATCATTGTCTCATTCACCGCGAAGCCATTGTTGCTAAGACTGCCACCTTCTCTGAAAGATGTGCCGGACGAAGTAGTAAAAGTCCTGTACTTCATAAAATCTCGGCCGCTAAATTCGCGACTTTTTCAGTTTTATTTCAGGAAATGGGTTTAGAACACACTACATTCCTGCTACATACAGAACTACGCTGGCTGTCACGAGGAAAGGTGTTAACGCCATTATTTGAACTTAGAGAAGAGGTCCAGGTATTTTTGACTGTTGAAAGACATAAGTACGCGGATTGATTCGCAAATGGTGAATGGGTATGTAAGTTGGCATATCTTTCCTACATTTTCGTACACTTGGATGAGCTGAAGATCAAAATATTCTCATTAGTATGGATAAGATTAAATGATTTGAGAATAAGCTGCATTTGTGGTTACAGAGAATTGAAATTGGGTCATGTGAGATGATCCAGACTGCATGGTCACTTGATGACGGTAAAAATATGGTGATGGACTTAGTTATAGAACATTTAGAATCCCTGCGGCAGAGATTCATAAAGTTCCTTGGAGAATGTGTTGAATATTTCAACTGGGTTCGTGATCCATTCATTGCAAATTTGGAACAACTCCAATTAATATTCAAGAGGAGCTCACAGATTTAAAAGCTGACAGAACTTTGATATTCCTTTAGATACATTTTGGCAAACAAAAAGGAATGAATATCTGGCTATGTCAGACATGGCAGAAAATGTGTAATTGCTCGTATTTATGTGAATTGGGCTTCTCGACGTTGACTGAAATTAAAAAATCCAAGAGGGAAAGATTTAAATCCGTCGATGAAGAAATTTCTCCATGGATCAGCCACATGTGTGCAGTTAAGTAGGCACATGTGTCAATTGAAGGTATGTGTACAATTATTTACTTTAATAGTAACATAAAACTGCCGCCCAACCGGTAAGGTGTGCCGCGAGATTTATGGATACTCTTATGGTGTGCCGCGAGCGGGAAAAGGTTGCGGATCACTGTTCTAAAGAACACTATGACAAGTAATTCATTGCAACGATTTTATAATCTTATTCTGAACTGCGCTTGGATAAGGCAATAGTGTTGGGAATTTCACTATTAATACGCGCTAACTACAGTTCAACAGTTGGATTCTGGAAATACATGACGGAACGGGAGCGGTTTCATATCACATCGCCCACGAAGAAATTGTCGTAATTTTCAACCAATCATCCATGCGAATGCTTGGTGGTAATCCCTCATCGAATGTACACATTTATAGCATGGCACTAAAAATCATCTTTAAGTATTCATAATGTAGACAAGTTACTAAAACAAATTTAAACTTTCAGAAAACCATCCAATACTGGTTGAAAAAACAGCTGAGTAATGAAAAAAAAAAGCGACATGTAACTTAAATATTAATCTATTCCTTATCCAATGGTGACAGGAATATCTTTAAACAAATTGTTTAACTGGTAGTGACCAAACACACTTTCGTTAATAACATCAATGTTGAGAGTTAATTAATTTTATTTCAAAACAATGCAACTAAAGAGTGTTTTGTTGTTTTCGCAGGCGTCAATCAATATAAATATAAATGCTTACGGGATTATCGCTGCGTTGCTATACTCCTCCTTTTCTTTTCCCGCCGTTTCAACCTAGTCTTAGGTCTTCTTCAGGGGTCGTGTGCCGAATCTGCTACAGATTGTGATCTGCTGGAGACCGGCGTGGCTAGTTTTTTATTTATTTGTACTGTCGATTGTCTGATTACCCTGAGATATTGTTTACAATGTAATATATGTGGGTCCAGAGTTAATTATTTAACCAACACACATTTCCAACTCTGGCTAAGATGAACCCAGCTGCTGTAGAGCAAAATCACACGCAGCTATTAAATCAAATATGTATTACCTTATCCGAAAGTTAGTTTCATTTGTGTCCGTTGTGTGTTACGTAGCTAGTGTGTCACACGTAGGATCGCCTATTACTTGTCTCTTTGATATACAGTTTAGCGTGGGTTTAGAACTATGGAGAGTTATCTCGTATACACAAAGAAAAATTTGCTAGAATTAAAGTCGGTTAGCGGATCTTTATAAATTCGGGTTGTTACCGCGATACGATCGGGAGACTTGCCAATCAGTTCTGAGACGTAAAGCTCTTAGTAATACTAGACATACAGTGACTCTTTGATGTTTCATAACAGTGGTAAGTGTTCCATAAGCTGCACACAATGTTAAAGCAGTAGCGTTTTATAAATACTCAAGATAAATGAGTACTGATAAATTAACAAGTAATTTTGACTGTAATATTTCTTTAACACTTCATTAAGATGTACAATGGATTCGGCAAACAAGCTTAAACTTACTTCTTCGAGAAAGCTTCTGAGTCAAAATCTCTGCATTAGAAATAAAGGCGTGACATTTGAAGCCAGAAAAGTTGTTTCTTTGCGTGGAAGCTGTGTTAACCTGAAATACCGTTACCAAAAGTTTTTCGACGGTTCAAAATAGAGATCCTCTATTTCTCTTACATATAACACCATTTATCACAAACGATAGAAGTTAATTTAATAATGTGTCTTTTCTTATAAATATTTCTCCGAATTTTTTTTATAAGATAGATTGTTATAGATTTTCCCCATCCCTTCAATACATTCATCTACAATTGTTTGTTGGTATGTCGATAACTGGATATGGAGCAACCATCATAAATACCTATCCTGTGTTGGGTTCTTCATCCCTACACAACAACCGTTTCCTGCAACCACTTAAATTTATTTCTACCTCTGTCAGCGTTCTATGTCGCTAAACGTTTAGCCCCTATTCTATCCCGTAATATTAAACTAAACAATTCCGTTTGTTTCAGAGTGATCCCTATAAAAAAAAAATCTTATTTTGTATAATATCTCCACATTTTCTTTTTTCTGTTAATTTAGTTAAGTACTTACACATTAATGAAATAACACAATTATGTTTCCTAATCAATATTCAGTAATTGTAAACTCGAATGGCCTTAATAATCTTCATGCTGGTTGCACTTGAGATTATGTTAAGATTCTGTTTCATACACAGCCACCCTATACAAATTTTCTAGTATATAAATCCATGAATAACGTGTGATGTAAAATCTGTGGACTGGCTGATCTTCGGCAAGGCGACGCAACGATATACCTCTTAATTGTGAGATCTGTTATTCTATGAATGCTCGGAAGACCTATCTACATCTACATCCATACTCTGCAAATCACAAACATTGTGGGTGGCACAGGGTGCTAAACACCAATCCTAAACCCGCGCATTCCAATCCCGAATAGTGCGAGGAAAGAACGAATACAAAAAAGCATCAGTACGGCATCTTATTTCTTTAATCTTATCCCTCCAGTCATTGCGACCTAAATAGGTTGGCGGAAGAAGTATTTCATTGCACTCAAAATTTAAAAATTTTCGCATATTCTCCAATAAATTCGAACGCAAACTACGTCGTCTGTCTTCCAAATTATCCCAGCCCAATCTATGTAACAATTCTGTGACGCTTTCATAAGGGCTGTAACAACAAGTCACGAATCGATCGGCTTTCCTTTGCACCCTCTCCACCAGGTCAATCAGAACCTTGCGATACGGATCCCAAGCCCCACTACAGTAATCCAGATGCGGACGCACTAGTGTTTTATACGCTATCTCCTTTGTATGAGCATTAAAATTCCTCAAAATACCACCTATGAATCGTAATTTAGAATTAGCCTTGCCTACGACGGAAGTTATGTGCATGTCCCATTTCATGTTGCTTTGTACTATCACCCCCAGATACTTCACGGAATCAACCGTGTCAACAGCTGAATTATTTATTTGTACTCGTGAACAAACAGATTCTTCTTGTTACTTATCCGCATTTCCTTGCACTTTTTGCGATTAAGTGTAAGCTGCCATTTACGGCACCAATCGAAAATAGCATCCAAATCGCGCTGAATTTCTATGCAATCGTCGGAGCACCTTATTTCCCAATAAATAACTGCATCGTCGGCAAACAATCGGAACCAGCATTTGACGTTGTCACCTAGATCGTTTATAAATATTAAGAAAAGAAGTGGACCTATTACACTTCATTGAGGAACGCCCGAAGTAACATTTATCTTAGAAGAGGCTTCTCCGTCAACAACGACATACTGTGTTCGACCAGTTAGAAAATCACATATCCACTCGCAAATCTGAGCCGAAATACCGTAAGCTCGAATCTTCGCTGAAAGTCGGCTGTGTGACACAGAATAAAAAGCTTTCTGAAAATCCAAAAAAACTGCATCAACTTACGAACCTGCATCGATAACTTTCATTACGGTATGGGAAAAAAGGGCCAATTGTGTTTCACACGATCTCTTCTTCCGAAATCCGTGTTGACACGATGTAAGTAACTCGTTCTCATCTACAAAACTTCATAATGTTTGAGCATATTACATGTTCCAGAATTCTGTTGCAGACAGATGTTAGAAATATGGGTCGATAGTTCCTAGGATCACTCCGATCTCCTTTCTTAAAAACGGGAATTACCTGGGCTATTTTGCAGCTAGAAGGTACTTTTTTCTCTTCTAAAGATTTATGCAATATATCTGTCAGAAATGGTTCAATATCCTCCGCTTATTCAGAAAATACTCTTACCGGTATACCATCGGGACCCGGCGCTTTACCCCACTTAAGGAGTTTTAATTGCTTTACAATATCTACGCTATCAATTTCTATCGGATCCATCTCTAATTCAACACGATGTGGTAAAGAGGGGATGTTTTCCATGTTTTCGCGCATGAATGAATTTTTGAATTCGGTGTTAAATACGGTAGCCTTGTCGCGGCTGTCTTCAACTTCCCGTCCGTCTTTTATTAGAACTGGCTTATTGTTACCACTACAACTAACTTTTTTTACATTTCTTAAGGTTTTCATTGAGACTCTTAGAGAGAGAATTGGTACGAAAGTCATTAAAGGCCCCACGCATCGCACAAGGACGGTAATGAACGGTAGTATCCCGTCGATCTGAGAAAGTATGGGTATCCGTAATCAGCTATCTTTGTTAATGTAAGGTAAAAATTTTAAAGTAAGCTCTTTTAGCCCTACTGTTAATAGACCTGGAGGAAAAACTCCGCTTAGCTTTTTATCTTCTTCCGACCTAGTCATTGTCTACAATTCATTGTAAAATGTAAAGCGCGTTCTGAGGACGGAAACTGGTGTTTCTCATAGGATTAATTCTTCGCACCACATCCCTGTTTCGCCGGCAGGACAGCGTATAACTACGGACGGGATCTCCTCGCTGAGTGAGTAGATGGGATCTTGCCTGATGGACCAGTGGAACAGATAATTCCTTTTTTTGTGGCTTTACGCCTCGTCCACGGTAAGGTCATTAGAGGCGGGATGGGGACAAGGAACGAGAAGGAATTCGGTCATGGCCTTTTGAAGGAAGCATCCCGGCATTCGCCTAGAGTTATTTGGGGAAACCATGGAAAACCCATATCTGGATGCCCGGACGGGTATTCGATCCCGCGTCCTCCCGAATGCGAGGCCAGAACGTTAACCTTTCACCCACCACTCTCGGTCAGATAATTCCGGCTGGCGCAGATGGCACATATTGGCTGCTTGCCCACGGGCGACCCGTTGCTTTTCTTCTACGGGCTAACCGTCTCCCAAGCATGGTGTCCGATTAACCAGTATATAGGAAAACAGAACGCAGACTATTGACCAAACAAGCGGTTGTCACACTACGGTCTGCAAAACCAAAGATGATATCGTAATATATGGCACCTGCTCCACACTCTACTTTAAGTATCAACGAGACATTATAAAGCACGATAAATCACTAAATATGTTATGAACATGTCGTAAAAATTTAAGATCTGTCATCACTACCCTAACGATGGGTTTTTCTTGGTCTGTGTTGTTTCTCTCCATTTAGATGTGCTTTTTTGTATCATTGTTGTCCGACTCTTTTGGATGTTTCACAAAATACTGTAAATCATAGCAGAAACGTTAAAATTTTTAATGCTTTTCATATTAACATTCCAGGTTTTGAGGAATTATTTAATTACTTTTCTTATCCTGTCTACCATTATCGTACATGGTATTCCAAATTGTTCTTACATTTCTTTGAAAACAGTCTTACTACTTAATATACCACTATTCTGTATACATATTTGATTGTTATTTTAAGAACATGCATGGAAAGTAACTGTATGGTAATTTTCTCATTTGAGGCCCCCTTTTTGTGTGCCGTAAGAACAATAATCTTCTTATTGAGCTGAGACACAGTTCATAGATCAAACAAAACCTTACCTAACAGTT